>OZ035875.1:78844878-79453303 GCA_964034865.1 Eristalis intricaria | reverse complement strand
CGTAAGCGTAGTCCACGGGGTTGCAGGCGCTTCTCTGGGTTGGTTATGCAATTAATGCTCAGATAACGAGTGTCCCCGTGCATACTCGTAACATCGACCAGTCGTGTGTGAGCAGAAAAAATAAGCCGGTTACAGGAGACTACCCCTGTTTGTGATCAATTGCGCGTTTGTTGCAGGGTTTCACTGGGGCTCTGTGAAAAAAATTGTGTTACCGACCATCGACTAGCCAAACCGACTCTCAGTTCCACAGGACCGTTGCCACCTAGACAAATAAATACTGACGCCGACGACGACGCCTGTGAAATTAGGAAAACTTTGGACCCACTCCGTCCCACCGCTGACGACCAATCGGCTATTTATCATCAAAATCGATACGAAGACGTACTGGTCGGGCGCGGCAACGCCCACGAAGTTCGAAAATGTGTGCCCAGGTACTAATAACTGTGATAAATGGTTGCCTGTCTGGCTAAGGCCAGCAAAGCAAGCTCCTTCCGAACGGTTACTAATGTAGCATCCGCTGGGACGGAATTTGTTGCCAGAGAAAGAGAGAGAGAGAGAGAGAGAGAGGGTGAAAGAGAGAGGTATTCTCTCCGAGCGCTTCTTGAATTGAAAATTTATGTCCACGGCCAAATTTTTGGCACATAACTTAATGACAAGGAATGAGATTTCCACTCCCCATGCCCATCGGCCATCCCTTGCCCCACATCCGCACGGTGAGTGTGTAGAAAAACCGATTTGAGGGCGTTGCCGGGGGATGATGCCGGGGATGGGGGACGGATGGATTTCTGGATAAGTGAAATGTAATAATGTGGAATAACGAATTCAGGAAACGACTGGAATTCGGTTTTCTCGTCCTTCGTTTCCTTTGCCAGCTAGGTAATGAACACATCATGTGTCATGTCGTTGTCCTTTGTGAAAGGAGATTGATGTTACCCTCATTAGTGAATATTATTTTTTTGATTGGTTGTGAAAAATTGGGACCCTCTCCATCATCGATTTTAACCGAAAGACGCTGGAGGGCAATGATCCTTAAAGTTGAACTCTTGTTGCGCATCGGACACTATGGCGAGTGAATGAAATTCTTGTTTTGAGGCAAAATTTTGGAACGAGTGGCATTTCTTCCTTAAATAGCCGGGAGAGAGGGATGTACGCTTGGATCTTTTTAACTACACAAGTGCATCACAAGGGAGGCTCTTCACTTATCGCCTGGTTTTACTTACAAATTCCGGATACTGGAGCTTAATGACCCTTTTTGCCAGGCACTACCTATGAAACAGATTTCAAATTAAAAGTTAGATTCCTTAATTTTCGTTCCAGATACGAGTTTCATTCCCTGTGAAATGTGTTCGGTCGCGGCGTTAGTAAGCAAATCAAGTCTGGCGCCCAACGAAGGACCATTTTTTTAGAGGCAAAACCATGGGAGTCCCGAAGATTGACTCTATTGAAGGCACAACAAAAACTTGATGTCTTTAAGTTCGAAGCAATGGCCGAACTCGGGTTCCCGGGAAGAAAGATTAATCCGTTTATGTTGTACTACGCCGATACTAACGCTATGAGCTGTGCAGTTCGGTTGATGGAACTGCGACCCATTCGAAACCTGCACCTGATATCAGCAAAGAGATGCGCTGTCTTATGATTTCTTCAATCTGGTACTGGAGAAGATAGTGCGGCGCACACCCGTAAGCAAGGAAGGCACTATCTTCTACAAGTCAGTCCAAATGTTGGGATATACAGATCACATCGACATGGTTCCGCGTTCCCAACGCGCCGGAATGGAAGCTTTCACGGTGATTGAAAAACAGGCGAAACGAGTTGGTCTTAAGGTAAATGAGGATAAGACGAAATATATGCTGTCGAGCAAGAAACGATCCGTTAAACACCACCTAGGGCACAACATCACAATCGATAGCAACAATTTCGAGGTAGTAAAGGAGTCTACCTCGGGGGTAAACGTAAACTCCAGGAACGTCATCACAGTGGAGAACCGACGTAGGATCCCCCTTGGCAATCGATCGATCTGTCAAAACAACTGAGCTCAAAACTACTTACTCGGAGGACCAAGATCATGCCCTTATGCCCTTTGCCCGTCCTGCTATATGGAGCCGAAGCTGGACGCTAGGTTAGTTTAGGTAGGAGGGCTGCTAGGGCATTCACCAGCACACTTAGACCATATTGGTCCATTGTGATACCCCTAGTCAGACTACTACCACTGATTGACTACTGCGGTGAAAGTGCCTTTAATTTGATCTCAACGGCAAATGGTGACTGAACCGGATTTGAAAACCAGATAAAAGTGTATTAACTTTGCCTTCACTGGGATTCGAATCGGGTTCCCCGCTAACCAGGGGCAGACACTCTATCAACTGCGCCATCCAGGCACTCTATCAACTGCGCCATCTAGTCGTCGCTGGACGCTAAGGAAATTGCGGAGCTGATTCTAGGTACCTTCGAAAGAAAAATTCTACGTCGGATATATGGTCCCGTCTGCGAGAAAGGCGAAGACACAACCGCGAACTCTACGGGCTGTACCAGGATGTGGATGTAGACGGGAAGGCAAACATTTGTCTACTGCTCGGCCACTTCGAGCGCATGCACAACAACGCTCCAGCTAAGAGGGTCTTCGAATCTGAGCTTCCTGGTTCGAGAAAGAGACAAAAACCGAATTTCCGGTATGAACACCGAGTAATCGCGGCTGTAAGACCTACTTCACTATTTATAGATTTGTGAAAAAAACACGGCTACTATCACTCACTATTCTTGTTCCAAATGTAGAAGAATAAATATTGCGCAGTGTCTTACTCGCACGATGTAGTGTAATGCAAGATTACACAATACATACACTGGGGGGAATTATTATAGAGGCATAATATATAATTAAGTAAGATCATACATCCGAATAAAATCTTTTGTTATACTTTAATGTCTAGCCAACGAGAGTACGGAACAAAAATATATCTGATCAAATACGTTCCGTAAAAACGACCATTTTAAAGAAATAAGTGCGAAATTGCCAAAAAGAACCTAAATATGTAAAGTGCGCGGGAAATCATCTCTCTGAAAATTGTGATATTAGTAAAGAGACGACGGCTATCTGTGCAAACTGCAAGGGCAAACATCCAGCTGCGAGGTTGCCAAAGAGCTACAAAACAGACGTGACGCTTTACGTCAAAGCCGTCGAGACTAAAGAGCAAAAAAAATAAGAAAACAGCGAAAGCAATGAAAATAATAAAGTAAATGAGGCCACAACTGAAAAGGTGGGGAAAAGTAAATCTACCCTGCGTAAAATGGAGGATAAGCCAGAGTCCTCAAAGACTCTGACGTATGCCCAAGCATTATCAATAAGCGAAAAAACCTGCCGATTCGGCAGACCCGGTTGCGCAAGTGTTCGCCACGATTCTTGCTAAACTTGACGAGCAGTCCGCGTTAAATAAAATAATTTTTGACAAACTTAGCAAGCTTGAGCCTAAACCTGGTAGACAACACAGATCTTCTCGCAATATATGAATATGGAAGGTACGATCAAAATATTAACATGGAATGCCAATGGAATAAGAAATAAAAGAAATGAGCTGGAGATATTCTTGCGTAACACTTACGTTGAAGAGTGCTTGATATCTGAAACCCACCTGACGAAGGAGTCCCAATTTAAAATAAGAGGTTCTTGTGCGTACCACGCTTTTCATCCCTCCGGAAGAGCCAGATGGGGATCATCCTTATTTATTAGAGACAATATAGAGCACTTCACGAATACAATAACAGAAATTGACGCAATACAATCAGGGCCCACAAGGCATGACGTCTTTTCGAGAAATTTGGAACGAGTTTTATCGTTGGTGGTGATCTTAACGCCAAACACACCTTTTGGGGCTCGCGTAAAAATTCAACGAAAGGAAGACAAAGTTGTACATAGTCGATATGAAAGTCGGGGTCGGAGTCGGAGTTCCACTCATCAGGAAAACCTGCATATTGGCCCGCCGATACGGCAAATGTACCCGTCTTAGTAGACTTTATTATTATTAAAGGAGTACCTAGAAACTTCGTGAAAGTAAAAGAAAGCTTTGACCTCTCTTCGGACCACTCACCTGTAATCTTGACCATAGGCAATACATTAATTAATTAAATGGGTCTTTAAAAACAACTTTAGAGTTAGAACTCGAACTTGAAAAGTTTATTAGTAACATCCAGTAAAAAAAACATCGCAGTAAAAAAAATACCCAAATTTAATGAAACAAATCTTCCGCCAGAAATAAAAGAGCTTATCCTCGAAAAAAGAAAAGCCCGTAAGAAATGGCAGCAGTCTCTCGCTCAACATAAAACATACCTAAATAGCCTATGCAACAAACTAAAAAAATCTTTGCAAGTCTTTAAAAACCACGAGATATCGACTTATCTTGAAGGCCTAACAAATGAAAAATGTACTAATTACTCACTCCAATGCAGAGCGCGTGATAAAGAAAAGGCGAATCTCTTTGCCGAACATTTGGAGGAAACATTCCAGCCCTTTGATGGACAAATGTTGGATGTTGATCCAAGTGTAACTTCTATATCTGACAGCTCTAGTATTGAAAGAGAGATTAAAAATCTAAAAAACAACAAGGCTCCTGGCTGTGATCTAATAACCGGACAGATCCTGAAGAACTTGCCGAAAAAGGTGCTACTTAAACTCTCTACTTAATTAACGCTTCCTTTAGGCTATTATACTCATAGAAGGTTGCAGAAGTGATTATGGTTCCAAAACCGGGCAAGCCGTTGAACAACAAAAATTCGTACAGACCCATATCGCTTCTATCAATAATATCCAACATTTTTGAAAAACTCTTATTAAAACGCATTCCAAAATTTATCGAAGTGAAGCATCTAATACCTGACCATCAGTTCGGGTTTCGAGCGAAACACTCCACCAGGTTGACCACGTATCCAAATAAACGAATCAAATTGAAGGAGCATTAGAGGAGAAAAAGATCTGCTCCACCGCTCCACGGCCTTCGACAGAGTCTGGCATGAAGGCCCAAAATACAAACTAAGCAGGCTTCTACCGACAAGCATGTATAAGATACTAGAATCTTATCTCGATAGCAGGATATTTAGAGAAAAAACCGGAACTGAATACTCCGATTTTAAAGAGATCCGAGCAGGAGTCCCTCAAGGGAGTGTCCTAGGCCCTACATTGTACCTGCTGTACACTAGAGACGTACCTCGAACTGAGGGTAGCGATCCTGGCAACGGGACGTTCAGTCGAGTCCTCAAAAACTGAAAAACTGCAACGAGCTCTGGACAAAATAAACGAATGGTCAAAACTCTGGCGCATTGCTCCCAATGAGGTCAAATCAACGCACATAAATTTTACCTACAGAAATATTGAAAATCGACCAGTTTTCATTAGATCTGTACAAATACCGTACGCTAATGAAGCAAAATATCTTGGTATGACACTCGATGCGAAACTCAAGTGGAAAAGAAGGATGAGCTCGAACACCGGTATAGAGAAATGTACTGGTTACTTGGAAGGCACTCTAAGTTAAGCATTTACAACAAACTGCTATTATACAAGCAAGTACTGATGCCTATATGGACTTACGGCATACAAATATGGGGTTGTACCAAATATAAAACAAAAAATCATTTGTTTTACAAATGTTGTATGTTAATAATGGGTACTTCCTCCCCTTGTTGCTAATGACCTCAAAAATTCTGCTAGGCATCGAATTTATAAGAGAATGAAGGTATTCGGCATCCAAGTTCCTCCAAACATCTTGAATGGATTGTTTTAGTTCGTGGACTGTGTTGTACTGCCTCCCATTCAATGAACTTTTTTTGCCATTATAATAATAATATGGGTGGCGCGACAGTCAGAGGTGGACCTGGGCCTAGCTTCTCAGCAACCACTCGTGTTGTGCGTGCTATTGTTCTTTTCACGAGTGGAAGCGACCTACAGTTTAATGCCGACTCCGAGAGACGAAGTTTGAGAAGCTTTTTCTAGACAGGAATACTCTTTGAGCATTGTCTGTGACTCGAAAGAGGTGGAGCCGTGAAATATGAAAAGTGGTTAGTTCGTGTATCGAACCTGGCACCCTCTGCGTAGGAGTCGACGCACTTACCCACTACGCCACGGCGACCCACTTTTTTTTGCCATTATTCCCCATAAATTTTCGACTGGATTCGAATCGGGTGATCGCGATGTCCACTCTAAAAGAGGTGTATTTGTCTTAGAAAATACTCCATTACCACTTTTGCAGAATGGACCGCAGCATTATCTTGTTGAAAGGTGAAATTCTCGCCTCCAATTTCATCCGCAAATTCATCCAACATTTCTAAATATTTCATAGAGTTAATTTTTGGAGGAACGTAGAGGATAGGCATTTTTCCGTTGTAGCTGAAAGCTCCCCATATCATCACACTGCCTCTTCCAAAGTTGCGGCTCATTCTCACTTCCGGTTTATCCCGCAAATCATGCCAATAGCTATGAAAACCGTCTGGTCAACCCAAATTGAACTTCTTTTCGTCACTAAAATTCACTTGCCTCCATTCTGTGGTCCACGACATGTGATTTCTAGCGAACAAGAGTCGACTTGTCCTTGTGCCCGGGAGTAAGTGCAGGTTTTTTTCAGTTTTTTTGGTGAAAATCAATGTTGGAGTTGCTTGCAATAGCTGTTGGACACGTCGTACACCAATTTTAACACTAATCATACCAAGACTTAATATATACCTATTTCTACCATAGCGCGTCAAATGACCCGACTTTATGTTTCATGCTTGAATGTATGAAATATGGATGTTGGGAAGGAAATAAAAATATAAATTAAATTTATTATAATTAAACAAAATAGTATGTTGAGCAAAAAATAAAAATTTTTAATTCATAGTTCATCGCATTTTTTACATATAAGTGTGTCCATGGTACATTTTCCGCAAACATATTTTTTACATTTAAAGTAAATTTTTGTTGGTTTTATTTTCTTTACAGTATCCTATTTGACATCTCATACGTTTATAAGCATCTGTAGTAGACTTAGGCAACGATCCTTTCGTATTTGTTTTTTGTTTTGGTTTTTCACGGGCTTCTCGAAATTCGGCGCCAAGTTCTTCTGCTAGCTTGAGTAAAAAATCTTGTCTCGAGATATTTTCTCCTGTCGTTTGCTTGTACAAAATCCAGTCATTTATGCCAGCTAAATCAAGGATATTGAAAAAAAACTTGGAGAGGCCATCTGCAAGACTTAGATTTTGTAGTAAATTTCCTCGCCATTTGATCGGTCATGTCTACACCAAATTTGGTTTTATTGTAATATGAAACAGTTTCAGGTAAACGTTCATCATTGTTTTCTACTTTAACGAATTTATGTTTAGAACTAAGTAAAAGTACTTTTTTATTTGCAACCAATATATCTTCATTTTCAGAAAATTCATCTTCACTAATTTCTGAAAACTCTTCGCCAATATTATTTATATCTTCTAAGAACTTGTACTGTCTTGTTTGCTTCGACATTTTTCTGGGTACAAAATGACCTGTATTACTATAGCTATCAAAATAAAATATAAGCTAGGTACTTACCAAGACTTTCAATTTTTGCCACTTTTTCTTACACTAAAAAGCTTTTTTCAATCTAAAATTTGATATTTTCTTGAAATTATTCTGAGCTATTTTCGTTGAACTACTTTACGCAACAGTCTTTGGAAGAATGTGCAACTTACTGACTACAAATATGACTCGATAATCTCATAAAATAAAAAAATTCTCTCCGGGTCAAATGACCCGTTGTGGTAGATATCGGTATACAACAAGGATTACTCAGAATAAACAAAACAAAACAGAACAAAAAATTGTATAACTGTACATTAATTACTTAGAAAAAGTCATGAAGTCAAATGTGCAAACGCAATAAAATTATACGTGCATTTTCAATGCAAAAGTTCAAAATTGGTCATTTGACCCGTTATGGTATGTTTAGTGTTAAGGTATAATTTTGCCTTTATTTGGGAAGCATAGAGTTTGTTCTTGCGTGCTTCTTTTTGGCGGTTTGTCACTTGTCTTGGAGCTCCTTTTGCATTTTTTGTTTCATAGCTCTCACCCAAATTTATAAAATGGTCTACAACGTTAGGGGATCTTCATATTTTAACAGCAATTTGCCGGTTGGAATACCCTTTTTCTTTTAGGAGTCGGATTTCAATTTTTTCCTCTTGTGTGAGATTTTTTCCCCGTCCCATTATTTTAAAATAGTTATTGAGCTTGGTACTTTTAAGCGTTCTTCTTAAAAACAACGTTGAATGGAAAAAAACACTCTTTATTCTTTTTTTTTTTTCTTCTGTTCCCTTCCGGTCCGGTCCAGAGAGAACTGACTCCTCGCCTTGTACCATACAATGAACATAAGTACATCACGTTGGTTTTTCTTACATTATTCTTACGATATATATATAGAGAGAGAGAATTCGTAGAGCAGGGTTGCCACATACTGTAAAATTTAATAACTCTGAATACCTATTCTGCTAAACTGTAACCGAAACACTTACCCAAAATTTGATATTTTTCGAAAAATTGTAGTCGCCTCTATATTAATTTCGCAGTAAAATTTATAAAAACCACAGTTTTTCTCAAAAACACGCGTGATGGTTGAGCACGACAACTGATATGGAAGTGAACATGGTACGCACGCCCTCATTAGCACAAAAGCAAATGTGAAAAAATACCGTTTTTTTAACGGCCATTGCATTCAATGGGAAGTCACGCCATATGTCCCATTTATTGCGTTGCCTTCTTATTAATTTCGCGCAGTGTAGTCCCGTTTGCCAGCTGTGCTCTAATATTTGAAAAGAGCCACCAGCTGATGGAGTGAACGACCTGAAGTCTCCACAAAACGGATAACGTCAATTCCGTTGTGTATAAATACACTGACCTCCAACGGCAGTGTTGGGAAATAAACGGATAATCAACAAAAGAAGTTGTCGCAGTGCGAATTTTTGTTTTTATTTCTTGAATGGTTTCGATGGCCTACAAGAAAAGCACTTAATTTCCTTCAAATTGTCAATCATTTCGTTCACAATACTCCTTCCGTCCTCCCGTCCCATCATCGAGCACGTACCTCTCCTCTTTCGTCAATTAATCTTCGGAACTTACCTAAAAATAGAAACAAACAAAAATGAAACGTTAGAATGCGAAATTCGTCACGGAGTTCTTAGCAAATATTCAATATCCTTCACACATCATCCCCCACACGCATCACGCACTGACAAAAGAGCAAACGTGTTGAACATGAACACAACCCCCGGCCACCATCATTTTATCTGTTTCAACAGATTATCACCTTAATCCTGGCAGACAAAGCACAAGGACACCCGACAGCGGCAACAACGGAACCCGAACTCAACTGTCATCGAATACCTTAATGCGTATGAATCTTTAATGACGCCTTTGTGATGAGCCAGCCCCCCCGCGCCGTCGGCAGTGACTGTCTCTCTCTCACTGTCGGTGTGTGCATGACAGCGTCGATAAAAGAACATCATTCGATATGCGAGATACAAATAGGTTTTCGCACCAGCAAACCAAATCGAAGATCACGCCGGCAGAGGTGGGCGGACAACAATGGCGCTCCTCGCCCCAGTCTAATCAGGAATTCTGGTGGCACCTCAACACAGGAATCCATTAGGCCGGAACCAGTGCTTCTGCTGCTGCTGCTGCTGCTTTGTGTTCACAACGCGTCGAGAGTGGGCTGTGCGTGCTCAGGTCCGCTCAGTCCTTGCGTCCGGCATGGCGACAGTGGCGGAGGGGGGAGGTAAATAAATGTGAACTGTAATTCTGCGACAGAAACGACACAACCGGACCCCGAGGAGTTTGCTGGGTAAATTTGCATTTCTGCTGCGGCAGCAGGATTAGGCGGCGGACGAGGTGTCCTCCCTCGACCGTCCCTCTGTGCGCTTAGAGATTTATTCTCCGGTTAGCCGGTGCTCCGTGGAATGCTAAGGAGCAATTTTTGGCGATTGTTTATTTTATGTCGTGGCCCGCAGCCGGGACGGTTGTGGGTCGTTAATTGAATGCGGAGCACATGTGTGGGTCTGTGGGGGGAAATGAGCCTTCGACCGTAAAACTGAATAATCCGCCATTATCTGGTCGATTGCGGACCGACGCGTCGTCGCTCGTTGCGTCGGCAAATGCTCCCGATTACGTCCACTTGAGTGAAATTAGTTGAGAGCCATCGACGTCTTCATTATCTCAAGGGGGCTTGTGTGTGTGTGCCTCTCTCTGCGTGTGTACATCCTTGAGGTGTGTGTTAACTTGTCTCAACACCCATGTCGTGGCGAGTGTAAACTCTGGAGGCGCTCCCTCCGGGGACCATTCGCCGTAATCACATGTCCTTAGGCCACAGAGTCCATTAATTTGGACGACATTTTGGGCAAATAACGCCGGTGTGAGCCTCTGTGTGGCCGCTTTCATTGCCAAACATTGGCACAGACATACGGGCTAAGAGACAAGACCACTGTTGCCACTGCCGCCGTCGCCGCAACAGCCACAGTCTTCATTGGTGCCACGGTCTGCACTGAACTTTGCCGACAAGGTGAGAATTGTATTTCACAAAATCCGAGAGTGCAAATACCCGGCGAACAATGCTACCCACAGCAGGGTTTGTGGTGCGACGCGACGGTGGCGGCGGCGCGGCGTGGAGGTGTGGAGGTGGTAAGGTGGTAAGGTGCCGCCTTGCCAGAATAATGAAACCCGCAGGAACGTCTGCCAAGTGCGCCATTTGTTCATTCCCGGCAGTTGTAGTAATTCACATGCAATTCGGATAAATACGGTAAATGGGACCACACCAGTCCTGGACTCAGGGGCGGCGTGTGTGTGAGAGCAGGAAAAGTGCCCGCCTGTGTTGGTTTATTTGCAGAGGGAAATTTTAAATGGAAACCAAAAAGGATTATGAGGTTGACCGTTGAATTAAAGATAAGTGCGCATTCACCGCGAGGAGGTGGACGTGTCGGCTGTCGGTGCTTTAATCCAAGCGAGGATATGTTTGCCTTCAGGTTTCGAGGAGGGCGCTTAAGAGGCTTTAAAGGGGACTCAGTTGGACTAGAGGCGGTAAAGGGAAACAATTGCGGACAGTCACTGGTGGGGATTCAAGAACGTGACTGAGAATTGAGGCAAATTTGTGCCAGAAGCAACGTCAACAGGAGCTACACTCTCCAAGTTAGCGTATGAAACATCCTGCGGGCGCGCCGTCAGCAGCCAGCTTGAGACGGTGGCAAGGCGCTCCATGAGCAGCCAGCTTGAGACGGTGGCATGGTGCTCCATCAGCAGCTAGCTTGAGACAGAGGCAAAGCGCTCCATCAGAACCCAGCTTGAGACAGAGGCAAGGCGCTCCATCAGCAGCCAGGTTGAGACAGAGGCAAGGCGCTCCATCATAACCCAGCTTGAGACAGAGGCAAGGCGCTCCATCAGCAGCCAGCTTGAGACGGTGGAAAGGCGCTCCATCAGCAGCCAGCTTGAGACAGTGGCAAGGCGCTCCATCAGCAGCCAACTTGAGACAGTGGCAACGCGCTCCATCAGCAGCCAGCTTGAGACAGTGGCAACGCGCTCTATCAGAAGCCAGCTTGAGACAGAGGCAAGGCGCTCCATCAGCAGCCTGCTTGAGACGGTGGAAAGGCGCTCCAACAGAACCCAGCTTGAGACAGAGGCAAAGTGCTCCATCAGCAGACAGCTTGAGACAGTGGCAAGGCGATCCGTCAGCAGCCAGCTTGAGACTATGGCAAGGCGCTCCCTGAGCCGCCAGCTTGAGACAGAGGCAAGGTGCTCCATCAGCAGCCAGCTTGAGACAGTGGCAACGCGCTCCATCAGCAGCCAGCTTGAGACAGTGGCAAGGCGCTCCATCAGCAGCCAGCTTGAGACGGTGGAAAGGCGCTCCATCAGCAGCCAGCTTGAGACAGTGGCAAGGCGCTCCATCAGCAGCCAGCTTGAGACAGTGGCAACGCGCTCCATCAGCAGCCAGCTTGAGACAGTGGCAAGGCGCTCCATCAGCAGCCAGCTTGAGACAGTGGCAAGGTGCTCCATCAGCAGCCAGCTTGAGACAGTGGCAAGGCGCTCCATCAGGAGCCAGCTTGAGACAGTGGCAACGCGCTCCATCAGCAGCCAGCTTGAGACAGTGGCAAGGCGCTCCATCAGCAGCCAGCTTGAGACGGTGGAAAGACGCTGCATCAGCAGCCAGCTTGAGACAGTGGCAAGGCGCTCCATCAGCAGGCAACTTGGACAGTGGCAACGCGCTCCATCAGCAGGCAACTTGAGACAGTGGCAACGCGCTCCATCAGCAGCCAGCTTGACACAGTGGCAAGGCGCTCCATCAGCAGCCATCTTGAGACAGTGGCAAGGCGCTCCATCAGCAGTCAGCTTGAGACAGTGGCAACGCGCTCCATCAGGAGCCAGCTTGAGACAGTGGCAACGCGCTCCATCAGCAGCCAGCTTGACACAGTGGCAAGGCGCTCCATCAGCAGCCAGTTTGAGACAGTGGCAAGGCGCTACATCAGCAGCCAGCTTGGCACAGTGGCAGGGCTCTCCATCACCAGCCAGCTTGAGACGGTGGCAAGGCGCTCCATCAGCAGCCAGCTGGAGACAGTGACAAGGCGCTCCATCAGCAGCCATCTTGAGACAGTGGCAAGGCGCTCCATCAGCAGTCAGCTTGAGACACTGGCAACGCGCTCCATCAGCAGCCAGCTTGAGACGGTGGAAAGACGCTGCATCAGCAGCCAGCTTGAGACAGTGGCAAGGCGCTCCATCAGCAGGCAACTTGGACAGTGGCAACGCGCTCCATCAGCAGGCAACTTGAGACAGTGGCAACGCGCTCCATCAGCAGCCAGCTTGACACAGTGGCAAGGCGCTCCATCAGCAGCCAGTTTGAGACAGTGGCAAGGCGCTACATCAGCAGCCAGCTTGGCACAGTGGCAGGGCTCTCCATCACCAGCCAGCTTGAGACGGTGGCAAGGCGCTCCATCAGCAGCCAGCTGGAGACAGTGACAAGGCGCTCCATCAGCAGCCAGCTTGAGACAGTGGCAAGGCGCTCCATCAGCAGTCAGCTTGAGACAGTGGCAACGCGCTCCATCAGCAGCCAGCTTGAGACAGTGGCAAGGCGCTCCATGAGCAGCCAGTTTGAGACAGAGGCAAGGCGCTCCATCAGCAGACAGCTTGAGACAGTGGCAACGCGCTCTATCAGCAGCCAGCTTGAGACAGTGGCAAGGCGCTCCGTCAGCAGCCAACTTGAGACAGTGACAAGGCGCTCCATGAGCCGCCAGCTTGCGACGGTGGCAAGGCGCTCCATGTGCAGCCAGCTTGAGACGGTGGCAAGGCGCTCCATGAGCAGCCAGCTTGAGACTGTGGCAAGGCGCTCACTGAGCCGCCAGCTTGAGGCAGAGGCAAGGCGCTCCGTCAGCAGACAGCTTGAGACAGTGGCAACGCGCTCTATCAGCAGCCAGCTTGAGACAGTGGCAAGGCGCTCCGTCAGCAGCCAGCTTGAGACAGTGGCAAGGTGCTCCATCAGCAGCCAGCTTGAGACAGTGGCAAGGCGCTCCATCAGCAGCCAGCTTGAGACAGTGGCAAGGCGCTCCATGAGCAGCCAGCTTGAGACGGTGGAAAGGTGCTCCAACAGAACCCAGCTTGAGACAGAGACAAGGCGCTCCATCAGCAGCTAGCTTGAGACAGTACCAAGGCGCTCCATGAGCAGCCAGCTTGAGACAGTGGCATGGCGCTCCATGAGCAGCCAGCTTGAGACTGTGGCAAGGCGCTCACTGAGCCGCCAGCTTGAGACAGAGGCAAGGCGCTCCGTCAGCAGCCAGCTTGAGACAGTGGCAAGGCGCTCCGTCAGCAGCCAACTTGAGACAGTGGCAACGCGCTCCATCAGCAGCCAGCTTGAGACAGTAGCAAGGCGCTCCATCAGCAGCCAGCTTGAGACAATAGCAAGGCGCTCCATCAGCAGCCAGTTTGAGACAGAGGCAAGGCGCTCCATCAGCAGACAGCTTGAGACAGTGGCAACGCGCTCTATCAGCAGCCAGCTTGAGACAGTGGCAAGGCGCTCCGTCAGCAGCCAACTTGAGACAGTGACAAGGCGCTCCATGAGCCGCCAGCTTGCGACGGTGGCAAGGCGCTCCATGTGCAGCCAGCTTGAGACGGTGGCAAGGCGCTCCATGAGCAGCCAGCTTGAGACTGTGGCAAGGCGCTCACTGAGCCGCCAGCTTGAGACAGAGGCAAGGCGCTCCGTCAGCAGCCAGCTTGAGACAGTGGCAAGGCGCTCCATCAGCACCCAGCTTGAGACAGTGGCAAGGCGCTCCATCAGAACCCAGCTTGAGACAGAGGCAAGGCGCTCCTTCATCGGCCATCTTGAGCAAGGACCTCTAATCCTTTAGCTGCTTCTTTCTGTCTCTCCATCTGATTCCAACCACCGACCACCGGGAAAACTTAAGCGTCCTTGCACCAGCCACAAGGACATGTCGTCACGTATTCCCAAACGCCACACATTGCCTCCATAATTGAAATATTCGAATATTTCCCAGTTCGCTGAAGTCATCCAGCGATAAACCGCGCGCTGTAACGACTAACGACGCATAAAGTCCTGCCATGCACCGTGCACCGCATCGTCAAGTTGTCACATGCTGCCGCTGCCTGCAGCGGAATGCCAGCGTGTGCTCCATCCTCGCGAGCGTATCGAAGGATAAATGCCACACACCGCAGCAAACCACCGCCGCCTGTCACTCGCACGAGCAACCACGAAATATAGTTGCGCCATCTGAAGATGACGTCGAAGTGCCGTGTGACGTAGACTTGGCACGGCACATTGCCCGCAGGAATGGGCTCCGAACATTGAGCTCCGCAGCTGCGGCGGCTCTTCATGGCCATGGAATCCACAGCATCGACAAAATCTTAGCGCGTCGCGGCGAAAAGTAATCAGCGGTGTGGAAAGCGCGGAAACCTCGACTGCCACACGAACAGTGCCTCCGCGCAGCACACATTCCATATTGATGGCATGAATGAGTAATTCCCTAACGAGTTTTCAAAGCGTTTCCCAACCGAAGCGACGCTCCTTCCCGCGAGCGCCGTGCCCGCCGGAGCAGCGATGCTGTCTTTTGGCAAAGAGCTCGCCATTGTTTTCGACTAAGGTGGAAGGCACAAAGGATCCCTGTCCCAGGCGCGGGCTGTGGGGGATTCCGCTCTCGGAGAAGCCCTTTGTTCACAACACGGGGAAACACGTTAAATGCTTTAATTTTCATTTTCCACGCTGTCAGGATGGATTTTTGCTGTGGGTGTGGATGAAATTGAATTTCGGCTGCTCCAGGATAACATATCGATCTTCGCACGTCGCGTCGGTGGGCTGGTGGAACAGGATTTCTGGTGTAAGGCGATGACTTTCGGTGTAAATTTGTCTCGAAATGAACTTAATCACGCGTGTAATCTGATTTTCCGGGAAAAGGTGGCAGACCGAGGCTGGTACAAGTTTGCCGTGGATCGACAGTGTAATCGAGACACTTGTCGAATCTCGTGTCTGATTAAATGAGGGATCGATTTATTGACGGTGTGGTGTGCCGTTGGGACTGGGAGTGGGCACGTGGATGCGATGAAATAGCTTTTAATGAAAGCGATTGATACATATGGGAATCTTGCAACTCTGGGCAAGTTGTGCTGCATTTTTTTAGCTCTTGACATGGGTGTGGTCTTGACAAAGTTGTTCTTCGAGATAGAGAATCTCACGCAGCATTCTTTCTGTTTTCTGTTCTATATCAAAGAAGCATACCCTTTGAAGGATAATTCTTGTGGAAGCTGCTCTAGCTGCTCTAGGTGTACGATAGCCTTGAGAATGCCAGTGGAAGCCTTCCGGATGGAAGGAAAGGTGCTATAGGTACTAGTGTGGCGTGGAAAATCGTTTGACCGATCCACAAGAAAAGAGACCCCTTCAACAGTGCCAACTACCAACATCTCCTCAACATCGCCTGTAAGATCCTCTCTGCCGTTTTGTGTGAGCGCCTGAAACCATTCGTCAACAACCTGATAGGTCCTTATCAGTGCGGTTTCAGGCCGGGGAAGTCCACGATCAACCAAATCTTCACACTACGGCAGATCCTGGGCAAAACCCAAGAAATGCAGATCGACACCCACCACATATTCGTCGATTTCAAGGCCGCATATGACAGCGTGCATAGGGACGAGCTATACAACGCCATGTCTAGTTTTGACATTCCTGCCAAACTCGTTAGGTTGTGCGGGATGACGATAGAGAATTCTCGCTGCTCCATCATGGTCGGTAACGAAGTCATCGAGACCTTCAATGTCAAAAAAGGTTTTAGACAAGGCGACGCGCTGTCATGTGACTTTTTCAACATTATTCTTGAAAAGATCGTGAAGAACTCACACGCTAACACAAGAGGCACGATCTTCCAAGAGTCCTTGCAATTATTAGCATACGCGGATGAAGAATTGACGTGATTGGTCGAACACAGCGAGCCGTCATGGCTGGCATTGAGACCGAAGCTGGCATTGGATCTAGCGGTAAATAAGGGCAAAACGAATTATGTACTGCCATCAAGAAAGGACACACAACATCGACGTCTTGGACAGAGCGTCACAATGGGCAGCTATAACTTCGAGGCTAAAAATGTTTGAGGCCTGAAATTGCGCAAGCGAAAAAAAATAACCACCGATCTGTCGAAGTGGTCATTCAGGAGGTGAGAGAGCTTAGAATTTTGGGCAGCTTTAACTGGGCAGCTGTAACTTCGAAGTAGTCGAGGACTTCGTCTACCTCGGCTCGGCAGTAAGCAGTACAAACAACATCAGTACCGAGATCAAATGCAGAGTAACTCTTGCCAACCGCCGTTTTGATGGGCTCAAGAGGCAAATGAATAGTAGAGCCATCTCTCGAAGGACCAAGCTGACTCTATACAAAACCTTGATCATTCAGTCCTGCTGTACGGCGCGGATGCATGGACAATCTCAAAAGCGGATGAGGAAGTCCTTGGTCTCTTCGAGAGAAAAGTTCTGCGCTGCGTTCAATCTTTGGTCCTGTCTGCGTTGAGGGTTATTGGAGAAGAAGATTCAACCACGAACTGTACGGGCTGTACAGCGGCATGAGCCTGGTCAGGCGTCTACGGATCACTCGCCTAAGATTGCAAGGCCATGTAGAGTATCATCACTACCATCTTCTGATCCGCATGATCCACTAAAGTGGTCGCGGGGGTAAACTTCGCACGAGAGGTCTGCAGGCAACTCGATCCCCCGCCATCGACTCTAACTCATCAGGGGTTATGCTCAAGCGTAACCAGACGAGCTTATGGACTTGGTCAAACCACCTCATCCTGAGTCTGCCACGTGGTCGCCTACCTGCTGGAATTGCATTCAAGGTCCGCTTCGGAAGTCGTGATGGTGGGGACATTCGTGCTACGTGGGAGCACTATTCTCCGCCCCACTTGAGACTTCCGGTCTGTCATCCTCAGTGCTCTGTTCAGGATTGAGCAGGTCCGTAAAGTGCTCGCTTCATTTGCGTAAGATGTCCTCCTCATTGCAGGCAACACACCATCTTTTGATTTGATTCCTTCGATTACGTTAAGGAAGGAGCTCTGAGTCGGCGAATGGTTTGCCAGAACACCTTTTTCGCAGATCTATTGTAGCTTTCCAACTTCTGGCCGAAATCCTTGCAAGACTGCAAGACTTTTGCTGTTCGCATAGCCAATTTGCAAGTTCTTCGCGCCTTAGTGTGACGAGAGGCAGAGTCCCCTAAGGGAATCCAGTCTCTGCAGTTCTTCTTCTTCTCTCTGATGGCTTCTTGAACTCCGGGTGTTTTAAACCACGCAGTCCGGCCACCAGGACGCTCGGATACTGTCACCATTCAGGCCTGGCTGCAAATGAGGCCCTGGCATACCAGGGAAGGCAATATGCGAGGCCAATCGTCTTCTTCTTGTCATTAGGGGGGTTGCGCTTCGTTAGACAGGTTTGGGTGGAAAATAAATTTATACATCTCAAACCTGTTGCCAGCCCCCACCACGACGAGGTCAACTCCCGAGGGAACCCATGTAGAGATGTCGCCCGAAAAGTTTTCGACTCCGTACCAATGGGACAACGCAACAGAGGACACCCGCGCTTAAAGTGGCGCACCCAGGTAGAGAAGGACCTCAATCAACTTGGAGTGATACACTGGTGGTAGCTAGCTAGATACCTTTCTAGTTGGAGAGGCTTGTTGGCTGAGGTGCAGGTTCACCCCGGACTGTAGCGCCAAATAAAGGACAAGAAGAATTACAACCAACCTTAGAAGGATAGTACTTCTGAGTGTTTAGATTTAGTCTTGGGTTAACACATCTATAAGCCTGTCGAGTCACGGCGAATTTTTAAATAGCAAAATCTAGATTAAATGACTTGTTTGATGACCTGACATGGCCTTAAAAGAATTGAGAGGACTGGGAAATTATCTTTTTGAGTAAACATACATCCACCTCTCCGTCACCAGCCTTAGTACACTTATGAAGACTGTAAGCTGCTCATTGTCCATGGCTCGTCATAAACGTCGACATGCAACTTTATCAGAACCACTGTTCCTTTATGCCTCGATCGCAGTGACTGATTGGGGCTTACTTCGAATCAGAAGCATCTTTAGACAAGACTAGTTAGCTTTTTACTTTGCTTGGTTATTTTGTGTCGCTTTTAGTACTGATTGATTTATTTTGTATCCATATTATTTCATATTTTTTGCTAGTTTGTTACGACTTTAACCCTTTGTCTAGCAACGAACTACTAATAATAAAAAAATTATAATATGGGTGGCGCTACAGCCAATAGGGGGTCAGGGCCTAGTTTGTCAGCAAGCACTTCTGTTCTGCGTTATTGTTCTCTCACGAGTGGAGTGGACCCACAATGTCATGCCGACTCCAAACGACCACGTTTGAGAAGCTTTATCCAGACAGACTGTCTGAGCATTGTCTGTTACTCAAGAAAGGTGGGAACGTGAATACCGGGTATTGAAGACAGCGAGGTTAGGTTGCGATGCGTAGGAGTCGACGCAATTACCCACAACACCACGGCCACCACACAGCCAGCATATAACTGCCCATCGGAAAAAACATTCCTTTCCCAAGATCAACGCATCTTCCAAACGGGCCGTATTTTCAATGTCTCGGCTGATAAACACATACGTTTGGCTTAAACTCACTATTGCAACGAAACAGCTGATCTTTCCGATCCGATCCGAATAGCCATTCAAACTTTTCTCTTGTGTAAGTTAAGTCGCAAAATGTTTCGCGTCTGGCGAACCGGAGACACGGTGTTACGGTAAGCATTCCATCACGTACGGCATCCGGAAATCTGAGTGCACCTGTGGGAACATGTCATCGCTCTAGCTGCACGAAGTAGTATTTAAGGTAGTTGTAAGAATTTAGTCTGTAAGTCTTAAGTAACAAGTGTAGGGACTATGTCCAAATTCTTAACAAAATAAAAAATTATTTTTTTTAAGAAATAAACATAAAGTTTATTAATTTGTATACTCGGCCAATCTATCTCTGTCATTCTCTTTGTGTTACTAATAATGCCTGAAACACAATAGTGCGCTGTCAGTCGACTTCATGTTACGGAGAGAGTGCGATGACGCCCTGCGTTGAAATAAATACTCAATTTATCAGCTGTTCTCTAGATGAAAAATATTGCCGCTTTTTTGCATACCCTCATTAGAAATGACTTTTGTCATTTCATTTTTTTTTTTTTGACAGTTGACACAAAGTACTCTCCTTTTAGAAGAAAACTCTCAATCTGGGAGAAAATCTTTCTCAAAAAGCACCCCTCTGTCAAAATATATCTAAAATGTTGAATAATGACGTGTGATGGACTACGTTTTACGTTTTATTACGATCCTATCATCTCTCTCATTATTCACTGACGCCGGTCGACGCTGTATTTTGTGCATCACCATTGAATTGTGTGCGTTGAAAGCAAACGCCAGCGCAAACGCATTATTGTGTTTCAGGCATATGGCCGTTGCATTGATAAGGATCTTCTTATTTTTTAATTTTTCTCCTCTAGAAGAGTGACTCCAGTAGCGCTGTTGTATGCTCATACACACACAATGCTAAGATCACCCTGATAGAAACTGCTGCACGACTACGGTCAGTGGTCTCCAGTGAAAGAACATCGTGGCGATGCACGGTGGGACGAGTGTATGGGAAAATCGACAAAATTAATATCTCGTGTGTTTATGAATGGAACTTGGTGATTTTGCAAATAACTTTTTATTACATAAATATCTGTCTTTTAACATAAACGACACATAAATAGACGGGTACTAGTTGCCCGTACAACCTATAGAAAAATAATTAAAATAAATTTGAATCATTTGAGAAAAGTTGACTTAAATATAAAATTCACTATTTTTCTTTATTCAAATTAGCAACACATTCAAATCATTATATTAGAAGAACCACGAAAAAGAAACAATTTTCGTAAATGTCATATGATTACTCATACCTTGATTATTATGATTATTCATAGTCATTTGTACGCACACTTCACCGCCAATAAACAATTTAAATTATGTCACAAAATACACGTGGTATCACACACGTGAGGACTAGGCAATGTTTAATGCTTTGTAACTATGGCACTGGAAAAACCACTGCGTAAGCTTTTTCATCTATCCTACTCTTTAGGTCTCTTTCCGAGCAGATGGAAAACAGCATTTGTCCAGCCCGTCCCTAAAAAGGAGGAATCTTCGTCACCCACCTCGTACCGACCCATAGCACTTACGTCCCTTCTTTCTAAGGTCATGGAATCGCGGATAAATCGTCAGCTTATGAAATATCTTGAATCGCGGAAGCTTCTTAATGACCGACAATACGGTTTCCGCAGCGACAGGTTCACTAGTGATCTGATAGCTTATCTCACCGAAAAGTGGAACCAGTCTTTGCACAATGCAGGCGAAAGCAAGTTAGTTGCGCTTGATATTCTAAAGCATTTGACAGAGTTTGGCATCAAGCTCTCTTGTCGAAAATGAGTACCATAGGCACGATCGATGAACTTCTTCTTCTATGGATTAGAAATTACCTTTCGAACCGTTCAAATCAAGTTGTGTTGGATGGGTTCAAGTCTGATATCCACCAAATTAATGCTGGTGTTCCCCAAGGCTCAGTTCTGCCTCCGACACTCTTTCTCATTTTTATAAATGATCTCTGCTACTTCTAATCCAATTCATTCCTTCGCTGATGACAGCACCCTTAGCTTTTCATATTCGTTCCAGGACTCACGACTCCGCTGTAGAATTGGAACGGTAGCGTATGTTAACCACATTGAATTCCGATCTTGACAGCATAATTAACTGGGAAAATAACATTAGAGTGGAAGTCAATGCTTCAAAAACTCAATGCTGTCTGCTGTCACTCAAGCGAACCCTTGATAATCAGCCAAGAATGGCGCTTGTGTCGATGAAACCGGAAAACTTTCCATCCTTGGTGTTGGAACACGTCACTTAACAAAACAAAACATAATATATAACAAATTTAAAGATTGTATAACAATTTGCATTTTGTATCCATATTCTGTATGCTATTTAAATATTGCGCCAAATTTTGTAAAATAGGCCATAATTTTCTTTGGATTTTCACCACAACGACCGTTGTATTTCGTACTATATAAGCAATATGAAATAAAGCTCTTCCCTCTTGGAATTTTCGTGGAAATTAGTCTTTCATTAATCTTCGTCGTCGTTGAACCATGAAACAACCGATCCGATCGCTCACTTGGTATGTGTATCAACACAATACTTAGTTCGATCACATATTTGAGGTCGCCAAAAATGCTGCGAAATGTTTAGGTTTCCTTAATCGATGCAAGAAATATATCAATAAGGCGTACATCCGCCCCAAGCTTGAGTATAACGCTCATATCTGGTCTGGTGCGCCCAAGACCACCCTGCACCTACTAGATAAAATCCAAAAGTGAGCGATAAAACTTATAGGAGACAACAATATCGCAGAGTCATTAGACTCGCTCGAACATCGACGTACCGACTCTTCTTTGCCGTTTTTTTTATCGTTATTTCAACAAACAATGTTCAAGTGAGCTAGCCAACTGCATTCCTCCTCTCCATGAATTCACCCGCAATGACAACTGACTGCCCACAACACACTATTGCAGCGAAGCGGCTGATCTTTTCGAAACAGCGATTCAAAGATACGAACTCTTCTTCTTGTGAGCACTCGGCCAATCTATCTCTGTCATTCTCTCTGTGCTACTACTAAGGCCGTAGCTCTGATTAAGGAGTTTTTTTTTCAATTTGTCTCCTCTAGAAAGTTGTCGTATATAAACCACCTGCACGACTGCGGGCAGTGGTCTCCACTAAAAGAATATCGAGGCGATGCGACGATTAGATTGAATGGTTTTAGTGAATTGCTTGACAAAAATCGTTGTTTCGCATTACAAACTATTATTAACCACAATCAGATACAGCCTATGACACGGAGAAATAATGCAGTTTCTCACTGTTGAAAGAATTTTCAAAATTCGTTCAGTAGCTTCAGAGATTACTTCCTACAAACAAACAAACTCAAAAACCTACAAACTTTACCTCTTTAAATACGAGTGTGATTCACAATGTCTGCGACATTTCACAAAAGCCAACGCCTTGCGGAAACTTAACGTCGATACCACAATTTCCATGGAATCCTTCAATGTGACGGGAAAGTGGTTCGATCAACTTAGTTTCTCCAAAGAAACCACAAAACCATGCCACCATCAAAGGGCTCTAAACTGTTTAAATTCGAAACCCACATTCCAACCGAACCCCGAATCCACAATCCATCTTTGTTCCCCAACCAAATGCATTTCCTGGATCGGTCTGCTTCTCGTTTAAAGCCCTAATTTTCCTCTCAAACTGCAAAAGGATTCATCCACGTAGCGCACATGCAATTCCATCAGAACCAGACGGAGGGAGAGAGAGAGGGGAACGGACTAAAACATACTTTTCCCATAACGGAAATGACACGAATACAAATTTGCGACATCGGGCCACAGACGTAAATGGGTTAAAACCATTTTCTGTCAATCCGGCCGCCGCATAAGTCGAGTTGGATGCACTGCTCACACCACTGCGTCCTCCCTCGCGATGTGTGTGTGTGTGAACCATGGAATGAAAGAAGAACCATGTGACATGGTTGTCGTCTTCCGCAGAATGCACACGAACCAGCTGCTCAGTGAGTGAGTTGGTCTCCTTAATTAAAGGCGCACAGAGCCTGCAACTGAGCTCTTCACCCCACCCGCCACCCGAGTGAGTGTTGACAGCTAATTTATGCTCAATACAAGATCCCGATGAATGCCTTTTCTAGGCACAGCTCGCTGCCTAGAGTCCTTCACCCAGCACTCGAGAGGAATTCCCTTGCACTCTGTTTCGCCAGCCTCCGGCGATGTGACTCCGGCATCCGGACATGTCCCAGTCCCACTGCACCGACTGGCTTAATGAGTAAACAAATTTAAGGACTCGAGATGACATTTCCAGAAGGACCCTCAACTTCGTTTAAAAAAAGCAAAAATGTCATAGCCGGAGTGCCCCTTGCGCCTCGCCTCGCGCCGAGCCGCTGCCAGTCGATAAGTGCAATCGTCGGAGTCAGTAACCTCAAGAGCCAGCCAAGGAGCAAAGGACGACGTTTTTCCTGCGTTTATTACGAGCACTTAGGCCTGCAAAGGAGGAACAGGTGAGATGTGGCATAAAATCGTCATCATCGTCGTCGTCGTCGGCTAAGGCCTTCACGTTCTCGGCTCGGCTCCTTCGCCGGGATAATGTGCTGACAGGAGTTCGCCTTTGTGTGAGTGTTTGCTTGGGAGCATTTTTCCACACCTTCCCCCAGCTCTGCGAACGGCTTAGCCTTGTGTTTGCTTGCTTTGGGCTGGGGAGGGGGGATGGGGGGTGCAGATGCAGCGAAGCCGTATGCGATGGTGACATGCGTTGACACGTGAAAGTTTGCCAGGGACTTGGGGACTAAGTAGACACATTCTGTGACTCGAAGATTTAAACTTTGGAAAATGCCGAGAGTTCAGGGATTATTGTTTCGCAATTTTTTCTGTTTTTTTTTTGCATGCGTGTGTGTGTTGCCTTCGCTAAGCGACGACGAAAGGTAATGCGATGTGACATCAGACACGAGGGGAGTTGTAAAGGTTAAGGCAAAGGATTATGTCTCGTCTGTGGTCGCGGTAGCGATTTCAGAGTGGGGTGGCGGGCGCTGACTGCGGTTGACTGAAGGGAATCAAATTTTGAATTGGATCCCCGTGGCGGTGGCATTCAGTCATGTGGCAGGGGATTTAGTCGTAATTCTTTTTCAATGTTTATTTTGATGTTTGGGTTGATTTGGGGTTTTCCGAGGGAGTCACTCGCTTTGGAATTGTGACATCAGTGGTGGCATGTGATTAGTGTGAGCAAGGAAATACCGCAGCTAACCACAGTGGATGTGGGTGTTGTTTATGACGAACAAGTTTATTATAAACCTCGCGAAGGGATAGAAACAATCAGCAGAGCCTTACCAGGGAGCGTGCAAGAGAGCTCAATCGATGGAAGGGGCATTTTGATGCGGTACTGATCCATGTATTCGCCTGACGTTCCAACATTAGACAATCCGAAAAACAGGGCTCCACGGTCAATCGCATCGAATGCAGCTTTGAATTCGATAAAAAAGACGTACAACTTATTTTTTTGTTCGCTCACTTGTGCAGTAATTTCCTTCCACTCGTAAAACCATCTGCCTAAAAGGCGTCTTCTTCTTCTTCTGGTGGCACTACAGTCCCGGCGTAGACCTGGGCCTTAACCAGCAAGCTTTTCCAGCCGGCACGATCTTTAGCCAGCTGTCTCCAACTGCGCACGCCAAGTCAATTGAGGTCCTTTTCCACCTGGGTGCGCCATTGGTACCGTGGGCGTCCTCTTTTGCTTTATCCCACAGGTTCGGAGCCGAAGACTCTTCGGGCTGAAGCAGTGTTGTCCATGCGCTCTACATGGCCCAGTGTTGAATCCGTAGACGCCTGACTAGGCTCATGTGGCTGTACAGCCCGTACAGTTCGTGGCTGAATCTTCTCCAGTAACCATCAACACACCCAGGACCAAGGATTGAACGCAGAACTTTTCTCTCGAAAAGACCAAGTGCTTTTGAGATTGTCCATGCCTCCGCACCATAGAGAAGGACAGGGGTGCTGGGCATGGGCCTGTGCATCCAGGGCAAAGTTGTTGGCTGCTCTCAACTTGGCGAGATGCCAGCATCAATCCCTGTTAAATGCACAGGTCAAGTTGACATACAGCCTCCTCGCGGCGCCCTCTGGATAGCCCTTATAGCAACCGCTTAGAGGTGAACCAATGTATGCAGCGGCTCCCTTGTCCAGGGGTTTAAACTAGGACCCGGTCCTTTCGGGGGTTGCGCGTGGGGTTAACTCCCCCACCGTGTAAAAAGACGTTCAGAAGCGACGAAAAGCCTCGGATACGGATGATCCTACTGCTGACGACCATGGACAACGAAATAATGACAACGACAATGATTTTTAGTTCCGCACGTGGAATGTGAGGTTACTGAACAGACCACGTGCAGGCGGTGAACTTGCGGAAGCCCTTGAAGCTTATAAGGGACATATCACCGCCATTCATGGGCCGGGCAAAAAGGGGATGAAAAACTGCGATATTTACTTCGGCGATTGCTACAAAGGGCGAAGGCAGCGGTTTGTTGTTCGAGGCAGACTTAGGCAGTCTTAAGCTTTAAATACATAAGCGAGCACCTCATAACAATCCGCATCAAGGCTACATTCGGCAACATCAGCCTGATCTGCACCCACGCCCCAACGGAGGGTAAGGATGACGACAGCAAAAGATGACTTCTATGATCTCCTAGAAAGGACATACGTTCAATGCCCCAGCTACGACACCAAGATGGTTCTAGGAGATTTCAACGCATAGCTGGGCAAGGAAGACATCTTTGCCATGTCATCGGGAAACACAGCCTGCACGACAACACGTCCGATAACGTACTCAGGCTGTTGGACTTCGTAACGGGGCGAAACCTCTTTGTAGCCAGTACGCGGTTCCCTCACCTCAACATCCACAAAGGGACCTGGCGGTCTCCTGATCAATCAACCGTCAACTAGATTGATCACATTGCGATCGACGTCAGACACTACTCCAGCATTCTCGATGTGCGAACCTTCCGAGGAGCCAACATCGACTCGGATCATTTCCTTGTTGCAGCCAAGTTAAGAACACGGACTGACATCAAGAGATCAACGGAGTCGAGGAAGGACACCACGGTTTGACGTCGGAAAGCTACAATCGCAATTGACCGCTAGCAACTTTGCCGGTCAAGTCTCCCTAAAGCTCTCAGAGAGTCCAACCCTGCTAGGCGAAACAATCGACCAACAATGGAACCGTTGTCAAAACGCGATCAGAGAAGTTGCATCTGATGTGCTGGGTTTTAAAACGCTAGTACTATCTGCTCCAGGACCTTTTTTACTATTTAATTGACTCAGTATCTTATATACTTCCGGTTCAGTTGCTTCCTCTGAATGTATGCTTTGTTGAAGTTGACTGCTCACATGGTTCGAGGACTTTGTGTCACAAGCATGGATGACGTTAGCGGCTTGGTTGGAAAATTGATTTACGAGTTTCTCCACAATGTCTTTCAGGTCAACAGCAGCAACTGGAATGTTGTTTACGATGATTTCGTCAATTGATTGAGTTCATTAACGACACCCCGTGTTTTTCTTGGACCATTTTTAGCATTTAAGAATTTTTGTTTTTGATAATTGGCTTTCATTAGTTCGATGTTCTTATTCACCGTGTTCCTATACTTCTTGTTCTGGCTTTCATACGTTTTACGCCTCGGGCTATTTTTCAACTTCCTATAACGCTCATCCAGGGCCCCATTGGGAACAATGCCTGAATGGTGACAGTATCCAACCGTCTGGTGGCCAGACTGTCCCGCTCGGCAGCCGGTCGGGCTTAGTCCGAAAAAACTACGAGCAACCTGTGAATTACCTTAATTAGGGTGAAGTCACTCCATGCACTAATTAGTGCGTGCGGGGATCAAACGGCAACGGACAACGACATCGAATTAGGATAGGCAAGAGTTTATTGTTCACAGAAAATTTTAAATTTTAGAAATGTTTGTTTTTCGATATTCGATGTCTCACTATCTGTGGGAAACACAATTTTCAATTAAAGATCTCGAGATGTCTCACATCTCAGAGAAGCCAATCCGTGATGGACCTCGGATCTATCGTCTATCGAGACCTACTGTAAGAAATTCGGCCGTCTCTTTGGGGGTCCTCTTGTCAATAAAGCCTTTTGCCAGTTTTTCGGGCGGATGGAGGAGCGTTGGTCCACTGTGATACCCACAGTCAAATTACTACCAAAGCCGATGCAAAAACCAGATAAAGGCGTATTAACTTCTCCGCTTGGGATTCGAACTGGGAACCCCACTAACCAAGGGCAGTCACTTAACAAACTGTTTTTATAATGTTACCAAACCCAATTTCCTCAGAAGACATGGTGTAGCAGTGCTTTAATGTGCCACTCACGATAACCCACTCATTCTGTGACGCAAGAGAGATATCCATTTAAGAGGTCGTTAGCACAAATTCCCGTGGCCAACCCGAACTTAAAGACTTCCGAACATTTACCACAAGCGCACCCTTCTAGTTTCGAATATATTGCCAACTTCTGCAACAAACTACATCATCCTACACACCGCCGCACTGAGGTCTTAAAGAAAATGGTCCCCAAGGAGACCATGAAAGTCTCGTCCTCTGCCGATTAACTTATCTTCAATTTTCAATCAGTTCTCAATAAATGATTTAAAAGTCAATTACCCGCCACACATCGGTGGCATCAGCTACTCCTCCTTGCTCACCTCCCAGGCCCCCCAGAGTCCAGCAGGTCCTGAGCAAGCTCACTTTTCTGCTGCGTCTGCCCGCCTCCTTCGAAACACATTCCGTTTATCCCTCGCAAAACCGCACTAAGCTCTTAAAGCAAAATTTGAACTTAATAAACATGAGGTAAGCAGAAACAAGCCAAAGAATCCTCTCCATCCTCTCTCCCCCCCCACCACACACCCAACAGATCCTGAAAAATTATTCAAAATTATTCCACACTCCAGCGAAGGAGGACTGAGTCGGCTGCTACGTGCACACGCCTGTGGAAAATCGTTTCGCTTCCAAAGTCAATATGGGTGTTATTCGAAGGTGTTATGTCCTTTCCCTTCGCACACAGTCACCCTCATCAAATATTAAATGAAAACGACACCTTTTGGTCCTTTCTCTCGGCGATGCGATGCGAGTGACGCCAGGCGGGCACACAAAAGGATCCAAAGGACATGGGACTTAGGCGACCAGCAAGAAAAAAAAAACAGAAGCGAGCTCTTTCGGCGAGTATGTGGAAAGACAATCACTGCCAGGACAAGATAACAACAGATGCTGACACAGCCTTCCCGCTGCAAGAGGACACCCACGGTCGGCATGCGAATAGATAACACACAGCGTTAGTTACTTGTGTGTGTGCGAGGTGAGGCGGCCCAACTGGCAACTGCCAAGTGGCAACAAGAAGGTTCAAGGAAAGGCGAGACCCAACCGAACGACCGACCTCCTTTTCATTAAAAGGGGATTTTCGGGCCAAACATTGGAGATTTGGTGTGGCTCTACACCGAGACCTACATTATTCCTCTTCAGCACTCACACAGAAGCACACACACACCCAACCATACACAGGATGTGGCTTCTTTTCTTCATTCGTCGCATCGCATCGCCGTTCTTTGCGATTCTGCTGCTGTTCCATGTTCGAGGAGAAAGGACCATTGTTAGCACTTAGCTGTAATTTACTGATAAGATATGCACACATAGTCAAACACTTGTAGGATTAAGCCCGGCTCCTTGCACTGCCAAGGACGATGCTCTGAAGGGACATTCGAAAACCGACCAATGATTCAGAGGGCGGGCGAGTGAATGTACCCAGCCGCCGACCATCGGAGGCCATCACTCCAATTAGACAGTAATCTCATTTGTTGTGGCATTGATACACGGCCAGCCACCCCTCGCACCACTCGGTGACCCTTTGCGCCACACACAGGATAATTGGATCGCATTACGTGGAATGAAATGAACGTCAAGAGCAATCGGAGTTCTCTCTCGGCTGAGGGGGCCTTGCTGGGAAGTGGATCAACATGCCACAATCGACGGATGGAGGGATGGAATGCGGGGCGGTAATCCGGAGACTTTCGCAGGACATGTGCGGCGCTGCAAATTTCGCATTAACTTCTCCAATGAAACTGAAGCAATCGCCACAATTAGGATTGCGTCATTCTTGCCACATACCGCCCGCTCCACTGCCACCCACTCCCTCGGAGCCAAACTGCAGATGGATGGATGGCCCAGAAAGCGCCGCCGCCGCCCCCCTCACGTAAGGTTACACTCCCCAGCGGCGGGTGGTGATTTTAATCTCGCATTGGAGCCGAGCCAACCGGTCGCATTCATTATGCAGGCCATGGATTCGTGATGGGAAAACGATTGAGAGCGAGAGCGAGCGAACTGAAGATTTTCACTAAGTAATCAGGATGGATGCGATCAGGAAGCAGGACACGGCGCGCTGTTGCAGAGCCACTGGGGCAGCTGCTGCTGCTGAACGAACGTGCGGATGTGGCAGCACCAACGCCATCCATTCACAGCCAGTTGTAAACTTGCGGTTTCGCCGCATTTAGAATATGGTTTTGCATAATGCCAGTTGTGCCACCGCATCATTCATGCAAGCGGGTCGAATGGATGCTTGTTGTTCGTGGCGCCCAATGCCAGCCCAACCGACTACGACGACGACGACGACGACGGATGGGCCATTGTGGCGAAGTGATTGAACCAGTTTCGCTAGTCTTGCTTTCGGGTGAGTGATAATTTCATGTAATCTAGGCCGTTGCATGAACTGAAAACAATGCGTGACCAGCTGAGCGCTTGCGACGGCTTCATTTTGATATCCCCGGGGAGGTGCTCTCGAGAGGGATTCAATGGAACTGGCGGCTACACAGCCGCGGTGGCCTGCTGGCCGATATGGAGCAGCTTTTGTTTAGTTGGGACAATGGGGTACCTGAGGGACTGTTGCTTCGATTTGAGCGATTTTGTGTGTGGCGGGTGCGAGTATGCATGAAGAAATGTGTTGTGTGGAGCATCACAAAATTGGGAGTGGATGAGTCTCAATGAGGGTGGCTTTCCTTTCTATGCACGAATTCTTTGGGTGGGAGACAGAGCGTCACAATGGGTAGACCTTCAAGGCGGGCATATATTTTCTCTTCCTTGGCTCTGCAGAGAAAAGTACGAAAATGGTGTGTACCGAGATTGGTCTTGCCAACCGTTGTTTCTTTGGGGTCAAGAGAGAGTGGTAGAGCCTTCGGTCAAGGCCCCAGTCTTGTACGGAGCAAAGAGTGTAGACGAGAAAGTCCTTGATCTCCTCGGGATAAAAATGTTCTGCTTGTGTTCTGTGATGGCGTTCGGCAGAAGAGATTCAATCACAAACTTTATGCGACAAGAACCAAGTCCTCGACCAGGTCCTTCAGCGTCGCAGCTGGGTGGGTCGTGTGAAGAGCATGGACAACTTAGCTGCGGCCGAAGAGGCTTTAACTCTGAACTTGTGAGACAACATTTAAGACGACAGACATAGAATATCGCAAACTCTTGGTGTTTTTTCTTTCAGCGGTAACTGAATGGAGTATCTGAGGCACTACTTCGAAGCAGTCATTATCCAGTTTTGCTTTGGGCATGCAGCCAAAAATGCTGCAAGGATCACCAACAAATACGGAGAATACGAGGTCCACGTTCGTCATATTTCTTGACAATGCGTATCGAAGTTTATGGCACGTTCAGTAAATTGTACTGAAATCGTTTGAAGTCATGGACCTTCGGCATAGTTAGTCTGACCAGACGTCTTCTATAAAAAGAACAAGCAATCGCTTTCTCTTGAAAACATGGTCCTCTTCTCTGTGAAATGAAATAATGCACAATTTGTCATCTTTTTATTGTTTACCCATTACCTCGGATTTTCCGGCATATAACAAAACTTTTATTTATTCTAGGTAGGGTGCACCGAAATTAAGGCTAGATTTGAATTTGCCCCCATTCGTGTGGTTAATTATCGGCAACGTTAAACAAATTAATCAACAGTTTGACAGCATATCGGCTTGGGTTAGTAAACAGAGAGTGTCACAGGATACAGCAGTGTGTTTTCAACAATATCACAAAAACAATGACAAAATAATACATTGGCGATGCAGCAAATATTCGCCTTGATGGCTTTGTTAATTGCCAAAATTGGCATGTTTGATGGTCGGAGTGCTTATGGAAAAACAAATGCATACACAACGTGTCATTGTTTTGAATAATATGCGAATATACGCAAAACGTAAGAACTATTCATTTATTAATTTTAATTAATTATATATTATGTGTTACGTACGTCATGCATATGGTGTATTAGAATTGGAAAGATTTGGGAGCTCAAGCCGGTTTAAGCAGTGACCAGTGAAAAAAAAAGGCGGCGAATTGGCCGGCTGGTTCGTGTGATATGACGCGCTTGGGTCAGTTTTGCAGTCTTCGGCATCATTTCACAGTCTTGGAATATTAAATTATCATGCATTATAGTAGAATACTAGTATTGTTATAGAAAAAAATGGAATGGAATCTTGGCAACATGCCTTCATATCCATCGAGATGTGCATTAGTTGGGTTAGATACTCTGGAAAATAGACGAAGTGTTCAGTGCAGAATGTTTATCATGACATTTTTCCGTATCGTGTTAATTGTCCTCAGTTACTTTAAAATGTAAAGTTTTATGCACCGGAAAGGATTCTCCGTACGCGAAATTTCTTAGTCCAACCAAGACACGTTCATAATTACGACTTTAATGAACCGCTTAGTAAATGTATCACTAAATTTAATTCTGTATGTTTAGAAAAAGACTTGTGTGATGAAAGACAAACATTTAAGCCGTCTATCCTAAATATCTGACAAATTCTATAAATTCATTTTTGCTCTCTGTTATTTCATTTCTTTTTCTATATAATAATAATAATAATATGGGTGGCGCGACAGTCCGAAACGGACATGGGCCTAGCTTCTTAGCAAACACTCGTGTTGTGCGTGCTATTGTTCTTTCTCCAGTAGAAGGGACCTACAATTATCTGCCGACTCCGAACGGCGAAGTTGAGAAGCTTTTTCTAGACAGGAATACTCTTTGAGCATTGCCAGTGACTCGAAAGAGGTGGAGCCGTGAACTATGATTTATTTTTTTTATTTTGAAAACTTTATTTAAAGGGAAAGACTTAAGTTTAATATGATTTTTTAAGTTTAATATGGTTTAAGATTGACAATTCATTGAATACATTTCTCTTTATTAATTTAACAAATACATACATATGTTTATTTAGAAGTCGCCTTCAATAATACGTGTTCTGTAATTAAGTGCGATCGAAGTGTATCTATACAGAGCCTTCCAACCAAGTTCACCGTTTACAATGTTCAGAACATCATTCGTATGCATTGTGCTTACACCAAAGTATCTCACGCGAAACTCTCTTAAGATGGGACATCTGGCAATAAAATGGTATACATCCTCCCTTTCTTGAAGATTACACTGGTCACATAGAATTGGCAGGTCAGGACGGTGTGGGATGTAATTTAAATTGATTATTTCACCTCTTAATTTAAATATCAAAGTAATCATCTTCAAGCGGAAAGCGATTAAGAAAGTACGTGTGTTCTTGAAGATTGTAATTTAGTTCTATGTTCCGACGATACTGCTTCCGCTTTACATTGGTTGTACAAAGTGGAGCTTGCTCTCTTTAGTTGTTTTGTGAAAATCTTCCTTAAGTCAGCAGTGCTAATGTCTGCAGCAATGCGCATATTTTCACCGATTTCATTATCCCCGAGTTCCTCCCACTTTTTGATAAGATTTCCCCTTGTGGATCTGGCTCTCCTGAGCACTAGTCTAGGCAGCCGTTCCTCTTCCATCTCCAGTACTTTTATGACATATTCAAAGTGCAGTTTAAGCGTGTCTAAAAATAGGGTTGGCACTGTTGTTTCCAAATGCAGCATATAATTTGGAGTGGACTTTGGTAACCGGAAAATGCGTTTTAGAAAATATCTCAGGAATCTTTCAACCTCTTCAAACTGGCAATAACCCCAAACTTGACCACCATACAGTAATATAGAGACAGCAGTCGCACGAAATAGTTTAAGCTTAGAGCTGTGCTCAATATATTTATTATTGATGCATCGTCCCCTTACTGAAGAAACAGCTCTTTTCGCATGGAGATGCTTTTTCATACTAAGTTTCGCCGTAATTAATATGCCTAGATACTTATACTCCCGAACTATTGAAACAGTATCTCCTTTGTACGTCCATTTTTTGCCATTATGGGCATATCTACTGCCACCTGCTCTGAATATGATAATTTTAGATTTCTCTAAGTTAACAGAAAGGTTCCAAAGTGCACAATAACTCTCAAGCCGATTGATCATTAGCTGCATTACTTCAACTGGTTCCGAAAGAAAAACTATACCATTGGCGAAAAGTAGTCCTGGTATCTGCATACCTCCAAGCTGAATTCCTCCTCCAACTGCCCAATAAAATAAAGAGTACCGTGCTCAGAACACAGCCTTGTTTGACTCCATTTTGCGTTTCAAAGTCATCACATACACGTTCACCATCCCATACATATGCTTTCGTACATCGCTTTCAATAAATTAACAATTTTGCTGGAGATTCCAATATTATACAGCTTGTAAAAAAGTGCTTCACGTGCGATAGAATCAAAGGCAGCACGAAAGTCGACGAAAAATGCATACAACTTTTTTTCCTTGTTTTGTAGCTCTCCACAATATTTGTCAAAGTGAATATTTGATCTAAGGTTGAATAGTGTCTCCTAAATCCAGCTTGAAATTCATTCAATACATTCTTGTTATCGATCCAGTGGATCACAAGTCTATTGAAGATTAAAGTACTAAACAACTTGTGTTCAGGGAAGAAATGTGAATTATGAGAGGTGGTAAATTTGGGTATCGAACCTGGCACCCTCTGCGTCGCCACGGCGACCATTCTATTTCTATATTAATCTATGTAAATATTATTTATATTATTATTATGTTATTTAGTTGTTATATTATTCTTAAATTCGATTTTGTATTTTTTCTTAACCTATTTATAAAACAATTTGTTAATCAAAAAAATCGTTTGTACAATATAACGATTATTACTATATTTGGGAAATCTGTAAGAGTTAAAGTCGGTAGATGGAATCAATAAATAAATAAGTAATTTCCGGGTGGAGAAATCACACCTCAAAAAAGATTTGATCTCCGCAGTGACTTCCTAAGGCTAGTCAACGCTCACGACCTTTTCCTAATTGCCGGTGATTTCAACTGCAGGCATAGGCACTGGGGTTGTTTGAGGGCAAATGCTTGGGGTAACATTCTTAGGGACCTTAACTTAAGACATCCTTTCGAAATCCTCTTTCCAGATAGTCCTACTCACATACCATCTAGTAGGAACAAAAACTCTTCTACGTTAGACTTATATCTAACTAATGTGCCTGATCTATTTACCCCGCCCATAACCCTTAACGAGCTAAGCTCGGACCATCTACCTGTTAAGTGTTGTGTGAAAGCTTCTCCAGTGCACTGTGTAAATCAAGTCTATGACTTCAAAAATGCCAACTGGAACTTATTTAGAAGCATGGTACGAAATAAACTTGAAAATTCTCGGGTTCAGAACAACAGCACAACTGAAATCGATAAAAATGTAAAAACTTTTACCTCAGCGATTTTAGAAAGCGTAGACCACTCAGTGCCAAAGAAAACGGTACGAAGATGTGTATCCAATATTCTCCCACATTACATTCTCGAGATGATAAAACTCAGAAACACTTGTAGATCCAGGTGGAGACGTTCAAGAAATGTCTTTTATCTAGAAGCATACAACAAAATGAATGCTTTGGTGAAATATGCAATCACAAACTTTAGGAATCAGTCCTGGAACGATAGACTACAAGTTCTTGATAAGGGCAGCACGACATTCTGGAACATTGTCAAGGTTGTGAAGAAACAGCACACTTTTATTCCTCCACTTAAGGTTGGCAATTCTTCGCTGGTTTCTTGTTCCGAAAAAGCTAATGCTCTGGCAAACTCCTTTTTTAAAAGTCATTCGATTGGTAATAACCTAACTCCAGTCACGCATATCGAAGCTTCCGTCGAACAATCACTAAACATCCTTAATTCGCAGTCATTGTTTAGTGAAATTAAGTTTATACACATTAACGAATTAAAGGATACTATACGTAGTTTGAAGACAAGAAAATCGTCTGGCTTTGATGGGATTAAGAATCAGTGCCTCAAAAAGCTCCCTGTTTTCGCCCTTATGAAGTTGCTGGATCTATTCAACAACTGTCTTAGATTGGCATACTTTCCTAATAAATGGAAAGTAGCGAAGATAATCCCAATCCTGAAACCTGGCAAAGATCCCACTTCACCTTGTAGTTACAGACCAATTAGTCTGCTGAGCTCTCTTAGCAAGTGCCTGGAAAAAATTATTAAAAATAGGATTGTATCTTTTGTTGATTAAAATGCAATTTTGCCCCTTGAGCAGCTTGGATTCAGACCATTCCACAATACAACTCACCAAGTCCATCGTATCACAAGACATTAAAAATAACTTTTCAGCTGGCAAAAGCACTGGCATAGTAATTTTGGATGTGGAAAAAGCATTTGACACCGTTTGGCATAATGGTTTAATACATAAACTACTAAGACTTTACTTTCCACTGTATATTATTAAAATTATTCAATCGTTCCTATCATCCCGAAGTTTCAATGTGTCGCTAAACCAAAGTCTTTCAGGAAATCGAATGATTAATGCAGGTGTCCCACAAGGTTCTGTTATTAGTCCAGTCCTCTTTAATATATATACTTCTGACATCCCCAACTTGACAAACTGTAACATTGCCTTATTCGCTGACGATACTGGCAATTATTCTTCAGATGCAATTGGTTTCAACATTGAAACTAATTTGTAATCTGGTTTAAATGTTGTTGAAGTATATTATGCTATCTTTTTCACTCGTAAAAGAAAAGTCTGCTTACTTCCAAGCAACAATCTCCGATCGAATGTAAAGTATCTTGGCATATATTTAGATAAGCGACTTACATTCAATCTTCATGTTCAGGAAGTTATTAGAAAGGTTAATACGACAATAAGAGTGCTCTACCCATTCATATGCCGGAATTCGAATTTGAGTGACGCCAACAAATTATTAATCTTCAAAGCAATATTCCAAGCAATTATGTTTTACGGATCTCCTGTGTGGGGCAAGTGTGCAAGAAGCCATCTGCGCAAGCTGCAAATAGCACAAAACAAATTGCTCAAAATGATACTCAATCTTCCCTGGTTTTTCTCAACGGAGGAACTACATAAAATGGCTAACATTGAAATGGTCTCAGATAGAATTGTAAAACTAAGCAATCAGTATAATATCTCTTGCTCTTCATCTGACAACGACTTGATTTCAAACTTAGTCTCGCGATGAGTGCAATATAAAAATTGTTTGTATACTTATTCGTTTATTTATTTATTTAAATATGTATATATACATATTTATTTATTCATTTGTTTATTTGTTTATTTATTTATTTATTTATTTATTTATATATTTATTTGTTTATTTATTTATTTATTTATTTATTTATTTATTTATATATTTATATATTTATTTGTTTATTTATTTATTTATTTTCTATTCATTCACTTGTTACATCTATGATATTTATTAATTAATTTATTTATTTGTTTTTGTTTTCTTTATACTTTCCCTGTTAATCATTTAAGTCTCACATTATCATTGTACACTGAAATCAAGTGTTGAAACCGCTTCTCTCTTCCCCCTGCGGATTTGTTTTGTTTTAATGAAGGTTTTTAGTGGCTTTTCCTTCGAATTGCATATTAATCTGTGATATTATAAGGTACCAAACCAAATCTCTGTACCCCTAAAATTGTATCCAAAAATGTAACTTCTTGCCACAATAAAAAAAATTAAATAAATAAATAAAGTATGATCGAAAAACGTGACTTAAAATGAAACTCTCAATGGGGTGCACTTGAAATGTACTCGTATTCAACATTTAAATAAAATATCCTTTGAAAGACAAATGGCATGTACCGATTCATCAAGTTAAATATTTGTGATTTGCCTGTGTTTTCGGTTTGACAGCCATTGAAACCCTTTTCTTCTGAGAGTTGATGTCCATGGCACCATCACAAAAGAAAGCAGCTCCGCTCGATGTTGCTAGATATTTTGCGAGAATAAATAGTCATTATTTTCAAACATTTAATCCTCAGAAAATTATGAAGTTCAGCGTATTTTGATTTAATTTTGATGGAATCATGCTATTACGATAACTTCCTTTTTTTTTCTTTATTTTTCCATAATTTCTATTTTGTAGCTTTGCAGATCTTGTCAATCGGAGTTAGTTGCTAATCTCCAATTATGCAACCATCACAGTGTGTTCATTGCCCGAAAAGCAGAGTAATGTGTTCACATCCGGTTCGAAGGACCAAAATGATGGATTTCAGATCTTTGACCAAGAATGACGTTTATTTTATTATTTTGTCAAGAATTGAGAGGAATCTCAATCTACGTTGATTTCCATTTCATGGTGGGCTCCCATTCAGTCTGATTTTCATCAACAATCGCCTTGCATTGCCATCATGTTATGGAGGGTGTAAGTTCAGCTTTACTGTATTGCATTCCTCTAATGAACAAATAAAAAAGGACTAGAATGAGATCAGAATGTGTTCCATAAAGAGAGGCATTTAAGCAAAATTCACATCCATTCCCTCACAAATGAAATGAAGTTCCATTTGACTTCCGCTTGACTGCTGCTCCTCTCAAGCTCAACATCCCGAATTGGTACGCAAGACTCCAGCTATTCATTCGCAGATACATATGCACTCGCCCACTCCCGGCACCTCCACCATTTAACAGAGCTCTTATATTTTAAGGCCCCGAATTCCTTCAGAACCCTTTGCACATTAGCATCTCTGGCATGGCATACTTCTGCCAAAGTAGAAGGGTAACAGAAAAGTAACCAAAAGCCCATCCATCTTCGAAACAAAACAAAACGTATTTTTGTTTGTTTCTTGTTGCGAGAGTCCTTAGAAAGTTTTCATCTCGCAAAAGGTAGCAAATATCCAAAAAGGAGCAAGGCTTTCGCATAAAGGAACTCGCCCACCCTCCCAACAACAACAGTAGCGGCACGGCGGCAGCAAAAAGCAAAGGAATGAAAACAATTTCCATTATGTATCCTTGGAGGCAAACAGTCAAAGATAAGAATCTCATTTAACTAAGAACACCTGTCCCTGCCCGATGCCGATGCCGCTGCCGCACACGCGCCACCCTCTCCCTCACCAACCTGTGCTACATCATGATGGATCTCAGCTAATGGATATTCTGCATAATTACGCATTCGCTCAGGCGAAAGAATTGCCAAGGACTCGTTTCAGTTTCCCCGTCCCCCATACATACGTGCACCGTTCCACTGAACCTAAATGACACAGCATTAGATCCAGATCCTTTGTGCCAGTGACTGATGTAGCAACCGGAGCAAGCATCGATGTAGGGAGCACAATCCTCCACGTGGGCTTGGCTACGGCCCTGAGAGTTTAATGAATGAAATACAATTTCATTCAGTCTCCCAAGGACATCCCCCTGCTTTGAAAACAGATCACAATGCAAAGAACATTCTCTCCACCCTCAGCATCAGCCACAGCGTCAGCCTCCTCCTCTCGACTGACACTTGTGTGGTTTAGCTTGGGCAAAGCACACAGCCACAAAGAGAAGAACCACCGCCGCCGCCGTCACCGCCTTTGAGGCACAAAAACGAATTATCCTTGAAAGCTGAAGGATATGCTTTTATGGCCCGAGTGTCGACAGCGGAGGGGACCAACTTTTCGGGACATCGGAGCGGGTCAGGGTGGCGAGGGCCCACTATTCCACTCGAAGTGACCATCGCACACAAAAGGACATTAACCCCGGAGTCCGCTGGAGGGCGGTCGCCCCCTCTTTCCCTAGCCACTGAATGGAATCATAATAAAAATAATAAATGGAAAAGTCGATAAACACTTTAAGAGGGGGGGCCAAGGACGACGAGGAGAGAGAGAGAGGGCGAAATAAATAAAATGAAATTTGCGTACGTTGTCTGCAAGACCCGGGGCACACATCCTTTGAAAGGGAGCAAAGAAAACGAGTTTAAAAAGGACCACGAAATCGGAGACGAAGGCTGGCACCGGAAGGAGTATTCCTTCGCTCTGCGGCAGCGCTACATTTGCCTACTTTCAAGGGGCTCAAGACGGCGGGGCGGTGGCACGGCGAAGTCCTGCCAGAGAGAGAGTCCTCCTCCAAGGAGGCCAACAAGAGGAAAACAAACGAAGCCAGGAATCAAATTGAAATCTAAATTTGAATGATGCCATTGCATACACTCGAGCGAAAGGCTGCTGCAGACGAGCCATGGAGAGGGTGCCGCTTGACTGCCGGCTGAGAGGGGTAGCAGAGGCATAACGGTGGTTGATTTCTCCTTATCGACACGGTGGCGAGGGCGACTTCATGGATACGCCAGCTGCTGAACGATTGGCAAAAAGGACATTTTGCAACTTGAAAGGGATACAATTTATTTTAATTTTATCGCAGGAGATTTCGGATTTCGTTTCAATTTGGTGATTTGAAAATAATTTTCAGGTTCGTCTGTGGGAACGGGTGGGTGGCTGTTGTTGCCGCCCGTCGCTGTAATTTATCTTCATTCGCTTTTAATGCGATAGTCGACAGGGGTGGAGGAGCGGGCGCGGAGTGGGTGTGGGATACCCCCTCATCAGAAGATTTGATTACGTCGTCGCAGGATATCAAATCCAATCAGAAGAGAATCCCGATTCCCGAACGTTTCGGTGCGGCTGACAAACTATGGTTGCGTAATTAGCATTCGGCGGCGAAGGAATGGCATGGCGGGTGGGATTTACTGGCATGTGCGACTGAATGGAGCATTTGTCCGTTGAAAACTCCGATGGATCCCGATGTTGAAGACCTGTGGGGTGACAGTGGATCTTCACTGAGTTCTTCAAAAGGAAGCCACTTTGGAGCGAGGCAGTGATTCAAAATGGTATTCTTAGGGGGACTCGAAATTCTAGTGAAAAAGTGTGGAATTGAAGGGAGGATGTTAATCTGACTGGGAACAGGGATGTGTCAACCAAAGACCATTGAGTCAGTTCAGCCACGAATGACGCATGCTTTAATTTAAAGCCAATGCAGGACGGTTGTCTTTTAAAACTTTGTATTGATTTGTTTTTCTTCAAAAACGTTTTGGATACCGGAAATTATTTGAATGGGCGCTTTTTTTTAATTTTTATTTTTTTCTTATGAAGCTCTAAGAATTTGATGTCGAACAGAATGACCAGGCGAGACAATGGGAGTCCTGTGACGGACGATAACAAGCTGCACTTGGATATTGATGACTGGAGCGAGATCAAATGAAATTAAGACAGACGGACGGAGAAGTTAGGAATGTCTCTTCTTCTTCTTCAGGTGGCGCTACAGTCCGGGGTGGACCTGGGCCTCAACCAGTAAGCCTCTCCAGCCGGCACAATCTTTTGCCAGCTATCTCCGACTGCGCACACCAAGTTAGTTGAGGTCCTTCTCCATCTGGGTGCGCATTCGGTTCCGTGGGCGTTCTCTATTGCGTTGTCGGAGTCGAAGACTCTTCGGGCTGGAGCAGTGTTGTCCATGCGCTCTACATGGCCTAGCCATCTTAGGCGTTGGATCCGTAGACGCCTGACTCATGCTCATGCCGTTGTACAGCCCGTACACTTCGTGGTTGAATCTTTTGCTCCAGTAACCATCAACGCAAACACGACCAAAGATTGAACGTAGAACTTTTCTCTCGAAAAGACCGAGTGCTTCTTCATCTGCTTTTGAGATTGTCCATGCCTCCGCACCATAGAGCAGGACAGGGATGAGGTGTTATATAATGTTAGCTTGGTCCTTCGAGAGAGGACTCTACTACTCAATTGCCTCTTGAGCCCAAAGAAACAGCGATTGGCAAGAGTAATTCTGCATTTAAACTTGGTGCTGGTGTTGTTCGTACTGTTCACTTGCGAGCCGTGGTAGACGAAGTCCTTCACTACCTCGAAGTTATAGCTGCCTATGGTGACGTTTTGGCCAAGTCGTTGATGTTGTGCGTCCTTTCTCGATGACAGCATATACTTCGTTTTGCCCTCGTTCATCGCTAAACCCATTTTGGCCGTCTACGCTTCAATACCAGCAATCCATTGACTGTTCGCTGTGTTCTGCGAATCACGTCAATCCGTCATCCGCGTATGCTAGCAGTTGTACGGACTTCTGGAAGATCGTGCCTCTAGTGTTGGCGTGTGAGTCTTCCACGATCTTCTCCAGGATGATGTTAAAGAAGTCACATGACAGCGCGTCGCCTTGTCTAAAACCTTTTTTAACATTGAAGGTCTCGGTGAGTTCGTTAACGATCTTGATGGAGCAGCGAGAATTCTCCATCGTCATCCTGCACAACCTGACGAGTTTGGCAGGAATGTCAAAACTAGACATGGCGGCCTTTAAATCGACGAATTTGTGGTGGGTGCCTATCTACATTTCTTGGGTTTCTTTCCAGGATCTGCCGTAGTGTGAAAATCTGGTCGATGGTGGACTTCCCTGGCCTGAAGCCACACTGATATGGACCTCTCAGGTTATTTAGAAGCGGCTTTAGGCGAGTACACAAAACGGCAGAGAAGATCTTGTATGCGATGTTCAAGAGACTTATCCCTCTATAGTTGGCGCAGTCAAAAGGGTCTCCTTTCTTGTGGATCGGGCAAAAGATACTGAGATTCCACTCATCGGGCATGCTCTCCTACGACCATATCTTACAGATGAGCTGGTGCATGCGCCCAACCAGATCATATCCAGCTGCCTTAAATATTTCAGCGGACAGTCCGCATCGGCATCTTTGTTAGACTTCAGTCTTGATATTGCTGCCTTGACCTCGTCTAAGTCGAGGGGACGGAATTCTCCTCGATCATCGTCCATATTGAGTGGAACATTCTGCCTAACAGCGGTATTGGTGTCATCAGTTTAGCAGTCTGCAGAAATGGTTCTTCCAAATTCTCAGTATCGACTGCGACTCTACTACTAGTTGTCCATTCTCGTCCCGGCAGGCTTCTGTCCGACCCTTATATCCACTTGATAACTGTTTCACCCTCTGGTAAAATTTTCGTTCCTGCCATAGCACCTCTCCATCTCCTCGATCGCGCTCTTCTCGTGCTCTTTCTTCTTTCTCCTGAGAAACCGGGTCTCGTCCCTTCGTCTCTGTTCGTAGAGCTCACGAACAGCTCTCGTTGTTTGTCGCAGCGTTACTTTGGAGGCTTTAGGCGTGTTCACTGACTGGTTTTCAAAAATATCTTGTTGAGAATCAGACAACACCGCAAACTAAGATGGTTCGAACTCATAGATGGCGCATTAACTTAAACAATGCTCTTATCTCGTTTCTTGTCACTTATTTTAACATGGCCTGAAGCCAGAAAGTGAATTAAATAAAATAATAAATTTTGATTATAAAAAAGAAAATACAATGAAATCGTTTGTCGAACAGCTTGGAGTAGCGTGTATGGCAGCAGCTAAAGCAGCTATTGCTTCTTGTGTCCGAACTCGAGGATTTCGGTGGTCGAGCGACTGGGCTTAAAAGAGTTTACTTAACTCATTATAGTCCATCAACTGAAACCCCCTTTTGGACGGAAGGCTTGGGCGTTTGCCACCACTGTAGCAGTTGTTGCCTACTTAGATCCTGGTTGGATCCTTTGGACGAAAACAACCGACTCCAGTGCATGAGACCGGCGCACAATCCAAATTCGGGTTTATTCATCCCAATTGTCCTTTTTCATGAAATATTTTAAGAATTACAAAAAACATTGAGTTGACTTATTATTAACAAGGAAGTTATTACGATTCATCAGCATAAGACACTAAGCTTCCCAGTCCTGCTGTATGGAGCGGAAGCATGGACAATCTCAAAAGCGGATGAAGAACTCCTTGGACGCTTCGAGATACAATTCGATCTTGCCCCTGCATGCCGTGAAGATTGAACCACGAACTGTAGCCCTTACAGTATAGCGATATGAGCCTATTCATGCCCATAGGGTTGGACATCCGGTCCCGAACTGATTGACAAAATTAATTAAATAAAAAAAAAAAAAAACAAAAATTACTTCGACTTCTAAGCTGTTTCAATCCGTGAATTTACCAACTTTCATAATTCACGGCTCCACCTCTCTCGAGTCAATGCTCTCAGAACAATGCTCAGAGGGTATAACTAGGTCGCTCGGAATCGACCACTTTACTCACACGCACAACACGAGTGGTTGCTGTAGAGGCTAGAATTGCTATAATAGAAGCTATGTTTTTTTGCAAGCGTATATACGCCTAATTTTGAAGTGCACAAAAAAACGATAATCGGCGATTAATGATTCATCATAAAATCTTGGCAGCACCGACGACATTAATGACATTTGTGGCAGTCAAGGGTGGAACCGTTTAAGGTGATGGCTGATCGTTAATGCTCACAATCTTCGGTTTGCGATTTAGTAGCGTGACAATCACTTTAAAGGCAAAAACACTTAATAATTATAAAATAAAAAAATGTTCATCAAATGAAATGAATCGATTACGAAACATAAACGGAATGTATAGCAGAGACTCTGTATATACCAAAAATTGCATACTTATGGATGTCAAAATAATTAAAAATTATCTAATACATCAACCACATCTGCAAATTTGAGCCTCATACAGCAACCTAAACAATGAATAAATTCAGGAACGAACACACAGAAATTAATGATTGGAAGCATTGTTTTTATCCGCGCTTATTCCTTAAGCGGCGATAGATATGATGAGTAAGTTAAGCGGATATAGGACTCGTTGTTAGTGGATTTTACAAGCAAAGAAACGCAGCTATTATTTACATTGTTGGAGACCATTGCCAATATCAGTGCCCATGCGGCGTTCGTGTTTATGCGGGTTCATTTATATAGACATATATCTATATGTATATATTCATACTACGGACCATTGCCAATGTGGTTATTGGAGGTATGTATATTATCGGCGAGTGTATACCGTACGGTACAAGAAGAAAATGGTAAATTTACTCTTTCCGTTGGGAAGCAACTAAGAGATATTAATGAATTGGTGGATTCGGTATATCCCTCTGTTCAATATATAAGTAGCAACACCCCTTATTGGTTCAGAGAAAGAGCTTTTCTGGCTCCAAGAAATGATTCAGCATCCAAAATAAATGAATTCATTTTAAGCAAGATCAACGGTGACGTATAAATTGATCGATCCGTTGACACCGTTGTAAATACGGATGATTCAGTACATTTTCCAACAGAATTTTTAAATTCTACGAATTCAGCAGGACTACCAAAAGTTGGAGTGGCAATAATTTTGCTTAGAAATTTGTACCTCCTTACTGGTAACAGCTTTAAGACCTAATGTAATTGAAGCGATTATTATAACAGGACCAGGCACAGATGAGAATGTATTTATTCCACGAATACCGATGATACCTTCGGACTACCCGTTTCTTTTTAAAAGGCTGCAGTTTTCAATTAAGTTATGACTATCAATAAGGCTCAAGGTCAAACAGTTAAATTTACCGGTATTGATTTGAGCAATGAATGTTTTTCCCATGGACGTAGCCTGCTCACGAGTAAATAAGCAGGAAAAATTTGCATATTGTAGTAGAATAATAGAAAATAAGAAAAATAAGCACAAAGAGAGACTAGTAGACACACATACATATACCACAGAGAGAGAGGATTGCCGGTTAGGTCAGACTAGGCTAAGTTAATATAGGAGACAGTTTGTGAACAGAAGTGAAGGCGATCGGTCGGAATAAGAAAAAGTAAAAATAAAAAACGGTGTGTTTTATTATTTTAAAAAGACCAAGCAGAAAGCTTAAATATATTAATTATTTATTTAATAAAAAATGGGTGTATGCACATGTACATATGTTTGCCTTTTACTTAAATCCCTTTAAGGCTAATTCTAATGAAAATTTGCACACTAACTGTTTATGTTTGTACTTCATAAAAATGTTCTCAATGTCAATACTTTATTTGAAGGGGGGTGTTTTTACTGTGTTTACTGTAAAAATCCCTTTCGTTGTGTGGGAACGGTCCTCATAGTATCTCTTGAAGATTTTCACCCACCCTCGCACAAAAAAAGAAAAAGCCAAATGGATCATCACTTCATCAAGTTAGATTGTCGGCATTGAATAATCCACCTGTTTTTTAAATATATTTTCGTGGGAATTGCAATTAGGAAATTGATCAAACGCGCACCATTCTCGAGAAATAATTGCTGACTTGCAAACTGCTGACTGTTTAAAACGGCATTGGGCAGAATGCCGTCGGACGATCATAGAATTGTCATAAGAGCTGACAAAATACCGGCTGGACTCATAAACATGAACGTAATCTTACCAGGCATCGTGTCAGGAAATTCGAATGTCTACGCGTACGAAGTCGCGAGTACAGCTAGTGTTTCCAAAAAGTGTTTGGATTTACTCGAACTGGCTCCGACTGTTCCGGGACTACTCAACTCTAGTACTGACCGCAGGAATAAGATGGCAAATAGAAACCGCCGAGATGAGATTTCTTCGTGCAGTTTTGTAAGAAACACGGTAGTGCACAATTAGCTAAACATTGAGCAGCCGCTTCTTCGTAGGAAAAGGATTGTGCATTGATGGTTTGGTCACGTGGCAAGAGTGTCCTAATGATCAGGACTTTCGAGGCTTGAATCACATTCGAGCGATTCATGAGGTAGGCGACAACTTGGCAGACCCAGGACCAAGTGCTTGGAGTAATTCTTAAAAAAAGACTAGTTGCGCTTGGTCATTACTCCTGATGAGCTAGAATCGATGGGCTTGAGATATCTACGTGATTTGTCCCCTCGACCTCTTTAGTGGATGAAGCCGCGTTGAGATGAAGACTTCTTCCTTTGCGAGGGAGTTAGACTCTTAATCAATTGCCGCTATGGGGCCTTTGGAGTTTCCGTTTCTTGAACAAGTTTGCTAGCAGAATTGACTTATAATATAATAATATGGGTGGAGCGACAGTCCAAGGCGGACCTGGGCCCAGCTTCTCAGCAACCATTCGTGTTGTGGGTGCTATTGTTCTTTCACGAGTGGAAGGGACCTACTGTTTAATGCCGACTCCGAACGGCGAAGTTGAGGAAGCATTTTCTAGATAGGAATACTCATTGAGCATTGTCAGTCACTCGAAAGAGGGGGAGCCGTAAATTATCGAATGTGGTAAATTCGGGTATCGAACCTGGCACCCTCCCACTACGCCACGGCGACCCACAAAATTGAGCAAAATTGAGTTAAAGCCCTTAATTTAGTGATATCGCCTGCCTTTGGTGTTGTTATCTTCCTTCTGTCTCAATCCCAAGCGGTGTTGTTTCATCACATATTCTACACATTCTTAATTGTTTCCAGCCAAGGGCAGGTACTGCATCCAATTAACAAGATCCTTTCCTGTGTGACGTGCGACATTTCATTTGTTCACCATGCGACCTAACACCAGCTCTTTATATACTGTGCAACAAGAACTTCAATTGACAATCGCGAGTTTAACCACAATTTTCCCAAGAAGGACATCATCCTTACGAGTCTTCTCTCAACCCGAGGTTCCGAACAATAATGTCATTATTTGTTCAGAGCCACTTCAACTCAGCTAAGAGCCAGTTGGACTCTCCAGAGAAAATTGTTTGAAGTCCCTCCCTTCCCGCTGAACCACTTTCATATGACTTATCTGACCTTGCAGGGCAATCATCCAAGTATGACATTTTCTTGCGATTCCGTTGAATTCACTCGTCGCATCCCTCGATGAGCACGAGATGAAAGCAACGCTTTCCCCCAGAGTCATGGCAACGACAAGTTCAACCGGATTCCACGCACAAACATGCACACCCAAGTCCATCTGCACGCCCAACTGGGACAATTTACAGAAATCCAGCCTCATCTCGTCCCCGTCCGCTGCGAGATGTCCGGCAGTAAAATAAAAGTCAGTCTTAAAAATAACGACCTCCCGACAAACATTACGCCTCGCTTAAGACACCAGAACCATTCATTACTGTCCGTGGCACCGCAAGGACCTCCCTGCCGCCACCACTGGATGCCAGTTCAACCGAAAACGGAAAAACAAAAAATAGAAGAGAAAATCCTGTGTACTGAAAAATTACACAACTTTTTCCATGCGACAGCACAAATAATCACAAGGCCAGGGAGGGCGGGGAACGCCAGCGGAGCACGCTGGGAAAAACAACTCCAGTGATTCAGAATGACTTCATGACATCCCCGAAGGTAGAGTGCAACAACGTTGCACAGCGCTGCTCCTGCTGCCTGCTCCTTCCGCCTAATAAACTGCCATCCAACAAAAGTACACATAAATTCGCCTTTCCGCTCTCCGCACTCTCTCCCGGAATTGGACGCGAATCAAAGCTGGCAAAAGGACGAAAATATAATATTTTCAGGACACATTCGCAACACAGTTCATGGTTGTCCCACGCCCCACATCCCAGGCGGAACCGGCGGCGGCGATGGTGGTACGAATGTAGAAAATTTGAAACGTTTTTCATTCAGTCCCCCGCTCGCCGCTCTCGGCTTTGGGGCGCTTTCAGTGTCCTTGTCGTGGTCGTTGCGATACTATCGCAAATCAAAGTCGAAAACAAACTTTCGCCAGGTGGGTCTGTGGGGAGACCGTGCTGAAGCCCAAAAAACAACGTAAGCATCCTGCATCCTCCTGGCTCCCCAGAGGAGCATGTCCTCTCTGTTTGCTCGCAGCAAGGAGCTCCCGGGAGGATGGAGGGCGATCGACTCCTCGAGAGAGGAAGTCGAGCAAGAAGTGCAATCGCTCGATTCCCGATTACTTGTCAGCGATGTGGAATCGGTCTTCGCTTCCGCTTGCCGCCGTCGCGTCGTCGCCCGTCCGTCCGCAGTAGCGACAGCAAATAGATAGATTTTACATTTTCCACATCTGTGGACATTGTGGATGGCAGAGCGGGCACTCGCCGGGCGCGCGGACGCTTATTCAAATATCTTGCCCGTCTGCCATTCATTTTGGTTTTCAATTGAATAAACAGTCCTCGGGGCATATCACTGCCATCATTCATCATCGTCGCAATCGTGATCCTTGCCGGCACACGAGGACCAGCCCCAAGACGAAAGGACAAAAGGAGTTGAACAATCGCAAGATGACGCTGCCAGGGAGTCGGGGAGTCGGGGAGTCGGTGTGCCAGAGCGCCAGAGACCCGGGCAGCTCGTTACGAGGACTCTGTGGGAATCCGTTAAGGACTGTCAAGTAGGTGGGGGACCTGCAGGAAGTGGCTGCAGCAGTCTTATCTCCCCGGTCTGAGAATTCTGTGAATTTATGTCAAGATGACGTTCAACTTGAGCTGACTGAACGGATGATGGCCAGGACTTCGCATTTATCCTTGAATTGGTATTGTTGTCCTTGCGATTTACTTACCGAGTGTCTACATTGTTCATTTCCTAACTAAAAGTTGTTTTCGTGTCTGTGGCACATCCTTGGTTACATCCCCATGTGATGTGAGTGCTGGTGTCTTTTGGAGAAGCAATGCCAATGGAAAGCCGGATGCCAATTTGGCAAGGACATGCCAATTGCACGACAGCCCCCAGCGGTGCTAGGGACCGACTGGATCGTCCTTTGCCACACACACGGAATAACATCGTTCCCTCCTCAGATGTCTACTAAACGTCTGCCAGAGTGAGTGGCGCGGCAAGGAACCTCTCTTAAGGACCTCATGAGTGCAGTTGGGCGGAGTTGCAAAGGGACGATGGTTGTTTTTCCATTAAAATGCGACAAAGGATCGCAATTCGAAAGTAACGGGCGGCGGCTTGCCGCCCCAGTCACCAATTCATGATGATGTCCTGCGGAAAGCCGGAGTCGAACAGTGCGATACAGCAATTAAGTCCTGTGAACGGGAAACGTTGCGAATTGAATTGGATCAAGTGGGCGTGGGATGTGAAAGGATTGTCAATGGATTCCATTGAATCAAATTAAAAGCGGAATTAAATTCGAAATGAGGGTTCGAAGCCCGCTCGAGTGGCTTTCAAATTAATGGATTCGTGCTCATTCCCTTTTTGGGAAGGAAACAAAAGTCGCTGTTGAATGCGAAGGATTTGATTATTCGAAGGGATTGCGATATCCCTGAAAGGGTAGAATGTTGACTTTTCGGGTTGAATTGGCAATTACCAGCGACGTGATGTGAGACTGAGACTGAGACTTCCGGCAGAGCGATCGACGTAGAGGTGGATCATGTGATTCACGGAACGATTGTAACTCATGTCCTGGCGGTCCCTTTGAGATGTGAGCTAGGAATCCATTTTCTTGTTGTTTGGATAGTTTTACGTGGATCTTTGTACAAGGACTGGTTATTGTTTCGTCATACATCACAGCATCTGAACACTTTCCAAAGAATTTCCTCCGAATGACGACCTCTTCGCAAGAGATAACCAAAGGCTATTCGGTTCGTGCAGTCAGCTTGTAAGCTTCAGTCCGATGCCGAGAATTCCACACGTGATATTGTCCTCTTAAATAGATTTATGAAGACTCGGAATAGCGAAGTTTGAGAGAACGTTTTACGAGAGACGTAAAGAACCTTGACTTAGGAAATTGTTGGTGGCGGAAGTTCAATAGATACACACCTCGTAAGGGTCGACGTACTCACTTTATAACGGCGCGTCGCGACGGCTTTACTTCGGTTACACCATCAAGAAAAGTCGAGATGGTAAATTAATGCAATTTCCGTTGGTCTCGAAGCCGATCTGAAATTTGGATACAAAAGTACTAAAAGCTCACGTACATAATTCAATAGGGAAACAATCGAATGTTCGACATCAACTAATAATAAATCTATATGTATGTAAGTATGTCACAGGTATACCGAATGTGGTCGAAGAAAAAACTCTGAAACTGATGTGGTTTGTTGGCAGAGTGAGTTGGTGCGTTACGGCTGGAAGCAATTTATTTCTTATTTTTGCTTAGCTTTGTTTGAACAAACATTTCATATTCTGTTTCCCAGTACCCAGTCTTACAAGGCAAGTTTAAGCTCCACTTTTGGTTCAACGTGAGTTTCTTTCCTTCTGTCTTCTCTGACTGGTTTGAATCAACAGCAGGTGTTCCACAAGGATGTATCCTAAGTCCCATGATCTTTGCCCTGTTCATCGATCAAATCAGTCACCTACCTCTCGGCGGAGTTATTTTTGCCAGCATATTGGTGAAAGTTGCTATATGCTGACGATTTGGTATTGCTCGTTGACAACTCATTTACGCTGCGACTGCAAATTATCAGACTCCTTTCTTTTTGCGAGACTTGGGGCCTTCATACCAACGTCCAAAGTAGAAGATACTTATTTTTGGAGCGCGTTAAAGTATAAGATTATCAGAGGAAAATTGGTTTCTTGATGACGCTCACACTGAGGTTGTTCAGGAGTTTAAGTATCTGGGTGTCCTATTGACACACAACCTTAACTTTGTCAAGCAAGAGACTTGGGGCTTTCATACCAACGTCCAAAAGTAGAAGATACTTATTTTTGGAGCACGTTAAAGTAGAAGATTATCAGAGGAAAATTGGTTTCTTGATGACGCTCACACTGAGGTTGTTCAGGAGTTTAAGTATCTGGGTGTCCTATTGACACACAACCTTAACTTTGTCAAGCAGTCCAACCAATGAGGCTAATCTCGAACTCTCTGAACATGATGTGGCCTAAGTTGTTCGCGTGACAAAATATTGATCTGGTCTCTAAATATCGAGCCTTCAATACGACTGTTAATGCCTGCATGTCTTATGGAGATCAGGTCTTCGGATTTACTGTCCTCGAAGTTTTCAAAGTAGTCTACAGGCAATCGCTTGTTCCGGCGCCCTTACTCAGCACCGAATTACGGTATTTACATCGAGCCAGGTATGTCGCCCATTTACATAATAATACTAATATGGGTGGGGCAACAGTCCGAGGCGGACCTGGGCCTAGCTTCTCAGCAAGCACTGCGGGTTGTGCGTGCTATTGACCTACAGTTTAATGCCGACTCCGAACGGCGAATTTGAGAAGCTTTTTTCTAGACAGGAATATTCTTTGAGCATTGTCAGTGACTCGAAAGAGGTGGAGCCGTGAATTATGAGAGGTGGTAAATTCGGGTATCGAACCTGGTACCCTCTACGTAGGAGTCGACGCACTTTTTTTTTTTTTTTCATGTGATTTTATTTATTCTGCAATATTTTACTTACATGCTAGACAAAATTACTTAAATCTAGCTTTCCTAACTTAAGAATTAACAATGTTCTTAATACTTACCTACTGACCCTATGCGGGTACTCTAAGCTAATCTAATCTATGTTGTAACTGTGCCTTTCGGCTTAATCTGCGTTTTTTTATTCTTTATGACAATCTGTTATTGCATTTTTCTTTGCCAAGAAAACTTTTAAAAAACTTTGCTAAACTTAATTACTTACACTACCTAATACTAACTTACCCTAAGATAAGTACGGACACGTGCACCAGGGCGTATATGTTGTGTATATGCCTAACATATATAATTTATCCGCCGTGATGCACCTATTTTTGTTTTTGTTTTTGATTCCTATATTGCTTTTTTTTTGGTTTTGTTGTTTTATTAATTTTTTTGGATTTTTTGTTTTTTACTTTTTTTTTTGGATTTTTTTTTCTCTTAATATCTACCTTAGAAACTATGTAAGCTGGCCACTATGGTCAGCTATCTGATCCTCTTGTAAAGCTAGCGGTGGCGGAGGCTGGTTTTGGTGTAACCACCAGTAAAATTGCCGTTCTTTGGCAGACTCTTTCCTATCTCGAGCGGGGATCGCTCTACTGAACCGGAGGAGATCCTCGTGGGTGCGAACGACATCCGGTTCGTATTGAAGTCGCCTATCCACTGTTCGGCGTACGACATGGAAGATGATAGGACATCCTTGTGGATCCTGTATAAGGCCAATTGTGTCTAGATAGAGGAAAGCTTCTGCAGGAATAAAGCCGTTAAGGCGAACCCTTTCATGGTACATACTATTGGGATAGCAAGCCCCAAAGATCAGACTATTGGAGCTCGTGCAGTGTGCTTTCTGATTAGTTTAATAATAAAATTATCTACCCTATTCACGTTTGCCTGGTTGTACAGGACCTCGTTAGGATAGTACTTTTTGTACTCAGACTCGGGTGTGCGATACAGACGGAGACAGCTCCTAAGACACTACCTCTCGAACACCCTCATCTTTTCCATCTGGGAAGGACTCACGTTGAACCACAATCCATACACCATAATGGACCGTACTAAGGCCATGTAGCAGATTACCTTCACTCTGGTATCAAGTTGGCTGCTGAAAAACAACCTTCTTGCCGCAGCAAAGGCTTTTCTGGCTTTCGTCAGAGCAATATCTATATGTTTGTCAAAATACAGATATTGATCCAGCCAAATGCCTAGATATCTAACTACACTTTTTTCAGCTAATGGCCGACCATGCGGGTCAACTATGCCAGTTTTGGCGCGTATCCCGCGTTGCCCTGTCCAACGGGGTCCGGAAAAGACTAGTTTCGCACTTATGGAAGTTGATAAGCAGCTTCCAGTCGTCGCAAAATCGCTGGATTTTCTCGAAGTCACGCTGCAACGAGATGTTTATTACCTCGACCTTCGAAAAATGTGGAACGCTTCACGATTTTGCGTGTCATCCTTGCGCAGGGGCCATGCTAATCTTCTCTGTATCGTTCCAATTTTAGTATGTTCTGCCGAAGCAAGAACGAGTCGACGCACTTACCCACTTCGCCACGGCGACCACTAAAGTTAAAAATTCCTCAAAAAACACAAGCAATCTTTTTCTCTCGAAAAAGATAATTTTGTTTTTTGCCTGCAGGAAATTTAATGGTTTGCCGAAATCAGATTGACTGGACACCACTTGTTAAATATCTAGGAGTCATTATGTATAAAAGACTGACTATTGGCCAACATACAAGTGATGTCGTTTGTTGTCATTTGTCGTAATTCTGAACTGAGTAAAGAAAACAAGCTCATAATATACAAATCTATCTTCCAAGCCGTTTTGTTCGACGCAGCTCCTGTACGGGGGAACTGCGCAAACTGTCACATTATAAAGTTGCAAGTTTTATTTTATTTATTTTTTATTTATTTCATTTATTTATTTTTAATATCTATCGCTGTACTTCAAGAATCATATGTTCTTTCTTCAAAATAAGGTATTAAAATTGATCCTAAAACTACCATGATATTTTTCAACTTCAGAACTTCACGAAATAGCCAAAATTGAAACGGTCAAAGAACGAATAGTCCGACTTTGTATTTGAAATTTGTATTTTCATGTAACATATCAGATAACCCTCTCGTTTCTAATCCTGCAAATTATATGTTTTATTTATTAATCAATGTATAAAGTTATTGCATTTATTTATTGAATTCTATTTATACTTCATGTGTCCACTAAGGATACACCAATCTACAAAACTGTGATATTTTGCATGAAGGGTTTTAATTAGCTTTTCCTTCAGTTTCTTTCTTTGGTAAAATTGATTTTGTGCTCGTATTTAAATTTTTCATAAGTTAGGTAAGATATAACCATATCTATGTACTTCTCAATTGTAAAAATGTAAATAGTTGCTAATAAGAAATACATACATACAAACTTGAATCACAATAACTTGATAAGACTTGAAAAAATGCTGATAAATCGCAACGCACGTCTACACAGCAATACCGAAACCAGCATTTGAAATCATGCTCGTTTCAATGTGTGAAAAAAGAATTGCTACAAAAGCAATTATCGCAAAAAATTTTCAAAAACACAAATTGTCACGAAGTAACGTCGAGTAACCGCCCACACAAAATGTATCTGAAAATTAATTTTCTTCATAACATTTGTTCCTGAGATTTTTCGGAAATTTTTTTAGGCATTGCTGATATTGTTTGTTTGGCCAGAGACCAGTACGAATTGGTGCGAATTATCGAAACCGGTCTAGACGTTCTTTAGTTATAACCGTAGTAACTAACTTTACTCTCTTTTATATATTTAGATGTATTATTAAAAGTTTGCATTTGTTTTTGTATTGTTTATTTTTCTTTTCACTGTATCTCCAGGCAGACTAATAATAATAATAATAATAATAATTAAAATCATTTTTTTTTTCCTTTAAGGGAGACCGGAGAAATGCGTTACTGACCATAAGGAAGTCATTGTGGCGTTGACCCATTGACAATCCCCGTGTGTCGGACTCGTTCAAGTTACCCACTAAGACTCCTTCATAACCCTTTTGGCGTCTGACCCACCCCCCGGGATCACTATTTGCATTACTTCGGGGGGCTTGTCATGTTTCCCTTGCGGAATTATCTTGCGGGCTCAACTATCTCCCCATCGTTTTCTTCTTCTCTGTTTTTCCTTCTGAGAATGTTTTCTATGAACGTACAGATCTTATGCCAGTTTTGGTCGCTGTCTAGCATCTTCTGTACAATGTTGTTTGGCGTGATGTCACCAACACTGCTCACCGGATCTCGACGATCGGCTTTCCACCTGCTGCAGGCGATAACAGTGTGATGTATATCGTCTGTTGCAGAGTCTCCGTACTGACAGGCTGGACTATTCTTTTTGCCGATCTTGTGGAGGAAGGCGTTGAAGTAACCGTGTCCAGTGAGGAACTGAGTTATGTAGTAGTTTACCTCACCATGTTTCAGGTCATTCCAGTCAACTTCGTTCCTGATCAGCCTTGCTGTCCAACGCCCTCTGCTTTCCGAGCACCAGCGCTCTTGTCACTTCTGCTTGGTGTGTTGTTTTGCCTCCACGGTTGCCGCTTCCAATCCAATTTCAGCCTTTTTGTCGTAGACGTACTTCCTTTCTGCCGCAAGGAGATCTATTGGAGTCACCCCTGCAACCACAAGGACGGCTGGTTCTGAAACTGTTCGGTATGAGCTAGCTACTCGTAGGGATCTTCGTCTTTGTACGGCCGCCTGTTTTCGTGTACTTGTCTTGTTTTAGTGAGTCTGCCCAGATTTCACTCTCATACAGAAGAACCGCGTGAGTTGTGGACATCAGTAACTTTCGCTTACCGGCAGTCGAAAACTATGTGTGGACACCTATGTTCGCCATCAGTCTGCTGAGTGAAGCAGTTTGTTTTTGAGGCTCTTTCCGTTGTTGTTTTTGAAAGTTACCTTTGTGTCGAAACTCAATCCCAAGTACTTCACCGCAACGCTGCTTCGTATCACTTCGGTAGTGACTTGGAAGTCGATTTGAGTGGGAATCTTCTTCTTCGTCAGAAGGACCATTTCCGTTTTCTCGGTTGCCAGGCTTAGTCCGTGGTCATCCATCCAAGAGTTCGCTCGTCGCATGACCTGTGATGACTTTCTTTGTGCGTTTTTGGTGTCCCTTGCCGTTATCAGCGCTGCGATGTCATCGGCGTAATCAACCAGGAAGGTGTCTTCTGGCATATCCATGCGGAGGATATCATCGTAGGAAATGTTCCAGAGGTCTGGTCCTAAGATTGATCCTTGCGCTGCACCCAACGTTAGCTCTTTTCTCCGCGTGCCTTCTGTGGTATCATAGATCAACTCTCGATCCCTGAGATAGTCCTTCACTATTCGTAGGAGATACGCTGGCATGTGGAATCTCTTTTCGAGCGCGTTGGTGATGTCGCCCCACCTGGCCGTGTTGGAGGCGTTTCGTACGTCCAATGTTGCTAGCAAGACAATCTTCTTGGAGTAGTGATATCCCTGTTGAGCAATTTGTGTGGCGTGCACTACTTCTTTCATAGCACCGATCGTAGATCTGCCACTTCTGAAGCCATACTGTCTTTTTAAAGGTCACCTGCTGGTTGTATTGCCACTCAGACTTGGTTTCAGTAGCTTTTCGAGGAGTTTTCCCGCAGTGTCCGGCATGCACAAAGGCCTGTATGCTGATGGGGAGTCCGGGTCTCTTTTGTCTTTGCTGATTAGCACCAGACGTTGTTGCTTCCAATTCTTGGGGAAAACGCCTTCCGCATGTCTACATCATTTCAGCACTTCTGCAGGGATTCCGTTCGGGCCGGGGGCTTTCTCGTTTTGCAGCGACTGCACAGCTATACTCAACTCCTCTTCACTAAAGGCTGGAACTTCCTGTCGTTGGACCAGTGTGGTGTCTGGTGGTCTGACTGGGTGAGTTGGGAAGAGTGTGCTTATGATGGGGTCCATCTTTCCTTCGTTGAGGACGGGTGGTGCCATCTGTGCTCCGAGATTCCGCATCACAATTTTGTATCCCAGCCCCTAGGGGTCATTGTTTACGTCACGGCGGAGATCCTCCCACTTCTGTTTCTTACTCGAATTGATGGCTTTCTTGAGCTCAGATCTTTTATTTCTGAATTCTGCTACGGCAGCCTCCGTAGATTCAGTATGTCTTCTTCGCCCTCTGGTGACAGTGCGTCGGAGTTGTAAGCATCTCCGTCGGAGCGCAGCTATGTCCTCTGTCCACCAGTACACTGGATTTAGTTTTATGGTAGTACCACTCGGTCTAGGCATGGAGGAATCACAAGCGAGCCGAATTAGTGTCATCGTGGCTTCAGCTTTCGTTTCCGCACGTCCCGGAGTGTGAAGCGTTGCGCTTGCACCCTCTTCGATAACGTAGTTGAAAATCTCTACGTTGAGCCTGCTTATATTCCACCATCGGAGACCGACTGTGGTTTCCATTTGGGGGTCGTTGGTACTCTTCCGGATCAATAATAATAATAATAATATTGACCTCCTGAAACTAAACCGTGCAAGAAACTTACAACAGTATGGTTACGGTTCGGACCCCCACAACCATCCGAAAAAACTTTTTTTTTTGTGGAAGTATTGGAATATTCTTTTTTAGGTAATGCAATTTGGCTCCTGTAAGACACTCTCCTTGGCACAGCAAATTCTTTCCTGGCGTTCTCTAGAGGAGTATGTATAATTTAGTCAAAGTACAGCTAAGCAACATTTAGTGTGGTTCATGTGCGATGGTCTCCTATATCTTCCAATTCTGAGACTTAGATAATATTGTAACCAACTGTCTGGAGAGGCAACAATAAATTAAATAAAAGCAATGGAAATGAAACGCGCGAAAGATTTAAATGGCGCCCGACGCAGAGTCATTCTCAACCTCTTTGGGTTTCAAGAGTAAGAAGAGACAGATCTAAAGGAAATTTTCTCACAAGAGGATGGCGATTTATGATATACTGATGACAAGAGTATCTTCTTCTTCTAAAGTTGATGACAATGACGTTCTACCGTGGTCTTAAAAGGAAACTCAATCATGTTGTGAATCATGTTGTTAACAACACTCGATTATTTTTAGTCATCGGGCATGCTGGTAGCCAAGATCAAGCTCAAATGCATTCAATGCTGCCTTCAATGTCTTTGGAGATTACTTTCGAAAATTTAAGTTTGAATGACATATTTTTTAAGCATCTCCCCATTTGATACTAGGCATCCTCTCCTAACGACTCGTCTCAGTATTTCTCAACAATTGAGTTTGCCGTCAAGACATCTCAGCAAGTCCTCTCATCATGCGAGGATAATTGAGCTGTCTTCAAGACATCACCCGGCGACAAAGGAACGTTTTCCACTTGTTCTCCTTTCAAAAACGTCAAGCGTCTCTCATCCACCCTTTACCACAACATCTCTGCAAACTCCTAGAACCCATGATGATCCCAGACATTCATCGAAGACCAATCGAATGCTAATCATTCCCCGTCGGAGAGTGAATGATTTATGCTTAAAAATTGAGTCGAAAACTCAATCCGTCGCTTCATAGATTCCCCCTTTGCTTGGCTCATTTAATTTCGACATGATTCCGAGTCATATACCAATAAAACCGAATGTCTTCCCCCCAACCACCCCCCAACATCCACTGACGATGGAATCGTTCCGATGGCAAAATAACAAAATTATCTCCACCCCAGCAGAATTTACTGGCTTATCCGCCGTCTTTCCATTTCAAAGGAGACATTTACATTTTTTTTGTCGTTCCCTCCTTCGCAAATGTGTATGGATCCCGCTCTCCACGTAGGATCGGGACGGGAACGCCAGCACTATCACTCACAGGCAGGAGGCGGCAGCATATTTTCATATTTTCACAGCGCGCCCCACCCCTCTTGGCACGGAGAGCTGGCAAATTCCATCCAATTCAGAACGTGTTAACTCAGTCTCTTGCTGTATCCGGCAAAGCATCTCCCGCCACCACATGAGTGTGGCAAGCGGAAGGGGCACACGAGAAGAACTCCAACTTGAAAGGACTTCCAAGCAACAACGGAAGGAAGTGAAGGGAAAAAAGAACGGAATTTACATAACCTCTCGGATAAATCGATTCCATTGTGGCCGCCGTCGCCGTGCGCCGTTTGCCATTGCTTGCTGTGGCACGGCGAAATTTAAATCAATTTCGACCGCCTCCGCCGAGCCATCGATCCTGTCGTCGGAGTCGTCCTTCGGCTCCGCTGCGGGTGTATGCGCGCCAAAGCCTTCCAATTTGTTGTGATGTGCTTAAGAGGATTCGATCTGCATTTCTCGTGTGTTCCAGATGTTTGTGATTTTTCGTCCGCCTCGGTAAACTATTCCACCTTCGCCGAATCGATTTGCCATTAGTTTGCCTTTAACTGGCTTTTGTTTTGTGGAGGCAATCGGAAAGACAGCTAGGCTGTCGATTTCCAGCCGATAACCAAATTGAAACAAATAAACCTGTGATCGTAAATATTCGTCTTGCGGGGTAGGGGCGGAGGTGGAGGAGGTGGAGGAGGTGGAGGAGGTGGGGGAGGTGGAGGAGGTGGAGGAGTTAGACTGAGGTGGAGGATGTAGAGGTGGTGGAGGAGGTGTAGGAGGTGGAGGAGGTGGAGGAGGTGGAGGAGGTGGAGGATGTGGAGGAGGTGGAGGAGGTGAAGGAGGTGGATGAGGTGGAGGAGGTGAAGGAGGTGGATGAGGTGGAGGAGGTGGAGGAGGTGGAGGAGGTGGAGGAGGTGGAGGAGGTGGAGGAGGTGGAGGAGGTGGAGGAGGTGGAGGAGGTGGAGGAGGTGGAGGAGGTGGAGGAGGTGGAGGAGGTGGAGGAGGATGAGGAGATGCAGGTGGTGGAGGAGGTGGATTAGGTAGAGGAGGATGAGGAGATGCAGGAGGTGGAGGAGGATGAGGAGATGCAGGTGGTGGAGGAGGTGGAGGAGGTGGAGGAGGTGGAGGAGGTGGAGGAGGTGGAGGAGGTGGAGGAGGTGGAGGAGGTGGAGGAGGTGGAGGAGGTGGAGGAGGTGGAGGAGGTGGAGGAGGAGGAGGTGGTGGAGATGGAGGAGGTGTAGGAGGTGGAGGAGGTGGTGGAGATGGAGGAGGTGTAGGAGGTGGAGGAGGTGGAGGAGGTGGAGGAGGTGGAGGAGGTGGAGGAGGTGGAGGAGGTGGAGGAGGTGGAGGAGGTGGAGGAGGTGGAGGAGGTGGAGGAGGTGGAGGATGTAGAGGTGGTGGAGGAGGTGTAGGAGGTGGAGGAGGTGGGGGAGGTGGAGGAGGTGGAGGAGGTGGAGGAGGTGGAGGTGGTGGAGGAGGTGGAGGAGGTGGAGGAGGTGGAGGAGGTGGAGGAGGTTGAGGAGGTGGGGGTGGTGGAGGAGGTGAAGGAGGAGGTGAAGGAGGTGGAGGAGGTGGAGGAGGTGGAGGAGGTGGAGGAGGTGGAGGAGTTGGCGGAGGAGGAGGAGGAGGAGCAGTAGGGCAAGCAAAAATTCGACTCACTCGAGAGTATGTCCGAATTGAAAAGGACAACAAATGTAGATGTAGCACGCAGCGCTATCCCATTGTCCTGCGGATGAGTTTTCATATTTCCACCCTCGGGGACGGGCCCCCCATCGAAGCATACTGTGGGTGGACACAGGACTCCATGCTCACTCCACTCCCATCTGCCTGCCGTTTCTTTCAAGATCTCGCTCCAGGAAAGGACGGCATGCCCTGATTTTTATTCCAGCACGGTAGTCCTTTGTTTCACGTCATTACAGCGCCTCTCTCGCCTGAGCATCTCATAATTTATGTTCCCAGTGTAAGACAAGATAATCTACCTCATTCAGTTTGCCGGGAGTTTCCTCATTCTTGGCAAGGCACACGCCTCTCCGCCCACTCAACCGCCCACCCGACCACCCACCGTAGTATCCTTGCACTTGTATTTGCGCTCCACGTCGCGTCCGCGCGAAGACGAACAGCAGGAGATTTAGGAACTTGTTAGGATAATTAAATTGCATTTTTATGCTAGTGTGAGAGTGTAAGAAAAAAAAAACAACAAAATGCTTCCACTCGGCAGTTACCAGCCCAAGGGGCGATGAGGTGGCTGGCAAGTGTGAAGCAAAAACAGAGTCATTTCGAAAATTGAACAGTCCTCAGTTTGTTAAGTGCGACGCTCCGCGGGCTGAGGAGGACCAGAGTAGCACACACAGTAGGACAAGCTGACAGACAAGCGCACAAGAGGATGTGAGGAGAATTTTCAATTTCCTTAGATAAACAGGAAATGAAATGGTCTTTACAAGCAGAATGGTGATACATGTAGGTTACGCGGATTAAATGAGATTGCAGACTCCTTACTTTATGATCCGTGTCGGTTGGAGAATGTTCAATATTTGAGCAGGGGGGCACAAAACACAAAAAAACTTTTGAAAGGGTTTTCATGTGACTACTCAATGAAATGGACGTGAGTGCATGGGCGTGTGAGGGTGATAGAGAGGTGTTTGTAAGTTGGCTCCATCGTGCGGGTAACAATGGCCGGAGAGTGTGCAGCTCGATCGAAGGAGGGCTTACATTTGACACCTATCTGGCAGATTGCTTTGCCGAGTGCGGAGGACAAGAGCTGTCAGCCAGCTGAAGTGACTGGATGCATTCTTGAAGTTCTGATGAAATGAATGAATCAAGAGGGGGCATACTTTTGATTTGGGTTGGGGCAATGCTCGTTAGTCGAACATGGATGGAAGTCCAAAGACGACGACAACAAGGTGGCATCTCCGCTCCCAGAGGAGGAAGCTGATAGGATTAAGGGAGTTTCAAAAGGATTTCTGCATCATTTCGTCACTATTTCACTTCAAACAATGGACTCTTTGAGGAAGTTGAGATTTATTGTATCAGTTTCCTGTGATGTAAGAGGAATTCCAGTGAAATAGCCAGCAAATGGAGCATGTCATCGCTTTCAGATTGATGTTCTGTTGGAAAATGCATGCAAGTGGGCTGGAAGTGAAGATGTAATGGACTCCATGCGAGAATGAATCGGTTATTGTAAATGAACCGGGGCACAGGCTGATGCAACATATTTCAGACGATGATTTGCAGAAGAAAACAGATAACAGACTCAAGTGAATTGATTGCTCAGAGAGATAGGACTGTCCTCAATATGTTGTCAGCTTCCATAGAGTGATGGTTCACAGAATGAAGTGGAGGATCATCGGGACGGGGAACTAATTCACATTCGGAAATACGAGTCCCAAAGAAGGTCACAAGACTTAACAGGAAAACATGTATATCGTTGACACCGAGTACCAGCAAGCGTGCAACACTGAACTATCAAATAAATCAACCCTCGTGCTGCTTAGGTTTTGATAATACAATGAAGAAGCTGCGACAGAGGGATGTTAGCTTAAATCTTCCAAGACTCATTTTTCGAGAAGGATAGGGGACCGAACCTCTGGATCGAAATAAAAGCAGATTCAATACAACTTGGTCTTGCTTAGAATTCATTCAAGACTGGAAGGCTCAGAACCCTCGTTAAGGCTCTGCCATAATTAGTGAATGGAAGAGCCTCTTTAATATGTCTTCGAAGCTCTCTGTTGAGACGGATGGGGATGGATGAGGCAAGTTCATGCTGTACAGCCCGTACACACTGAAATACCACCAACGCAAGTCTTCTCCCAACCAGTGGGACAACGTAATAGAGGACGCCCAGGGAACCGATGGCGCACCCAGGTGGAGAAGGACCTCAATCGACTTGGTGTGCCCAGTTGGAGACAGCTGTCTAAAGATCGTGTCGGCTGGAGAGGCTTATTGGTTGAGACCCAGGTCCACCCGGACTGTAGCGCCACCAGAAGAAGAAGAAGAAGAAGAAGAAGAAGAAGAAGAAGCAGAAGGAAAGACCGAATGGTGAACTATTCACCCAGGTGGAGAAGGACCTCAACCAACTTGGCGTGCGACACTGGAGACAGCTAGCCAGAGACCGTGCTAGCTGGAGAGGCTTGTTGGTTGATGCCCAGGTCCACCCCGGACTGTAGCGCCAAATAAAGAAGAAGATGAACATCCCGAGATCCCTTATCAAAGTATATCGAACATAATCAAATAAACTCCACAAGTTCGACTTAGCCAATCCAAAACAAACCAGGTCTATGAGGTGTGGTTGGGTTGGAGGCCAATCAGGTAGCCACCAACCAGGCACTCGAAGCGAACCCGAATCTGGACATGTTCAATGGAAATATGATACTTTTGCCTTCGAGCTGTTGAGTGGTTCAAAGAAATGCTCCTCATAATGGGACGTTTCTTAATTAGTGGCTCTATCTTGGGCACAGTCAGTTTTGCATTCTCTATCTTGGCTAAGGGACATTTCAGCTACTCGCATGCCAGTCCTCAGCAATTGGCGAAATCAGACGTGTGCTGTGTCCAGACACAGCTCGTAGGCTGTCGCAAGGTCTAGCTACCGAAGACGCGGTTATCGACCACTCGCCTTGTGCTTTTGAAGTTAAGAGCACGATATGCCTTCGTACGAATGCCTATCAAAGGTTTGACATCACTGTGTTGACAAAACGTTGTGACCTTTGATAGGGATTCGTGCGAAGCCAAATCGTGCCCTTAACTTCAAAAGCACACGGCGAGTGGTCGATCCCCTCATCTTCGACGATCTAATTGATTCCGGAATTTCTCAGGCAGCTCGCATGCCCTTCCCAGCGATGAAACCTCCCCGAAATCTGTGTCATTCCAACAAATTGAACGAGTTATTGGAACACAAGCCAATCCAACATCAATAAGATCTTCGACATTGCATGGCAATCGAATTCAATAGTCATCGTGTTTGACTCCAAGGAGGATGGCATGGCCAAAAATTGATTATTAAATGCCGATTCGATTTCGATATAAAGCCAGGCCCAAGGACCATCCATTCGCAGGCATCTGTGCTTTCTCTGCAGCTCGCCGAAACAGTAATCCGATTTAATTGCATCCGATTACTGGTGAATGCACGTTGCCACGTGACCACAATCCGCCTATCAGCACCGGCCCATCCATGATAGGACATGCATGAGAATTGATGAGAGTCGCCTCGCCCTCTCCCCATCTGCCACGCCGCCCAATTAGATAATTTAATCCTATTGAACATTACTCAGACCATCCACCGCCGTCTAATTGGTATGCACCTTCGGTGGACGGCTGCTCCGGGATGACAAATCGCAATCAATTAACCGGACTAATGGAATTTGAGCTGCAGCGTCGACCTGCGATATCATCGATGTCAGAGAGCTGCATTAATTAAATTTCAAGACAACGTGTGCCAAATTGAACCATGGCTTGGTCCGCAACAATGCCCGGTCACAACCCTCACCACGACCCGCACGAGTGTGCGGTGAATTTTGCAAGCGGAAAAAATGCAATCACCCTTGATCCCCGAACGCAAACACACAAGGACGAGCAAAGCGCGAAAAATGAATGGAAACACTGGCGGAACACTGTTTTCGGCTGCAACAGTTGAGCGCGACAGTTGGACCCTGTCACCGATTGTCATTCAGAGAGCGAGCGAGAGCACGAAGTTTGACACGAGTAGTGATCCCCTCCTAAATGGCTTAATGGCCCTCAGTGATTTGCCAAATGGGCGATAAAAGTTTTTCTCATTTCGCAGCAGTGGCGGCGGTGGCGGCGCTGACTTAACGATTGTTTGCGTGACTAGAGCGTGTCCGAAACCGATGTCGTCGTGGTGCTGCATGGCTGCGAGAGTTGCCAAAACGATTGCCGAAGTTTTCTAATATTTTGAAATACAACTCGAGCGGGTGGGGGTGCGGTCCCAGAGTCGGTGAAAGGATTCTCGTGGCGCAATAATGAGAATCAACGAGGATGGCTTATCATTAAATTAGCCGGCGCAGTGGAATGGGCGTCTTTGTTTTGTGAGGTCCGTAAGGAGCTGTTGGAGGGCGCTTAAATTATGCCATTAAGTGCAGACAATGCAGACGTGTTTGTTCCTGTCAGTGGAGCTAAGGGCGAATGAAATTGTTTGCACTCAAAGAAGGACAAGGTCCCATGAAAGGACTACTCCGTCGTTAGAGCTCTAATGACGGCGAATAATTGTCGAGGAGCGTCAAGAGGGGATTTGTTGGTTTTTCGCTGGATTGTGGAGAGGACACGATGCCAGGAAAGACGTCGCCATGTCTTCACAAGAGTGCAAGGATACGGGGGAGAGCTCCGAATGGAGACACTCAAGATTTGACATAGTTTGCTTTGAAATTCAACAAACAGACGTGGCTGCTGATCCCATTTACACTCACTATCTTAGGAAGTGGCGTGATTTAGGGACTTGTGTTGTAAGAGTACGACGTTCGACGACTGGAATATCAGATCCATATGCCCCATCCACCCCCGCTCATAAAATGGAAAATATCCTCACGCAGTATAAGGCGGATATTATTGCGATACAGGAAAATCGCTGGATAGGACACGGGATCATGACGACGAAAGAGTGCGACATATATTAGCTGTCAGGTTGCACATATTTGGAAACGGATTCGTTGTGGGAAAACGGTTAAGGTCGAAGGTCCTCGACTTTGAACCGATAAGTGATCGCCTGGCCATGATCCGCAGCCAAAGCAGATTTTACAACATCAGCCTCATATGTGCACACGCCCCTACCGACGAGAGGCTGAAGACTGTGGGAAAGAGGACTATTATGACCTCTAGGACAGTGCCTACGGAGCCTGTCCAGTGTACGATGTAAAGATCGTGCTCGGAGACTTGAATGCCAAAATCGGTAAGGAAAACATATTTGGTGGAGCGATTGGACAGCACAGCCTCCACGACACGACACGACAACAGCTTCCGACTCACAGACTTGGCGATCTCCGGACGGTCGAACCGCCAACCAAATCGACCAAGTTCTCATTGACGCGTCAAATATCCTGGATGTGCGAACATTCAGGGGGACATCGAGGACGTCGATTCTGACCATTTCCTCATAGCAGCAAGATTCAGAGCTCGACTTTCCAATGTCAGAAAGCTGCACCAGCCAATAAAGAGGAGTTTTGACATCAAGCCCGACATTGCTAGAGCCAACGAAGAGCAACTGAGTGAGAGACTCTCCGGTATGCCCACGACATACACCAACGAGATGTGGTTACATTGCCGATCGGCCATCGAAGAGGTAGCCGAAACCACATTAGGCAGCGCCTTTTGGTATGCGTCGTCAGTTGCATGTTTCTTCTGCTCACACTCGCCATCATACCACGGGTTCCTCGTCGCAGGTGGTAGGAGGTGGTACCTAGAAGAAACATGCAACGGACGACGGCGCTGCAACGAAAAACTAGGGCAGCGCTGGATGAGTACCGGGCTAGAAGAAGGGAGGAGGAAAAATTTCTACGCCTGAAGAAAAGGTCTCTCGCAACCTCCCAGCTCAGGGATATCGAAGAGTCTAGGGACAATTATAAAATACGGGCATTCTACAAAAAAGCCAAAAGCCTTGCCGCTGGCTTTAGGAAAAGGACAAAGGTTCATCGAAACTGTGAGGGTAACCTGGTTACTGACCCGCAGGGAATAGTGGATGTGTTTAAGCAGCACTTTCAACAGCTGCTTAACGGGTCTGATCAGGAGAGAGTGATAGGGAATCACAACAGTCGATGAAGTAGTCCTCCCACCTAGCTTTGAAGAACTCGGCACAGCCATCAAAAGGCTGAAGAACATCAAAGCCGCAGGCTCAGATGGCCTACCATCAGAGCTCTTCAAGGCCGGTGGCGATGTTCTGGTAAGGAGCATGCACCAGATCATCTGTAGAATTTGGGAGGACGAAAGTATGCCCGACGACCGGAATATCAGCTCCATATGCCCCATCCAAAAAAAGCCGATCCTACCTCTTGCAACAACTAAAGAGGTATATCCCTGCTCAACGTAGCCTACAAGATCCTGTCCAACGCACTGTGTGAACGTCTAAAGCCGTTTTGCACCGCACTAATCGGCAGGTAGCAGTGCGGCTTCTGGGCCGGTAAAGCTACTATGGACCAAATGTTCACACTGAGGCAAATCCTGGAGAAGATCAGCGAGTTTCAATTCGATACGCATCACCTTTTAATCGATTTTAAAGCCGCATATGACAGCATTCATTGCAAAGAGTTATTTGGGGCGGTGGCCGAATAAGGGATCCCGGGAAAACTGATCCGCGACACGCACCACGGTAACAAATACGCAATGCACCGTGCAGTTCCGCTCTAGGACTTCCGAGCCGTTTGTATCCTGCACCGGATTTCGGTAAGGAGGTGCGCTGTAGTGTGATTTCTTCAATCTGGTACTGGAGAAAATAGTGCGGCGAGCAGCTGTAAGCACGGAAGGCACTATCTTCTACAAGCCAGTCAAACTGTTGGGATATGTAGACGACATCGACATCGTCGCGCGTTCGCAACGTGGCGTAGTGAAAGCATTTACGGCAATTGAAGAAGATGTGAAACGAGCTGGTCTTATGGTAAATGAGGATGAGACGAAGTAAATGCTGTCGAGCAAGAACGATCCGCCGAACATCACCTAGGGCAAAACATCACGACCTATAGCTACAATTTCGAGGTAGTAAAGGAGTTTCTCTACCTCGGGGCAAACGTAAGCTCCACAAACGACATCACACTGGAGATCCGTCGTAGGATCGCCCTTGGCAACCGATGCTTCTTCGGTGTATCAAGACAAATGGGCTCAAAACACCTGACTCAAAGGACCAAGATCAGGTCTACAAAACTCTTATTTTGCCAGTCCTGCTGTATGGAGCCGAAAGCTGGACGCTAACCAAAACTGCGGAGATGATTCTTGGTGCCTTCGAAAGAAAAATTCTATGTCGGATATATGGTCCCGTCTGCAAGGAAAGCGAAGACACAACCGGGAACTCTACGACCTGTACCAGGATGTGGATGTAGTCCTTAAGGCAAAGATCCGTCGACTGCACTGGCTCGTCCACTTCGTCACATGGACACCAACCCTCTTGGTTCGAGAAGGAGAGGAAGACCGAATCGCCGGTATAAAGGCCAAGTAATCTCGAATACAGCACAGCTTGGTCTTGATGACTGGAAGCAGCGTGTCCAGGACCGTCAGCGATGGAAGGCAGTTATTACCTGCTTACTCTGGTCTATTTCTCTACTTCTTCTTTATTTGGCGCTACAGTCCGGGATGGACCTAGGCCACAACCATCAAACCTCTCGAGCCGGCACGATCTTTAGCCAGCTTTCACCTATGGCGCACTCCAAGTTGGTTGAGGTCCTCGACCTAGGAAAGTAGCTATCGCTCAGGCTGAGACCTTGCATGGGTCGCCAACCTGATAAGTTAGTTGTAAGAGACAGGACGTGGGCGCCGAGAAACTGTCACTGCCACTGTCACTGAATCTGTTCACCTCGGTTCAGGTTGAGATCAGCAACCCAATCCACTAGCTAGATCTATTTATGATTGAATAGACATCAATCGTGCATAGTCCTAGGGCAACCGAACAATCATGGCCTATTCACAACCCAAAAACGATCGCATTGCCTATTCAGTCGGAGCAGGCCAACTCTCAGGACTCTAAGCGGCCTCATTGCTGGGAACTAGGCTATAAGCACACATGCTTCCAGCATGAGTTTACCCTACCGTGCAAAAGTTCTAGAGACATTAGAAACCATAGTGCATGTTCTCTGTCGATGTAGTGACACATCTAAAGACTTCAGATGCTAACACAAAACACTGGACAATATCGTACTGGCGAGGTTGAGCCGAAGTGTTGCGAATGTACTTGGCAAATGGAGCAGCCAGCAGCATATGGAGCAGCCAGTCCTCGGACATGCTTTGACTATCAATATCCTTTTTATTTAGGCGTGGCAGATTCCTTTACTGTAGTCTTCTTGCCGTATTGCTCTGTCATGTCGAGCCTTGAATTGTGAGGCTAAAGAAACAATCAGAGTTAACGTTTACCCCACTGAATGTTAACTCATCCAGGATATTTGACGCATGTCTTGCTGGCCTACACCTTTCGGCAATCGCCAGGATGCTATGTGGAGTCTGTTGCTGGGGAACATCATGCTGTTAATTATCATACTACGTGCTGTCGCAAGGTCCTTGATTCGGAAGCCGTCATCTACTGTCGTAATGTGGAGGCTGTAGAGCCTGGACAGGCGCGCAACCAAAAGTTGTGATGGTCCTCTTTGGACTGTATTCAGCCTCGTCTTTAGGGTCGTCATGAAGATGATGTTAATGGAAATCACAAATTCCTTAATGAACAAGACTGTTTTGTCAACATTGTCATAACTTAATGTCTCCATTTTGGTTTGTCTCCAAATCAAGGGGATGATTTGAGTTTAATGCTAACGCATCTTCTAGTTTGAGACGGCTGTACTGGCATGAACTTGTGACATCTTAAGACGTTTTAGAACGGCTTCGCACTTGATATGTACTTTAAGTAAGACTCAAGGCCTTAGTTCACCATCTCTGGTCCTAGGTGGTGAATGGATTTTATGGTATAAGCGTTAGCTATGATCTTCTTCTTCTGATGATCTCAACGTCTTCGACCAACACATAGACTTACAGGAGGCCATGCATCTAGTGCCCACATCTGAGTTACGCACGATGGTCTCGAAATGAATGATTTTCAAATGTAGTCCGTCGCCACAAAAAAATATTTAGCCCTGACTTAGACCTGCCTGATCCATTTAAGTAAATCCATAACGACTGCACTGCAAAACTACATGGAACATCTAATGAAAAGTAGCAGACTTGCAATAGGAACCTCAATCACAGGTTACTGAAGCTTACAGGAGTTTGTATCTGCGAGGCTTTAAAGCCGGACAGGTATAAAGGAATTGTGTGATGCTTTCTACCTCTCTTTTATCCAAGCAGCCCCTTCAGAAGTCGTTAGTATATTCTAGTTTTCTTGCTTGACCAAAATGCATTGTGATCATCCACAAAAAATTATTCTCTAAGAATAGCAGCTGCAAGATGGAATTTGAGTCCAATCAAGTTCAGATCACCTTGACGGCAAGGTCTTTGTTCTACTGAGTTGTAGTAAGCAAAGGCCTGGAGGTATTCCTACCGCTGGCTGCTAAGTGCTACTCGGATTATTTATATAACGACTACAGGCAAGGTTATTGCGTGTCATCTCTGGCTAGGTCGTCCGCTCCACAGTTGCATGTTCAGCTGACTCAAAATATCGGAAATGACGTTGGGTTTCGTTAAGTTTCATTAAGCTTAAGCAATCAAAATAAAGGGAATGCCACACTGCAATCAAAATAACCACTTTGTTCAGTTTCGTTAAGTTTCGTTAAGCTTGGTAATTTTATGTTCAAACATCCCTACTATAGTGGGAGCGAAAACAATGGCCCCCGACACACGTAATTGACAGTTTGTGTTGGAATTTTGTGCAAATTCTCGGATGCAAGGATGTTTCCGGCGTCTTTTCGATCAATTCCGACATAAACTCAAGTTAATTTAAGTCAATTATGTCAGGGGGCTTGCCTCGTTTTGCTTTGGTTCTATCTTCGCAATTATTCAATTCTCCAGTCCACTGAACTGTGTCGTCAAACACCTCAAATGTTCATTTGGGCACTTTAATTCGCCAGAAGATTGTGCAAGCTCTCTGCGATTGGCCAAAGGTGAAGGTCATGGTGCAGCCTCACAATCTGCACCACCTTCAACAAAACTAATCAGAATCGCAATAAATCCAATTGCTCTCGCAAAAGCCATTAGCCAAGTCTCAGTGATTCCAAACAAAGCCAAGTGCCATCCATGGACCAGCGACAGCGACAACTCAGGCGATCTTCAATCAAAACTATTGCATTGCAAGTGAAATGGAAAAGTACATAATCAACGTTATTACATTTTCATTTCTCTTTCACTTAATTTCGACCTAATTGAAGGCATCCCCCAGCTCCAGCGATGGCATTCCACTTGGGCTTTAATTAACTCCGAACAACGACCGCCTTGCAGGGACTGTAAGAAGGCGGGTGGCGCAAAACAAGACGAGTAATTTAATTAACTGCATCATCCGATGTCTAATATTGTTTCAGTTTTCAACGCAAGGACCAGACCCATTCGCTGACGGAGTGAATTTCCAATTAGACGAAGACGAAGGCGAAGGCGAAGCCATCCGCCTCCTCAGAAGGACAAAGCCCGTCGAAGGCGCTCTCTGAAGTGTGAATATTCGAGAGAGGATGGACTCAATTACATCCGTTCGCCATCGGCCGCGGTGGCTGTGTGTGTGTGAGTGTGCGAGGAGAGCTCCATCCAATTATTGATATTGAAATCCGCAGGCAGTCATCGAGCGGGTTCGGATAAAAACTGAATGACAACCCAAACGAAAGGACGAGCATGTGGTGTGTGGGGTGTGCAGCATGTGGTGGACCGGAAGGGTTCGAGCGCACAAAAAAAGGTGTAATGGAAACTGAAAACCCTTTTAGGAGGCACATTACGACAGCTTACGGCTGCCACCGCCCGGTCGATGGTCCGTCGCTCGTCGTGTGTGTCGTACATCATACGTCGTTATTTCGCTCGCAGACGGCTTTCAACAACAATGACCGTCAAGGGGGTTGTTTCCCGTCCCCCGGAGAGTGGGTGGAATGGAGAGGATACATCCTTCGTGGCACACACACCCCCTCGCACCACACTCGCACTTGAGAGATTGTTTCTGACGTAAGAACTACTTTTCGGTCTTGGACTGATGATGTCTTGAGATTCCTCCACGTCCTCCTTGTGGCTCGTTGCTGTTGAGAGGCGTTTTATTTTATTGTATTTATTCGAGGATATTTATTGCACTTGTGTGTGTTGGTGCGACTGTGTGTGCGTTGTTTTTTCCTCTTCTCCGAGAATCGAGAACGCAAAAGAACTCATTCATCATCAACAAAAGCAGCAGAAGAAGGACTCGTGTGGCTGTGTGTGTGTGTGTGAGTGTGCGGGAGAGTGTTTGTTGTGCTGGGAAAAGGATAGGAGGAGTTCCGATTGGGGTGGTAAGCCCCCAGTGTCCTGAAAGTGTAAGTGTAAGTTTCTTTTTTGCACTCCATCCACTGCTTGTTGAGCTGCCAAGTGGGAGGACATGTGTTTCTCTGTGTGTGTGTGTGAGTGAACGTTCTGTTGGGGATTTCTCATATCAAGTTGATAGATTTGGGACATTAGGCGCAGGCAGAGTCCTCATTTGAGGGTGACATGTTTTCAACGAAACTTATTGTATTTGAATTCAATAGACTTGAAGTGCTTCTCGAATGAATTTGCGGATTTTAGGTTGCTGCCATCGTCGGTCTAGAAAGGTTCCAATGAGATTTCTGTGTCAGTTGTGGACATGATTTAATCCAGAATGATTTCAGTTTGAGATGGTTTAATGCGAAATTAAGATGAAAAAGGGATCACAGAGAGAGAGAGAGAGAGTGAGAGCTCTCTTTTTGAGTAGTTGTTGTTCATTTGAAAGTGTCATCGGCGAAACGGGGGTAAACCCTTTCGATTTAATTGAAAGGGTGTCCGGAAGGACGACGTAAAATCCCATCAAAGACCCATGAGTTGATGATTGGAGCGAAGGTGGGTGGGTCCATGAACAATGGCGCCTTTGTGGAATTACGCAATGATGGTCTATTTCTGGCGATCATTAGAATTGGAATTGAGTTTTTCATCTAAGCTTACAGCAACTCGGTGGTAATGGGGTTTACCTTCATCGAGGCAGAAGTAGAGTGAGCATCCTCGTAGAGGCACGGTGGAGAGTACTATTGACGTATGTTGGTTTACAAAAAAGGATTGCATTACGGGTAGTAACTAGAAAAACAAAACTCCTTATTTGTCTACTCAATGTGGTATTGGAAATCTTGAAGAAACTCTCAGATTCGTTTTGTTAAGTTTCGTTAAGTTTTGTTAATTGTTGTTAAGTTTTGTTAAGTATTGTTATGTTTTATTAAGTTTCATTAAGTATCGTTAAGTTTTGTTAATTGTTGTCAAGTTTTGTTAAGTATTGTTATGTTTTATTAAGTTTCATTTAGTATCGTTAAGTTTTGTTAATTGTTGTCAAGTTTTGTTAAGTATTGTTATGTTTTATTAAGTTTCATTAAGTATCGTTAAGTTTTTTTTTTAATTTTCGTTAAGTTTCGTTAAGTGTCGTTAAGCTTCGTTCACTTATGCTTACTTACTAGATGAAGCGAAATAAATGGCTCTCTGTGTATGAAAATATAAGTTTCGTTAAGTTTTGTTAATTGTTGTTAAGTTTTGTTAATTATTGTTATGTTTTATTAAGTTTCATTAAGTACTGTTAAGTTTTTTTTTCAAGTTTCGTTAAGTGTCGTTTAGCTTCGTTCACTTATGCTTACTTAAGCGGAAGCGAAATAAATGGCTCTCTGTGTATGAAAATGACAGTGTTGGAGTTGAGTTAGTGTTGGAATTTTATGTTAGTTCCCAGATGCAATGCGGCCAAATTTAACGATGCTCCTGTCTAATCAGTCCTGACATAACTTTAGAACTGATCCAGAACAGAACTCACTTGTAGCACTATTATAATAACAACAATACGGATGGCTCTACAGCCAGTAGTGGAACGGAGCGTGGTATCTGGAACAACCACTCGTGCTTGTGGTGGCTGCTATTGTTCCTTCGTGAGCAGAAGGGACCTACAGTCGTATGCCGACTCAGAATAGCCACGTTGGAGGGGTTTTTTTTTTTTTTTTAAAGACGATTGAACCTAGCATCCCCAGCATATGAGTTGACGTACAATCCCACTACGCCTCGATGGGGGCTGATTGCCAACTTGAAGTATTTACAGTGAAGCAAGGCAAGGCCATTGTGTTACCACGCGAGTATAATTGGTAATTTTTAAGAATCAGTGAAGGTGACTAATGATATACGATATAGACTATGACGAATAAGTGTGGAGACCCTAAATGGATGTTCGCGCGGAAGAAGGCAGCGTCCTACACCATACTAATCCACTCGCATCGTGCGGCTTCTGGCGCGACAAGCCAGCCCTGAAGCTTAATATGTGCAAGTCTTGGGGTCTATCACCACAATGATCCATCTGGATCTACACTGCTATGATAAAGCCCCTCTTCTACGCATCCGTCATTTGATAGAGAGTAACTACTGCTATCACCAAGTTTCAAAGAACGGTCTGTCACGGCTGCATAGGGGTACGCCTGGCTCGGCGTTCGGTGCACTATTGAATCCAATCCTCCGTATCCACATCAGGGGATGCCCTCTCCATTTACGCTTAAGTAGAAAAGTAGTTGCCTTTGATAAAATGCGAACTGGAGATTCAATGATTTACTCAAGTCTTATAGACATGCTGTGTTACACACGGACGCCAGGACACCAGGAGCCCTCTCACTCAGGACTGACACTGGTCGGAATTTAAGACAGGAGACGACTGAAGTCGAATATTCATGGCTTGCACGACCAATGAAAGATCGGTCTTGGCTCTTCCCAGGAGGGCAACAACATCAAAATGCACTCCTCGTTGGGTCGGTTTTCCTAGCGAAAACCAATGCGATTCTTATTTGCGAGGCGCCGGGGCGAAGTATTTATGTCTCTATTGGCAGCCTGCCGGTCGCCATGGCTTAGTGGGTTAGTGTGTCGGCTCCACCTCTTTCGAGTCATTAACAAAGAGTATTTCCTGTCTAAAAAAAAGCTTCTCAACTACGCCGTTCGGAGTCGGCATTAAACTGTTAGTCCCTTCCACGCGAGAAAACAATAGCACGCACAACATGAGTGGTTGCTGAGAAGATAGGCCCTGGCCCTCTACAGGCTGTAGTGCAACACATATTATTATTATTATTGGCAGCCTGCTGTGATCAAGGAGTTACTCTACACTTTAACCAACGCCAGGATAGTTCACGATTGCAAGGCTTCTCTGAATTTGATCGGTAGTGTAGATTCGCTTAATGTTGTGTGGTTCTCGGAAACCACGGGATAACGGGCAATGAGATCGCCGATGAACTTGGATCAGATGCAAGGTTCACAGGAGGCACTCACAGGACCTGAACATGCTTTGGGATTAACTAATGGCTTCCATCGATGGTTGGATCTCCCGGGAGCACAACCTGAGATGGCAGGAATCCCCAAAATGAGGACAGACTAAGCGCACGCTTGTAAGAAAACCCCTAAATTCTGGTTATTGAGAGAAAATACTGCAAAGGACTTAGCGGTATACCGTACCCCATACGGGTATTTTCATCTGCAAAAAACCTAAATATGCCTGTGGAGATGACGACAACATTTTAGAGCACTCCTTCCGCTACCGTCCCGCCTTTTGATTGGATCAGATGCGCAAAACCGAGAGAAAAAGTAGGTTGCTTACTAGCCTTTGGTAGTTTGTGAACGAGCTCTAACAAGTGACCTAAATTAACTAGTTCACAATATCATATTATTTTAGTTCATTTAGTTCAGTAGTTCCACAAAATCGAATAAACCTTACTCTTAAAGAAGATCTGAACTAAATCGAACTAAATCGAACTAAATTGAGTACTTTATTCTGTGTGTGCATGGGCATTGTGCACATCAAAGTTCGGTGCGCTGCCGTTGGTATATGTGAAGGGAATATCAAAAATGCAAACCATTTGAGATATTTAAAAAAATTTCTTCTTTTTTTTTCAATTCAATTTTATTTATAATTCATTTATGCATTTCTGACACATGTTTATCTGCAAAGCCAGAACGGCTTTCAGCAGATGACTAATCACAATAGCATTTTACAATTATAAAAGTTGAAATGCATTAAATTCAATTGTATGTATTTAAAAACAGTTAAAAAATTATGAAACAGTACAATTAACAATTAAAAAGTGTTTCAAGTCACAGTTAAAAAATTTGGATTTGAGGTTTACATTTTGATATTTTAATTTGAAGAATTTAGGTAGATTTCTTTTACTTTTTTAATAATATCTCTTTTCTGTAGTTTGCGAATATCCCTTGGGAGTTCGTTAAGGATCATAGGAATTGCCACGTTAAATGTCCTTAGACCATATTCGTTCCAGTACCTCGGAACTTCACATAGCTGCTGCTGCCGTCTTCTAGTGTTCACCATCTGCTGTGTCCGAATTTTGTATGTGTTGTCGTTACCGAAGTAAGCAAAGATTTCTAAATTGTATATTTGGCAGATATTGAGCATACGTGTTGGTTGATTTCTTTGTTGCTGAACTTCTCTTGTACTTCCTGATTCCAGCACAAGCTTTTGTCGGCTTGAAGTGCAATCAAAACATTTTTGAATGGAACTCGACTTCGTTCACATGACTACTGCTATCCGTTGGACCCAATTTTCAAAGACTCTTCCTCATATTTCGGCCGAAGCAGCCACTATTTGGCTCTGAGTTCTTCCAACGTCGTCGGCTTGTTGGCAAAAAACCAATGGGTTAACTTAGCCCGTAAATCGCACGAACGACGCGGCCAATAGACTGGCACATTTCTTGAGATAACACACTCACCATACTACCCTTCGATAAGTCGATTGTAACGTGTGCTGTTTGACTTGTGGCACCATCCTGTTGAAACCAATTGTCGTCCAAGTCCATATCTTGCAATTCGGGCCAAACTTAATTGGTAGTCATGCTGACCATTCATAGTAACGAGACGATCGTTATCGTCGACGAAAAAATATGGCCTTATTAAAGCCGACGGCATGCAAACCACACCAAACAGTTATTTTTTGTGGATGAAGTGGTGATTCATGAAGCACATGTGGATTTTGACCCGACCAGTGAGACGTGTTTTGCTTTTTGACGAACCCATTGAGCCCAATATGAGCTTCTTCCAAAATTGGAGTTGATGGTCTTAAAATTGCGGTCACCGACTCCGAATTACGATAGAAAATTTTTAATATTTGCAAACATTGATCGTTCGTGTAACTTGTAATATAATAATATGGGTGGCGCGACAGTCCGAGGTGGACCTGGGCCTAGCTTCTCAGCAATTACTCCGTGTTGTGCATGCTATTGTTCTTTCACGAGTGGAAGGGACCTAAAGTTTAATGCCGACTCCGAACGGCGAAGGTGAGAAGTTTTTTCTAGACAGGAATACTCTTTTAGCATTGTAGGTGACTCGAAAGAGGTGGAAGCCGTGAATTATGAAAGTTGGTAGATTGGTGATTCGAACCTGGCACCCTCTGCGTAGGAGTCGACGCACTTACCCACTACGCCACGGCGACCACTCGTTCGTGTACCTTACCATGATGAAAATGTTGTGTTTACTAAATAAATTGAAACAGGCAGAATGTTCTACTCAACGCAATTGACGATGATCGACGAGAATTCCGTCCCCCCGACCTAGACGAAGTCAAGACAGCGATATGGAGACTAAAGTCGATTAAGACTGCTGGTGCAGACGGACTTTTTGCGGAACTGTTTAAGGCAGTTGGAGATGACCTGGTAAGGTGCATGCACCAACTCTTCCGTAAGATATGGTCGGAGGAAAGGATTCCCGACGATTGGAACCTCAGTATCGTTTGCCCGATCCACAAGAAAGGAGACCCCTTCAGCTGCGCCAACTACCGAGGGATAAGTCTCCTTAACATCGCCTATAAGATCTTCTCTGCCGTTTTGTGTGAGCGCCTGAAACCATTCGTCAACAACCTGATAGGTCTTTATCAGTGCGGTTTCAGGCCGGGGAAGAAAACCATCGACCAAATCTTCACATTACCGCCGATCGCGGAAAGAAACCCAAGAAATGTAGATCGACACCCACCACATATTCGTTGATTTTCCTCGTGCACAGGGACGAGCTATACAACGCCATGTCTAGTTTTGACATTCCTGCCAAACTCGTCAGGTTGTGCAGGATGACGATGGAGAATTCTCGCTGCTCCAGTAAGGTCGGTAGCGAACTCACCGAGACCATCAAAGTTAAAAAAAGTGTTTTAGACAAGGCGACGGGCTGTCATGTGATTTCTTTAACATCATCCTGGAAAAGATCGTGCAAGACTCACACGCCAACACTAGAGGCACGATCTTCCAGAAGTCAGTACAACTGCTAGCATACGCGGATGACATTGTCGTGATTGGCAGAACACAGCGAGCCGTCAATGAAGCGTTTGCTGGCATTGAGGCGGAGGCGGCCAAAATGGGTTTAGCGGTGAACGAGGGCAAAACGAAGTATATGCTGTCATCGAGAAAGGACGCACAACATCGACGACTATAACTTCGAGGTAGTGAAGGACTTCGTCTACCTCGGCAGGCAAGTGAACAGTACGAACAACATCAGTACCGAGATCAAACGCAGAGTAACTCTTGCCAACCTCTGTTTCTATGGGCTCAAGAGGCAATTGAGTAGTAGCGTCCTCTCTCGAAGGACCAAGCTAACATTATATAACACCTTGATCATCCCTGTCCTGCTCTATGGTGCGGCGGCTTGGACAATCACAAAAGCGGATGAAGAAGCACTTGGTCTTTTCGAGAGAAAAGTTCTGCGTTCAATCTTAGGTCCTGTCTGCGTTGATGATTCAACCACGAACTGAACATCAACATGAGCGTAGGCAGGCGTCTACGAATTCAAGGCCTAAGATGGCTGGGCCATGTAGGGCGCTTGGACAACACTGCTCCGGCCCGAAGAGTCTTCGACTCCGAACCAGTGGGACAACGCAATAGAGGACGCCCACGGAACCAATGGCGGACCCAGGTGGAGAAGGACTTCAATCGACTTGGTGTGCCCAGTTGGAGACTGCTGGCTGAAGATCGTGCCGGCTGGAGAGGCTTACTGGTTGAGGCCCAGGTCCACCCCGGACTGTAGCGCCACCAGAAGAAGAAGAAATAAATTGACAGTGGCAGCTTGATGATTAGTGAAGGAGTACGTTTACAACTTAACTTCAAAGTTGTCAAGTCCCTATTGGAAAACCTCTCCTGAACTATTAAGGAGAGTTTTTTTTTGTAAGCTTTTGCTTAATTTTTGTGTATTTCACTTAATTCATGCATACTGTTAGTTGGTGCGGCACTGTCACTGGCACGGCTTAATGCTGTTCTGTTTCCTTCATTAACGTGACTTTTTCTATAGTAAAGCTAATGTGACAACCAACCGCTGAAAATCGTACAAGATTCAATTTCCTGATCGGTGAACTACATTGATGAACTAGAAAAACGAACTAGTTCAAAAAATAGATTCGAACCAAACTGAGCGCTCTCTGGATTGAACTAAAATGCACAAGCCTATGGACCAGTGTATGAGCCTGAGTGTGTTAACAATCTCCGACAAAACAAAAGAAAAATCAATTCTTGAGCAAGTTTGATCCTTTAAGCCTCCAGACCAAGATGTTTGTGTACAAATATTTTACAAAGAGGACGGACAGGGGCCTTGTTCTCATAAGTTATATCCTGCTCCAATAACATTTTCCTAACCTTTAAAGCACACCATAGGCAACACCCCAACACCATCGCCTAATGACAAAAAATAAACAAAGTCCTTTGAATGCTGCACAACATCCCGCAAACCACTTAACCCGATTGAATGGGGAAATTTATTAAAATTCCATAAATTTTCCAAACAGCTAATGGGAATCGATTATTTTCCAATTTCCATTCAATCCCACCGCTAACTGGTGGCATCGAAATCGCTGAAATACTCGCGGCGCATCGGTGAATGTGTCGTGCTCTGAACGCGAATGTAATCTAATCCGAAATACCGCAGAGGGAAAAACAAAAATTCACGCAATCCTTCTGCACACACCGCGGGAAATTGGCTAACGATTTAATGGCTTCACCTCTGTAAATCCGCAACCAATTGGCAATTCAAAGCTCACAAAATTATAAAATCATCAATATTTTGTCACAACAATTTGGCAAATACGAATGGGAAGGTCTAGAATGGGCACACACTAGTCGATGGGTGATGGTGTGTGCTGTGCACCCTATGGGCGGGGAATTGAAGACAGACAAAGTGATTCTTGTCGCTCGTCACTGGTAGAGGCAGCTGAACACCATTGAACGGTGTAGGAGATGAACTTTTCATCGAATGGGAGAGCTGTTCACATCCCGCTTGTAAGACATTCCAAGTCAAACTATTCATGAACAAGCCGATTTATCTGAGAACTTAACCAGTCACAGGGAAACTCCCCAAACTATCGCGCACTTGTCAGAAGTATTTCAGAACTTCTCACGTCGACACGGATGATCACATCAGTATTCACATGGTATCAGTATTCCGTGGGTGTCTTCAGTTGAAAGTTCCGAAAACAGATTTAAATTTGAATAAGTTGCCACCGTCACACTAAGTCCGTGGTTGAAGAGTAACGCGGTGGTTTTGTGATGACTTAAATCGAAGTTAAGCTCTTCGACTGAGGCAGTTGTGCAAGAGGATGTAGGTTGTAATTTTGCTTGCTCGCTTGCTCGTAAGCAACTGGGTGGCTTTTTTAATTCTCACCTTCTGCAGGGTACTGGTCTCTTCAATATCAATTCTGCTAAGGTCTTGCCATCCTATGAGTGGGAACTTCAAGAAGGCAATAGTCAATTTTGTTTGGATGGACGGTCAGAAGCTGAAAACAACTCTGTGTCATCCAGCCTCCGGCATGCGCAATTTAAACTCATTTTCAACAAAAAACTGAAGCTAAGCTGAAGAAACAGGAACTTAGCTTCACTAGTCAGGGCAAATACTTAGGAGTAATTTTAGACAAAAAGTTAAGTTTTGAACCAAACATTAAGAAACGCATTAAGAAGGCGGCGGCAGCAGTAAGGGATTCCTTGGCCCCACGTGGGGGATTAAACCAAGAATGGTTCACAAGACGTACAACGCCCAACAAATCCAATCTTAAATCGATAAGCAGTATTCAAAGATCATCGTGTATCTGCATCACAGGGGCATTGCGATCCACCCCCACAGCCACCATGGAAACATTGCTACAGCTTCTTCTCATCGATATCTATGGGAGGCAGCGTAAAGGCTACGGGAGTGCAGCCGCTGGAGCTGTACACATAGCTTAGATCATACAGAGATAGTCAGTAATGCAAGACTACTAACGCATACAGATTATACAACACCCGCTTTAGACTTCGAGCTTGGGTTCAAGACCCTCATCCCAGACAGAGATGATTGGGAAAAAGATCTGGTAAGAAAACCAGGCTACCTGGAGATCTACACAGACGAGGGCACCGGACTAGGAGTATTCGCGATATCGCTTGACATATCATTTACCCCTCTCTCAACCATTGTAGTGTATTCCAGGCAGAAGTGAAAGCTATCCAAGAGGCTGCCCACTTACTGTCAATGAACCCGATAGACGCGCTATCTATCGCCATTAATTTAGATAGTAAGGCGGCCATAAAGGCTCTGGATACACCTTCAATTAAGTCGAAGATGTAAGGTAGTAAAACTTATCCGTCTATCTCTTAGCGAGACAACGGTTAGATGCAACCTTACCCTATGCTGGGTACCTGGGCTAGTGATCTTCCAGGCAACGAAAGGGCCGACGAGTTAGCAATAATAGGGGTGGAACCGCCACAGGCAAATGGTCAGGACACCCCATATCCCTCACTCCAAGTAATAAACACGCTGTTACTTACAGATGCCTTCGACTCCGCTAATCGGAGATGAATGGAATTAGGTACATGTACGACTTCGAGTCTTTTTTCTTCTTCTTCTTTATTTTGAGCTACAGTCCGGGTGGACCTTGGCCTCAACCAACAAGCCTCTCCAAACAGCACGGTTTCTGGCTAGCTGTCTCCAGTGTCGCTCGCCAAGTTGGTTGAGGTCCTTCTGCACCTGGGTACGCCACCTTAAACGCGGCGTCCTCTGTTACGTTGTCCCTCCCGTTCGGAGTCGAAGACTCTTCGGGCTTATTTGGCCCTCTCTATATGCAAACAAAACAAATACACTTCTAAAACTAAAAAGGAATGTAATGAGGAACGCAGTGGGTATTATCACCGGCCACTGCCTTCTCGGTATCCATGCCAGAAGAATGGGAGCCCACCCCCCATAACGCCTACTGCAGAAGCTGTAGAGACGAGGAGGAGGAAGAATATACGTTTCACCTCCTCGGCACTTATCCAGCCCTTGCAAAAACTAGAAATAATATACGAGGCAACTACTTTTTCAGGAACCTAGAGGAAATGTTACACATACAAGACATAGCCGAGTTTATCAGGAAAACAAATTTGGGTGTAAATCAGGACAGGCCACTAGAAAACCATTAGGCAGTCTCCAGATTTATTTTATTTTCTATAGTGTAGTCCCTCCGAATTAAAGTGGAGCCGGTGTAAAGCACCGGGAAGTGATAGCACAAAGGAGCCAAGTAGGATCTAAGTTTGCCAGAACTGCTACAGTGGTGGCAATCACCCTAACCTAACCTAACAATGAACTGAGTTAAATTGTCGTCGGTCGCCGTGGCGTAGTGGGTAAGTGGGTCCCAGGTTCGATACCCGAATTCACCATCTTTGATAATTCACGGCTCCACCTCTTTCGAGTCACTGACAATGCTCAATGAATATTCCTGTCTAGAAAAAGGTTCTCAACTTTGCCGTTCGGAGTCGGCATAAAACTGTAGGTCCCTTCCACTCGTGATAGATGTAGCACGCACAACACGCAGTGGTTGCTGAGAAGCTAGGCCCAGGTCCGCCTAGTCCATCGACGAATTTGAGTGCTTTTTTGACAGTTATTCACGAATTTTTGATTGATTTTTTTCTGGGTATATGCAGAAATGAAGTATTACAGAGATAGCCGACTTCACAGCTGATTGCCCCCTAGCCCATCGACGAATTTGAGTGTCTTTTTGACGGATATTCATGAATTTTTGACGGTTATTCACGAAATAACGTAACATAATGCTGTCCTCTGATTGGTCAAATAACGTAAATGCCGTCCTCTGATTGGTCAAATAACTTAAATGCCGTCCTCTGATTGGTCAAATAACTTAAATGCCGTCCTCTGATTGGTCAAATAACGTAAATACCGTCCTCTGATTGGTCAAATAACGTAAATGCCGTCCTCTGATCTGGTAAAATGAACACGTTATAAAAAACAGTTGTCAAAAATCTTAAGGGGAAAGAGAGGTAAAAGTCGGGCATCTCTGTGATACTTCATTTCTGGGTATATGTATAGAAATGTCACAAAAAGCGATTCGAAGTTGCTTTGATTTAAAACAACACTTAAAATTGAAGGCGTTTCTTCCAAAATTATCAGATTGAATTTTTTATTTCCTTGGACTCGCCTGGAGGCTTGCCGCTTCATCGCTCGCAATGAAAAGGTTGCATCATTTTTCTTCTTCGGAATGTAAATCAGCTTCGATTGTGCAAAGTAACAAGCTTAGCAATAAATAAGGGCATGCATTGTCTTTTTGAAGCGACGATTTGAAAAAGGAAAATTTAAAGTGTAGGTGCTGAGTTTTGATTTGTGATGATATCATTGCTAAAAGAAAGCGCTAGGCCAATCTTTCATAAATTGTGGTACAGATTTGGAATATCCGGTATTTTCTCATGGTCTAATGTATGTTGGGTGTTTTAGACTAGGGAAACCGGCCGCACTTTTTATTTACGTAAAAGTTGGAAAAACCAAAAACGTTTCATCACGTTTCGTTGTACAAAGTTAAAAAATAAAATAATACATAATAGTTTGAATTCCCTCTATGATAAGTAATATTTTTTGTTTTTCCATTTTTCTTAACATTAAATGAATAATACGGATCGTGGAACCCTTACAGGTGGGCCAGTAAAACTTTAGTTGCCGGTGTGAATTCCATTTCCGGATTGGAAATGAAACGACGCACACTACGCAAAAACAAATATTTCGATTAGAAACTTACAAGCATGTATCAATCATTGGTTATGATTTTAGAGATAAATATTTCACTGATAGTCAATGCGAGTGTATTTTGGAACCATTGAAAACTTATTTTCAAAGTGAGTGGGTTGGGCCACTCAGCCCAAAGAGTGCGTTTTTCGAAAAGAAGTTTAGGCCTAAATGAAGCCCACTGCTGTACGCAAGTTTGTGCAAAAAGTTCGTGAGACTGAGACGCTAGTGGATTGATGCGAATGTTGCTGCTTTGGGCGAGAGCTTCATTGGACCACTTTTCTTTGAAAATGTGGCTGGGAACAACGTTTCGGTCGTTATGGATCCATTTTAACCCATTTTTTGTACTGAAATTGAAGACATGGATTTAGACGACATCTGGTTCATGCAGGATGGCGGGCTATGTTACACAGCCCTTACCACAATCGGTCTTTAGTGCATCAAATTTGCAAATCGTGTTACCAGTCGTCTTGGCAGTATCAATTGGGCGCCCTGGAGCTGCCGAGAAAGACCGATGTGACCGATTATGGCAGCAATCCGGAAACGATTCGATAATTTAAGACCAATATCATTCAAACACGAATGTCCCCACCATCACGACTTCCGAAGCTGGCCTTGATTGCGATTGCATCAGGTTGACGACCACTTGGCAGACCCAGGATAAGGTGGTTGGACCAAGTCCATAAGATTGCCTGGTTACGCTTGGGCATAACCCATGATGAGTTGGAGTCGAAGACGGAAGAACGAGTTGCCTGGAGATCTCTCGTGCGTGGTTTACCCCCGCGACCCCTTTGGTGGATCATGCGGGTCAGAAGAAGATGATGATAATGAGTGATTGTTGTATTGTTTGCTCATCTGACTGCGAGTCGATTGAATGGTCAGACCGCAGCAAACGTCATATCCACACCAGTTTGCTCAGCTGGTGTCGTCCACCCGATCTGATATCTATTTGGCTCCAAAATGACACGAAAGATAAAATTGCATTGATAGTTCACATCGGCAGCCATTCTGGCATTCATTCGCACAATAAGCAACGTATTGTGCCACCAAACAGAACAGTTGCCAAGAAATCAACTCTTCATGCATCCGTCGGATACAACTATCGAACTGCGTGTCAAAGAAAAAGTGACAAATCAAATTCACTTATCAACCCTCGACAGATGGACCCTTTCACACGCGGTTCTCCACCGACCTTCATGCACGCTGAGCTGCAAACTGCAGATTATCACCAACCTACCCTCTGCCAGTGATTTAAATGAAAATTAAAACAGAAACCCCCTCCCATCCAGCGCCACAGCGACCCGGTTTTACATGTCCCCGATTGTGGTTGCGGCCGCGGCTCCCGGAATTCGGAATCAATTGTAATCGCATCATCTCCTCCCCCGGCAGGGCGCCCCCTACACATGTGCTCCATATGAAAAATTAATGCGCATAATTTAACGTGAATTAAATTCTTCGACAATTTACATCCACTCCCCCCGACACCGACAACCCAGTGAATTTGCAATTTTTCTCCTCTGCGCTTGCCAGTCAGCAACTATTTTAATTTAAACTTGATGCCAAAATACCGAATCCGCGCTTGATAAGTCATCCATTCGATGGAAATTATTTATGCAAGTAAAATGGGAAAAAAAACCCGCTGATGATGATGCAGAAGCAATTTCCGGAGCAGGAGCAAAGTATGTGGGGCGACCCGTGCTCTTTCTTAGGATTGCACACGCTCGTTCATCCCTTAAACATGGGCGTGGGGCGGGGGGGAGGGGATGAAACCCAAAGTCGGTCGATTCGTATCCGGGACAACGGCAGCGGGTTGATGTGAATGGGTTTCTTCTGTCGACAGCAAACCAGGTCAGGGATGCACAATAAAACTTTAACTGACATTAGAGCATGGCGTTGACAGGTTTGTTCAACACTTGCGGGCGCGACGCAAAGCTGCAAGTGCACGACTGCAGGCGATTTCAGTTCGAGAATGCGGGGAATTTTAATTGAAAACTGAAAACCTTTTAGCGGCCATCACTCCGAGCGCTTCTACCTCCCCTCCAACGCGGAGCGAAGAGAAGCGCTTTTTGTGAACTAGTGACACCAAGCGGCTTTCGAGTGCCGTTCGAGGGCCCATGCGAGACGGTTGAGTGCCCCCAGTCGAGTGCGCGTGAAGGGCACTTCGACGTTCTCGATTTAATCCCTGCCAGTGGACAAGGGATACTCATCTTCTCTTTGTTTCGCTAAAGAAGAATGTTCACAAGCAAATTTGCTTAAAAGGCTAAGAGTTGTGATTAAACGGAGGGTTCCACTTCACAAAAAAAATGCTGAAGCACTCAAGTAATATCCTCTTGCCATCTTAAGTCCATGCCGCACCGCTCCACTCGCAACTAAAGTCGGAAGTGCGCGTTCCGCACAAAGACGCTCGGCCGCCATCCACCGCACCCCCATCCTGGAGCTCGTCATTTTTCTGAGATACATAAAAAAGAACACACAAAAAAAAAAAAAGAAACTTTCCAGCAATAAAATTACGCGAAATTAGGCTAATAGGCGTTTCGCCTTTGAGCGGTCCAGTGACGAGAGCTGGCGGTGGCGGGTGGCTTTCGAGGCGGGGGGTTGGGGTGGCTGCGAACGAAAGAACTTGTTGGATTTTACGAGAATAAAGAATTGAAGTGACAGGACGACCAAGTTGCTGGCTGCCTGTCAAACCCTGCCGCATCCGTAATGGCAATCTTCGTAAATGGTTATGTGTCACGTGCGCGCGTACGTAGACTTAAGCTAAAAATATGACTCACTTAACATATTTTACAGTTTGAGCAGCTCGCTGCGTCAAAGGGTTGACGAATGATGGTGGCTGGCTGAGTGGAGGCCATTAATGGCGACATTTACGACTGTGAAGGCGGGAGCCTGTGGCGGGGTAGTTAATTATTTTGAATGTCGCCTGCGCCGAGCCACTTTGATGGATTAAAGGAGACATAAACGTGAAATTGGTTAGTTTTCATTGCCCCGCAGACAGCAACAGGCACGTTGAAGTGAACGAGTTGAATGAGGGAAATCAATTTGGCGATGACTCGGGGGGAGGGAGGCAATTTTGAGAGGTCTTAAACGAGGAGGTGGGAGGTGCCGGAATTGCTTTCAAATTTAAGCTCGTCCCACGGGGGATAGCTTACGACAAACGACTGCTGGAGGCATTAAGCGGTGGACGTAAAGTCGGGGACATTTGGACAAATGTTGGCCAGAAAGACATGAAAAAGAGAAAGCCCCGATTTCATGGTGTCATCAAATGGTGGGGATGACTGGTCTCACTTCACGATCTTGTTCTTATGGTGGACATGCTTCCAAACCATGAAGAAAACATGAAGACTCTCAAGCAAAAGCGGTCGACTCCAGTTCCGCATAACAATTTAGTTGAGGTTGTTTTTTCAAACGCGAGCGTCCTCAGTTAGGTTTCTCCACTGAATAGGAGGTAAACATAGGGCACGTCACGTGATTCGGAAATTCAACTACCAAAAGGAGTCAACCATTAAGCTCAACACCTGAATCCATAGTCCACAGACTGAGCAGCAATACGGTTAAATGGTATACAGATGAACCAAGAACTGATGAATTAACAGGGGCAGGAGTAATTGGACTCCGGGCAAAGTACGACTAACCCATGGGCAAACGGACCAGTATATTTCAAGCAGAATTCTATGCCATAGACAGATGCGCTCAAGTCAATCTTGACAGGAACGATACCAACTGCGACATAGAATTAATGTCAGACAGTCGTGCCGCTATCCTGACACTAGACTCCTACATCATCAAATCCAAGCTTGTGTGGAAATGTTTACAGAAGCTTAAGAAGCTAAGCAGAAGTACCAGAGTAAGACTCTGCTGGACACCATATGGCCCACTCCCTCGCTAGGAAAGGAGCATCGGATCATTTTATAGGCCTCGAACCATTTTGCCCTGTAGGAGATCAGGTCCTCAGAGAAGAGTTCAGGGATCCATAGGGAAGGAACCGGACAAATGCCTGGAAAAACGCTCGTTGCATGAAGCAGGCCAAGAAACTCTTGGGTCAATATAATCGGAAGAGGTTTGAGGCTTGTATCAGAATGAGCAAGAACAACAACAATAATAATGGGGCACGTCTGAACTAATTGCTAAATGCAGCCCGGCACATAGCCCCGTCACGATCTGATATGATAAGTTGAATCCGAAGAAGCCTGGCTAGACTATTGTCACTCTGTCTAGCCGCCTCCAGTGTCGCACGTCAGGTTGGTTGAGGTCCTTCTCCACCTGGGTGCGCCACCTTAAACGCGGGCGTCCTCTGTTACGTTGTCCCACGAGTTCGGAGTCGAAGACTCTTTGGGCCAGAGCTCTACATGGCCTCGCCATCTTAGGTGTTGGATCCGAAGATCCCTGACCAGACTCATGTCGCTGCACAGTTAGTGGTTGAATCTTCATCTCCAAAAACCGTCAACGCGAATAGAACCAAAGTCCACGCGGAGAACTTTTCTCTTGAAGAGACCAAGGACTTCCTCATCCGCTTTTGAGATTGTCCGTGCCTCCGCACCATATAGCAAGACTGGGATAATCAAGGTCTTGTATAAAGTCAGCTTGGTCCTTCGAGAGATGGCTCTACTACTCCATTGCCTGTTGAGTCCATAGAAACAGCGGTTGGCAAGAGTTACTCTGTGTTTGATATCGGTACTGTTGTTCTTCGTACTATTTACTGCGGAACCGACGTAGACCAAGTTCCTGACTACCTCGAAGTTATAGCTGGTTATGGTGACGCTCTGTCCAAGATGTCTATTCTGTGTGTCCTTTGTTGATGACAGGGTCTAGCGGTGAATGAGGGAAAAACTACTGTCCATTCACTTTACGTATACCTTGAATCCCAAACCTTTTGCTAATAAGAACTTATAAATGTGGCAGCTGTACTGTGACCACCCTCTTCACTTAGGGTTACGAAAAATTGTTTAAGTCCTGTTCTCAGGCCTACTGAATATACACAAAAATTTCCATAGGAATCTGGCAAGCCGTTTCGGAGGAGTTTTGTTACAAACACTGTGACACGAGAATTTTATGTATCAGATTTAATTCAACTTAACCAAAAATTGTCTTGAATTTATGTAAACATTTTGTTTAATGAATTAAATCATATTACAAGAACAAGGTTGTTTTATTTTCACTTTCTTTCCAATGCAACGCTCAACTTGTTTATGACTTGGTTCTTGCAACAACCTCAATGAACACAATTGCTTAAATTTGCTTGCGTTGTTCTTACCAATGACGTACTGTATGAGTTCACAGTGTTTCATTGTATCTTCTTGAAAAAATCTGTTCTACCCCTAGTAAGTATTCATTTACCTCCATTGTCTACGCAGTCGGCTGTTGTTTAACCTGGCCTGGCCTTTTCTGTCACAATCTATCAATCTTATAAAAATCAATAAACGATATATTAATGGGCGACTTGTTCGCTGATTCATTTGTCAGTGGTCTATGTTTGGCAGGTCTAATGTGATTCGTGACATGTGTCAAAGGCGACTAATTAGCTTTGTAGTTTCATTATGGCAGGACTTCCACCCTCGCCACGCTAGGAAATTATTGAATTTTATTCCCAGAACTATTGCACGGCATTAATTTCTGGTTGCTTGGATATGTTAGTCAAAAAACTGCTAGATTTGGTAATACGATACGAGCAGCTTTATGCTGACAATGCACTCCACAGTTTGGTGTGGTTTATAGTGTACTTCTTGCAACGATAACTGTGCGATCTTTTTACTGCCAACCACACCTGACTTGATTCAATGACATCGAACTTCTTTTTTTTGCCCACAATACATGAACTGAACATGGTAGACATGAGGGTTGATGACACACAGCTCGTAAATCGTTGAGCACTAAGTTTGGTTAGCAATTTATCTCTCGTAGGGGTTCGCAGAACTGGCTGTGTTGATTGTGACCTCTCACGCCTTTAGACCTTTAATAGTTATGGCAAATCTCTCGTCTATGAAGCGGCAATTGTAGCCTTGAGCGACAGAATTACACGTGTAATTAGCGACATACCAAGCAATATGTTCTAGAAAAACAAATTAGGCTCTCGGTATTGACCACGTACTTGTGGTCATCATTAGTGGTCTTGATCTTATCCGTGTAATAGCCGCATTCGACAATTACCCGAGTATCCGAGTTTCGGGGGTATAGTACAAACAACATCAGTACCGAGATCAAACGCAGAGTAACTCTTGCCAACCGCAATTCAGTAGTAGAGCCATCTCTCGAAGGACCAAGCTGACTTTATACAAAACCTTCATCATCCCAGGCCTGCTCTATGGTGCGGAGGCATGGACAATCTCAAAAGCGGATGAGGCAGTCCTTGGTCACTTCGAGAGAAAAGTTCTGCGTGCGATCTTTGGTCCTGTTTGAGTTGACGGTTTCTGGAGGAGATGACTTAACAGCGATATGAGTCTAGTCAGACGTTTTCGGATCCAAGGCCTAAGATGGCTAGGGCATGTAGAACGTACGGACAACTCAGCTCCGGCCTGAAGAGTCTTCAACTCCGAACCAGTGGGACAACGTAACAGAGGACGCCTGACGCCCGCGTTTAAGGTGGCGCACCCAGATGAAAAAGGATCTCAACTTGGCGTGCGACACTGGAGGCAGCTAGCCAGAGACCATGCTAGTTGAAGAAGCTTATTGGTTGAGGCCCAGGTGCACCCCGGACTGTAGCGCCAAATAAAGAAGAAGAACAATTTGACTTTGTGTCACCACCTAGGTGGTTTAGGGAACAAATTGACTTGGGCAGATGCGGTTTATTTGCGACCTGATCGAATGGGGTGATATCTCTTTTGGATATTAGCTTGTTCAGGGGGATATAAATATTCCTAGACACCTGCATCTACTCCTACGTCCATCCTCGATCTGTCTGTGATGATGCGCAGGGGATCAACCAACGTCTGGGGTTACAGTTATCCAATCTGGAATGCTGGTGGTGAATTTCTTCTCGAAGATGGTTCGAAGATGGAAGAGGAAATTATATTCGTTAAGAATGGTTGAGTGTCCGCTGGTGAGTTCGGATCACAGTCTGAGTGTTTTGAGTTTCAAAGCTGTGCTAGCTGCTACTTGCTTGTTGAAAGTTTCCAGTGCTGGGAGGTGGAGGAGTATGTTTGGTGCATCCGATGGAGTGCTTCTCAGTGGCCACGTGATGAGCATCCTGGCCAGTCTCTGCACCCGATTGAGTATATTACTAGTTGACAGCTTTGTTTAGTGTTGTCCACCAAACTGACACCCCGTACAGAAGTTTCGGTCTGACAATCTGGTTGCAGTCCCTATTCCCATCACATGCCTTCTGTTAAAACAATGAGATTGCCCACATTTTCTCTAAAGTTCTAAACAAAGTTAAGCCACCGACTCTCAGCCTTCCATCCAAACAGAGGGAAAAAAAGGAAAATCGGTCCATTGATTGTCTATCGCAAAAAACTGTAAGCCTCCAAGCTTTCTTGTAATCGAATCGACTTTCCACTAATGGCCCTCGTCACTCATCCCTCTCACCAATCATCCGTGATTTCCTTAATAGCCCCGAAGTGCCCAAAAGTATGCGTTCAAAGAAAGTCATAAACCCACTCCCCCCACGCAGAGCCGGAAGAGAGGAGTGCCCTTAAATATTATTTCACACAAAAATTTAATTAGTCCCTAATTAAATATCTTTAATGGCACACAATTACTGTGCTTAAGCTCCCCGGGCTCCTTTTTTGTTTCAAATTTCGAAAACTTTTTCGCTCTCACTTGCTCACTCCTTTGTCAGAGCCCCTCCTCTGCCCCCTGCAGCCGCGAGAACAAAGGGAACTTTTGCCGAAAATTCCCAAAAAAAAACTTTGACATTTTCAGCGATAAACGTAAATACGAGTACATTCGCTGGAGCTGGTGTTGCACGCGCTTTTATACGCGTCCATCGGTTGGGCCCACGACGGAACCTAGTGACGGTTGCGATGTCATGCACAGACTTTAGTCACTTGTCGGCGGTGTCGGGTGACAAGGACACCCTGATCCGCTCCACGGTGCAATTTATTTCGTTAATTTTTCGCGAAAGTTTTGTCGCCCAGGAATCGATGGGGGTGCACAGGAATTAGTGAATAGTTGATTGGATCCTGGAACCTGAATTAATTAAAACCGGGGACTGCAGCGGTGGTGGTGGAGAACTAGTTTGAAATGAAAATCACAAAAGAAACAAATCAATGAGCCGTTGAACCCTGTTTCGACGGCGAATGAGTTTCTGTACACGAACGTCGTTCCACAGCGCCCTTCTTTCCGTGTGCATCTCGAGTCAAACTCAAAGTTCGCTCATCAAAAGTTTCCAACTGCAGTCAGTATGCAAATGGCTTCAAGTTCAGCGTCGTTTTGAAAATTACTCCAGTTGACTCCTGCTTCAGCGAGTCCTTGCAAGTCACAGAGCAGCACAGAGATGCCTCTCCTTGTGAACGATGACTTGCTGCAGATGTACTGCTCCTCCATTGTGCCCATAACTCCCAACCGTGACACAAGCTTGTCCCCATTTCGTGGCACACTTCTTGCACAAAGGACCCCCATGTCACATTGTTAGGAATTATGAATACATGACCAGCTCCGAAAGGAGTCCAAATGCGACGCATTCACACACGGCAGGACAACACAAGTGACTTCTGAAGTTCTTTTCTGGGTTTTGATCCTGCCGGACATCCTTCTTACACGACTGACCCCATGTCGTCCACCCGATGGGACGAGTCGCCTCTGCCCGGCTGTGATCATCAAGAGAAGAGTGCCAAAGTAGCAAATGCAATTTACAAGGACTTTACACAATTTTCGGAATTTTCGGATCCACTCACGACCCCACGTCACCCGCCCTCACTCGACGCAAAGTGATTGGATCAATATTTGATTGTCTTCGAGGGCTGGGGTGACTCCGCATGCAGCCAATAAAATATCCATAAAATCGGATGGAGAATTCCGTCAGACCATGTGCTGTGTGCGTTGGCAACGGGAAAAGGATTAAGCGAGGATCTGTGACTACATAGTGCTCGGCCATGCCAATCACTGTAATGCAACACAAGAGGAGCTTAGGAGTCAAGTTCGCCTCCTCAGTAGGCCCGATTTGAGTGGCAATTGTTTGCCAGGATGTTCCCTTTGGCTCGACAAGCAGTGATATCCTGTGCCCTGCCTTAATTTGAATGTTGCATGGGCCTGTGGGGATGGGCTGTGTGGCTTGGAGAATGGAATGTAACGTAAATGATTCCGACAAGACGTCCCTTCTTTGGGTGATGGGCCAGTGTTTCGTGTGCTCCATTGGATTAAGTCGAGTTGATGTTCATAAATCAGACGGCCAGCAACGGGAGTCCTTGGGGCAGGGAAGAAAACATCTCTCCCTGGACAAGTTCTAGCATTTCATTCAGATTGCAACCGAGACTGTCGGTGGTCTCTGAGAACACGTCAAAGGGGGCAAAGGTGCATCATATTTTATGCATGCAGTCGTTTGAGGCAGCTTAAGAATGAGAACTGTGATCTCAGGGGAAACGGCATGTGGTTTGATGAGAATTAAAGCGATTTGGAGAGAATTCGTTTAGGATCCAGAGATGAGACAATGTCATGTGAAGAAGGACGTGCTTTTAGGGACTCCCTTAATCAAATGAGAGATAGAGAATGATTGAGGATTGAGAGGAGTGCTTCAAAAACCTAAAGTCTGAGGAAACACATGCTTCACAAGGGGTTACCTTGTCCGTAAAATGATTGATCACGTTGTGAAGTGTGTGACTACATTACATGCTTTGGTCTGCCCGAATGTGCTCAGTTTTCTAAAGGGTCAACAAATAAGGAACATGACTCGTTTTAAGGACAAATCCTTAGGCCATGCAATAGGCAAGGAAGAGCTATTGAGCGACGAGAAGTCGACATGAAATTGAAATAAAATTGAAATGCAATTAAAATGGAATGAAATTAAGTGAAATTGAAATGAAAGTGAAATCAAATTGAAATGAAATTGAAATCAAATTGAAATGAAATTGAAATCAAATTGAAATGAAATTGAAATCAAATTGAAAATAAATTGAAATGAAATTGAAGTAAAATTGATATATAATTGAAATGAAATTGAAATCAAATTGAAATTCAATTGAAATAAAATTGAAATTCAATTGAAATAAAATTGAAATAAAATGAAATAAAATTGGAATACAATTGAAGTGAAATGAAATAAAATTCAAATGAAATTGAAATGAAATTGAAATGAAAATTAAGTAAAATTGAAATGAAATTGAAATTAAATTGAAACGAAATTGAAATGAATACGAATTGAAAGGAAATGAAAATTTGCAAGTTGGAACTAACATTTCAAGTGATGACACCCAATAAAATCTCCTGAGACATTTCTGGTTAAGGCCACTTATCTGTACAACAGCATCTCCGCATTCAATGTGCTTCTGTTCGACCAGCGAGCGGTAAAATGTTCACGAATGTAGAGTAAATCAGAAGTGTCATCCACCATGGCAATGCGAAGAAATCGTCTGGCATCTTACTGAAGACATTGTCAAATCTTGCTCTATTGCTGTTGTCAATTATCTTCAACAATTGCCTGAACAACAAATATCTGGAAAATAGTTCAAGTGGTTCCGGTTCAAAAGAAGTTGACTAGTTCAACCGTTCACTGGTTCAACCTGTTGCTTTGCTTTTATTGTCTCAGTAAGGTCGTGGAGTCGATAAAGCTTATTAATATGATCATGAACAATTACCACTTGTAGCTCGGAATTCTGTCATCCTTCCAATACGAATTCAGCCCTCGGATCTGTCCATTGCCTTGGCTGCATAGGGACGTCACTCGAGGCCTGAGCAAATACTAATGGACAATGGCATGTCTGATCGAGTTTGACTTCCTTAGCCAATACTTCCTGTTAAATTTTTACACCACGGACTAGGCAACGAACGGAAGTGCAAGCAATGCATTCTTGTATGCCGATGACTCCACGACGTACGCTGCCTCCCTCTCACCAGGGATAGCCACAAAGAAAGATGGGCAGCAGATCTTCCACCGCTGGGACTACTAATTGCAGTGGGGCGTAAAAATCAACAGCGACAAGTCTATGCTCTGGATTAATCTGCTTCCGAACACCAGTTGGAGACATCCAAGGAAGCAAAGGCAGGACGCTGGTCAGAAGGTGCAACAACAGTACGTACGTTCTCGATTGAAGCAACTCTCCATTCACGCGACTCCTCGATTTTCGCAACACCTAAATTAAATTTTTATCATTATTCACATAACTTTGCAAATAGACGGAACTTCGATATTTGCAACTACCACAGTTTCTTTTTGCTGAAACATCAATAGAATGTTCCCGCTGAGATTGAAGTGGTTTCGCTCGCAATTATCAATGTAAAAGTGTCCGCCAAAACAAATGTCACTGACTCTCAATTTTTAAATGGTCGCCAAGACAGCTGTCTGTTGCAGTGATGGGACTTGGGAAATGAAAAATGGTGGTAAATAAGCAGAAAAAAATGTGGTAGAAAGGTGGTAGCAAAGACAAAAAGGTTTCCATGTTAATTCACTTATTTATTTGATGATGAAATATGATATATGAATATGAACGAAAATGTACAGTTAAGGACAAAACAATATACCACCGAATATCTTTAGTGGATTGCATTCCAAAACGCTGAAGTCTGTATACTGCATATTTTTGATGCAGTATCTAGCGTAGGGGGATAGTGCATCGACTCCTACGCAAAGGGTGCCAGGTTCGAATCCCCGATCTACCAACTTTCATACCACGTCTTTCGATTCACTGACAATGCTCAAAGAATATTTCTGTCTAAAAAAACCTTCTCAACCTTGCCGTTCGGGGTCGGCATAAAACTGTAGGTCCCTTCCACTTGTGATAGAACAGGAGCACTCACAACACGAGTGGTTGCTGAGAAGCTAGGCCCAGGTCCGCCTAGGACTGTCGCGCCACCAATATTATATTATTATCTACCTTTTTATCATCAGATCAATCCAAATTCACGTTTGTCTCACCGGACTAATGAATATTTTTAATTTGTTTGCTTTTTATTATGCTTGCTTATGCTATTATGCTTTTGATAAGGACCGGCTCTACTCTGGGCTACATCTTCCTACTCTACTACATCCTTCGAAAAATGTTGTTCTTCTAGTCTTCTTTGTATTATTGGGAATTAGACTATTAAGTTTAATTCAACCATAATATCTGTAGCTTATTTTAAAGGGCTTTTCATGGACAGACCTTTGATTTGGTTATCATCCTTTAGCAATGTTTTTCGAGGTGGACCATATGGCATTTGATATTGTGATGGCTGTAGGGCATTCAAAATTACTCCAAAAATAAAATAAAAAATAAACCGACACAAAACGTAAAAAAAAACATGTACCCCAGTCTAATTATTTTATTGTAAAATTATTTTTACAATACATATATATATATTTTATTGTATAATTAAATTACATTTTGTAGGTCAATCTTGTTTTCCGAACAATTTTCTCTTTCCATTCATGCTTACATGGTATCCTTTTGCTGAGAACTAGATACCGTAAACAACAAATTTGCAACACCAATCATGCAACACATTGTTGGAAGGATTTTAGGGATAGTTTTCCATACCATCTTTAATAATTCGAAATAAATCCCATTAAGGCACATTTATGAATTTCATCCACTTCAATATACACTGTGTTTTGTGGAAACAAATCTGATAAGTCCCATAACTGGTGGGATTGTTCAAGCTATTCTTTCAAGACAACCTTTTTGGATATCGGTATTTTAAAATTTTAATTTTAGCGTCTAACAGACACAATTTATCTCGAATCTTAATGCATAATCAGAGCAATGCTAAGGATATGATGAACAATGGGCATAATGTGGTGGATTTAGAGTTAAGTTTGGTAGGTTTTTCAACATTGGAGAAAGTGGTAGAAAAACCACTAAAGTGGTAGAAGTCTCATCACTGGTCTGTTGTAGGTAGGTATGTAGGTTCGGAGAAAATTTATAAAACCTAGTGGTTTCGTTCGGTGGAAACGTGGCATTAGTTCACTTAGTTCATTTGATAGAGCTGCTTTATGAATTAGTTCGTTCGTGAGCAGTGTTACCGCGGAGAAAAAAAAGAATTCGGAAGCAAAATCTACTACGTTTCCCTTAATTTGAGATAGCGATTGATTTTTTTTTTTGTTTAATTTTCAATTTAATTAACATTACAAACTTAACATAAACTTTAAAAAAACATCAAATATACACAAAACATAAATAGCTTAATTAATCAACACAGCCTTTAAGAAGGAGAAAAAAACTCTACATAGCTTCAAGCACTAAATCGGAAGGTTTTCAAACGATTTTACTTTGTTCATCATTTCTTAAGCACCCAACATTAAATTGACTGTGCTAATTTGTAGACATTTTGTCTTATTGGTTTTGATTTCACTTAGCTTGGAAAACACACGTTCAACAGCTGGACTACTGCGTGGCAAGCAAATTAAAGAGGGACAAACGTTTCTTTTTTTACTATTCTTTTCTTTCTTATTTAAAGTTCCGAATTACGGCATCGCCACACGCTATGTGAATTAAAAATAAATATTCGCATTTGCAGTGCACGCGAAATTGAATATACCGTTGTGTCGGTTTTTTAGTTTGGATCAAAAAGCTTTTTCTTTCTCGCATATATTGACAATTAGAAAGAGGAGTTCAGAAAATGTAGTAGTTTCGCCAGTTCAGGAAGTAGGGTAGGCATTTGAAAATTGTTAGAAAATGTAGTAGAACTACTTCATATGTAACAGAACTGTAACGCTGTTCGTGAACTACACAAAAATGCTCATTTGATTTTTGTTGAAGTAGCTCAGCGCATTTTTACTTGAGGGGCTTAGGCGAACGTCCTTAATATCTTCTTGTGGAACATCAAATATGATAAGTTTAATGCATTACGGAATAACAGAATGGACCTACGCTGCCTTAAGTGTGATTGCAGCACTCGCCTGAAGCACAACACAACCTTGACTAGTTCAATGCTCTAGCTATCCGTAGGAACTCATTTAGGACGTTCTCCTAAGCCCCGGAGTAAGAATGGAAAGAGCTACTTCAACAAAAATCAAATGAGCATTTTTGTGTAGCTCACGCACAGCGTTACCGTTCTGCTACATATGAAGTAGTTCTACAAATTTCTCTGAACTGAGCAAAGCCTCTTCGTTGTGATTGCCAGTTGGGGGTTTCTTGGTTTAAGAGTTAATCGCTTCCAGTAACATCACAATGTGCCTACACTGACTACTGTCTGCATCAACCCACCTTGACCTATCCTAAGCCAGCTAAACAATAGAATAAAGTAACGAATATGAAGTCGTTCACCTACCGCCGCCATCTAGATCTGTCTAGTGCCTTTTTTCCCTTCAGTGAGCCACAAAATATTCATGCTAGTCAAATAATCGTCATTAACGATTCAAAATGCAAAATATAATTTTTTAAACAAACTCGCCCGCAGCAAGAGTCCTTCACCGATCAAATGCAAATCCAATCCAGATCCAATTTCGCCCCAACCCCGGTTGCAAGCGCACCGAAGCCACCCATCATTCCTCGTTTAAATAAATAACGAACTGCGTCCCCTCGCCTCTTAAACTGCTCATACACATGTCCACAAATCCCAAAAAAAAAGCTAGTCTGGCGACTTTACGACCTCTGATGAGACACTCTTGTAAGCTCTAGTATCCGGGGGATCACAAAATATCTGCACACTCGTGGGTTTCTAAAAACTTTTCCTACTTCGAATTTAATATCAGTTCCAATCTGACAGCACACACACACACCGAGGCAATGTAAAGCTGCACACACACAAAAAAAAAAAAACAGAAACAACTATCACACGGGGTAAGTGAACTTCCTCTCCTCAAGCCGATGCGATGGCATAAAACAAACGTCATGAAATAAAAGGAAACAAAAACCCAACATGCCATTCGGTGTCTGAAAATCTCTTCAAACAGACACCTCCAGCCCAGCCCAGCCCACTCGCCTCCCACCCAGGGCTCTGCTAATATCAGCGGGAATGCAAATGGAAAACAGAAATGCGACCGGCTTTGGCAGTGTGTGTCTGTTTGAGTGTTTTTCCTTTCATCCTCTGCCGACAGTCACCACATCACGAAAATCAGAAAAACACAAACCATGTGGTAACGGTCCACAATCACCACCCCCACCATCCACCATCCACTTATCCCCGTTCTGCCGTCACCGCTGGTCGGGGGATTGGGACAAAACGAAAACCAGACATTCCCGGAAACAAATGAAAACAAAAAGATTCCAAAAAATTATGAAAAACAATTTTGCTTTGCTTTTTACATGCAACCACCGACCTCCAGGAGGCGACGGTCGGGTGGACGAAGGCCCGGAGTCCAGAGCGAAGGAATTCCCTGGATTCTGGGACTCGTGCAGTAAGCTGACTTCAATCTGGATCCGAACTCCATTTTGGGAATGGAAAACGATGAGCTCTGGTGGAAGGATGTGATGATGGGCTGGCTGGCTGGCGGTGTGGGGGACTGGGGGGCATGATGGGGGACTAGTGCATTAGTTTAGCTTCGATGGCTAGATGGATCGCCGGTTGATGGTGGTTACAGAAGACCCAGATAATAATGACAGAGGAAGAGAGGTGCCTTCCGATGGAACAAGGTGTAGAATGCATTTTTCTAATAGTTCCCTCCCTGCGCACACACACACACGGTCATGCTTTTTTGATCTAGTTCCCGCATACCTGTCTCATTTTGAATCTGGCCGCCCCCGACCGGCGGCTGGTAGGGGGTATTTGATTTCTGGGTTTTTTATTTGTTCTGTTTTTCATTTTCTCATTTCAACTGTGAATGGGATGGAATTGGAAAGGAAAGCTGGGCGAAAAAAAAAAGAATTGGAAAGGGGTGGTCGGTGGAGGGAGGGAGGTTGTGTCGCCTCGCCATTCTGTACACATTGTGGGCGAGAAGGGCTTGACAGCAGAGAAAGAGAGATGAGAATTGAACGCTTCAGTGTATTTTAATTTCGCTGAAGCACGGTAACGGGGTCAATCTTGGATAAGCCAGTGGATGGGGGGAAAATCCCTTATTGGACCATGTTTAGACAATCCGCTTTAGTGTGAATAGCCAGCCAGTGGGGGCGAATAAATCAGAGCTGGAGACGGATCGGACGACATTCCAGGCATCGGAGAACAGGTGTTCAATCAGCCGAGTGAGGAGAGATAGAAATGATCTTCCGTTGATGAGAACGGACGCGGGCGAGTTGCGGTGGATTGGGTAATTATGGAAATGTGATGTCAACCAATAATTGGTCGGAGGGAGATTGCGGTGAACGGAGTTGAGTGAACTCAGGCTTTGAATTTCCAAGATTTGCTCAGATGCGAGAGGTGGGGCGTATTTTGATTCTGACTGTCGGTGACTGGTAGCAGATACCAGCAATACTTAGACAATAAGTAGCCCATGTGATACTACCCGAAGCTGATATACCAGACACCAACTGACGCTTGCAACGAAGCAGTTTAGGTGGCTTATGCTGATGTCATTCAGTCGGCTCATGTTATTGAAATCGAAGTGGTCTGAAGACCAGTTTCTACGTCTAGCCAGATCACTGCATCCTCTATGCCCCCTCTTCATTCCTCATTTAGAAACCATTATACTGGACACCCATCCTGCGGGCTTGTGTGCCAGTTGTACAGTCCCGTGAGGGGACTCCCCTCTTATAATGCCGATGAGGGCCCTGACTCCAGGTCTGCTTAGTCTGAGCAGACAGAGACAGATTACGAAGGAGTGCTGGCAATTTGTTGACTGCTTTAATTGTATCAATGTTTAGTGTTTATATGGTTGGATGTAGCGAGCGACAGACGGTGGGATCTCCTCATGGTGTGGGGAAAGAGCCAAAGGCAAAAGAAAGATGCTAAGGATTGCTTTTGAATGGAATATTTCATTGTCTAGCGATAACAGCGACATTCTAGTTGAAAAATCAAATTTTTAATTCTAAATTAAAAAAAAAATCCATGCAAAAATGCAAATGCAAGAAAATAGAAGTCATCTCATCTCAAAAAGTCTTTAATCATGCGAAATAGCACATAAATTCGATCTATGCCACCGCAACGAACTTATGGTACAAAAAGGGGAAACCAATTGAGATCGTCGTAGTAAATGTGAGTACCCAAAACTGTTAAAGGCTGCGGCACATAGAATACTTTACTTGCGTCAGCGTCAGATACATAATCTACATATGTTCTTATGGGAGGTGACCCATAGACGGATGTAGTTGCTCAACTTTTAACTCTTCCACGATCCTTCAGCGTCGCCAATCATCAAGTTGTGACATTTCATTGACATTTGACATTTCATGACATTTGTATGGAAGCTTGTTCTTGTCGAAGCGAAGTTCGAAATACATTAAAATGTAAATAAATGTTTGTAATGGATTATTTATAAAAAAATGCATATTTTATTTGTGTATTAATAACCAAAATAACTTTAATTTCAAATTGAAACTTTAAACTATCAAATGAAATCAGCTGTGCATTGAAGTATTCATTATGTCATCCCCTTGCATTAGGTACTTCACCTTGGACGGATATTTTGACGCTACGCAAGTAGAGTATTCTATGTGCCGGAGCCTTTATCCTCACCCTATTGAGACCGGTATAGCAACAGCGGACTCCACAACACCAAAAGCTATACCATTGCTTTCGTTCATACGCGACATGACCTTTACAAGAACCCTAGGTAGCAATGGGCTGGTGTCCGCTAATAAAAATTAAAAAACATCACTGTACGAAAAAAAAAAAACAAAATATAGGATCGATCAAATTTTTGCAAAGAATATAAAAACTGAATTGCAGAAGACCGTAAATATAAACGATTCTAAGTCAACAGGTTTAATTCTGACGGAAACTGAACATTTCGATTAAGTCCGTCGTAAGGAAACAATTTTATAGATAGAAAACCACAAAAACTAAAATTATATATCCAGCTTTACTCGCCACTGTAAAAGCTGAAAGGTAAGGAGTGAGTATACAAAATAAAATCAGAAGAGTAGTCCAGGGATTTTAAGCCTTCAAAACGAATTCACAAATAATTTAAATTAATTACGTAAAATTATTAATTATATTATTGAGTTGAGAAGTCTTTTTTTATACCGGAACGATCTTTGAGCATTGTCAAAAGAGATGGAGCCGTGAATTATGAAATTTGATAAATTGGGGATTCGAAAATGGCACCCTTACAAAATCAATGATTATAAGAATTCCGTGTGATATTTGTTGGTGGCCGTGCCGGAGCGTAGTGATTTAATACGTCGACTCCTACGCAAATCGAGAATTACCGCCGCATAATTTACAGCCCAAGGGTAACTCTATAATAATTATAGAGAGACAAAACTGAGCAACGGAACGCTCGAACTGAAATAATTCGTACTGACTTCTGTTCTTTCTCTTTCTCCACGCATGTCTATTCTAATAGTATTGAATTAGACTATATATAGCTAGCAAATCTACTCTCTTAAAATATAATTGAAGTAATTTGAAATCACTAATTTCAAGCATGTCACACAAAATCGAATTTCATGTTATAATGTTCCTGTACTAGAAAAATAACATAAAATTCTTGACGCACAGCGATAGATATTAAAAAATAAATGAAATGAAATAAAAATGAAACAAGATTTGATGTCAATAAAAATTATGAAAAATTTATTTAATCATAGGAAAATTCAATTATCACGACGACAATTAATAAATCTGAAGGACAATCGATTGAAGTGTATACCTTGAATCGACGCGTTTATCTTATGTGCATTTGTACTGTTCGTGCTCGAGAGTTGGGTATAGGTTGCTGTAAGGAAACTCAAAAGAATTTTCTAAATAGTAATATTACTTTATACAAGATTTAATAAAAGAACAAGGCACCGAGTAAAAGACTTTTAAAATTTAAAATTTTCTGTGTAAATGTCTTGAAGCTTCTAAATTCGATTTAGACTATGTGTAAAGTAAACATTGATGTTAAATTTTTAATATATTCCGCAGCAGTTTTTAGCAGCAGCTGTGGAACAGAGTTAATGAATGGCTCAGATAGCCTTACTTAAACATGTTATGTTTGGTTTTTTTTTCTTTAGAAAAGGACATCTAACCTTGACTCTTTTTTTACCAGCTATCACAGCAGGATTGTCTGATGTAAAACAAATACAACATTTTATAAAACAATTGGTCTCCAACCCAATATATTTACTTTTCCAGTCTTAACAAAATAGTACAGTGAAACTTCTCTAAAGCAGTTATGATTAGTGCATGTTACGTCACAAGTTTTAATTCACATTATGTTGGTAGTGTTCTCAGTGGTTGTAGCGCTTCGAATCCTTTGGACGAGCTTCTTGTACCTTCGCGTCCCATACGGACGTTAAGGAAATTATCCCAGAGGCAAGTAAGGCCAGAGTATCGGTATGACAAACATTCAATTAACTGAAGAAAAGCAAAAATAAAAATAATACTGTTGTATTCAGGTGGAGGCGTTCGTGGTTGTTGTTTAAATTGGATGTTAGTCGTATGTTAGTTTGAACGAAAATATAGGCATAAGTGAATAAAATTTAATCAATAGTAGACTACCACCTTATCGTACCGATTCAGGAGGTGAATCGGGTACCCTTTCGTCAAAGATCGCGCGTGTAAGCAAATCATTTTTACAGCGGCAATACACGGATCATATCCGATCGAACGGTTCATCCCTTGGGTTTCTTGCGTTTCATTGCATATGAAAAAGATTACCCTACCTTATAAATATAATATAATATAATATGTAATACTAAATAATAATAAATTGGAAAAAGGAGATATTGAAAAGATCACCAGTTTGTGTTCGGTGCTGTGCTGAGGAAGGTTGTGGTGCGTAGTGGATCAATTACACGACAGGAATATAATTGTCATTGGTGAGTTAGATCACTGAACTAAATTTAGTATAGTTATTATTTATATGTAGTTTTGTGTTTTTTTTTTATTGTGTTAATTAAAATCTTGGCGCCTGGATGTGTTGGTTAATGGTTTTCGTCCACACATCTAGAGAGGGAGAAATGACAGAGGTTAATGTGTGCTTCCGCAGTACTCTGTCGCTCTCTGGGTGCAAGTGTGATTTTTACTGTGGATCGTTTACTCCAGTGCAAGAACAGTGCCAACACCAGAGTAAGTTGATAATTTGCTTACTTGGTCTGGTATTCTCGAAAATGTAGCGGTGATGGTTTGCTCGAACTTTACTAGGGGGCACTGTAGGAGGAAGTCTATACTAGACAGGCATCAAGGTAAGGGATACTATTGGCCGTATAATTTATATCTCCTGAATCTCGCGTTCTGGTTCCCAATCTCGATGTACATCATACGTATTTTCCTTAAATATTTTCAGGGGATTGTGTGTTGAGTTGAATGGCCGATCTTGGGGTTTCATACTTCATAGGTTAGGCTAGGTAGGCGGGCTGTTAGCATTCACCAGCACACTTAGACCATATTGGTTCATTGTGATACCCATAGTGAGACTACTACCACTGATTGACTACTGCAGTGATAGTGCCGTTAGTTTGACCTCAACAAATGGTGACTGGACCAGATTTGATGACCCGATAAAAGCGTATTAACTTTGCTTTCACTGGGATTCGAGCCGGGGACCCCGCTTACCAGCGGCAGGCACTATACAACTGCGCTATCCAGTCGCGTAATGCTTCATGCTTTAACTTGAAGTAAATGAAATAAGTTAATTAATTGCTTAATTGTACCGTTTTTGTTAGAATTTTTCCATTTATTTTATAAAGGCGTATAGCCTATGTATACCGATCACACCGGCCCATATTGATATCAATTCCTACTTTTTTAATCAGAGCACTCAGTTGAATGAATTTACAATCATCTTATGGATTTCTGCCCTAATGGCAGCCAAATTAAAACTGAGTCAAACTACATCCGAGTTGAAGAATCCTTGTTGCAAGAACGAATATAACAAAAACAACCTGACCACCATTGCTTTCGTTCATACTTCAAAAAAAGGCTAGTATCTTCATTCAGTGATGAACAAGTCTTCATGTCCCACAGACTCCCCCAGCATTTCCCCAGAGCATGACATGATGTATTTCCCCATCAGTGTACCATCCAATCCAAAGCCACTCAGGTTCGTTTGTTTTTGCGGTTAAGTCTCAAGCCCAACACGACAAAAGCAGTTCAAACATTCTTCGATGTGTTCACCGATCATTTTCAACTCAAACGAGACTCCCAGAGTCCTCTTCATAGTTTTATCATGTAAAACAAGAAAAACCAAACACACAGCTTGCACGCCGGTAAAACTGCTCCCCGAGATAGCTCTGCAAACACGTCACCCATGTTTACTTTAATCTTCATCGAAACTCCTGCCAGCATGTCCTCAAGTGCACATAACCTCTCGCATGATGCTCTAACAACTATCCTCCCCCGGGACAGTTAACACCGATCCAGACACACACACACACGCTCATACACAAACGGGCGCAAACAATTCGAATCGAGAACACAGGACCAGTGGCACAAGCTTCAATTCAATCCGCCATTATGCGAGCAACATCAGGCCACGAGGTTCACTCTCATCTCACCCCAGCGTTAGGAGCGGCCACGCCACGCCGGCAGTTTCCTCAAGAGTCCTTCCCGTCTTCTGCATAATTATGCACACGGAAGGCGGGCGCGCGTTTGTGCCGAGCGTAAAGTAAGCGCAGCAAAGGAAAACTCATTATTCTAGGATTATTCTTGTGCAGTGCTCGTGCCATTACTGAGATGAAATTCAAGCTTTTCCAGCCCCACGGGCGGGGGAGGATGTCAAGCACACGGGCATAAATTCTAGTTCAACAAAAATCGATTTCACCTGATACTCACTCATTTTATTAGACGTCCTTGGCGTGCCGGCGGCGTTGATCCAATCCGGAACCAGGCTGGCCACCAAGCGGGTTTGTTCACTAATCCAATCCAGGGGGGCAACACCAGCAGCGAGCAGTTGCACTTTTATCGTCGACACTTCACACACAAACACGCGCGCGGGCACACACCGAGCTTTAATTATATTCTTCTTCTTCTTGATGCGGCTCCTCCTCTATCGGATTCGATTGGAATCCCCAGCGATGGCTATCGATGCGATTAAGTGAGTCCCATAATCCGGCTGCGAACGCGTAGAGGTTGTCATTATTTTTCACAACGCACTGCGAGTCCGAGGGCACCTCGCTTTTTTCTCCCGATTGCGGCGCGATACTCCACTGTTTGCGGATACAAGTGCACACTGAATTCTATTTGAACGAACTAAGCACACACACGACAAATGCGCGGGGCGGGAATTTATTTGGATCGACGTCGTTTCGTTTGTTCGACGAGATACATTCGATATTTTTTTGGTTTTTTGTCCGTTTTTCGGATTTAATTGCTTTTTTTTTGCGGGCAGTGTGGGTTTGTTTATTTATTCATACATTATTTTTATTTAATTGCATTTATTTTGTATATGAACACTTGCTTTGTTTTATTGTATTGAGCCAATTTGCGCGGCTGAGAGATGGTCGCTCTGAAAGAGAGAAAAATAGAGTCGGTTCAGTGAATTGGGAAAATATGATATTTTGAGGACAAAGGATTGAGGTTGTGCTGTGCACTGTTTTGTTTAAACATTTGCAATTATTTATGGTTAATTATCGGACGAAGTTCTTTATTGGTTGGCAGTGTTTATCTTTCGGATGCAGTTGCACGCTCTGATGGGTGATGTTTGCGTAGCTCATTGGATGGATGCTGAGCGAGGGAATTCGGGTTTCAGCACACACCTGAGGGTATGTGGATGGTTGTGATGAATATGGGTTGAGGCGGCGGGACTATCCACCACAAGCTGCATATGGGGTTAGTGGTTGCAAGTCCAAATGATCTGGTGATTCAGGATTTTGAGATTGATTTGGGCCTGCAGTCAGACGGAATTTGAAAATAAGAATATACAGTGGCGAGCAAAACTGGTAACATCATTTTAGTTTTTGTGGTTTTCCATCAATGAAATTATTTCCTTACAATGGATTTGATTGGCTGTCTTCTAATTTAATTACAATGCAATCGTGCAATTACAACGGCTGAAATAAGACAAAAACCAAGCGGATCTCATGAATCAAATTTTGCACTTTTTATTTTAAAATTTTTTAAAATATAAATTAAAAAAATGTAAAATAAAGAGATATATAAAAAATATGGAGAATAACCTCGATTTGCTGACTCAAAAACATTTTTTTTCATAATAGGAAGTGGCCTATGCCATCGCACGGTACATATGGTACGAAAGGGAAAAACAAATTGAGACCGTGCATATTAAATGTGGATGCCCGAAACTGTCAATAATCGCCTTATTGAGATCGATAAAGCAAAACCTGATGCCCAGAAAACCAAATCAGCTCCTTACATTACGCGAGAGGACTTTTAAAGAGATACTCGGTAGAATTTTGCTAATCACTAATTTCTGAAAAAAAAATATATAAAATTTAAGAAAAAGAATATACGCCCGATAAAATGTCTGCAAAGAACATAAAAGCTGAACTTCAGAGTACTATAATCGAGGCAAAATCAACAAGTTCCAGTCCGACGGAAACTGACCGTAAAATGGAACTTAAGCCATTGCCGGTACAGATAATCATTTATTGTTTCGTGAGTCTTATAATATAAATCCAAAATGAGTAATTAATTTGCCACCAACTCGTTTGAGGGTGGTTGAATCAAATCATCTTCAATCCTAGACATTTTTCCAATTACATCACTGCCGCTGTCAACGTTATTTTCGAGCTGAGAGGATTCACCTCGTCATATCTCATATCTCGACAATATCTTCATTTGTGGGAAACTCCTAAGTAAGAATTTCACATCTCAAGATTTTTTGACTCTACCGGTGAAAATTTACTCATTGGTTCGGTCGTCAAAATCATTGGAAGATAGACGTAAGAACTGACCAAGTGATTGATGTACACATTTGCAAGAAAGTAGGTAAGGCGATTAAATTTTGTTTTATGAAATAATTCGTTCGTTTGTTAAGTTTAATGTGGGTTGCTGTGGCGTTGTGGGTATGTGCGTCGAACTAAGCAACTTAACCTCGTTGCCTGGGTTCGATTCCCGGCAAGTGCGACCAAAAATAATGTTCAAGGTCCCACCTCTTCCGAGTCAAATGCAATTCTCAAAGAGTAGAAAAAAAAAGCTTCCCAAACTTGGCTGTTCGAAGTTGTTATAAAACGGTTGGCTCTTTCACTTGTGAGAGAAAAATACCACGCACAACACGAGTGGTTGCAGTAGAAGCTAGGCCCTGGCCCTGTAGGGCTGTTGCGCCACCCATCAGTCACAGTCGAAGTTCAGTAACACGAACCACACCTTTCCACAAAAAAAAAAAAAAATTCGAGCTATCAAGAAAAATACAAAATTAATAAAAATATTTATTTATCTGCGATATACCACATAAGACGTAGAGGAGCATAACTATAATTTGAAATAGTCTGTTGACTAAAGAGCGAAGTTTTTTATTTTGTTTTTCAAAAAAATCGTCTAAATTAAAAGAATTCCAGGTACACAGCTGTTTCATGAGTCTTTTAATATAAATGCAAAACGAGTGAGTAACCTGCAACCAACTCGTTTGAAGGTGGTTGAATCAAATCATCCTCAATTATCGCCAAGTCTTTGCCTATTATATCACTGCCGTTGTCATCGTTCTCGGCATCACATCTAAATTTCTTGACAGTATTTTCATCTATGGGAAATTCTAAGCAACAATATCAATATTCACTTGCAGAAAATCATTAAACGTAACACCTTATAAATTTCTGGTATTTTTTCAAGCTTCAAATTAAATTAAATTCTTCCACTTCTGAAAATCAAAGCAATCAAGCCTCTTCCCCCGCTCTTAATATTTACCGAAACCACGATTTGGCTTATACCAAGTCAAAAGAACATACAAATGCTCTGATCCAAATTTCCTTCAGGAATCGACTTATCTAAAGTGACGCCAAGTAATCTGTTCGAGTTATCAAGACATTCAAGTAACCCAAGTTCGACTGTATTTTGATTTCCGAGTAGAAGATGTATTACTAACACGAATCTCTCTTATTCCCACAGATTTGCTAGATTGCCGCTCGCATTGACAATCAGTAAGTCTCAAGGCCAAACGATGTCTGTTTGTGTCTTCGATTTAGGCACACTGTCTTTTTCACACGAAATTATACGTGACATGTTCTCGCGTGGCTAAGCTATCCAGTTTAATTGTGTTGGCTAAAATGGACTCACTAAAAATATCGTTGCACTAAGAGACTGATAATGCCATAAATTGTTATAGTGAAGTAATGTAAAATTTATTAGCTAAAATAATAAACTCATAAAACTTATGTTGTGGGCTTTGTTATTTTTATAGACCGTCATCGTTCTTAATTCATATTTCAGTCATGTCAGGAATACCATCGTGATCCAAAACCGATACCTAATCTGCCGACCAAGGCATGCACACATAGTTTTGCGAAAATTCGACTGACGGTATCATTTGAAATGGCCTACGATTAAGGTACCGCACGGACCTCAATTATTTTCAGAGCTGTACAAATTGGGCGATCTAGTACTTTTTTTTATAAGTCCTAGATTTTTTTGACACTGACAGCTGTTTGTCGGTCAAAATCTTCACAGAAAGACAGTTTCATATCTCGTCAAGAGGAAATAAGTCGCTTGGATAGATATATAGATGAGTTTATTTTGTCATTTATATTTATTATATATTATATATATTTGTTTGATAAATATTCAGCATGCCCAGAGATTTGATATTTACATTATATCCAACAACAAATTATCCATCAAACTCTCACTGTCATTTTATTCAGTAAACTCAATATTTTCATCACGGTTGGGTTAGGTAGGGGGGCTGCTAGTTAATTCACCAGAACACTTAGACCATATTGGTCTATTGTGATAGCCATACATAGTCAGACTACTACCACTGATTTACTACTCCAGTGATAGTGCCGTTAATTTGATCCCAACGGCAAATGGTGACCGGACCAGATTTGAAAACCAGATCAGAGCGTATTAACTTTGCTTTCACTTGGATCCGAACGACCCCGCTTACCAGGGGCTGGCACTCTACCAACTGCTCCATTCAGTCGTTCATCACGGTAATGTCGTACGTGTAGAAAGAGCAACATCTGCAAATTATAAGAATTTTCTACCAAAATTCGGGGTCTAACTCCAATTTTCGACGAAGCTCTTTTTTGGCTAAATGGATTCGTCAATAAATGTGCTTCATGAATCACCACTTCATCTACAAAAAATAACTGTTTGGCGCGGTTTGCATGCCGGGGGCTTTGATAGGGCCAAATTTTTTCGTCAAGGATAACGATCATACGTTACTGTGAATGGTCAGCATGATTACCGATTATTATTGGCCCGAATTGGAAGATATGCTCTTAGACGACATGTGGTTTCAACAGCATGGTGCCACAAGGCACACCGCACAAGTCATATAATTGTCAACATCAGCAATCTCGGATATGACAGATCCAGGTTACTCATACTCACACCCCAGCAGATAAGGATGTAGTAGGCCCAAATGACGATGTGGTCATACGATAGGTAAATGGAACTCTCGTTAAATAGTAAATCCACTTGAGCTCGGATGGGATAATATGCGATTGCAAAAGGGAATAACCACTTGAGCTCACAGTGAGATTACGATCGATCATGAAAGAGATGAAATGAAGATTGAGAGAACAATCGTGACAGTCTGCAGTTCGACGAGAACGTGTCTAGTTCTCCCTAGTGTTAAGATTCTTTTCCTTTTTTTTAAATAAATGTTTTAAATAGTTTTACAAGTGTGTTCTTTCAATTCATTTCTCCTTTTCCTGTTTTTATTTGTATTTTGGATACAATCTCCAAGTCAATGTAATAACACCGTTTCGGCCGAAATTTGGGCCCAACGAATCGACCGCTGGAAACGTACCCGCGGTGGCCATATCAACGAAGTCGAGTTCCATTCATAAATGTTTTGATTGTACCTCAAGCCGATAATAAAGTTTTTGAAATATCCCAAATGGTTTGTGTTTTTTTTAAAAAAGAGTTGTCAGGTCCTTATTGGAAAACCTTTTATAAGCAAAAAAATAAATAAGTAAATAAATAAATAAACGAAATTCCGTGTATTCTCCCTAAATCGAAACTCTTTCTAACTTTTTTCGCCATATTTTAACTCCCTCCCTTAAATGAAGGTTTTTTTTCATAGTTTTCCTCCAATTGTACTTTAACTTAACGTACTGCTTTACTTACAAAACCATTGTATTCTCAGTAGTAAAGTTTAAAGTTCTCAGTATTTTTTTTCAAATTAAACCATTATTGTTAAAACACTGTTTTAACTCCCTCTAACTCGAACACATTATGGTATGCCGTGACAATTCGGCTTAGGAAGAGTCCACTGTATAAACAAATTAATAAATCTAATATATTAAATTTTCGTGTCAGAGAGTTTGTAACAAAACTCCTACGAAACGGCTTGAGCGCCTCTTATGAAATTTTGTGTTTTCTCCAGTAGTAAACTATTGTTCATACCCCCCTGATAAGGATGGTCTACCCCAACATTATATTTTATTTTTTTTGTATTTTTTTGGACAAAACTGTTTGTTTTGATTTGTTTATTATTCGGCAAACAAAAACGTTGTCTAAGCCAGCATTTTATATGGCGAGTTTTGAGGTGAAGATATATTATTCCCACAGATGTGTGGGGACCAAACGATTGTGCTGTAGATTTGGGCAGACTGTCTTTTTGACAGGGACAATTATAAGTGTCATGTTCTTGCGTGGTTAAGTTATCCAGTTTGATTGAATTGGCTGAAGACAGACTCACAGAAAATATCGTACACTTCATTGCACTAAAGACTAATATAAACTAAGACTGATCATGGTTTTTTTTAATTGTCATCATTTGTGAGAGATATTATGTGAACTTTATTAGCTGAAATAATAAAAGTAGAATAAACTCGAAAAATGAATGTTGAGGGCTTTGTTATTTTTATAGACCGTCATCGTTCATAATTCATATTTCAGTCAAGTAAACAGCCCCACATATTTACGATCAGTTAGTTATTTTTTAATTGACCACCATAATATTCACTAGAAACTATTATATTTTTTGTTGATCATGTGGTGATCTTGGGAGCTCGAAAATTTGCGACGAATTTCACTGGACAATCTATGTGCCCATGAGAGGTAATGAAAGTATCAAGTCTGTCAGCAGTTTAAAGGTTTTCCGCACAAAAATTGGTGTTTTGTCAAAGCACGACAATATCTTTTCTCCATGTTCGCCAAATCTCACAGGCCAGGCCCTAAGTACTTCGATTAAACGAAAAAGGTGAGTGGTTATCAGATCTATTTGTTGTTACATGACCATGCGCCTAATGAAAGAAGGATGTCAGAACGCCGAATTGTGTATCGAACGCCATTGTGTATCAAAGTCACTGATTTATGGAACAGCGCATGTATATCCGAATATATAAAATACAAAAGACCCAGGAGCTGATTGGAAGGAGTTTCGATTTCTGAAAGAAGAAAACAGTCTTTTTTCCTCTTAAGCAAATTTTAGGAAGAAAGGGTACAAGAGAATGTAATTTTGCCGGACTTGAGACAACTTTAATCCGTCGACGGGGAAATTGGAGATTCATCCCCTGTAGAAATCATGGTCATCATGTCAATAGGAAATTCCACATCTTGGGGCTCAACCAAGAAAGGATACTAGTTCTCAGATAGTATTCCTCAGTTGAGGCTGTCTAAAGACTGCAAAATCAAACAATGCAAATGGGACACCCTAGTCGAACTAGGTGAGCAGCCGATCACCCTGCAGAAGAGGTCTTAAACATAACGGCCGAAAACATGCAAATGATGTACAGCCATGATGTAAGCGTATACAAAATTCATAAACGAGCGGATCTGTAGCACGTTTATACTTCACACGTGATACAGAGTCGATTCGTTTATGCTAAGAAAAAAAATGTTCCACATACGCCACGGGGATCGAGATAAATACTGAAAAAATGTTCCACATACGCCAGGTGGACCGCGATTAATATTGAAGAAATATTCCACATACGCCGTGCGTTCCAAGTAATCTTCTAATTTTTTTGCCTTGCATTATGGAAAGGACGAAGACATCAAGTTGCGTATATCTTCAGTTACCTGCGGTAAGTTACTAAACGTGATCTCCGATGTCTAATTAACTGATTACAACAGAAATCAACGCATTTTGCTTCAAATTAAAAAATACAAGATACTGTAAGCAATCTCCCTGAATTTAAAAAATGTGTAGATAATCATTTAATATTCGCCTTTTCTAGGTGCGAGGACATATACACCTAACTGGCCACTCCTTTTCTCTAAGCACTTTAGCAGAAGCTATATACACAGGGAAGATGCAGAATGTGTGCAACAAATCCTCGAGTCCCGTCTCACAGATACAAAATCTGAGTGGTTAAGATTTCAACTGCCATAGATCAACAAAATCCAGCGCTTCATGATACGTAGAAAGGTAGGCAGGGCTGCTAGTGGATTCATCAGAACACTTAGACCATGTTGGTCCATTGTGATAGCCGCAGTCAGACTATTCCAATGACAGTGCCGTTCAACCCAGCGCTTCATAATCAGGTCGAAATGATTCTCCAACTGAAGTTAAATATCAGAACAATGCAAGTAAATGTGTGTTCTTTACTTAACCCAGGTTCCAAATAGAAGTTCAGCATGGACCCACTCAATAAAAAAATAACCGAGCAACAGCAAACCTGACAGACAGAGTCTTGAGCTCATTCAATTGCCAAAGCCGTGGCCCTGCTGGACTAGGCTGGAGCAGGTCTCACATTTTCTCTTGCCTTTGATATTAGCCTCCTCTGTGCCTTGGATATCTCAGAAAGAGTTCGCCGTGTTTCATCATCAGCGCTATGCTCTTTGGTTAAAATGAAATCGTTCCTCTGTAGAAACGATTCGAAATGTGTCAAAATGTGCTTTTATCTTTTTCTCAACTCAATAAAAAGTTCCATATGCCTTGACAAATGTCCAATTTCCATTTCACATCCTATACCCCACCAAGAGCCTCACCACGAACCCAGCTTATTCGTTTACTCAAACATAACAAAAATCTCCTGTCGAAGAATTTCTCAATAAATCCTCAATTCGATTAACAGAGCAAACTGTCGTCGTGTCTTTAAATCATGTCGTATTCCACATCGCCCTCATCACGTAGTTACAACTTGTCACTGACGCACAAGTAAATCACACACACACACACACAGTCACGCACACACACATTCTCGCTTGAGTCGGCAAACTTTTTTTTACGTCACATCCTGTGAATACAAATTAATTGGCTATTAAGCAGTAATTGACGGTTACAGGCGTGTATATCAAACGGACATCAATTAACTGTATTGCGTATCGATCTAAATAAATCTAGATAATGAACAGCACTGACACGTCTCCCTGCGCCACCATACATCATGCCATGGGCGGGTGGCATGCGGGCCCGATGTGGGTCCTGATGATGGAATTTATGGTTTCGATTTATTTTGTAAACATACACGAACGGCCGTTATGGATTTCTAACGGCACTGTGCAAGGTTCCTGCACGATTTGGGAAATAATGCCAAACTATAAAGGTTATGTGTGGGATATGAAATCCTGAGCAACGAGCAGCGTGTTATGGGGAAGGTTATGGCCCATGTACGGCGGGTGATGCAGTGCGATTAACTGGGGCGACAGATTAATAGTTGATGGCTTTCAGGGAAGCCGCTCCAAAGTTGCTTTGAATTGAATGTGAAGACTCTGAGGCACTTTAACGGCCTCTGAATGGTTTCTGGCTCGCAGGTTATCAAGTAACAAAGACTAGGACCAGCTGTAAAGCTCTTTGAACTGTGCAGTGGCTTGGATTCGATTTAATTGTAGCACTCTGGTTGCTCATGTACCGACAAGAAAAGGGTGGCCTAAGTGGAATTCAAGATTTCAATTTGTCGCCATTTTGTGCAGTAAATTATTGGTAACACTGAAAAAGCAACTTAACTGCTGATAGTTTAAGTTAGGTTAGGTTATGTCGATTTCATCGAAAGTTATGAATTCACATAGACCCAGGGCTCCATTCTTTTGCCACTGTTTCCGTTACTCCTGGAACCATTTTGTTTTTGAACGACCCCCAGATTGATTTGACATCCTTTTCGGATATATCCATTAGTTCGTTTATATAGTATTCGCCCAGGGCTTATTTCCTAATGGAAGCCGATGCAGGGCTGTTGTTGAGTAGATGTGAGGGGCTTTCCTCTTCTTCCTCATCCTAATCCTAGACTTGCGGCGTGTTCCATTTCGTAGTGTCCCACAGTGGTCTCGTTATATGGGAGAGTTGGATATAAATCTGTAACTTTTGAACCCGTGAACCGATCTTAATGAAATTTAAAACATAGTGCAAGTACTACGAGATGTTATTATGTTTTGTTGACGGTCTTGTGCCTCAGCTCTCCGTGTGTGGTATTTATTCGTTCTTTTCTGGGTAGCACCTACTTCCTGCCAAGAGCTATTGTGTTATGCGTGCTTTTGCTGCCACTCGAATGCAGAGGACCATCAGCCTTAAGCTTCAGCCTTTCCACAACGGTACTCTTGACTGTTATACTCTCTTAGCACTGTCTTCAACCCGAGAGAATTGGTGCAGCGGGAATGTGTCCGGGCTCGAACTACGGACCTTCTCTAAGGAGCGGATCTGCTGGGAGAGTGGATCAGGCGATGGAGCTGGTCTTTATGAGACCCTTCGTGTTAAAAATAATAATATGGGTACTGCGACAGTCTGAGGCGGACCTGGGCCTAGCTTCTCATCAACCACTCGTTTTGTGCGTGCTGATATGAAAGTGGAAATATGAAAGGTGGTAAAGTCGGGTATAGAACCTGGCACCCTCTGCGTAGGAATCGACGCACTAACCCACTACGCCACGTCGCATGCATGCATTGCAAGGGAAATCGTTTGAAAATGCCGAAAAATGCACGACATTGCTCCACTTAAATGCCTCGTACTCCCAAAGTAGTCAAAAGTGGTGTCTTTTTTCAGCATCGATTGACAATACTTTTAGCTTTCAGAAAAAGTTGCCCTCCCGTTGGAGACTCTTGGAGCATTTTTGTTATAGTCCATCAAACATTGAAATGCCCCTCTCAAAATGTGCCTTTACTTAAAAGCCTGGCTTAAAAAATTGGTAAGCAATATGATATAACTGAAAACGCAGTTTGAAAGCAAGATGTATGAACTTTTTAAAAAAAAATTTACTTTAGGTTCCAATGTACATAATTATAGGAAATATGGCACATCAAATTTGCTTACAAAATACGTCAATTTTTGTAATTTTCAAAGTCCCGACTTTGTGCTAACGGTACAGCCAAACGGATGATCCAAAGTCAACATTATTTTGGCTTTCTAGATTCTCATATTTGTAGAATCGAAAAACATGAACCATTTGGCAGGCAAAAATATGTCACTTCGGGTATTTATTTCCACTGCGGGACCACTGTGTGTCCTGGGAGGATTCCAATAAGGTAGCTTCGGTTTTTCCTGCCTAGACTGAGTATGGCCGTGGTGCTTTGTAGGTCCAGCTTTGGCTGTTAAGCTTATTCCATCTTTTATAGGCACTGCCGATTGCTAGCTCTGTGATTTTAGTTTCTATTGGTACCCGGCTGTCTTCAACTTTAGGTCAAATGATTGTTGCTCCATTTCTGGCTAGCTCATCTGCTTCACAATTTCCGGGGATATCTCTATGTTCGGGAACCCAGCATACCGTCTTTATATCTCGTTAAGAGATACACGGCAGAATCTTACCAACTATGATCCGATGAAATGGTGATTCGGGTGCCATAATTGCTGTTTGACTGTCGGTGAATATGACGACCCTCTCGTTCGATATCGTTCTCATCAACAGCCATTCAGCGGCTTTGTGATAAGTCGTTTTTTCTGAGTGGAAGACGCTGCAGTAATCTGGAAGTCTAAAAGACCGGCTGGAAATGTTCCGCTCCCACTCCACTACCGGTCTTAAATCCATTTGTGTAGATTTCCTTGGCGTTCTTATTGTTCAGTACCGAGTTTGTCTCCTATAATTGTCTACTGGTATTCTGGTCTTAGATTTGATATCGAAGTCTAAGATCGAAGTTGAGTAGTCTGTAGGTTCTGTCAGAGTGCTTTCAGTCTCAGCGCCAACTTGGTGCCAATTCTTTGCTACGGATGTCTCCAGGAGTGAGGTGTAATAACGTTTTGAGCTCAGATGATTGATGATTTGCGCAATGTGCCTGTAATTGATCCTTTGGACACTTTTTATCATCTTTGAATGAGTAGGCCACATCTCTCAGAACTCTCATTGGTGTCATAAGCGGGCACTGTGCCATTGGAATTAACGCCTCAAGACTATGTGTTCCCAATTAATGATCTCTTTAGAAGGTGTAGGGATGAGGAGGTGTAACACATTCTTTGTAACTACAACGCCCTCTCATCTCGCAGACCTAGCCACTTAGACGCCCCAAATTTCCGTAACAGAACTGAGCAAGATTAGCATCAGTCAACTTTATCCCTTTGTCAAAAGCTCCAGATGGTTCGGGGATTAGGATCTACTTGATCTTTGTGATAACACAATGTGCCTACTTTTGGCCTTAGTGTGGCAACCACTAGGTAGTCAACCACTCTAACCTGCATGAGCGGATGTTCGTATTCAATAACTTCAATAAACAAAACAGAATTTTTGACTGACTTTTTTGACCAAAACGAGGTACAAATTACCAAATTATCAATAATTTTAAAAATAAAGCAAATTGGCAACCGTGTTAGGTAGTAGTGGCTGATTGCAGAAGGCAGACACAATTGGGCGAACTTACGTACCTTTGTGATACCACGCCGATTGATCTTCGCAAACATTAGAACCAGCTTGTGAGGAAGCGAGTTAGCTAGCTAATGCTGACCAGAGAGATAATATCAGACGCAAAATATATGATATCCTCCATATCAAAATGGATTTAAGGTTTTTTTGTTTTTATTGTATAAATTAATATTTATTTTTACTGAATCATTGCTGAATTTCTCTTCAAAAGAACTACATTAACAAATGAAACAATATTTTATAACAAGTTTATGGTTTTCATTACGTCTTTGAGACGAAGTCATAAGAAATATGATTTCATTTCTAGGGTTAAGATTATTAAATGAGTAGGTTTAAGTACCTAGGACTGGCCAGAGCACTACACGAGCAGGGTAGTTGATCTGTGGTTTCCACCTTCCTTTCATCTATGCAGCTTCTGCAAAAGTTAATCCAATCCTGTGGGCATGAATGACAATTCCTCAGTGTCCTAAGAACCGCATTGACTCGGCCAAGTAAGTCAAGATTGAGAAAAATTTAAGACCATGCCATAAGCATCTGAAGGGTAGTTTTGGGAGCGCCACCACAAGTGGTGAGTAGTCTTGTCTAGGTGGGCACACAAGTGAAGAAGGACCTTTACCAACTTAGTGCAAGAACCTGGGGAAAGACAGGAGGACTAGCTTGTTGTTTGAGGCCAAGTCCACGAAGGACTAGTGTGACTCTATACAAAAAATATGCAGAAGCCTTGTCCAGTATGGGCCACCCGACCAGTAACTTAACTGAAGACAGAATTAATCATTTACTGTCAACTGTGTTAACAAGTTTTGGTGCATTATACAAAAATATCTTCGTTGGATAAGTGTATGCAGAGAGAGTGAATGGAGGAGAAGTCAGGACTCTCCTAGCTGTCCGAAGCAGCGTTCCCTCCCAAAATTTAAAATCCAAAAATTACTTTATAATTTTTTTGTGTGGACTGCTGTCAACCCTCTCAACTTAGACCCAAGAATATAATTTTACACTCGTCGACTCTCGGTAAGTCGTAACCCTCCTTACATCGGACAACATCACTCTGTATTTTATAATCCAAGACCTATTCAGGGCGTGCAAAACAAAAGAAACAAAACGGACAAGCCTAAATTGGTTACAAACACATAGACGTAACATTGTGTTCGTTATTAAATACAAAAAAAAAAAATATATAAATGTGTGGAGGAGTAGTAGAATCTGACATTTGACGTCTGTAAATTTCGGACATGTTCAACAAAATGTGAGAGAGATGAGAAATAAAATAAAAAATGAAAAACAAGCGCATTATCGACGAAATCTGGCCCGAAATTTGGCATTCCTCGAATATTTCATAGATCGAACACAATAGATATTCGTTCCAGTGACCATTCGACTTATGGAGGTTCGACGGTATTTTGATTTTTTAAACGATCTTCTTAACGAGACTACTAATGCACTAAACTGTTTCCTTCACAGATAAACGTCCTCCGACTAACGGGCTTACATACTTAAATACAACTCATACATTTGGACTGGGGCTCTTGGACGTTGTCCAGAAAATAGACTTCAAATTGATAGGAGACAGATTCATCACTGAAACAGTTGAAAACCATCGTAATGTTGCCTATCTCTCCTTATTTTATCGATATTTCCACAAGAAATGATCAGCTGAACTATCCGGTTGTATTCCTCCTTTTAAACAATACAACCGGGATACAAGTACATCTAGGAATGCTCATCAGTTTACACTCGAGCCCAGTTTTGGGCTCGTCATCCACACGGATGTCGGATGCATTACCCAACTCCATCTTTCCCTCTCATTCTTATGTTCAGACATTTAAAATCAATGGACATCGGTATCTCCTTTCTAAGCCATTCCTATTTTCTCACTTAAGGTACTCAATATTTAAGGGGTATTCAAATCCCCGTGAGTCGCCGTGGCGTAGTGGGTTAATGCGTCGACTCCTACGCAGAGGGTGCCAGGTTCAAATCCCCATTCTACCAACTTTCATAATTCACGGGTTCCACTTCTTTCGAGTCACTGACAATGCTCAAAGAGTATGCCTGTCTAGAAAAAGCTTCTCAAGTTTGCCGTTCGGAGTCGGCATTGAACTGTAGGTCTCATCCACTCGTGGAAGAACAATGGCAAGTACAATACGAGTGGTTGCTGAGAAAGTTAGGTCCAGGTTCGCGTCGGACTGTCGCGCCACCAATGTTATATTCTTATATTATTCAAATCCCCTTGAGAAAAAGTCATACATGTTGATCCGCAATCAAATTAGAACTAAAGACGCATCGCGGTGAGATACTGTTAACCACAATGAGACAATGTTTGCCAATTCTTTAATTGATTCAAAGTGCATTATAAAACGTACTGCCTTTTGATGCATTTGAGTACGTTTTTCTAACGCGATGAGTACGCTGTCTTACCAAAAGGGTCCGAAGTCCAAAAATCTGTCGACTACACTGAATCGGCCACATTGAGCCCATGAATAAAGAGAATCTTCGAATCGGAGCCTCCTGGTTCGAGAAGGCTATGAAGACGGAAATTCCGGTACAAAGACTAATTCATAACGGTTGTTACTTCGATGATTGGGAGGACGTGGCGGGGACCAACGCGACTAACAAGTAAATAAGTCGAATTGAGGTACTCAATCACATCGTCTCCAGTGTATGCCCGTGTAATCACTTTACAGAGGTTCGCCCGCTGTTGGCAGTCAAATATTTAAATTCTTCTGAGCACCCCTCCGTCAGTCAGAACTCAAAAAGTGGACTGGATAATATGTTTAATAGACCATCCATGAAATTGAATCCAAATCCATGTGAAAACAGGCAAATCCATGCGCTGAACATGTCACATCCCCTCTATTGAGCCCGAATTAGCGTCCCACTACCACTCGACGATCGACATCAGAACTCATTTCCCCAAGTGACACTTGAAAAACTATTAGTTCGCACTTGAAACACTGTCCTCCACCCCACCAGGGGGCAACAACAATCAATGTCCCATTAGTCGACCAGACATGATAATTTTTCACACATCAACCGCCCCGCTGAAATTGAACACCCCTCTCAATAAATAACTGTCAAGGTCCACGCGACACGGGGTAATTGAAATAATTTTCAAATGTCCTCTTCAAACAGCACCCAGCACACCACCATTATTTAACCTTTCGCAAGTGCCACACAGTCAATCTCATTAAGGACACCCTCAAACACACTAATCCCGGGTGTCTCTAATTACATCACACCTCGCTCTCTGCAGTAGACGCACTAGTGGCATGGCCTATCACACAGCACACAAGTTAAAGTGAGCATTTACTACACTTATCTTCTCTCGTTTTATAGTCCAAATATTAATAGCCTTCGGTATTATATTTCGATCCTTCGTAGAGACGAAATATGAATACGAATTTTAATGTTCATCCATGACCTACGTCATTCTATTTTAAGATATGTCTTTTGATCCCTTTCAAGTGGTCACCAACATTCCTAGTAGATAAGATAATGACGATCGATGACATGTGTTGCATCGACGCCTCATCCTTAGGTTAAGTGTTAAGAAATAATTTTGTACTTCATGAGTTCGAAAATAAAGTTGAACGAGAGCGGACGTGTTCCGTTACTCACAACCCAGCGAACTCAACTGTGTTTCAATTGGCGATCCTGCCAGGAGTAGTACGAAAAATACTAACTCCTTCGGACCAAACAACACTTCCATTTCTGTAATTAACCAGAAAAGATTAAGTATGGTTAGAATTGGAAGTCGTCGCGAGTGATATTACTAAAACGGAACGATACAAAATTCCGCTTGACTCCGCGCATTTAATAAAGTATCCTTTAAGAGGAGAAAATTTAAACCAATTTAAATGAATTAACAAAACAATTCATAAAAAATAATAATCAAGTATCCTCAATATAAATAAAAAGGAGAATAGAGTTAACACAAAAAACACAAAATATAACACAAATATAATGTCAAATTAAAATGACAAATCAGAGAAAAGTGAATCTAAAAGGATCATCTTTATCAGAAAACATGACGACAGACGTCAGAACCACCAGACCAACGAGACTATCGGCAATCGAGTGCAAGCGGCAGTAGCATCAAGCAGCAGAAGAATCAACATTTAGTGAGTAACTTATCCATTAAGTATTCAAACAATTATATAATTATGACAGTGAGTAGTGATACAAAATAAATGAGCAAATTATTGTGAAAATTGTATAGATTCTACAAAAAATATTTAAAAACCAAACTTATATTAAACAAGGACTATTAAAAGTAAAATGTAAATTGTGTGTTCGTAGAAACAAAATCTGTTAAAAAAAAAAAAATAAGACAAATGTTTTGAAAATTGTAAATTAACAATGACTATGACCAGTGAAAAAATAATATGAAGATAGGCTATGCTAGCTGGTGTTAAGTTGCCCATTGTTTCTTAGCAAATTATATAAGAGGAAATTGGAGATATTTCGCAGCTTTAACAATAATGCAAAACAGGATAACTGGCAAGGCAGATGATGTCCTAGCTAATCACGGTACAGTTTTGATGTACATATTAGACTTTGCTTATGCCGATAAGCATCTAATTCAAATTCATGCACAAGAGATGAGCATCCTTCGTCAAGGATATCTAATCCTAATAAATTTCTATAATGAGGTCAATAAAAAATTGACTTTAATAATTAATAAAACTATAGTCCTGCATTACATGACGGATTCGGTTTTAACAAAAGAAATAAGTACCATAAGCCGGAAGAATGCTTTGAACGTTTTTATAACAGGGCTTAACGCTAGTTTATCAGATACACTGATCCTACATTCATCAGAAGATTTCCAGAATGCTTTGGCTATATCACAGATATTTGGGCTAAATAATATGGGAGCGAATTTTGCTCTACAATGTAATACAAATCAATTTATCACTTCCCACAATAGGATAGAAATTTAAATATTAGCAATTAGAATAATTTAAGATTCCCCTTAAAATATTGAAATGACTTTTACACACCGGAGTGCTTAAGACATGAACCAATGAAGCTCGGCAGTTCTGCTCCTAAGCAAATATCTTGGCATGAACAAAACTTAATTAATAATAATATTTAAAAAAAAACTATGAAAAGATGAAGTTAGTAGCGTTATTGTAAAAATATTTTATAATATTTCAGGTTTGGAAAACATAAATGAAACTCAAATCATATGTACTGATTTAAATCAAAATATATCTATTAATAAAGAGGATTTTAAAATATATCCGATACAGTGATTGTTATGATCCGATACAGAATTTAAGACAAACGACATACAGCAAAAGTATAATTTAGGTACAGACTGAGAGTCAATTCTTGGATTTGTACAAAAATGTAATGAAAAAATATATTTAATTAAGACAGAAAAACAATACAATATATTAAAAAAAATACGGAATTGAAAAATGCATAAAGAACGTATATAAAAAACAAAGGCTAAAAGAATGTATAGGAACGCATGTTCAAATAAACTAAATATTCTGTATACTTAAATATGATATACTTTTTGAGAACTATCTAAATATTGTCCAAAAGATATTTTAGAATTATCCAATCTAATCCATCTAATCTAATGTATTTTTTACATTTAATTAAATTACATAAAAAATATATGTAAATTGTGCGATGTTGTTCAAAACATGAAAACGATTGAAACAGAAAAAAATTCCAATTGTACTAACAATTACTTAAAAATTAAAAATTGTAAGCAAAAATCTTATCTTTAAATATTTCGAAACTAATTGAAATAAGTAACTAAAGAAAAAAATAATATAATTGAAATGCAAATTTCCTCAAAATTCTAAGCAATTCAAAACAATAATTAAATACAGAGAACGTCAATGCCGGGACGTCATTTTTAAAGATAGGGGGGAGTTAAAGTGAGCATTTACTACACTTATCTTCTCTCGTTTTATAGTCCAAATATTAATAGCCTTCGGTATTATATTTCGATCCTTCGTAGAGACGAAATATGAATACGAATTTTAATGTTCATCCATGACCTACGTCATTCTATTTTAAGATATGTCTTTTGATCCCTTTCAAGTGGTCACCAACATTCCTAGTAGATAAGATAATGACGATCGATGACATGTGTTGCATCGACGCCTCATCCTTAGGTTAAGTGTTAAGAAATAATTTTGTACTTCATGAGTTCGAAAATAAAGTTGAACGAGAGCGGACGTGTTCCGTTACTCACAACCCAGCGAACTCAACTGTGTTTTAATTCACATGTTACATAAACATCAACAAACGGGACCTCCAGTCTAATGTGAGGATAAAGAAGATAAGCCCATCCCCCCCTCCATTCCACCTCCTCCCCCATCCCCCACACAACGAAACACATTCATCCTCGTTGGAAATTAAAAGCAGCAACAAAAAAATGAGAGAGAAAAATAACCGCGACAGCTACACCGCACACTTAGTCTCGAACTTTTAACCTAATTCCACTGACGTACCCTCATCCCCCCACAACATCACCATCAACAACAACAACAGTACACAGTGCAGCAGGACTGGATGAGCAAAATAAGAAAGGAGAGGAAAAAAAGCTCCACGAGAACTGGAATAAGGACGACAGAGGGGGAGACACGCGAAATCAAACGAAATTCAACAAAAAAATGAATGAAAATAAATAAAATTCAGAAAAACACTTTAAACCCTGTGTGGCAAACAGTGACCTGCAAGGGTTGCTCGGTGGGGGAGGATTGTGGATGACATGGGAATGCAGTGGGAGTGCAGGAGATCTCCCTTTCATCACAAAACTGTGCCAAGTTTTTCTGTTCTTCTTTAGAAAATCGACTGCACTCCCTCTGAAGGGGGAGGGAGCAGGGTGACGGGAGATGGGAGAGTAGGGATGCCTGCTGCACTTGGCACAAAAATATCGTCAACCTCATCCACTCAAGATTTTGGTTTGACGGGGCGGCATTTTTATTTCTTCTTTGCAACTCCTTCCCCCCTCTCTCTCGCTCTTCTTGCTCTATTTGAGGCAACAACAAGCAAATCATAAACACAACAAAACACCAAGCGGTACGATTACATAACGCAGCCCAAACACACAGCAAAGCAGCACCCGAGCCTTGTCGAGAGTAAATATCCTCCTGTCAGAGGACCCACACAATTCACAATGAAATCCAGAGTAGGTACATACACACAGATCTACATTCCGTTGGCTTTCTCTTTTGCTTAGAGTCAACTTTCACTGTTGGCAGAAGAAGAAGAAAAAAAAAACAGTATCCTTTATTGTTGTTTGCCTGGTTTGTCTTCAACTCTCGCCGCCGCTTGTGCTGCTGCCACCCACTCGCGGTGTATCCTTCTGTGTTCGGAGTTCACATGGATGTGCGTGCGAGTGTGTGTATATTTTAATTAAAATACCTTATGACCTTTGACGTGAGAGTCGGCCAGAACACACCGAAGCCCCAACCATGCGACGTTATCCTCGAACAATGTTTCACAACTTTTTTTTTTCCAGTTTTGCTCTAAACTCACTTTGAATTCACATCCTGTGCTCAGGAGTGAGGTGGTGGCGAAGGGGAAGGAAAGGATTAGAATTTGGTTTTTTTTCTCAATGTTTTTAACATCACTCCTCGTCCTCACTCACGTCACGGTGTCCTCAGCTCACTCGTTCGCGCTCGCATTCTCTTTGAAGTCTGCCTCTCACTTGCTCTTTCGTTGTGATGATTACTAGTTCAAGGACACAAATGCCATGCTAATTTTCACCAAAGGACCTACATTCAAGCGCGCACATTTGGAGCACAAAATACACACACACTCCCTCACTCATACGCACACACACAAACACACAGGACGTAGGTTGCCGTTGCCGTTGCCGCTGTCGTTGCCGTCGTTTGCCGTCACACAAGGCTCCTTGGTGTTTGTTTAATTTCCTTCAATTTTTTTTCTTGTTTTTGTGGACGATTTTGCACCCAAAGGATCATAATACACATAAATTATCCTCCATATCAAGCACACACGTCAAGAGCACGAACAAACGAACGAACAAGAGAGCGAGCGAGTTTGCTAGGCTGGGTGTGCTTGGTGCTTGCTGCTTGCTGCCTTGTGACTTGGGGCGATGTGTTTGCCGTGGTTTCAAGGACAATTAGCTAGCTGTGTGTGTGTGTTCGTTGACTGCACTCATCCCAGAAGATTATGCAACCCAACAAAAAGGAAGACTAAGAAGACAATGGAAAACCCACCCAAACGTTCGTTCAGCACACACAACGTCGACGTTTCAAGATCAAATCTACCGTCACCGCCGTCGTCACTCTCTCCCTCTCTCTGACGTCAGAGGTGAACTTTCTACACACACACACACACACACGAGGGCGCACACAATTTTCACGGATTCACGGTCACTTTTGAATTTTTGAATGCACTCGCTCGATGATCCCTTTCACAAATCATTTCCTTTTTGCTTCCTTGCGACGCGAAACGCACACGGGCACGCACAGAATAACGAAAAGAAAAAAATAACACCAAAAATAAAATTCACAAGGCGAAGAGGACACACAAGGCTATCAGAAGGCAGCAAAGGAAAAACCGTTTTTCACTTTGACCAACAACAGATGCGGGACGCGCTGCTCCTCCTTGGTTGGCAGAAGCGTTCAGAACCATATCTCGACTGAGGACAGCAGAGGAATCTATCTCGGCGGTTGCCGTACAATGTCGATGGTCGATGGTGTCGCTGTGCGGGCCGGGGTGTGCGCCGGAAAATAGTGGGAAATTCGCAAGGAGAGGGTTAATTGCGTGGGGAGCATGCGCCATTTTGACCTACTGCCATGGCGGCTGACAGCTGTGATGTAAAGATGCCATGTAATGTCATGGAGGCGGCGCGGGGTGAGCGGCTGTCCTCTCTCACTTGGGGGTGGGAGGCCACCCGCTCTCACTCTCTCTCTTTTGGCGTGTGCAGAGTTTTGCTCTCTTTGACCTGCATACGAAGCTGTGGGCCATGGAAACAGGTTACCGCACACGTCCGTGATTTTGTTTTGGTTTGCGGCGTTCTGACGTCACTGTCAGTGTGGTACAAGCGCTTACGTCAAATGCATTGTGATGAGTGTTGCCATTGAGGAGGGAAATTACCTTATTATTAAAATCATTCGAGGGAGATTGTTGAGATTTGGTTTGAATTTCTAGACTAAATGGAGTTTTCTTTTTCTTAATCTTACTTTGGCACCCCATCAGGACGGATTATGTACCAGACTGTTTATGTTTCTGTTTGAGTTTAAGCGCTGTTGGGTACTTTTGGATAGTTCAATGCTTTCTGTGGAGTGCCACAAGATTCGCATTGTAGCCCATTAATTTGTTCAAGCTCAAGGCGGTCTCATTTTCGATTAGATGTGTAGATAAAAGCCAACTGCAATGTCGCTGTTGGTTATCTCTTCATCCTTCTACGCTTTTTATGCAATGCCGAAGGATTCCCATCATGGTCCCTTAGTTTTTGCGAGGTCAAGTTTACCGCAAGTCCGATGACACTAACAATTAATAGTCACTTGCCATCCCATTTCTCTTTGCAGATACATTCTCCACCTATTCTCATTCCACATTGCGTAGCATTACCAACGATCTGTCAAAAGATCTGACGTCACATATAACGTGACATATTTGACAAAGAGAAACATCACATTCGCTGCAAAGACATACTGATGAGCAACAGTCTAGTGGGACTCTGACACGACCAATCACATTCCACTATAGGGTGTTTCTTATGTTCCAGTTTGATTTTAAATGACTGTCATTTTGATTTGGATAATATCAACCAACACAAGTTGTCATTTGACTGTGGCAGGGAATGGGTCATACCAATTGAAGCGTTGTACGTCTAAAGAGTCTAAGTGCCAAAAAGTCAAGTCATTGTTTTGAGAAAAATACAATCTAGGTGCCAAGCCTAATAATATCCGAAGGGATCCAAATGCCTGTTTTTTTTTTTTTAAATTGTTACCCACAAGCAAATAAATTCGTGCTGTGGTGTAAATTCCAATGCACTTTCGCTCAAAGGGGCTTTGTTTTTTGTTGTTTATATATCCATTAATAATAAAATTGACACTTAGACCCCTTATGTCTAAATTCAGAGTGAAGGCTTAAACATAAGTTCAGCTGAACCTTAAACCGAATTCAAAATCTGAATTTCAGTTCAATTGAGCTTCGTTTGTGTAATGCGTTTGAATAAAAAATGAAAGCCCTTCCAAATGGTTCGTGTACTTGCTGCCTATCTTATTAGATTATTGATGTATTAGCTGTGCCTTGAAGTTTTAAAATGCTTTTGGTTCAGTCCTTTGGACACTTTGTAGTGCCCGCGTGTTGTTATGAAAGAGAAATAATTAAAAAAAGGGTAGAAAGAAACTACCTAGTCGCTATGCACAAAAAGTGACAAATAATTTCAAAAATGAGAAAGGGATGGATTCCATTATTGATTGAACTGAGGCTTAACCGGGAGTACACTCTCGTTTAACTTAAACGCATGTGAAACTCGTTGAACTGAATTTAAGACCGAAGGTGAAGTTTTAACTTGCACTGTGAGATAACCTGCAATTCGCAGTGAACGCTCGACAAAGTTAACTTACATAGGTTTTTTTCTTTGAACTGCATAACACGTAATAGACTAATTAGTGTTATGCAGTAGCAATGAGCAATGAGCTTAACTAACCGTTCGTTGTACTGATAGTTCTTACCGAAAAATCCTGCACAATTTCTTTTTTTGCTAATGCTAATCCATGTAGAGCGAATGGACATACAACTCAATAGAGGACGCCCACGTTTAAGTTGGAGCACCAAAGTGGAGAAAGACCTCAACCAAGTTGGCGTGCGGCTCTGGAGGCAGCTAGTCAGATACCGTGCCAGAGAGGCTTGTTGGTTGAGGCGCAGATCCACCCCGGACTGTATCGCCACCAGAAGAATAAGAAGAATTAGGAGCTTCAGTCATTGCGCTATTCCAGAAAATCGTCCTTCCATTGGAAGAAGACCCGAAATATTTTTTTTAGCATATAGATACATTGTTTTCGTATAGTATAAAATGTTACATGGCTTACCAGGTGAACAGGCCCCGTTTTTATAAGTCCACTATATCGAGCCAAAAGCTGGACGATAAGAAAAACTGCGCAGCTGATTCTACGTGCCTTCGAAAGAAAAATTCAACACAACCGGGAACTCTATGAGCTGTACCAGGATGTGGATGTAATCCGGAAGGCAAAGATCCGTCGCATGGACACCAATGCTCCAGCTAAGTTCGAATCTGAGCCTCTCCGGTATAAAGACCAAGTAATCGGGGATGCAAGACAGCTTGGTCTTTATGACAGGAAGCAGTGTGCCCAGGACTGTCAGGAATGGAAAGCAGCTATCGCTCAGGCTCGGACCCTGCATGTGTCGTCAGCCTGATAAGTAAGTAAGTATATCGAGCATGGGTGGCCGTGGTATTGTGGATATGAGCGTAGATCTCTAGGCAACCTAACCTTGCTGCCCGGGTTCGATTCCTTGCCATAGGACCAAAATAATTTCCAGGGTCCCACCTTTTTCGAGTCAATGACAATGCTGTCAAAAAAGGGTTCTCAAAACATGGCATCGAGTGAACAACCACGCACAGCACGAGTGGTTGCTGTAGAAGCTAGGCCCTGGGCTGTAGCCCCACCAATATTATTATTACAATCGAGCGTCTAAAGTATTATGGAGTAGCTTAATTCTCTCTTAGGCGGACAAGCAAATCTAAGTTCCATAGAACTTATATTCCCTTAATCGGATACTCCCTAACCTCGACGCATAGAGGGACATCAGCCGCAATTTTTTTTTAAATTGAATTCCCTTAAGTGAAAATTTTTTTTAGAAAAACATTTTCTTTCCGAAGTAACCATCTATAGCTGAAGCTGTGACATAAGTTCAGAACGTTTTCGTGAGTTCTATCGAATGAGCTACCAACATTGTTGGTCACCTGTGGTTGCTTCAAGAAATTCAAAAATCCTCTCAGAAGATTTATCGTGTTGAGGAATGTGTGGATTTTTTTTTGTATTTCACTTAGAGTTAGTGAGCTTCTCGCCTATAGTAGTAGAAGAAGAATCTCGACAAGAAAATGCGCTCTTGTTTGATTTCTTTAATCTAGTACTGACAAAGATGTGCGTAGGGCTGCTGTAAAAATAAAAGGCCTGTATACAGTCGTTGCGTTCTCCGCAAAAACTAATTTTCATTGGGAGTACAACAATATAATAATTTATGGTAATTAGAAATATACATAAACCAGGAAAATATATAAGTACTGTTAACAAAAAATCCAAATTAATCAAAATTCACATCCCAAAAGTAAGCATACCACATGCAAAAAGAGAGATCTGGTCTAATATAGGGAAGCTAGGATACTAGCAGCAGCTAACGTGCTCAATTTAGTTGCCAGGGCCAAAAGGTGGAACCACACATAAGGGACATTGACTTTTTAGTTTAGAACAATCTAAAAATCGGTACCGATTTCGACATAATTAAGATTTTTAATTATGAAATAATAGAAATGTTCAAACCATGCAGGGAAACATACAGCTCCTCGTTCAAAAGTTGTTCATGTGGTCGCTTCAGTAACGTGGTTGTTCGAGATTAGTGTTTGATAGCAATGACACAGTCCAACAGACGATACTTCACTAACCCATCAAACAGCGGTAAACCTTATTTGAATTCCACTCTAGTGGTCATTTATCACTTTCACTTGCCCTGATTAATCCCTCGCTTGCCTACGCGACACAAATTCGGACTTGGACAGCCCGGTCACGTGCCAACTTCAACATTTCCCGACCATGACCATGGGATGTGACCGAAAACTAAATCACTCCACTTCACTGCTTGCGCAACCAAAGGTAGTCTGCAGTGAATAGTGGTCTGCGGCAGCCATCAAGTTCGACCAGCAACAACCGACAAGTATTTAAGCCCGAAAACCCCAAGCATCGGCATCAAATTCATTGTTCCCTCAATCGAATCAACTTCAACCAATCAACATGTTCAAATTCGTAAGTTCAGCGAGGACCCCTCTAAGCCTCTAAGCATACTCTAAGCCACTCATTTGATTTCCGATTTCCAGGTCGTCCTCTGCTTCATGGCCCTCATCGCCTGCATTGCCGCCAAGCCAGGAGTCCTCGCTCCACTCGCCTACTCCGCCCCAGTGTTGGCCTCAGCCCCAGTGATTGCCCCATACGCATCCAGCTACACCGCCAACTCCGTCATCCACTCAGCTGCCTTCCCAGCCTATGCTCCAGCTGCCTATGCTGCTCCAGTCCTTCTGTAAATTTTCAAAAAGGACCACACGATGAAAGCTTGACCAAATAAATAACCCACGGAAACGGAACACCTACTTGTTGTTGTTTCTCTTTTGCAATTGTGTCTGAATGGGTTCCACAGATCGAGTAACAATCGCGGTGCACGATCGTGGGGGGATAACTTATCAGCACCGAGGAGGTGTTTACAGAGTTATTGAGATTCAGTGGTGGATCCGCAAATAGGTGATAATTGCTCTGATGGATGTTGATACGTGCGGAGCGGGGTGCCTTGTCTAGTATTGGCACTGAGACGTGAGAATTGCTTGTGACAGCGCTCAAATGAATATCAATGAGTTGCTAAATTAGGTCTGTACTCGTATCGTGTTTATTGCAGCGGATTGTGTTTAGATAGGAAGAAATATGGCTTTGTCTTGAATGATTGCAGCACTCGCGTTAGTAAAATTGAGCTCGGGTTGATTGAGCTAAGGTTATAAAAAACTGTTGCACGGTGGCACCCAAATTGCGATATGCTTATGTAAGCATGGTGCAAAATTGCACGTAACAAAAAGATTGTGCTCCGTCTCTGTTTTGTTTAAGCAAGGTAAAGGGAAACGGCGAACACCTCATCAAAGTTTCGGCACCCCTGTTGGAAAAAAAAATCTGCACGGGAGTTTTCGCGACGATCGGGACCGTGAAGCAAAATTTCAACGGCAGTACTTATCTGTGGTAAAATACTAACACCGCTTGCTTAACCCAAACTAAGCAAGTGGTGGACACAGAACATTAACACACAAGGGAAAAGAAAGAGAACGGGTCTCCCCCGAGACAACGTCTTGTGAAGCATTAACACCGAACCAGGGTGACAACACAGAAGAGGATAAAATCTGATGAAGTTTTTCGTCACTTCGAGAGAAAAGTACTGCGTACGATCTTTGATCCTGTTTCGTGTTGTTGTACTCAACAATGATCGGTGGTGGTGGCCATGTAGAGGCTAACTCAGCTCTGGCCCAAGGAGTCTTCAACTCACGCCTGTCGGAAAATGGAATAGGGAACGCCTGCGTCCTGGCAGTGATGACGCACACAGGATCCACCAACGTAACATTAGTAGTTTTTGTTTTAATGAAAATACGTAAGTATACAGTTAGTCACAAGAGTCTGCATACGATTTCAAATTATATAGTCTTTTTTTTTGTTTCTTCCTTATTTCGGGTGCGTTAGAAAATGTAACTATTATAATGTTGTTCATAAATATCAGAAAAAAAGATCATGTTCAAAAAATGCACTTTCATTATTTTCAAATGAATGAATGAGTGAAAATCCGAGTCGTATGGAGGAGTCCTTGTGGCTTGATGTAGGTCTACGTTCAATATAAATAAGTAGTTGATTGATAGGTGCGATCGACTTAGTTCTTATGTTCATTAAGAATTTGTATTAGGAAGTTAATAGGAAAGCCGTAGAAGCCTGTGGAAAGGAGATTCTTAAATGGAAAATGTGCTCCAAAATAATCATGGTTATGTCATTGGTTAGCCGAAGACACATGTATATTATCAAATGATATGTTCTAGCCAACCATTCGCCGACTCAGAGGAAGGAAATTCAACATTAGCGAAGGAGTCAAATCCAATGATGGTGTGTTCCTTTCCACTGAGCTGGACATCTTGCTCAATATGCGCAGATGGAGGAAGTTTGACTCCTTCGAGCACCTTTCGGAGCTGCTCAAAACTGGGCACTGAGGATGGCAGACTCGTAGTCTTGAGTCGTGCGGGGATAGTCCAACTGTTTAGTAAGTCATTTTGGCGATTGAATTGCCAAAAGTTGGTAAAGCTGCCGGTGTGGATGAAATCCGGCCAGAAATGCTTAAGGCAATCGGTGAAGATGGAGTTTTATCGCTCTGTCGTGTCACTAAGGTGGCCTGGGAGCGCGGCAAGACACCTGGCGATTGGCCAACTGAGGTGGTTGTCCCTCTTTTTAAGAAGGGGGACAAAAGAGGCTGCTCCGACGACTGGGGCCTATCTCTTTTAAATCTCCCCAGGAAAGTCTACTCCAAGGCTTTGGAAGCGCGTGCTTAAGCTATGGTCGAGCCCAGGATAGGGGATGAACAGTGCGGCTTTCGTCCCCGCAGAAGTACAACTGACCAGTTTTCCACTCATCGAATGGTACTTGAGAACGCTTGGAAGTATGCCAATCTACGGGTGCTTTGTAGATTTGGAAAAGGCATAAGACCGAGTTCCTCGAGGTAAACTCTGGGGTGTTCTGCTGGAGTATGGGATTAATGCTCCCCTTTTGAGGGTCATTCAGTCTCTATATACAAACTGTAGCAGCTGTGTTAGTTTTAACGGTGCTAAATGAATACATTTCTAGGTGTTCGTTGGACTTCGCCAAGGGTGCGTCCTGACACATCTTCTTTTTATTGTAGCTATACATCGACTAGATGTTGTTGCAGCGCATCCGAGGCGAGGAACATTTCACATTGGGAGAGTTGAGGGTAAGTCTTCTTCTTCCTGCACATGACTTAGTGATTCTCACATATTCCCAGACGGAACTCCAGCGCCCACTGAAGGTTAACGTTGACAAATCAGAAGTTATGATGATGAGGATGAAGTTCGTCAAAGCTATACAAACACAGCCAAAAGCTCTTAGTCTCCGTCCGAACTTTGGTTTTTGTTCGAGTCTTCTCTTGAGGACAAAGTATATTTTCCCTCGTTTGGAGCCAGGACCATTTTAGCCGCTATGGTTTCAATAATAAAAAATACGGTCAATCAAGTCATGAAGCTATGTTCTGCCAAACATATCAACGTCCTCCATGAAAATTACGGTGAGTTCGTTCCCAATCTTCCCACTTCCGTACCCTCACCTCCACCTCCTCCACAACCTGACGAGCTTTGCGGGAATGCTTAACCCAGACAAGGTGGTGTATAAGTCGTCTCGATGCATATTGACTTATGCGGTCTAATGGACAATTAGAAGATGAGCGTCGAATTGCATTTTTTGTTATTTGCCCTTGATCTTCTGCAGTGTGATGGAGTATATTGTGAACTCTTTAGTCCAAAATTTGCCCTGATGAAGCGCAGACTGTTTTCAAATGAATACACAAAATAGAAGAGATAATCGTGTACGCGATGTTAAGGAGACTCATCCCATCAAAGTCGTCGCTGTCAAAGTTGTCTCATTTCTTAAATATCATGCAAACGATACTTCAAGAAAATGACTGAGTAAGAATCCAATGCCAATGCACTGATTTCGTGGCTGCCGTGGCGTTGTGGGTCCGTGCGTCGACTCCTACGCACATGAACTTCGCTGCCTGGTTCAATTCTCGGCCTGTACGACGAAACATAATTTTCACGGCCTCACCTCTTTCAAGGTACTGACCACACTCAATGATTAATAAGTTTCTAGAAAAAGCTTCTCAACTCAAACTTGGCCGCTCGGTGCCGGCGTAGGACTGTGTCGGGTCCCTTCCACTCGTGAGAGAACAATAGCACGCCCAACACGAGTGGTTGCTCAGAAGTTGGGCCCTGGCCCTCTACCGGCTGAAGTGCCACTCATATTAGTCTTATATGCTCCGAGTCCGGTGTTTGATACGGCAGAAGGAGTAACGCGCTCATGAAAACCTAATGGTCTGCCCACGCCCATCAAATCGCGGAAAATGATCAGACAGTACTCAAAACACCCTGTTCTTCCTGCACTCAAGGTCTTCTATGATTTCGTGGCTCGTTTTTTTGATTACTTCAACATGTGTGTGCCCTCGTCTGTGTTGTCACCCTCATGCGACACAAGACAGTGCCGCTTGCCACTTTATGTAAGCATATCACAAGTTGTGTGCCACTGTGGTACGGTTTTGTAACCCTAGCTCAATCTACCCGATAAATTCGCTCAATTTACGAAGGCAAGTGTCATAGTACTGCAATCATCGAAGACAAAGCCATATTTCCCATTCAGCAACTCATCAATATTCCAACGAGCACTGACGCAAGCAATTCCCACGTCTCTGACAAAGCACCCCGCTCCGCACGTATCAACATCCATCAGAGCAATTATCACCTATTTGCGGATCCACCACTGAATCTCAATAACTCTGTAAACACCTCCTCGGCGCTGATAAGTTATCCCCCCACGATCGTGCACCGCGATTGTTACTCGATCTGTGGAACCCATTCAGACACAATTGCAAAAGAGAAACAACAACAAGTAGGTGTTCCGTTTCCGTGGGTTATTTATTTGGTCAAGCTTTCATCGTGTGGTCCTTTTTGAAAATTTACAGAAGGACTGGAGCAGCATAGGCAGCTGGAGCATAGGCTGGGAAGGCAGCTGAGTGGATGACGGAGTTGGCGGTGTAGCTGGATGCGTATGGGGCAATCACTGGGGCGGAGGCCAACACTGGGGCGGAGTAGGCGAGTGGAGCGAGGACTCCTGGCTTGGCGGCAATGCAGGCGATGAGGGCCATGAAGCAGAGGACGACCTGGAAATCGGAAATCAAATGAGTGGCTTAGAGTATGCTTAGAGGCTTAGAGGGGTCGTAGCTGAACTTACGAATTTGAACATGTTGATTGGTTGAAGTTGATTCGATTGAGGGAACAATGAATTTGATGCCGATGCTTGGGGTTTTCGGGCTTAAATACTTGTCGGTTGTTGCTGGTCGAACTTGATGACTGCGGCAGACTACCATTCACTGCAGACTACCTTTCGTTGCGCAAGCGGTGAAGTGGAGTGATTTAGTTTTCGGTCACATCCCATGGTCATGGTCGGGAAATGTTGAAGTTGGCACGTGACCGGGCTGTCCAAGTCCGAATTTGTGTCGAGTAGGCAAGCGAGGGATTATTCAGGGCAAGTGAAAGTGATAAATGGCCACTAGAGTGGAATTCAAATAAGGTTTACCGCTGTTTGACGGGCTAGTGAAGTATTGTCTGTTTCTCTGTGTCATTGCTATCAAATACTTGTCTTGAACAACCACGTAACTCAAGCGACCACATGAACAACTGTAGAACCAGGAGCTGTATGTTTCCCTGTCTGGTTTGCACATTCCTGGTGTTTCTTAATTGGAAATCTTAAATATGTCGAATTCTGCAGCGATTTGGAGATAGCTCTAAGCTAATGGTGGTATTATTGGATCTACATGGAATATAGGGCGTAAACATGTTTGCCCTTGAAACTCCGTATTGCCCAAAAGGACTATATTTTAGTTTTCCTATACTCCTTCCTGCATAGGAATTGTTCTTTCGCTGAATAGGGCTGTAAAAGTAACGACAAATTGAGTAACTACACGTATTCGTTACTATGAATCTGAATCATCGTTACTTTAACAACGTTACTAGTTACTTTCTTTAAACATTCTCATTATTATGTTATAATCGATACTTCTGATTTTAGGACCTCAACTGAATAAAGTATTCAGGTAAGCAAGAATGAGGTCTTCTTCTTTTGTTAATTACATGAAACAAACACTCATAATGGCAGTACGATCATATGATAGATCACAAGATGCCTACAAAATAATAGTTTTTGTTTGTAGAACACTTTTCAATATATGTACCTTCCTCTTTAAAGAGTACAATGGAATTACTCTACTAAATCAAAACAAACGTCCACAAAATATTCGCATTTTCAAAATTAGGGCATACCAAATAAATTTACAGAAACGTTACTATACCGCATCTAGTCTAATAAATAAATCCTGTCTACTGCATACGACGATCGTAGTCCACACAAAAAATTCTAAATACGCTCTTCGCATTCAAGATAGAGAACATACACTCTAGGTGGAAAGGGTTTACCATCAATATAGTTTGATGATCATGAACAGTATAGAGACACGGTATACCGGAAGAGAAGAGAAGAAAATAAAAAACAATGTGTACGGGTGCATGTCTGATCGACTTAGAGAAGGCGATCGACACTGTTTGGCTAGAGGGCCTTTTCCTTAAGACCGTCAGACTTGGCTTACATAGAACATTGCTATACATGATATATGACATGACGAGAGGTAGAAAGTTCGTCGTAAAAATTGGCGGCTTAACTTCTACCACAAGATTTGATATCAATAATGGTCTACAACAGGGGCTGTTGGTTCCCCAATTTTGTTTTCACTGCAGATCTCCTAAGCTCTATGCCGCACCTAATCGCTTGCGCCCATGACTTGGTGGCGTACATATCAGGTCCGAAAGTAGAAGACATTAATACCTTGTTGCACCGTGACTTTAATAACACTTAGACATATTGCGATGGCAGGAAGCTGCTTATCAACCTCCAGAAGTGTGAAACTGTCCTTTTCCGCACCCCGCTGGCCATGGCCCTAAGGGATACGCGAGAATAACGAGACCAGAAGACACAAAATAAAAGATCAGACGACTTGAGATAAGTTTTCGAACTGAAACTCAATTGAATTATGTGTGGTACATAAATGCATGCATCAGCAGAGTTGGACGATCTGTCCAGACGGGATCAGATGACATGGCGACTCTGCGATGCATATTCTCGGAAAAAATATCAACACTACAACATTTCCTTGAATTGAGGGAGTGCTGACGTTGTTGACGTTACTCGCGTAAACTGGAGTTTCGCATAGTTGACCCACAGGGTCGCCGTTAGCCGTGGAAACTGTAGTTAGATATCTTGGCATTTGGTTAGATCATTTTCTATATTTTGACAAACATATAGAGAAGGCTTTGACCAATGTTAAGTTAGGTTAGGTAGGGGTGCTGCTAGACCATATTGGTCCATTTTGATACCCCTAGTCAGACTACTACCACTGATTGACTACTCCAGTGATAGTGCCGTTAATTTGATCCCAACGGCAAATGGTGACTGGAACAGATTTGAAAACCAGATAACAGCGTATTAACTTTGCTGTCACTGGGATTCGAACCGGGGACCCCGCTAACCAGGAGCAGGCACTCTACCAATTACGCCATCCATTCGTTTTGACCAATGTTAGAAGAACCGTTGCTGTGGCAAGTAAGCTGTTTTACAGCAGCCAACTTGATACCAAGGTGAAAATAATCTCCTACATGGCCCTCATGAGGCCAGTCATGTTGTATGGTTGTCCCTGTCACTCAAAGTGGGTCCTTTCCAGATGAAAAAGATGATGTTCGAGTGACGGCGTCTTAGGACTGGTCTTCGATTGTATCGTACACCCGAGTCTGAGTTCAAGAAGTACTATCCTAACGAGGTCCTGTACAACAGAGCAAAAGTCCAAAGGATATACAATCTTATCATTAAATTAATAATTGGTCACATTGCAAGAAGTATGACTTCTACAAACAGTCTGATCTTCGGGGCTTAGTACCCCAATTAATTGTACCATGAGAGGGTGCTCCACAACGGCTTTGTTCCAGCTGAAGCGTTCCTCTATTCGGATTCGATCGGCCCGATCCAGGACACAGGAGGACGTCCTGTTATCTACCACTCGGTGCGCCGAACAGTTGACAGGCGACTCCTCTAACAATCGGATGTCGACCGGGCGCACGATGATCTTCTCAGGTTCAGTACAGCGATCCCTGCTTGAGACAGGAGAGAGAGAGTGATAGGGAGCGACACTTCGCTTGGTGGATACACCAGAATCAGTCTTCGCCGGCCCCTGCCTGATATGATAGATCGTTTAGTTGGTTTAACGGCACACTTACATAGTTGTAAGGTAGATTAAAGAAAACAAAAATTAAATAAAATAAAAAAAAATGTGTTCGCATGTACACACATAACATACACGCCCTTGTGTACACTTGCGTAATGTTACGGACTTGGGTTAAGTTAGATTAAGTTTTCCTAGGTTTTTAATAGAAAATAGGGTTCAAGCTTAGATTTAGGTTAGGTAACAATAAGAATGTATAGACCGCCAAGTTTTTTCTTAGTTTTCTTGGCCAGTAAGTCTTAAATAATAATGTCTGTCCTGAGGACTAAAAAAAAAAGTTGATTGTTTAGACACCAAAAGGCAAAAATTAAGTTGGATTAGATTATTTTTCGAGTACCAGCGAAGGGTCAGTATGATAGAATTAAGGACATGAATTGTTAGATTGGGTGGTGTGAATGAAAACTTAGTGTGAACATTTCCTCAGCATTTTGGAGTAAATGCTCCATCTGGTGTGAATACAAATTTATTTTATTAGGTTTAACGAATCCTCTCCGCTCGGATATTTTGACAGCTGAGTCTTGCCTCCGTTTTTTAAAGATGGAATATGCTCAGATATCGTTTGTAGAAGTTGAGTGTGCATAGGAGGTGACTTCAATGCTCACACTTACTCACACTTACTCACACTTAGTTTTTATTCAGTTTTTATTCACACCACAATTTTGTCTCCATTCACCATCTAAGGCCTCACCAAATTCCATTAATACCAACATCTAAACAAAAGTACGACCCATCGTTGTATTCAGATGAGACATCCCTACTCACAGCTTATCCATTTTATAGAGTGTATCAAGTACAAGTATGATGAACCTTCAAGGTCTATTAATTACGTACAGTCAGCGGCGTAAATTTAAAGTCTGTAAACGTGATTCCTTTTACATCTTGGGAATATAGAGCAAACCTTTAATCATCTAAGTCTTCGACTCCGAGACTTATTGGTTGATGCCCAGGAGTACCTGTGCCTTGGGCCTGTTCCGGGCGCCATTTACGTTACCAATCAGGTTCAGCGTCTATGGTGCCATCTCGATTGATCAGGCATTGTTGAATGTCAACTCGAACAAAGTGAAATAATCTATAGATAAACATTAGAACTGAATTCCTTATCGCACAATGATCATGCCATTGATCGCTGTGCGCTGCGCTGCGCAGCTGTCCATCTGGCTTAGGACTAATCCTTCACTGTGGTCATGTCTCGTGGTCGCAGTCTAGCTTAGCTGTGACTGCCTCTCGGCCAGAAACGCAGATGGTGGACATTGTTGGAGGAAAGCAAATCTTCGATTAGTGTCGTAGTATGGAGTTCCTGTTTGTGGATGCACGAGGAAGACTGGCTGTTCACCGACGTCACCTATCGTGCGATCACTTTGGGTATCAAAAGCCTGCTATGGCGGCGTACTGATTGGCCGCTGCAGTTTGGAGGAGGACAAGCTGTTCGAAGTCAGCTTGAAGTCGGATGTCTTATCGCCATCACTGTAACTAGCTTTTGCCGGCTAAATGCTTCCCCGACTTGAAGTGGTTAAACTAAGTGACTAACTGAGTCGCATTTCAAAAAACCCATCGCGAAACCACATCGAAAGAGGACTGTCTTTTGATCATACATATTTTATTTGGTGCAGACAAAGAAGATTTTCGGTTAATGAATGGCTAAAGCATTTCCGTTGCGATTTTTACTTTATTAACAGTCTGTCTGATATGTTCCTGAAATGTCAGTTTACTGTCAAGGTAAACACCTAGGTATTTGAAGTTTATTGATAAATATTGCTAAAAGCAAGGATTATAAGAACTGAGTTTTCTTATTCCAAATGGACTGTAAATTTGTAGCACCTTGCGAAATATAAATTTTTTTTGATTCGATTTTAACACATCTAATCGCCAACCAAGGGTTATTCAGAATGAATATTTCAAAATGATTGTTAATGCTTTTTCTTTGACATTTACTGATTTTGATGTCGGTAACGTAGTTACATTTCTTTATAATCACTTATTTATTATAAATTTATGTATAATTTGTTATGTTGGTTATAGCGTCCTTAAACAGTATTTAACGGAATTTTTAAACCCCAAATCGACTCCATTTATTTGTAGGCTAGAAGAAGGAAGAAAGCAAGCTTTTCTTTTTCGTGTGAAAAAGATTGTCTACATTTAGCCTAATATTCCATTTAGTGAGGTACTTTAGGAAGATTTCCATCGCATTTTCCAGATTGTTCTCAACATTGAGAGCAAGCTCATGAGATAAATATATAGCTGTATCATCAGCAAAAATAGCTGATTCACACTCCCGTAAATCAGGATCAAATCCGACGTGTACAGGTTGTAAAGTATAGGCGCTGAGACTGAGCCTTGAGGTACTCCTGACTTGTATTGTATTAAATTAGACACACCACTGTTGACATGCGCTTCAGAACATCGATCAGACAGAGAACTTAGAACAATATTGCATAGATAAGGTGGGAAATTGAGGTTGGTGATTTTGTAGATCAAACCATTATGTCAAACTGAGTCGAAAGGCTTTTCTATATCGACTAAGAACATGCCAGTTGATTTTCCTACTAACCGGTTACTTGAGGGGAAGTCCTATGGAAGCGGCTAAACCCAAATTGTTCATCGGGAAGTATCTGGTTATCTTCAGTAAATTTAATGATTTTTTTCTTTAAGAATCCTCTCATAAATTTTTCTCAAATTACTAAGTAGACTGATTGGTCGGTATTTATTTGGATCGTCAGAGGGCTTGCCCGCTTTTAGTATCGGTGCCACTCTTGCAAGCTTTCACTTAAGTTGAAAATACTTTAGACAGATTTGTATGGCACTTGTGTCTCGTATAAGTTGTCTTGAAAATAAAATAAGAATGGAATAAAAAAAGAAGAGATAAAAATGAACGCATCGTAAGCGAAAGAAGTAACGATACCTTAATAGCTACGTTTCATTTTATTTGGTACTTTATTGAATACTCGTTACTCAGTAACGAATACATACATTTTTCTACAGCACTAGTTGCTCTTAATTCATTTATTAATTAATCAATTTTTGAATACTCGCATTAGAGTGAGTGAGACAAGCCAAAAGTTTGGAATATCGCAAAACACACAAGGACATCACCAGACCATGACTTAGTTCGTCGACTTCAACGTATTCAATCCTCGCAAGTGCAACGTTCACAATTCATGGCTTCACTTCTTATGTGCCACTGTCACTGTCTTCCCGTCTGGAAAAGATTCTTGAACTTGCATTTCGCACAGCAGTAGACAGGGTCAGGTACTCTACGAACCATGCCATTATTATTATCACGAACTAACTTTGTCGAAGAAAACCAAAGACACTTAGTAACAGGTCGTTCTAGGCGCAAGTGCTGTTGGTAGAGGCTGAGGTAAGCTGCGATTACACGAGAAACAATGTTAATTTGCCCACAAAGGACAACTAAGTACATAGGTAGTACAGTGGCAGGTCTAACTCATTGTTTCTTATGAACCAATATCATTCTTCTATGCTCCATCCATGGTTCTTATGAACCAATGAGTAAAACCCACTGTATTATTCAGATAAGTCAGATAAGCCAATGAATTATTCAGATAAGTTAAATGCTACACTTCGGATTTACTTACGCCTTTTCTCCTTCCATGCTATGCTCACAGCTTTAGATATTTGTTAAATTTAGCAGTGCTTATAGTATGATGGACTAAATTGAACAATTTATCACACCAAAGACTTGTGCCATAGTCTACCTTTAAATGAAAGTGGCAACCATCACTTTGATGGAACAAAACCTTGCTTTTTGGTGATCCTGTTCCTCCAGTCCGTGAACAATCGGCGAGCCGTTGAACAAAAAAAGTGCAGACAAGCTATGTAAACTAATACTTGTGCCTAGTGGATTACATAACCTTAGTGTCCGATTAGTAAACATGTGTAAAAAGCAATATGTTCATAATTACCTGAGTCAAAATACCCCCCACCGCGCCTGAATTCTAATAACCAAAGCAACCAGTCCCTGTCCATACACAACCCCTTCATGATTCATGTTCAACCTTAAAGCCCTAACACTTTACCAAAGCGTACAAATACGACGTATCGATGTCCCGTCACCTGCCTGCCTAATTTCACCTGCTGACACAGTTGTCGGCAGTAAATGGTCGGCACTCCCAATCGATTCCGTGACTCCAAAGGCAAATTCAACTCTGCCCCCCTCTTTGCCACAAAATCCAATAAATCCACCCACCGACAGTTGATTACTCAGGAATCACCAAAAGTAACGATCCAACACTCAGTGCAGCCCGACAACTCATCAACTCCAACTCAATTCCCCATGCCAAGCCAATAATGTCCCCGGCAATCCTTTGATACCCGCACCCGCCCCCGATATTTATTGAAATGTCACTGCGTGCTGTAGGTATCGCTTGAGCCTTTCCACCTCACGAATTCAATATGACCTTCGACCCCCCCTTTAATTCGTGCCAGCCAACCCTTCCTCTGGTGGCCGGCCCACTCGGGCTCCCATCAAATAAAAAATTCCATATTTGATGTCGTGTGCGCCTGCATGGCTGGCTGGAGCTAGGCTTAGAGCCCCACGCACGAGGATGAATGTCTTATTTCGTTCGTTTTGGACATTTCGCACACATCCTCTGGGATATTACCGTTCGGGCTTCGCAGCTCAAAGGGGCACATTTTCAATTTCATTCCACGGGCGGGATCCCTCCGCGCGGTATGCAAACAACGAGGCGATGGCCAGGACGCGCCGCACCCACATACGTCATGTGAATTTATAGGCGGCACTTCATGCCAGCCAGATACACACTTGTGCGTTCTGCTGAAAGCGACGCACAGATAGAGCGCGGCAGAAAAACTTTTCGCTCGTGTGTCCTTATCTCGGGGTAGTCGGATGCCAGTTGGATACCGGTGAGCCGAATGGATACCTGTGCCCTTCCCGGTGAGTCCCACCAAAGGGTTTCGGATCGAAGGATGGCATAACGCCCACTCTGCAGGTGTGTAGCCTTGAGCTCACGTGCTAAGCCCTGCATGAGCGATGCCCCAATTTATGAAAAAAAGCCCAAAAAAAGGAGTACAAACATCCGCCGTGTAAATTTAGTTGGATTGTTCATGCGACATTAGGACGGTCTCCCTCCCCGGGACGGGTGCTATCCATTCGTGTGCATAATCAGATCTGTCTGGGCGGCGGGGGGGTCGGTGCGCTGCCGTAGTCCTTATTTATGATTATTTGCATAAGGCGGCATTACAATTTGTTCGGAGAGCTCTTCCAACGCGCTTCCGCGAAATTAATGCGATTATTATGCATACGTGGCGTATTTACCGAGGATAGACAGTCGAACCGGGTGTTGTGCTGCGAGGCGCTTGAGGGGGCTTGATGGAGGGCGGACAAGGGCAGAGGGCGGATAATTAATGAGTGAAAGTGTTGAGCGAGGGAATCGGTTTCAGTCGGTGCCAGAGGGAATTTATTTCGTCTTATGTCGGTGCTAATGGAATTGTTAAGTACCTCGTAAGCATGCTTAAGTTTGTCGAGGGAACATGTCTGCTAGATCGGCGCTGATGTGAGGGGGCGTTTTGTGTTGGGTGGAGAGAGGAGCCTATTTTTGATGAGCTACTAGTCTGCGCAATTCACGGCCAGAGACCTTGTCTGCCTAAATGTCAAGGAATATGAATTGTTAAAAACTTTCTTATTCTGTCTCAACCTAGTTTGAAATGTCTCAACGTCAGCACTAAGACGGGTGCCCTGTGGAACTCCAAGAAAAGGCAACGAGCTTCAACTTGCGTATACGGGAACTAGTCTATGCAGCAAAAGGAATGTTTATTTTGTAGTTTACTTTTCGTGGGCTTGTGTGAATGTTCAATAAGACACTATGATACCCGTGTATTCATAGTAATTTCAGATTTTTACTGACTAAACCCCCTTCCTATTGTTTTTAGTTGTTTACTACAACTAGGTTTCCCTATCCAGTAGTTTATTATTTTTTCGCGTGTGGCAGGTAGATTTTCGATAAGATCACCTGCTGCACCCGTTTATAGCGGCCTCTACTCATTGCGCTAAATCCAACGGTTTCGTTCATTGGAGACGGCGCACGAGGTTTCTCATGTCCAGTGTCTGGAGTATGGCATAGTTACAATGACCATGAAGTCGAACTCTTAACTTCCTCGCAAAGTTTTTTATTTCTTCGTCCACGGTTGGGATCCCTAGATCTCTTTGTATATCATTATTTCGTAGATACCAGGGAGCATTCCCGACAGCCCTTACAACTTTGTTTTGGAATGACTGTATGAAATCTGTGTTACTTGCCTTAGTGATACCCCAAAGTTGTATACCGTAGGTCCACAGGCTTTAGCACTTGCTTATATATAAGCAGTCTGTTATACGCTCTGGAAGGCGGATAAGGCCGGGCATTGTAACCATGCCGTAAGCAGTTTGTTATACGCGCTTAACTTGGAATGTCGTCCGAGTAGCCAGTATATTTCTCTACATCGATTCTCAAGTTCGTCAGGTTTTTTCTTTAAGTGCACCTTCCACTTACGCTGAGCATCCAGCGTCATCCCGAGATATTTGGCTTTATTTGGGTGCGGTATTTGTACCGAGTTAATGAAGACGGGTATATTGTTTTGTAGGTACAATTAATATGCGTGGATTTGGTTTCTTTTAGGACAAGGCGCCAGAGCTTTGTCCAATCTCAAGTTTTATTTGCAGCGTGCTGCAGTCTTACGGTAGCGGACCCAATTGTGCTTTCCGACAGTAATCCTTAAAAACAGTTCAAATTGGCTGATCTGATGTCTTTTATGTAAAAATGAGCCTCTCAAGCATGAAAAAGCAAATAAAACCGATTTATCCGAAGACCAATTCACACTAAGATGCCTGCCCATCATACTTGCTGAAACCTTTCCAAAATATCTAGCCAAAGTGCTCATTAAAACCATAGCAAAAATATTTTAAAACGCTTCCCCGTTAACGTGCTCTTATCCATTTAAGGAGTCGGTTGGGAGCCATAAACCAACCTGTCTGCCAAAGAGACTGACACCTCTTATCGACACGTGAACCTCGTATCAGCACACCCGTCCATGCATCCAAACCGAGCACATTGTGCGATACAGCAGCCGAACCAATCTATCATTCGCTCACCGTTTCACTAAGAAGTGCAATAAATCTTGCTGCCGCCTCCAACACGAGACTGCACCCTTCAACAAAGTATTACTTAAATCGCTTCCTATCCCCCACCACCCATGAGGAGTCAATACACTGCACTGGCCCGCTGGTGGGTGGAGGTAGGCAAAAGCGCTCGGCAAAGGATGCTGTTCACTGTTCAAACACACCAACTCCGCTGCAAGTCATATCACACTTTCCACAACATTAAGCCAGTCGAGTGACTAAAAAGTGCTTAACCGTTGAAAAGAAGAAGGAAAAAAATGACACCCTCTCCTCCGAGGCTGGAGAGTGTGTGCCGAGGAGGAGAAAACTTCGCGCTCACCATGCACCATCGATTACCGACGAATAACACTGGCGCCTGATACGTAAAATTGCTTTGCATTGCACTCACACACGGACACAGGGAGAGAACGCCTCAAATGCAGCCTGGAGCGGTAGGGAGCCCCTTTTGTTGTTAGCCTGGCCGTTGCCTTTGTGAACGTTGCTGCTTCCGCGGGAGTTTTTTGCGGGAGCTCACACAAAAGTTCTTTCTTCGATTATTTCCACAATTCGCTGCTGTTCGCCCTCACAAACACATATCGCACTCCAGCTGGCTCCGAGTGCCGAGTTAGGCCATGCGAGGACTGAGTGGAGCCACTGGCGGGGATCGAAAGGGAAAAAATCCCGTGAAATTGAAACCATTCCCGCGTCCGTTGTCGGGTGAGTATGATCTAGGACTCGATTTGCGTTTCATATCCTCGCCTTACGTGCGACTGCAGCAAGGACGTCTACCGCCAGCACAATCGACGTCGATTCAGCCGAGGGAACCGAAGGAATTGTGCATCTTCCCTGTCGGCTCCCCCGCACGCACACAGTGTGCACAGCACAAGAGTGAGTCCTTTGAAGGTGTTAGCATTTAATTTGTTTGGATGCACTTTAAATGCCCTCCTTCAGGACATAGCCCATGCAGATCCTTTGACAAAACCACTCGTAAACAGATCGAATGGATGAGGGTTCAATGGCATCCCTCTGCCCCACACACACACAGAGACTCTGAAAATAGGTAATCAAAAATCCGATTGAAGTTCCTTGACGTTCGGCCCATCACCCACCATCCGGTGCACATAATACCCACACATTATGTCCACACGTCCAATGTCCGGCAAACCGAAATGTCCTCAAGACTAACCGCCTCCACCTCGCCACCACTCCAGCACTCCACCTCCGGCGAAGGACGATGTGTAGGGAAAGACTTTAAACTTTGTGTGTACCCAGATGTGATACCCAGGCACCCCCTCAACGCTCCCGGATATGATGTATCCTGGGAGGAATAAAACGTCAAGAGGAAAGTTTTTCACTTTACGTTTCAATGTCGCAGTGTGCTCGAGGGCCGGCTGAATGGGTTTGAAGTTGGACATCCTTGTTGAGTGAAGCACTGGGCGGTGGGAGGGGGAGGACGCCTGAATGTATCCGGTTGGGTGTTCACTTCTGGCCTTTATAGTCGACACGGGAGGGGCTGTGCTTCAGATTCCATCAAAAGGAGCTTCTGATGTATTGTCTTCAATTACAGAAGCAGCAGTTATTGAGAGCGATGAAGATGTTATCCCCCATCCCCCGTCCCACCACAGTCGAGGCACACGTGCATCCGGCTGCCGAGTGTCTGGGCAGAGGCAATCGCGACGGGGTCAGGAGCAAAGTTCGTTAATCTAGCGAAAAATGTGATGACTGGGGATGTTTTGATTAAAACTGTGAAGGATACGTGCGTGGTACACTGATGTGGTCGTGTGCTGACGAAGTTATGAAGGTCCTCGCCGGCAACTTGGGCCGTTTACGATGTTGACAGTGTGTGGCGAGTAAATATTTGTGAAAACTTTTGTTCAAAATGGCACACGCCGCAGGACTGCAAGTCGGTTTAATGTCTGGCGGATTGGGAGTTCGGGATTTTGCTGATAATGGTGGTAGTTTGGGTGCCACTTAGAGTGTGTCTCACGCGAGAGTCAGCAACATTTGAGCGTCGGCAGATAGTCTTGAAAGTGGGTGTATCTTGACCTTTCGAAGTATTCCGAGAATAATATGTTAGCACGCCTAAAGGGCTTCGAATTCAGAAAGGTCATCGAATGCTTTGATCTACGGCAATCGTGTCCAAGAGGTGGTATGAGTAGAGCGAACCACATCTTTGAGAGGTGTGACGAGTTCTAGATACGGTATGTTATTAATGTTCTTCCAGTTTTTAATGTTTCTTTTTTAGAAGAGGGAGCAATGGAATTCTCACCAGTATATTGTTTTCTATTAAGGGAGCCACCAGCCACCAGTCACAAGCAAACCGTCACCAGCCATCAGCCACGAGGCACGAGCCACCAGCCACTAGACACAAACCAGCCACCACCAGTCACCAGCTACCAGCCAACATTAACCAGCCACCAGCCACCAAACACAAACCACCAGGTACCAGCCACCACCAGTCACCAGCTACCAGCCAACATCCACCAGCCACCAGTCACCAGCCACCAGCCACCAGCCACTAGACACAAACCACCAGGTACCAGCCAATATCCACCAGTCACCAGCCACCAGCCACCAGCCACCAGCCACCAGCCACCAGCCACCAGCCACCAGCCACCAGCCACCAGCCACTAGACACAAACCACCAGGTACCAGCCAATATCCACCAGTCACCAGCCACCAGCCACCAGCCACCAACCACCATCCACCAGCCACCAGCCACTAGACACAAGCCACCAGCGACTAGCCACCAGCCGCTAGTCACCAGCCACCAGCCACCAGCCACCAAACACAAACCTCCAGCTACCAGCCACCAGTCACCAGCCACCAGCCTCTAGACACAAGCCACCAGCCACCAGCCACCAGCCACAAGCCACCAACCACCAGCCACAAGCCACCAGCCACCAGCGACCAGCCACCAGCGACCAGCCACCAGCCACCAGCCACCAGCAACCAGCAACCAGCAACCAGCCACCAGCCACCAGCACCAGCCACCACCAGAGACCAGCTACCAGCCAACATCCACCAGTCACCAGTCACCAGCCAACATCCACCAGTCACCAGTCACCAGCCACCAGCCACCAGCCACCAGCCACCAGCCACCAGCCACCAGCCACCAGCCACCAGCCACCAGCCACCAGCCACCAGCCACCAGCCACCAGCACCAGCCACCAGCACCAGCCACCAGCCACCAGCCACCAGCCACCAGCCACCAGCCACCAGCCACCAGCCACCAGCCACTAGACCCAAACCACCAGGTACCAGCCTATATCCACCAGTCACCAGCCACCAGCCACCAGCCACCAGCCACCAACCACCATCCACCAGCCACCAGCCACCAGCCACTAGACACAAGCCACCAGCGACTAGCCACCAGCCGCTAGTCACCAGCCACCAGCCACCAAACACAAACCTCCAGCTACCAGCCACCAGCCACCAGCCACCAACCACCATCCACCAGCCACCAGCCACCAACCACCATCCACCAGTCACCAGCCTCTAGACACCAGCCACCAGCCACCAGCGACCAGCCACCAGCCACCAGCCACCAGCCACCAGCCACCAGCCACCAGCCACCAGCCACCAGCCACCAGCCACCAGCCACTAGACACAAACCACCAGGTACCAGCCACCACCAGTCACCAGCTACCAGCCAACATCCACCAGCCACCAGCCACCAGCCACCAGCCACCAGCCACCAGCCACCAGCCACCAGCCACCAGCCACCAGCCACCAGCCACTAGACACAAACCACCAGGTACCAGCCACCACCAGCCACCAGCCACCAGCCACCAGCCACCAGCCACCAGCCACCAGCCACCAGCCACCAGCCACCAGCCACCACCAGTCACCAGCCAACATCCACCAGTCACCAGCCACCAGCCACCAGCCACCAGCCAACATCCACCAGCCACCAGTGACCAGCTACCAGCCACCAGTCACCAACCACCAGCCACCAGCCACCAGTCAACAGCCACCAGCAATCCGCCATCCGCCATCAGCCATCAGCCATCAGCCACCAGCCATCAGCCACCAGCCACCAGCCACCAGCCATCGGTTTACTAAGGTATTTTTCAAGATGGTAACATTTTCAATTTCAGTTGATTCAAATTAAATTTAAATTGAATTGAAAATACAAAGCAATTGAAAACAGAGCAACCATACAAAGAGGGAAACTTAAGAGGATTTGAACATCCTCCGCGTAGATATGGCATATAATTAATAAGCAATGAAAATCGCAACGGGCAGAGAATGGAACCTTGAGGAACACCACAGCGTACATAACAGAAAGGCGACAGTTTCGAATGTAATGGAGCAAGTTGTTGGATTCGGTTAGTAAGATACGCCTAAATTCTGAATGTTCGCAGTGAAATTACAGAAAGGAGATCCTGGAGGTTATGAGGTTCTCATTACGATGTATCAAGCTATCTGGCCATGTATATATTGTCCGCCTGATTTTGTCTCGGGTCGTAGTAAAGTGCTGATTCAGTTGGTATCTTAACCGGGATTATAGACAGCTCCATTGGTAATATCAAACTAAAATCAACTCTGAAAAAAAATGTGAAAAATAATGCTTTGACCTCCTGTCCCATTTTAGGTTAGGTAGGCGTGCGGCTAGTGCATTCATCAGAACACTTAGACCATATTGATCCCAACGGCAAATGGTGACTAGACCAGATTTGAAAACCAGATAAAAGCGTATTAACTTTGCCTTCACTGGGATTCAAACCGGGGCCTTGACCAACTGCGCCATCCAGTTGATCTTCTGTCCTCCCCTCCGTAACTTGAAACGACCAAAACACTTGTTGAATGCCCAATGGTGCCTACACGAAAGCATCACGAAATCCTACCCCAAGCCGGTGCAATGGCCAGTAACCCCATCCCATCATCAACTCTTGTCTCATTCATTGAATAAGACAAATCTGAACTCCAATCTCCTCGACCTCGCAACACCTGCAAGTGACCCTCAAAAGTTTCGTCTGCAAGTACTCTACCCCATCAATCACTCCCCTCTCTCTGCTAACAACCCCTTAAACGATTGCCACCGCCCAAGGTCACTTATCACATTCACCTTGTCGCCAGCAGAAGAGCACACCTTCCACTTCGAGTCCCTTCATCGCAACTGTGTTGTCCCCAGTGGCATGTCAATAATTAAACCCTCCCATTGTCCTTCAAGCCGTTGACGCCATTCAACCCATTCAGCACATTCCCAATCGAGTGACGCTCACCTTTCGACTGGGGCCGACAGCAGGGTTAACGGAGTGCCAGCAACCAGCATCCATCCGAAAACTTTTGCACACCAACAGCCACCGCAAGGGCAAAGCCAGTGGAACAAGTGAACGAATTTCAGTTTTATTTCGTCTAGACGCCAGGATTGAAATTTTTTATTCTCTGTCTCTCTGTCGCACTGGCTGCGGCCGGGGGCGGGGGAAGGACCTTTGCTGCGACATACGTACCGCGTGCAAGCGGACACGGGCAGGATGAGGCTCGCATTTGACGAATGTACTCCCACGCACCACATACCGTGTTTATTTTCGGATGGCGCTTGTCGCACCGCTCGCATGTCCTTGAACTCGGCGAGATACACATTGCATGTCTCGGCAGAGGGGTGTTTCTTTGCGTTTATCCTCAGACGGCAGGCTTGTTCTGATGGATGAAATTAATACAACGTAGCGTGCGGCTTTCGTAGTCTCCGGGGCTGGGGCCCGAAACAAATGCCGGCAGTGCGAGGTCCTGATTGGGGGCAATTTGTTTCTCGTTTCTGATTTCGGCTATTTGTGTACGAGATTTGCATGGCGTCGGCTATGGCTTTGTTTACGGCTTGTGCGGCAGTTGCTCGTCTGGCTGGGTGCAAGGAGGGGGATCCTTGATTGGGGCTGAACTGGTTGTCTTGAAATGGGAACGAGTTGTGGGTGCTGCTATTGCTCCGCCTAATTGTGATGAATTCGGTGAATTGAGTGCGAAGGATATAAATGTTCGCCTTGAGTGGTGATAAATTCACTGCTGGCGTTCTTTTGTTTTCGTGGCATCTGACGGATGCGTGGGGGAATGATTGAGTCTGCCGATTGGGTGTCGTGCTGTGTCTTCTCCAATGTCCCATGCAGAAGTTGGAGGGAGTTGCGGTTGTCTTTCCACCTCCCGCCAGAGCCACCTTGAAGAGGCTTTCAATAATTCCAAGCAATCAGAGCTAAATGATGCATTTAAATGGAGCTGCATTAAATTTCTCCACTGACGTGTGCGGAATTTAAGGGACTCTCCAATACCCACTCTTACCCGCACACACCTGCACCCCTACCCTCTCCCTTCGCTCCCAACAACCCGGCTCTCGAATCTCCGGCGTTTTTGTGGAATAAAAAAATATCCTTTCCTACTGATTGATGATCCGGAACTGTTCGCCCGCTGGACTATCGATAAAATGTGTGCACCGGTGTGTGTGCTTGGGTATGAATCGTTTGAATTGTTGGGCGCTCCTGTGTTCGGCTCTGCCGCAAAACAAAACGAGAGGATGTGTATCCTCACGGTGAGTGCCGTAATAAAATTTTGTTACCGTTTGAGAGTGCTTCATGCTCAAAAAATGGCTTTCTCTCCTTCGCCCGCTGATTGCATAATTAATGGGTCCAGGACACGGACCGGGGCACCCCTTCCGTTCCATTACGTGGGGAATTCTTTCGATATAAAATTTACATGTTTTTAAGCAATTTATGTGACGGCGGCTTTTTGTTGTGGGTGATGTTATGCATGCGCTTTTGGATTGACAATTGATCACACAATTATGTGAGCAGGGGAGTCCTTGGTGGAAGGAATCCAAGGGATTTTAATTAAATTGAGTGTCCTTTAACTTAGTTTGGTTTTAGACTGACTTTCGGGTGCAACAAAAACCTGGGTACATTTTTGAAACTTTGAACAATGAAAGGTAAATCCAATTCGTGTGTGACTATTTCAACCTAAATCATAAACATGACAACGCCACCAATCTTGGATATGCCTGAACCAGAACTTACTCATGCATCAACTCCCACAGATAGGGATGTAATAGTTCCAAATTACGATGCGGTCACACGATCGCTTGATGAACTGAAATAAATATTTTCGACTGGAGCTCGGATGGGAGAGCCAAAGACAAGGGAAGGGACTAACCACTCGAGTTCAGGGTGCCATATCGATGACGATCGATTATAAAAGGCATGGGATGCAGATTGTGTGCGCAATAGTGCAGTCTCCAGTACGACATGAACGTGATATGCTACTGTCTAGGATTTTCTTCAAATTGAAGGGGGGTGATTCTCACAATGCCTATATGATATCGTTACTACCTTAGGTGGATTGAGGGTTGCTGACACTTCTCAGTCAACTTCGCTTCCATAAGTGTAAGATGATGCTTTGTCTACGTCTCTGTTTTCGTCTATTTAGTCCGAAGTCCGATAGTCAACCATGAACAGGCAAGTAGACAAATAATGATAACTGATTCCGTCAGGTAGGCGACCACTTGGTAGACTCAGGATGAAGTGGTTGCACCAAGTCCATAAGCTCGCCTGGTTACGCTTGGACATTACCCCTAATGAGTTACGAGTCGATGACGGAGGATCGAGTTGCCTGGAGATCTCTCGTGCGCGGTTTACCCCCGCGACCCCTTTAGAGGATCATGCGTCACAAGATGATGATGATAGAAGAATTTATTAATTAAAGAGAAACAAGGAATAAGTAAAAGAACAAATTAATGATTTTGTATAAAGGAAAACAAAAAAAATCCACAAAAATGCAAAAATTAAAAGGTTCTAGGAGATTTCAACGCAAAGCTGGGCAAGGAAGACATCTTTGCTAGAGTCATCGGGAAGCGCAGCCTGCACGACAACACGCCCGATAACGGACTCAGGCTGGTGGACTTTGTCACGAGACGTAATCTCTATGTAGCTAGCACGCGGTTCCCACACCTCAACATCCATAAAGGGACCCGGCGGTCCCCTGATCAATCAACCGTCAACCAGATTGATCATGTTGCGATCGACGTCAGACACTCCTCCAGCACGCTCGATGTCCGAACATTCCGAGGAGCCAACATCGATTCGGATCATTTCCTTGTTGTAGCCAAGGTAAGAACACGGATATCAAGAGATCAACGGAGTCGAGGAAGGACACCACGGTTTGACGTCGGAAAGCTACAATCGAAACGGACTGCTAGGATCTTTGCCGATCGAGTCTCCCTAGAGCTCTCAGAGAGTCCAACCCTGCCAGGGGAAACAATCAACCAACAATGGAACCGTTGGATGTGCTGGGTTTTAAAACGTCACCCCAAAAAAACCCCTGGTTTGACAACGAGTGCAGGCAGGCACATTTAGCGAAGCAAGCAGCATACAAGGCAACGCTGGACAGAAGGACGAGAGCGGTTCGTGAGCTCTACGAACTTAAAAGAAGGCAAGAGCACCGTCTTTTAAAAAAGAAAAAGAAAGAGCATGAGAAGCGCGCGATCGAGGAAATTTAGAGGTGTTACGGCAGCAATGACGTCCGAAAGTTCTACCAACGGGTAAATTCGGACAGAAGCCTGTCGTGACGCAGAGGGACAACTCGTAGCAGATTCGCAGTGGATACCGAGAATCTGGAAGGATCATTTCTTCTGTAGACTGTTAAACGGCGAGGAAGACTCCAATACCGCTGTCAGGCAGAATGTTCCAGTCAACGCAATTGACGATGATCGACTAGAATTCCGTCCCCCCGACCTAGACGAAGTCAAGATAGCGATATCGAGACTAAAGTCGAATAAAAGCTGCTGGTGCAGATGGACTGTCTGCGGAACTGTTTAAGGCAGTTGGAGACAGCTGGCAAAAGGTCGTGCCGGCTGGAGAGGCTTACTAGTTGAGGCCCAGGTCCTCCCCGGACTGTAGCGCCACCAGAAGAAGAATAAAGGAAAACAAGCCAAGCTTCTTATAAATCGCGGAAATATTTAAGCGAATAAACAAGCAAGCGACGCAGTGCACAATCTTCAGCATTCCGCATGTGTACTGTTAGAAGAAACCGTAGCACTAACAGATGTACGTTAACTTTCTTGGTTGCGCGAACAATTGTCTGTCATTAGTTTGCAAGCAACTAAATGCCCAGTCAATGCAATTTCGTATGTGTCCGGTAGAAAAACATTGCACTAACGAACTAACGAATACAGTGTAGCGTTCTTTGGGTCGCAACTGAAACCACAGACTTTTCTAAGGTGTATTTCACAGGCAGTTATAATACTGTAGTAGATGTAGATGAAACACCAAACACGAGTGATATGAAAAGAAAATGTGTCGCTTTTTTATACTGTAAAATATGAGCATTTTCAGTAAAGAATAAAGCTCTTGTGCGGTTAGTTTTTGTTGAGGCTTTTGCAAGGTTGCCACTGTATTAATTTGAATTGGTGATGCCAATTCACATTATTTTATTATTGAAAGAGTATTAAAAAAGTTATTGATTTATGAAATAAATGTTTAAATGTGCAAGTGTGTTATTTTTATTAACTTTCTTCCATTCTCATTGTTATTATTTTTTTTATTAGTCATTCAAAGTGCGTAACAACAGCACTTCTACCTACAAAGATAATTATAATAATACAGTCGAACTTCCCTATAGTGAACTCCTCCTCCAAATTTCAAACACACAGCTTTCTGGTTCTGTTTTAAGTCTATTTTTCTCTCCGTATAATGAATTTCTATACAGTGAATTTTTCTCTACAGTGAATGAATTTTCTAATTGGAAATTTTATTTTCATACATTTTGTGTATCCTTATAATCAATTTTTTCCATACTATTTGCTCATGTCCAAATGTTTTAACATCTGCACAAATATTGACCGTAACGGTAATTTTACCCGTTAGTTTTTTGTTTGTTCGATGCAGAGATAACCTATAATAGAGTTATCAAACTTCTACCTCCCTTGCCCCTTGATTTCATCTGACAGCGTTTTTTATACGCTTTTTGTCCCCTGTCTGTGAATACGTGTGAGCTCTTGAGAACAGCTGCGGAGACAGCTGATACCCTTCCCCACCTTAGTAATGGGTTGAATTAGAGTTCTTTTTTGAAAATTCGCTCGTTATTTGAACGTTTTTTCAAATTTCGGTGTTCAATTTTCAACACAGTATGGAGGGGTAAACGAATGAACAAAGCTTATGTTCATGAAGTTGAGTCATTAAAACTTTGAGCTATTTACAATCTGAAATACTTGGACATAATTAATGAATGCACAACATAGTGTGAATTTTTTCATATGAATAAAAATTAATAATACATTCACACGTTCAGTTAACCAATAATAAAAATATTATTGAAGCGTGAATCACAAATAAGATGTGTTGACAACCATTTTTTAGCATTAGTAAAAATTGCAATATCTTGCCATTGTTCTTATCAAATTGTTTAAATTGAATTCATGAGTTTTTCAGAATTCATGATTTAAGCGTATAAAGAGGGCTTCATTTTTTGAGTTAATTTGTCAGGTATGGTTTATGAATAGGCTATACATACTCTTAAGAATTAATTTTAGGTCAAATAGTTCCAGTTAAATGGAAAGTTCATATAACAATGTAAGAAAATGCCCTTAAAAATACTAGTCAACTTTTGAACACCCTCCGAACAACTTACCCATGTACGTTACATGGAAAGTACATGGATTCCCACTAAATTCATGAATCTGCCGCTTTTTTCCCACAAAACCTTATGTGGAGAAAGTGCTGACACCAACTTACAAGATCGGAATGATTGGGTGCTGAACGTTTTGCCGAAACTGATGGAAAAATATAAACAAGACGACATTTTTAACGTCGATGAGACTGGCTTATTTTTTAAATGCTTGCCAAATAAAACACTGGCATTTAAAAATGAAAAGTGCTTTGGCAGAAAACATAGCAAAGAGCGAATAACCGCAACATGACCGGGTTAGAAAAGCTTAAATTGCTTGTCATTGGAAAAGCTAAAAATCCACGATGCTTTCAAGGTATTAGAACATTAGATGTGCATTATGAGTCAGTCTAACAAAAAGGCGTGGATGACCGGTGAAATTTTTACAAAATGGCTTTTACAGCTCGACAAAAAATTTGCTTCTCAAAAGAAGAATGTATTGCAGTTTGTTGATAATTTTACTGCACACCCCAGGGATGTATAGGGATAAATTGAAAAGTATTGAGCTAGTCTATTTTCCTCCAAACATGACTTCATTACTTCAACCAATGGACCAAGGCATTATCCACAACATAAAACAACTTTACAGAATGCAAATTATAACGAACATATTAACACAAATGGATGAAGGCAATCCTGTTATTGCCATAGATTTGCTGCGAGCCATTCGAAATTTAAGCACAGTATGGAATGTCTACTGTTTTAGAAAGGCAGGATTTTTTAAGGATGACATTCATAAACGATCGATGGAATGGAATGAAGAGGACTTTTTACCATTATCCCATTTGGCAACCTTACAGTCTTCATTTTAAGAAGTAGCAAATATCGATGCATCATTTGAAGACTACGTTCATAGAGATACTGATGTGCAAACCAGAGAAAACCTATCCGATGAAGATATTCTTAGTAGTGTTTTGGAAAATCGTGGAGTTCAGGATTCCCAAGGGTTTTCCTGCAAAATAAATGTTTGACAAAAATTTCATTAACATTACACTACATTAACAGATTCAGAAATTGATGAAGATTTGATAGAGGCGGTGTTACCTACAATAGGTCGAGTTTCTTCATCTCTTAATGAACTTCGTTCCTTCAGCAATATACCGGATAATGGGTTTAAGTCTTTAAATATATTCGAAAACTTTGTTGAATAAGAAAAATGGAAAAGTGCAATCCAAACTAAAATACCTCATTATTTTAAATAAAATTATATATGATGATTTCTGTATAATGAAATTTCTATATAGTGAAGTTTTTTTTTTTGGTCACGTGCGAATTCATTATAGGGACTGTAGTATGGGACAGTCCGAGGTAGACCTGGGACCTAGCACGACCGTGTTGTGCGTGCTATTGTTCTTTCACGAGTGGAAGCGACCTACAGTTTAATGCCGACTCCGAACGGCGTAGTTGAGAAGCTTTTTCTAGTCAGGAATACTCTTTGAGCATTGTCAGTGACTCGAAAGAGGTGGAGCCGTGAATTATGATATTTGGTAAATTCGGGTATCGAACGTGCGTCGACACCTACGCAGAGGGTGCCAGCTCTGCGTAGGTGTCGACGCACTTACCCACTACCCACATTTAATGCATGTGAGAAATAATTATTGTCATGGATGTTAAATTATAAGGGATGACCTTTTCTAAATTAACATATTTACATAGAATGATGATATGGAATGAAATTATGCTGCATCTTCATAAAGAAGATTGGAATTCCTGAAAGATAACATTGTTCAAAAAACGTTGTAACAGTTTATACTTTCAGAAGTTGCTTCATTTAATTTCAAAATTGATTCAACATTTTCGTCACTGAAGCTATTCAGTTTCTCCTTACAAAATTACATACGAAAATATTTATTTCATTGTTGTTCAACTGACTGAATCTCATTGTTGTTAAAACCCGATGTTGAAAGATCTTGCTGAGAAGATAGGCCAAGATCCACCCAGGCTGTAGCGCCAAGTAAATAAGAAGAAGAACATAAAAGCTGTACTGCAGATGAATATAAGCCAGTCAAAATTAGCAGGTATCAGTCCGACGGAAACTGAAAATGTCAATCAAATCCATCGTAAAGAAACAATTTTTCTGAAGAAGAATCAAAAAAAAACTGAAATGATGTATCTAGTTTTGCCCGCCACTGTACATGCCCCCATCGGTAAGTCAAGCAAATACTAACGTTGAACGTTGGCAAAATGTTTACGACCTTCCTGACTAGACAATTCTTTTTCTCAATCAGATATGTGAGCATTTGTTTTGGAATCGCGAGACAAGCTCTGTTAACTTGCATGACAAAGATGAACAAGAGGACAAAGCTCACACGGATTGAAGAACTCCTTTCTTATATCACGTCAAGAGGTATTTAATCGATTTAAGACTACAGTTCAAATCAGTCTCCTCCTCAGGACTCTATGATTGTGAGAAATCGCAGATGGTGGGATCCAAGGACATTTGGCATCGCATCCCAACAGGAGGGAGTACCCCATTCACCCCAAGGACTTCAAAAGATCTAAGGACAAAACCTCTTCAGCTTTGGAACTCAAAGCAATTACCACTTGAGACGCAAGCAATAAACAAGTGAATTTGAGATTAAATTTGAAGCACTAACCAGAAAGCAAGTCTCCGAAAATACATTCCCGCTAGAGGCACTCGTACCATCTCCCTTTGCATGCATCAAGCCATTGTCGACAAGATAGTTTCACATCTCCAGGAGAAAAAGTTCATGTCATCCATGCACATTTGCCTTGAAACAATCGAAATTAACCCCTGTCACCCCTCGAGACTCGAGAGTCGTTAAGCAGACAATTCAGAGGCCATAACTCCTCAAAGAGAAACATTCAAAAGTTAACCAGCCAAACATAGACACCTCTCAGCGCCATCCGACGAAGGATATCGCATATTACACTCTTCCTTTGGGATCACTGGCTCAGGGGCGCCCGCAGACAGTGGCACGGTGTAACGAAATTAACTGTGGAACAGCACACCTTCAACGAAACACGGCTGCGGCGCGAAGGAAGAGCATAAAAAACCACCCATCCACGTGCAAGGACGGACCGGAGTGCGCTTTAAAGTTTCACGAGATAATGACGTGTTTCGCAGGTTGCCACCGCAAACGGTTAAATTTCCTCGTTCACCGCACTTAAATGGTAATTCAATTAAGCACATCGCGCCGTGCTCTCTTGTCAGGACATCCTCGTTGCATGTGTATCGACTGGGGAACTTCTCTGGTCCGCCTCAGCGCCGAGATTAGAATGAATCCAGGGGGCAGATCATTTCAGGTTCGATTCGTAATTGGAGCAAAGGGACTTATCCCCTGTCATTCAGGGAGCGGCGCGATGAGAGAAGAGGCACCGCACGTCACGATTCAAAATCCGACAATGAACACGAACTCGTTCTGTCAATCCGCTCGCACTCGCAGCGCGTCGTGGATTAAGGATGTGTGCGCTAATGAATGGGATTTATGTGTGCCCCTGTTGACGGGTAATTACCCGAGAAATTTTCAAGAGAAAACGAAATCCGCAGCGCCACATGTCGCCGTTGTAGCGAGCGAAATTTCCATGTGTGCGGCCGTAAGTAAGAGAAAGTTTCCACTCCCTGCGCGGAGGGAGGGGACTGCGGCAACTGAAGTGAATTCATGTTTACCCGGCCGGGGATAAATCCTGTTTTTAGGGGGTGTTACATTTCGCTCTTAATGAGCGGAAATCCCCTTTACGAATAAACGTCAATTAGTGCTGCGAGAGATCCTTTGAACTCCGCACTACGTTCGGGCGGGCTCCGTGCGCTGTTGAATGGATGCCGGATATCCGCTAGCCCGAGGATTACGAAGCGAATGTGGCTCAGTGTAACATAGTCATGTTGGGTGGTCAGTTGAATAATTTAGAGAATCTTTTCAGAATGCCTATTTAAGCTGTTCGGAGGCTTACTACCGGAGGACTCAATTTAAAATACTCGACGATAGAGAGGGGTCAGAGGCAAGAGATAGACAGGAAGAGAGATACAATATATAGAAGTGAAAATGAGCGCAAGGCAATTCGGCAACTGGTTCATATTCAAACTGTTTGTAACGACTTTCGAAGTTTGTCGAATGTAATTGGAACTCAACTTTGGCGACACGAAATAGTGACGGCCCTCGTGTCTTTTCCAGTTTCCACTATGCTGGGTAATTTATCCGATTTTCGTATCGAGAATTATCCAGAGATGCTTACTTTGCTTTTGCAAGACGAGGCTTGGTGGCGAGGTTCAAGGTTGGTCTTGACGATTAGAAGCAGTGTGCCGAGGATCGTCAGCGATGGAAGACAGCGATTATTCATCCGTGGGTCGCAGGTCTGAAAAGTAAATTACTTCACACGGAGGGTCTTGCTGGTTTTAAACTGGAATGAATTGGGTTTGTCTTCGACATGCACTATTTCCAAAACGGATGAAAAGGCCGTTGGTATTTTCGAAAGAAAAGTTCGGCGCCCGATCCTTGGTCCTGTTTGCGGTGACGTCATTCGGAGAAGAAGGTTCAACCACGAAGTGTATGGAGTGTACCGCGGCAAGAGTTTAGCGAAGCGCTTACGGATCAAAGGAGAACAAAATAAAAAGAGTAGGACAATGAACACTTCCCTGCGGGAGTCCAGAGGATATTCCTTAGATTTGAATTTATTTGCGTCTTTGATACAAAAGCCTTTTCGTAAAGTACAATTCTAAGATAATAATAATAATAACATGGGTGGCGCGACAATCCGAGGTGGACCTGGGCCTAGCTTCTCAACAACCACTCGTGTTGTGCGTGCTATTGTTCTTTCACGAGTGGAAGGGACCTACAGTTAATGCGGACTCCGAACGGCGAATTTGAGAAGCTTTTACTAGTCAGGAATACTAGCTAGTTGTGTACTTTACCATGATAAAAATGCAATGTAAAAACGTTCTGTGGTAACTGTTCGGGAAATCACAAAACTAATTTATGCACTTCTATGGGAATTTCTAAATAAACTGTGGAGGTAACCACAAATCTACCGATGAAAACTGCAAATATCGTGCAGATTATTTGGAAATCATCGGGAAGAAATTAGAACATAGCCAACAACAACAACAACAACAGCAAAGTGCATCCTCAGCAATCGAACACGACGAAGCCGAACAGCAGCAGCAGCGGATTAGTGCGTTGTCAACAGTCTGGTACTTTTCTGCCAGAAAGCAATCCGATATGTAATTGCAAAGGTGATCGCCACAAAATTGACTTATCAGCGGTTGCTGAACTTCCGGCGGCCGATCACCTTTGCAAATGTTAGGTGACATGGAATGTTGTAATTAGGTAATTAGTTAGTTATTGTTCTGTACTCAATAAAGGAGGAATAAAAATTCATTTTTTTACTCGAACCGCGTCTTTAACTTAAAATTCACGAGCGCACCCATTCCGTTGCGATCACAATCACATTCAACAGTGTCCGCGAAAAATTTCAATGTCAGCAGTGTGGACGATTCCCCCTCTCCATTGAACATCACGTCAGTCGCAGCAGCTTCAACATCACTGGGAAAAGCAACACTTGCCACTTGCCAGAACCTGCCAGCTCAACAACAATAACGGCGGTCATCAAACATTTCCTCTTCACCAGCGAAGCATTATCCTTTCTCTTATGAATAACTCAATTCTTTATTATTTGATATGGTCTCTGAAATAGAAAATTGTAAAACAAAAGCTCAACAGCTTAAAGCAATTGCTCAGCTTGCAACTAAATAAATGTCAAGTAATTGTCAGTCTCATCTTAAACTTTTATGTTGGAATGCAAGACGCATTCGCAACAAGAGCATTGAGTTTCTCAATTTTCCTTCCAATCTGGATATTGATGTTTGTCTTATATGTGAAACAGGCCTACAAAAGCTGTGTTTTTTTGCAAGCGTATATACGCTTAGTTTAAAAGTGCACAAAAAACGATCATCGGCGCTTAATGATTCATCATAAAATCTTGGCAGCACCGTCGACATTTATGACATTTGCTAAGCAGTCAGGGGTGTAGTCGTGGAAGGTGATGGTTGATCTTAGATGGTCACAATCTTCGTTTTGTGACTGTGTAGCGTGACCATCACTTTAAAAGCAAAAACAATTAATTATTATAAAATGCAAAAAAAAATTCGTGAAATGAAAAGAATCGTTTACGAAGCCAAAACGGAATGTATAGCAGAGACACTCTGGGTATACCAAAAATTGCATACTTATGGATGCCAAAACAATTAAAACTGATCTAATACATCAACCAAACCTGCAGGTGTAAGCCACATACAGCAACCTAAACAATGAATGAATAAATTCAGGAATGAACACACAGAAAATAATGTTTGGAAGCATTGTTTTCATCCGCGCTTATTTCTTAAGTGGCGATAGATATGATGAGTAACTTAAGTGGATAAGGGATTTGTTGTTAGTGTATTTTACATGCAAATTGAAAATTAAGCGTATATACGCTTGCAAAAAAAACGCAGCTATAGAGGAGTAAGTATGGTGAGCGTTTTACCTCAAGAAATGGGCCAGTCGATTGGCCGCCTCGTTCGTGCGACTTACGGCCTACGTCAAGTCATTGGCTTATGCCAACAACCCGACATTGAACACCAAATAGCGGCCATTTCGGCCTAAATGTATGGCCGAATCGTTGAAAATTAGGTCGAACGAATAGATCTCTGCAAACGAGCCCACGGTGGCCTAAATGTGTGGCCGAATCGTTGAAAATTAGGTCGAACGAATAGATCTCTGCAAACGAGCCCGCGGTGGCCATATGAATGAAGTCAAATTCCATTCATAAATGTTTTGATTGTAATTCAAGCCGATAATAAAGTTTTGGAAATATCTCAAATGGTCTGGTCCTTATTGTCAAACCCTTTATAACTGGGCATAGATCCGAGAGGTCACCAAATGAAGTTATCCCCGCTAAAATGGATGCCCTTGCGTAGTTGAATGTGGGCTTCCTGTGCAGGGTACTGTATATCAAAACCCTTAGCCACTTTCCTGCTGAATGAGTTTCTCTAACGGACACTTCTCCCCTGTCTCATACTTTAGACAATCTATGAATAGTCGTTTAAAAGTACCAGTTGACTCCACCTCCAGCCCCCATTTAGCTTCAGTGGATAACTTTCGAGCGTTAATGACGTCGAGAAACGCATTAATTCCCTCAAAGTTCAACATCTTCCTCTATTAAAATCAATAAATTTGCTGTGCACTTTTGCATGAATATTCATGACGAACCATAAACTAGAAGAGACACTCCAAGTGTCATGGACCTCCACCTCAACGATGCACCGTCATCTTCAGCGAGCACACCGTTCGTCAAAATGTCTTCATTTTACCACCACCGTCCCCCCCAAATACTATTTTTAAGTTGCCCACTCCACGATGACAGCGAATTGAAAGATGAAAGGGATCACAATCAAATCCAGTGGCCCTCCACAAGTCCCACTGCCGCGAAAGTCCTTCATTAGACGATTGCCTGCGAAGATAAACCAAATCGCTCTCTTAAAGCAGCGTAGGCCCGTCCAGAATTAAAACAATCCATTTAATATGGACAAAACACTCAGAACGACGAAAGACTCGTATCTCAAAATAGGATACACAGCTGTAAACGTCAGCCCCCCGGCGGCGCGGCGCTGTGATGGGGTGGGCACGTGCCCCGCACCAACGTCGTCCTCTCAAAACTAGGTTAAACGTTCACAAGAGAGCTGGAGTGCTTCTCGCTGGAAGAGTGCCGACTGCGCGAGTCCTGCGCAGTGTGGCAGGACTCTCGCGGAGAGCGAAGATGGAGAATTTCCCAGTATTTTGCGCTGCCATGCTCTGGCGAGCAGTGTGTGGGCTCTCGAGCAGGATACCTTCATTACCGCGATCTCGTTTCGTGTAAGCGGATTGCCCGAAGCTTAAACCATAAATTGAACGCCACAGATGGCGTCCCGCTGCGTCCCCTTGCGTCCCTGCGTCCATGTCGCGAACAAAATACACAACAAATCGGGGAGCGACGTGGGAACTAGCAAGCAGCGGCAATAGCACGTGTAGATTTCATCCTTTTTCTTTCGCTCCGAGGATGGGTGGGGGCCGCTGAGTGGGTGAACGGGATCCAACGGTCGTGAGACTTTCTCTCTGTTGGATGGTGTGGATGTGTGTGTGTGCCTGGTGGGGAGGGTGGAAAGGCTGATAACAGTCATTTTTTCTTTCCACTCTCGAAAACGTCCCGAATTTGCAGATACCAACGCCAAGCCGTGCCGCCGTGCCAGTGTGTGAGAGTTGGTCTCTCTCTCGGGGAGTGTGTGTGTGTGGGAGGCCGATTTTAGTGGCACAACTTGAAGTACTCTCGTACATCACTGACAGATGTGACCTTGAGCAGGTCTTGGAAGCTGCCGCTACAGATGGGATAATGAAATATACTTCACCGCCCCAACAGAAGACGCACACCAACACACACACACACGAGGCCACTGAGTGGGCTGTTTCCGCCTGTTTCCGCCGCCTCTGCTGTTCTCGGTGGTGGCCGAATCGGTACCCAAGGTAGGGGATGAGGGGCGAAGTTTGTGTGGTTGGGAGCAAAGGTGTGTGGGCGGCGACGGTGGAAACTGTCGTAAATACAAGTTTCCTTGATTTTTTCTTCTCGCATTTTTGTTGTGTGTCCTTTCGTTCTTCGGTTTCTCGCTTCGCTTCTCCAGCTCGGGGTCGGGCACAAGATGAAGGTATGCTAATGAGCTGTTGTCAAAAAAAGCGCATATTACTTTTTTATTGCTAAATAAGGATTGCAAAGTGAAATGGTCCTCTTTGTTGGCTAGCCCCCGCTGGCTGAATGGTCGGGGATGGGGTGGGGCGCTGGTGGCTTAGCGGCGAGATTTGCCGGTGAGATATTGAGGCTAATGCACCTGGATAGCGGCCAAATTGGGAATTCGCTTTATGGCTGCAATGGGATAGGTCGCTGATGGTCGTTAATGTGGAAGTTGGACTGTCTGAATGAGTAAAATTTTGAGTGCTCTGAAGTTTGACGCGCGCTGTGACGACTTGAATTTTGATGACTTTTCGGAAATGAGAGTCCCCGTGGAGCACAGTTTTAATTTTATGATGGATACATCAGCTGGGATATTATGTCAGCGTTTAGCAACTTCAGGTGGAACTGGCAGACTTGAGATGAGCCCAATAGACGTCGACCCAAGTCGAGGTGTCAGACGTGACAGTAAATCGAGGTTCTTTCACGAGTAAAGACAACACCTGCTACAATTGTGAAGAGATTGTTTAATTTGGAGGAACCGTCAACTCCACAATATCACACTATAACTGAGACTCGCAGTTGAAACTGTCTGGCAGCGGTGCTACTTCGGCCTGTTGAAATGACTTATCTGACTCGAAGGACCAAGTTCATGTTCTACACAACTGTTATTTCCCAGTCGTATATTGTCCCGATGGCTGGACGACAAGCAAAACATCAGAGCTGGTTCTTGGGGCTTTCGAAAAACAAAATTTGATGTCCCGCCAGCTGCAGTGGGCCAATGCCATTTTTGGGCGTATACGTAACATTTTACAAATGGACGAGAAGAGTGCCTTGAGAGTAGAGCCACGGGGCGTATTGTAATGGACACAATGCTCCAGCTGGTGTGTCTTCGAATCCGAGCCTCCAGCTTCGTGAAAAAGAAGTGGACCGGTCTACGGTCTTGATGACTTGAAGCAACTTGCCCGAAAGCTTGACCAATAACGATGGGATGCAGGTTTTCTTAATTTTTTTTATTAGACCGGCAAGGGAGTTTCAAAGGTTGGTGACATCGACGAAAAATAAGCGAGATAAGATCACTTGGGATTTATTCTGAAAGCTAGACTTAGAATAACATCGTTTGGATTCTTCTCCGGAATTGAGACATTGGACCGGGCATGTTGATGAACATTTTATGGGTCTTAGAATCGCGAAGGGTTTTTGTATAAAATTGCGCATGGGGCAACTTTTGTTCTCAACGCTGCCGCATTTCAAACAGACAAAGATATGATAACTGGATGTGTCATTTCTTGAACGCGTATTTTATACCTTAATGGGAGAAATGTTACTACCGCGAGGTACTCCTTATTCCTGAAACTACCCAAGTCCACAAGATTAAGGAGAGGATAGTATCATTTTTAGATGTCTCTAAATTTTTTAATTCAGTGCAATTTGGTTTTCAGAAAGGTAAATCAACTGAAGATGCTCTCCTACATTTTTGCCCTCACATTTTCTGTAACCTTGATGGCAAAAAGTTCACTGCAGGCCTATTTTTTCAAAAGCATTGGATATGGTTAACCACACTATCTTGTTGGGGAAAATTGAAAAAGCTGGTTTTCGTGGCTTTATGTTCGATTGGAAAAATGTTTGTTCGAAGAAACTACTTAGAATTATTTATTATGGTATTTTCCATTCAGACCTCCAATATGGCATTGCCTGTTGGGGAGGTGCATAAAAAAATAAAACACAGCCTGTATTAATTCTGCAGAAGAAATTGCTGAGAATGATATGCCATCGACATCCTAGCTATATATTGTTTTGTGATATGCAAATTCTTCCCGTCCGTCATTTGTACTGTTTTAAAGTGTTGAAGACATTCATTATGAGATCTGGAAATCTTAAGTGCAGATTAACTTCTGATTGTAATCTACGAAGAAATTGTTCGAATCTTGTATCAGTGGCCTTTCCTCGTACTACCGCATTTCGTAATTTTTATTTCGTTTCATCTTGCCGCCTATTTAATAAGCTCCCTCGATCAATCAGAACTTTAACTTTTTCTGGAAAGTTTGAAAAATATCTTAGGCCGTGGCTATTAGATCATGATTAACTATATGCTTTCCTTTGTGCATTTTTATTTTTTTTTTCCTTTTTGAATTAAAATCTTTTACATGTATTTTTTATATATCCTTATTTGTTTTTTTTATTCAATTATATAAATTGATTCTTACTGTCATCCCACCCATAATTAAAACTGTTTACTGAAGCCAATTGAAGTGGCAATTGACACTATTTTAATGCTTGAAGTCAACAAAATATAAAATGTAAATAAATAATATATGAAAATAAATAAATAAATAAAAATAAAATAATAAATAGCAATGCCTTGCAATTTTCAGTCCAACTCTTCTCCATAGCATTTACAGAGCAGATGGCGAAATACCTCGGCCATATACTAGACGGAAAGCTAAACTGGAAGCTCAACAGAAGAAAGAGTCGATTACGGCCTTATATATGAGCAAGAAAGCCATTGGACACAAATGGGGTCTACAACCTTATATGACACACTGGATTTATACAGCTGTCACCAGACCCATCCTCGTATACGGAGTATCAACGTCGGTTGATACCATCTCAATAAATTAATTAAGGTACAGAGACAAGCCTGCATCTGCGTCAGTGCAGCCTTTAAAACTACTCCCGCTGATGTGGAGGATTGAATTCTCTTGAACCTTACCCCGTTCAATATATTTGGTAAGCAAAATAGACGAAATTCGCAGTTGTCTAAAGGCTCAAAGGTGTGGTTGCACCTATGGACACGCTAAAGTCCTTCTACTATACAACGCCCACTACACTTCACCATGGAACAAAAATTTCATCCATAAAAAATATAAAACAAAAAAATCCAAAAAAAATAAATAAGTAAATAAAACAAAAAAAGGTGCACCACGGCGTACAAATTATATATGTTAGGCATATACATAACATTTACACAGTGGTGCCCGTGTCCGTACTGTAACGGACATATTTAAGATAGTCTTAAGTTTTATATCAGGGTAAGTTAGTATAAAGTAGGTGAAGAAGTTAAGTTTGCCAATTTTTCTTAATAAGTTTTCTTGGTAAATAAAAAATTAATAAAATTTGTCTTCGAAGACTAAAAAAAAAACGTAGATTAAGTCGAAAGGCACATTTAGGAAAACATTTGAGTAGCTTAGAGTACCCGCTCAGGGTCAGTAAGTTAGTATTAAGATCAATTGCCTATTGTTAAGTTAGTTAAGCTAGTTTTAATTAATTTTGTCTAGCAAGTAAGAAACATCCATATGAATAAAACAAAACTACATGAAAAAAAACACTTCCCCATGACACTTCCCAGAGAACAACTTCAAAACCCTTATTCCGGAAAGACCTCCGGTACGGCGGCATCATAGTCTTTGGTAAACTACTACACCTTTAAACACAGATGGATCCAATACGAAAAATGGAGTAGGAAGTGATGTTTTTTCGGAGTGTCTAAACATTAATAAATCCGTACGTTTACCCAACCACTGCAGCGTTTTCCAAGCGGATGTAATGGCGATTAGAGATGTTGAAACGTATCTTTATGAATAGCCAAGTTGCAATTAAGCCCCTATAAATTCAAAAGTAGTAATCCACTTCCAAGAAACAGTTACTTCTGTGTACACGGTTTTAATTTCAATTCAACTTTTTTTTTAAGACAACTTGTGAATCCTTCTTCAATGACGTACAAATTCCAACTAAAGTCTTCAGATGTTCTTAGTTTGAAAGTAATCTATATATGTTGTGTGATGATTGCGGCTGTGTCGTTGATATTAGCTGTGTTTTTTTGCAAACGTATATACGCTTAATTTATAAGTGCACAAAAAAAGGATCATTGGCTCTTAATGATTCATCATAAAATCGTGGCAGCACCGACGACATTTATGACATTTGCTAAGCAGTCAGGGGTGTAGTCGTGGAAGGTGATGGTTGATCTGTGATGGTCACAATCTTCGTTTTGTGACTGTGTAGCGTGACCATCACTTTAAAAGCAAAAACACTTAAAAATTATAAAATACAAAAAAATGTTCATCATATGAAAAGAATCCTTTACGAAACCTAAACGGAATGCATAGCAGAGACACTCTGGGTATAGCAAAAATTGGATGCCAAAACAATTAAAAATAATCTAATACATCAACCACACCTGCAAATGTAGGCCACATACAGCAACCTACACAATGAATGAATGATTTCAGGAATGAACACACAGAAAATAATGATTGAAACATTGTTTTCATCCGCGCTTATTTCTTAAGCGGCGATAGATATGATGAGTAACTTAAGCGGATAAAGGATTTGTTGTTAGTGTATTTGACATGCAAATTGAAATTTAAACGTATATACGCTTGCAAAAAAAACACAGCTATTGATGGTCCCTTTTTTATTTCGATCCATTTCCCGTCGTCGGTGTCCTGACCTGCACTTGCGTGGCGGTGAATCGGTCTTTGGTGGGCTGACCATAAATAATAAATATTTATCAAGGGGGTGTTAGCTCTTCGCCTCTTAAGATTATGTGGCTGGCTGCTTAACTTATAAGAATATAGTATTTTTGTAGATGCTGCGGTGGACAGTGGCTGATGTTTTCCAGATATTTCGATGATTCAATCGGACTTCGGAGGAGTTGGATCATTCTGGCTATGTTGAGGGATCTGTTTGGCATTTATCACACAGCAAATAGCGTCTGTTATTCTACTTATACATTTTCAGTTTATTGGTTATTTAAATTCATTCTTCGTAATTTTCCATTCCTTTTTTTTATTCATTATAATTTTCAATTAATTTACACGTGTATGTTCCACATACATACGTTTTTCATAGCTATTTCTTCGTTAAAGTATATTCATACTACACATTTATATATTTGTAACTTTTATTAACTATGAAAATGTGTCTTTATTAATTGAATTCATAATAGTATCAAGAACTTCATTTATTCTTCTGTTAGATTGGGGAAACGGTTTGTTACTGGGGTAAAGGGTTTTTTTTTTTCATTTTCCTTGGGAATAGGATATCTCTGGTATGGATCAATTTCTTGCGTAGCCATTTGTCAAAGTAAGAACCTGGGAGTTGGTATAGCCTGTATTTCTGCGGTGATGAAGAAGGAGACTAGAGATATATGTTTTATGATCTTAGAGTCTTGCTTGACTGTTTCCTGTTTGAACAGCGTTTTGAGTTTCGATTCGTGTCTCTTATCGGTTTTGACAAATATTGTTTCACCTTGCTCATAAGTCTTACCTGTTTTTCGATTTTTTTTTTTGTGATAGTCGAGGTCCTTAAGTTGTTTTTGTTTAATACGTTTATCCACTAGTGGTTTGAGAGCCACAGGATAGGGATAGGTTCCGCTTATATGCCTATAATGCCAAAAGCTCTCAGTGTAGGTAATAAGAAATATTTTAAATAACTTAAGTTCGGGCCGAAAAGATTTAAGTTTGCCTTGTGAGTAATTTTTACGTTTCCGCCAACTGAATTTGCGAAGAAATGGTTTTCGTTTGGAATTGTTCTTCTGACGCATCTGGGATGTATTTTTTAGTATTTTCCCGCTCTTCGTTCTATATTCAAAATATGGAAGTGAAGAGCTGTTTATCCTAAAAAATAAATCTCATTCGAGGTTCCTATACTGTCACAGAACTGCTCGTCAGCAATGTCCGGTTCCTGACAGTCGGAAATGCTGTTACAATATTTTTCGTAAATATCAGGGTGATCAGCTATGGTTTGGCCGAACTGTTCGTTGCCATCGACTTTAGGTAATTCAGTGATAGTGTGAAAATTACGTTGCAGTTTGTGAGGAGGTGGTGCTTGAACGGACCATGCAGGTCTTTTTTATGCTGGATCAGCTGGTTTAAATTGTGGACGATTTTGGTAGTTTACCTGTCTTGAGTAAATAATCTCTGCCTCCATAGGTTCTGGCATTTGTTGGATTGGTCTCTGTGGGTGATGGGATCTCTTAATGAGTCATCCGAACAGTTCAAAAAAGCTAAAGAACTCGCTAAACGTGCCACTAGACTGCCAGTTGATGGAATCGGTAGAAACATAAAGCTTTCTTAAAGGACCAGCTGAATAAACTGCACACACGAAAAAAATCAACGCTAGATGGTTGACAGGTATCACTTGTCGAATATCAAAACAAATCTGTTCTCATTTCGTTCCAAAAAGAGAAAATCAGCCTGATATCCTTAAATAGATCTTAAATCATTATTGCAGTGGGAGTTACTACCGGACACTGTGTATTAGGCTTTCACGCACGAAGTCTATGCTTATGTTGCAACTTTTGTAGAAACTGTCTAGATGAGGATGATGTGGAAAGCATTCAGCAGCTTTTCTGTAACAGTCCCACACTTGTCACAACTAGGAAATCCGCTATATGCTCCTATTTCAATGACGTTTAGACTAGATAGTACGATACCGGTCAACATACTAGCCAAATTTGTTGACAAAAGTGACTGGCCTTCATAATCACCGCAACCCTCTCTATTGATTGAAACACCCAAGTGGAGGTACAATCAGTCTATTTTGGCCTAAGTTCATTGATGCCAATTGCTACCTACCAACCTGCCTAGCTTTCTGTATTGCGTTGCACACATCCAGTGCAGTGCCACCGCGGCTAAGGCTGTTAACTTGCTTAACAGGACTTCAGTTTGGCTACCTCCTATCTCCGTAATCCATCTTACTATTTGCCTTTTTTTACCAGCTTCAATGACGAAAATATGGCAAACACTGCCGTTGCCAATGATGGAAACCAGAGAGTGATTTCCCAAGAAGATCTTCAGGGGATCCTTAAATCTATGAAGAACAAGAAATCAGCTGGGATGGATGGTATCCCGAACATCGTGCTTAGTCATCTCCCTCCGTCGCCAATCGAAATTTACACGACACTGTTCAACAACACGCTCAGTAATGCATATTACCCAGAACGTTGGAAGATAGCTGTGGTACAACCAATCCCTAAACGGGACAGAGACAAAAGCATCCCGTCTAACCTTCGATCGATAAGTCTTCTTCCTTGCATCAGCAAAGTCTTCGAAAAGATTGTTATTCGAGCCCTGAAAACGTGAGTCGAGGACTACAATATTATACCGGACAACCAGTTTGGATTTAAAGCGGGGCATGACGCCACACATGCCGCGTCAAAGGTGGTTTTTCTTTGTTTTTAATTCATTTTTCATCACTTGTTCAAATCTTATATCTAACTTAAACCTAGACAAAATGTTTAATTCTAGCTTAACTCTAACAATTCATTTGAACTTATAACTAACTTACTGACCCTATGCGGATACTCTTCGCTAATCTAGTCTACTACTCTAATTGCCATTCGGCCTATACTATGGTACATTTTTGTTCCGTCCGAGACGTATTAAATTACTTATTTTTTTTTGCCAAGAAAGCTTGAAAACTTGGCTCTTCTATGACTATAATACTTAAATTATCTAAACCTTTCTAAACCCTAATAAAACTTAAGCTATCTTAACTATGTCCGCAACTTACGGACGCGCGTGTCAAAGCTGGTATCCGACATTCAATGCAATAAAAATAAAAAACAGTGTACGGGTGCCTGTCTGATAGACTTAGACAAGGCGTTCGATACCATTTGGCTAGAGGGCCTTTCCTTAAGACCGTCAGACTTGGCTTACATAAAACATTGCTATACGTGATATATGACATGATGACAGGTAGAAAGTTCGTCGTAAAAATTGGCGGCTTAACTTCTACCACAGTTATTAATATCAATAATGGTCTACAACAGGGGCTGCTGGTTCCCCGATATTGTTCGCTGTAGATCTCCTAAGGTCTATGCCGCACCTAATCGCGTGAGCCAATGACTTAGTGGCGTAAAGATCAGGTCCGAAGGTAGAAGACACTAATACCTTGTTGCACCGTGACTTTAATAACACTTAGACATATTGCGATGGCAGGAAGCTGCTTATCAACCTCCAGAAGTGTGAAACTGTCCTTTTCCGCACCCCGCATGCCTGGACCTGGAAGAAATTCGGCATAGATAGATGCCAGATATCTTGGCACTTGGTTGGATCATTTTCCATATTTTGACAAACAAATAGAGGAGGCTTTGACCAATGTTAGGTTAGGTTAGCTAGGGGTGCTGCTAGACCATATTGGTCTATTGTGATACCCCTAGTCAGACTACTACCACTGATTGACTACTCCGGTGATAGTGCCGTTAATTTGATCCCAACCGCAAATGGTGACTGGACCAGATTTGAAAACCAGATAAAAGCGTATTCGTTAATTTTTATTCGATCGGCCTGATCCAAGACACGGATGGACGTTCTGTAACCTACCACGCGGTACGCCGAACAGTTGACAGGCGACTCCTCTACGAATCGGATGTCGTCCGGGAGCACGATGATCTTCTCTGGTTCAGTAGAGCGATCCCTGCTCGAGACAGGAGAGAAAGTGATAGGGCGCGGCTCTACTATTGGTGGCTACTGCAGAACGAGTCTCCGCCTTCGCCGGCCCCTGCCTGATAGGACAGATCGTTTAGTTGGTATAATGGCACACTTACCTAGTTGTAAGGTAGATTAAAGAAAACAAAAATTAAATAAAATAAAAAAAGGTACACAAGGGCGTATGGATTATATATGTTACGCATATTATACATACACGCCCTTGTGTAAACGTCCGTAATGATACGGACATAGATTAAGTTAGATTAAGTTTTCCTAGGTTTTCAATAGACAGTAGGGTTTAAGCCTAGATTCAGGTTAGGCAACAATAAGAATGTAAAGACCGCCAACCTTTTTCTTTGTTTTCTTGGCCAGTAAGTCTTCAATAATAAAGTCTGTCCTAAGGACTAAAAAAAAGTTAATAGTTTAGACACCAAAAGGCAAAAAGTAAGTTGGATTAGATTATTTTTCGAGTACCTGCGAAGGGTCAGTAAGATCGAATTAAGTACATGAATTGTTAGATATTGGTGAATAAAAACTGAGTGTGAGCATTTCCTCAGCATTTTGGAGTAAATGCTCCATCTGGTGTGAATACAAATTTATTTCGTTGAGTTTAACGAATCCTCTCCGCTCGGATATTTTGACAGCTGAGTCTTGCCTCCGTTTTGGTGTGAATAAAGATGGAGTGAATGGAGAGCTCTCTTGTGGAAGTTGAGTGTGCATAGGAGTTGACTAAGGGTAAAAAGTGTGACAAAAAGGTGAAAACAATTTAAAATAATGGTAAAAACTGCTTCGCAAGAGGAATACTTTGACGGATTAAACCTTGATCCTGAAAAATAAAAGGAAATCTGGAATGGACGATGACGATTTCATCATTGCTGGAAAAAATAGCCAAACTCCAGACATCAAAAATGAAAAACCAATCTGAGGTGAAAGCTATGGAAGAAGAAATGAAAAAAAAATCCATGGGTTTAATTTGAACATCTCGTAAATAAAGAAAAAAATTTATCAAATGAAGGCCCGCGTCAAATCAAAAGGCGATAACAAAAAGACGGGCAACTCCCCACTACATTAAAAGAACAAAAAACAATCAAAGGTATGGCACCACCACCGGTTTCTTCAGGAATATCGGAAGGAATATGAGTACTTAACCATTCCATGTTTTCGAACGCGAATCTATACGCGTTCTTGAAATTACCCCCTGAGCCCTCGAAAGGACATGAGTTATAATTCTCTCTTTTTCGCGTTTGTATGTTTAAAAACGTGATTGCATATATTTTGCACCCTTAAACGCGAATAACCCTAGTTTTTTAAACGTAAACTGAAGGGAAGGTACCTACTTTAAGGTAATTTTTTATTCACATCATATTAAGAACTTCCTTTAACGAACATACTCCCCTCATGTGTTCTAACTCGGAGTTTTTTCTCAGTTTTTGTTCACATCACCCATTAAGAGATTTTTATTCATTTGTGTAAAGAATAAAATAAAGAAAATAAAAACTTCAGTTTGGCGCGTGTGTTGGAAACGCTTAGTGCTTTAGTTTTTGTTGCATTTACTTTGAGCCCCATCATGTTTACCTCAGCTTCTGGTGTGTAGGCCACCAAGTGAAGGTTGATTATCGGATTTCAATGCAGACATATACCATCAGCGTAGTGAAGGTGTGGTGAAATGGCATAGAGTACCTAGTCAACTTTGCACGTAGCATATTGTTGATTACCACTGGAACCAACAATCCGGGCCCTTGACAAACTCCACTTTTAACCGCAAGCTCTTCTAATGACCTGACCCTAACCACCTTCACGCATTTGTAATGATTCAAGAATGCCTTTCCTGCGCAATGTCAATTAAATTACATCCCGATTCAGGCTATCGACAGCCTTCTCGAAGACGATAAGGAACAGATATAGCGGGCACCTGTACTCAACTATTATTTATGTGGTCGATGCAGGAGGATACAGTGCGATAACTAGCTTGTTCAACATCCCGACATCTTCTTTACTAGCAACTGTCAAAACTGACACCTAGGTACCTGCTGCGCTTTGTAAATCTTGTGCACAATCGTTGGTATCATCAGTGTTGTTCCAAGGACATGATGAGAATGCGGCTAACATCAGTATTAACATCTCCAGATCATTTCCATGAACACATTTAGTAACTCTAAAAACTACTCGCGAAAACGAACTCAAACTTCGTCTACCAAGCCTTTGTACTGTCATGGTGCTTCTTCTGCCTTCTCTCTTTTATCACTGGCAAAGCTGGTAGCACTCCCCATTGACTACGACACAATCTTACACCAAATTGTCTCCGGTCTTGAGAACAAAGAATCTTTAAGAGCCAATCAGAATTTATCCCCTAAAAGGAAGCAGATTGAAAGCACTCACGTCGTATCGAACAAAATACACAGTCACGTTGTTGGCCCGAAATCTGTAAGTTGGTTATGACAGTCGGCAGCAGCCGTAATTGAATTCAAGCCACGTTCACTGCTGTTATCCAGTCTTGCAAAACTTCTCCGCTAAACCTGGCATCCCTTCAAAACCCAAAGCCCAGGTCATCGACAGTCCCACATCCTGGAACTCCACCCAGCCGTCAGTTGCATTGTGCCACACGTGTGAGGACGACGGACAAGATTTCACGGAAGCCGCATTTCCTGCCCCCTCGCTGTGCTCTCAAATAAATCGAAGATTATCCTCAAGTGCCCTCTCAGCGTCGTCGTCGTCGTCTGATTAGGATGCAGCGCCATGAAGTCGTTACAAATTTACTCCATGTGCGCCACCGAAAACTCCTAATCACTTCGGCCGAATGCAACCTCACGTCTCCCCCCACCGCCGCCAACTACAGCTCCCTCTTGACCCACAAAACGTACGACAACTTCATGCGACGCCACCGGCTATCTTTCGCCATTACCGCACGTATCCTTTCACTTTTTTGTTTGTTGGCAGTTTGCACTCCCTTCGGCAGTGGCCCATCCTTGCTCGCCGTCGTCGGTCGGTGGGGTCAGCACTCATCTCGGAAAAGTGAACGTGCACCTGTCCACAGGGCCGGGGGGTGGTGGTGGCCACCACGGTCCTGTGTATTATCTGGAAACGGAAAACTGCAGCATCGCGCAAAAATATCAGGCACAACCCAAAACGAAACATAAATAAAGCCCAACGTAACCCAATCTATCCACGTCAGGGATTCAAGGACTCCGTGCCGTTGGCATCTTTGCGAGTTTCTTTCAACATTCCCCCGTGATGGCAAGCACTTGGCTGATGTCTGTGTTTGCTCCACATTCGGGACTGTGTACTCCTCAGATTTCGATGGCGGCCCAAATTGCCGCTCGGCACAATGCGCTGCTCGTAGTGTGCTCCCCGAACTGGGTCTCTGGGTAAATGGGGCTGACATCGGTCGCTCGCTGTATCGCAGGCTGGCGGAGATGTCAAGAAATTGGATGGATTTGTGTGTAGGGACATCTCGTGTTGCGCGTGTTTCTGTTTTCTGTGATCGATGTCGCTGTCGCTGCATGTGACTGGCTTTTGACATCGCTGGAGCCGGAACCAGGAGGAAAACCGGAACGAACTTGCTCACGCTCGGGGCCTGATAAGTGCTGACCTTCAAGTGCCTGGCTCTGGGATGAGCGCCAGTTGGCATTTGACTTCGGAAAGTTTTTGTGTGTTGATCTGACCCAGTTTCGAAGATGTGCACGGGGTAAGGATGCTGAGCAAAATTATCGACTTGGACAGAGTTCTGGTCATTCGGCCATAAAGTTCACATGAATTGCTGTCCAGGAAACCAAAAAGTTGCTCTAATTGCTCTTTCATGCTGTTTTGGATTCCTCGCAGGGGCGGATGCGGGTGCGGCGGAGACGGTTCGATGGCCACAAATTATTACCTAGAGTCCTTTGGTTCGTACACATTCCTCTGTGTGCAGCATGATTCATGCTATCTGGCGAAGTCCTTCGTGGCGCGGCGAGGGGGCAACAGAGTTATGGCCTTTTCAGTGGTCAGTGGAGAGATAGTGAGTAACTATTTTATTTCCTTTGTGGGCGTCGAGTGTCCACGAGTGCCGGGTTGACCTGTTGACGACGGACATGGAGGAACTTTGACCAGCAATTAGGACGAATATGGCTGCGTTAAGTCCATAAGTGACCATGAAGACTACTTGACTGAAAAACTTTCCGCACTTATGATGGTTCTTGCCTTTGTTGGGGCCTTGTCCGAAGGCGATTGTGAATAGTGATAACTTTTTCGGACGGGTTTTACGATCTGGTGATGAATTCTCTTTGAGTTGTTAAAAGAGCGTTCATTTTTTTTTTATACAGACAGACGCGTCACCGGTTTGATAGAATGTAGCTGAAGTAAGGTTGGAGTGGCTGACTACGTTAAAGGTAGCCACACTTAGGCCAACGTAGGCCCCTTGTGTTACCCATAGTGTCCAGAAAGGTTTTGCGGTACGGTGTGCAGAAATATATTGCGCGCCATACCGCAAGACCTTTTTTTTTAATGTTGTTTTTATTAAAACATGTGTTATTGGTTTACAATGGTTTACCTGCGAAGCAAAGTGCTTATCTGCAGGTGGTTGCAAATACATAGATTGTTTCAGTCTTTGAAGTGACTTTACATTCATTTGTTTTAAGTTTACATTAATTCAAGTGGTTAATTCAATTTTAAGCTTTTATAAGTGAGATTAATTTTACGAATTAAAAACTTTAATATACGGAAAGAGAGATTTGCGTATAGAGAGAGATTGCAATAGAAATCTCTTAAACTCTTTTTTCCTTTTTTTTTGAAATTTGGAATGACTTTTAAAAACTGTGGCAGCGAATTCATTAGTTTGGGGACAGTGCATCGTGGTTCTCAGTGTCCATACAAGTTGATAGCTTTCGGAACTTCAAGCATCCCTTGGGCTCGTCTTCTTCTGTTTAGCGAGTGACTTAAGTGTTGCTGAAATCGTGGGTCACTCATGTGGTGTAGCAGTGTTGTCATCTGGAAGATTGCTTTGACATCTAGGAATTGAAAATATGAATTAAAAGGTCTTATTCTTACAAGGCGATGTTGTAGGTTAGATATCTTGTCCATGTGAGATTTTGCTACGTTTCCCCAGGCCAGAATACCGTATCAAATGAGCGACTCTGCTAATGAGTAATACACCTGCCTTAGCACTTCTACGTTTGTGTAACGCTTAAGGTACGTCATTGCAAAGATGGTGTTTTAAGTTGACGGCGCAGGACATTGATGTGGTCACGCCAGAGAAAATTCTCGTCGATGGTAACTCCTAAGTATTTAATACTTCTGACTACTTCAATAGCGTTGGTATTCCTTGTTAGCGAACAGCGGTCATTGCGATGGAATATTTGAATCTCTTCTGTTGGTTTTGACGGAGTACGAATGTGCATCACCTTTGTTTTAGCAGCATTTATGACTAGGCCATTATCATGACAGCATTCGGATATAGCGTTGAATTCGTCTTGCATTATCTGCACAGCTGAATTCAAGTGTTTGTGTTTTACCACGATTGCTATGTCGTCAGCATAGGCATAAGCAGTACTCTTTTCCAATAGTCTCAATAATTCGTTTGTGAAAAGAATAAATAATATGGGACTTAATTTGGAGCCTTGTGGCACACCGTATTCACATTCTTTTTCATTGATCAATGTGTCAGAAACCTTGACTTGGATTGTGCTATCAGTCAGATAGCTTTTGAGCCAGTTTACCAGAACTCCTCTCAACCCCATTCTGCTGACACTTTCCACATGTGTCAGGGTATCGAATGCCTTGCTAAAATCGATAAATAGCACAATTACATGATGGTTTTTGTTTAGTCCTGCATTGACCACATTTGTAAACTCCCCCAGCAGTGATTGTGTACTCCTGCCTTTTTGGAAGCCGTACTGATTCGGTTGTAGCACTTTGTGTTTCGAAATAAAACAATTAACACGATTAGCAAGTACTTCTTCCAGGCATTTTTCAACAGCGGGTAGTATTGCAATCGGCCTGTAATTTGCTGTTTTGTTTTTTACCCCTCTTTTGTAAATTGGGCGAATTATCGACTTCTTCATCAACTTTGGCACATGACATTGAAACATACTACAATTTATTATTTTAGTGATAACTGGAGTGAGACACATAGCATTCTATTTGAGATCAATTGGTCTAATATTATCTACTCCAGGACCTTTTTAATTGACTCAGTATCTTATATACTTCCGGTTCAGTTGCTTCCTCTAAATATATGGTTTGTTGAAGTTGACTGCTCGCTTTATGTCACAGGCATGGATGATGTTTGCGGCTTGATTGGAAAATTGATTTGAGAGTTTCTCCACAATGTCTTTCAGCTCAACAGCTGCAACTGGAAAGTTGTTTATGATGACTTCGTCAATTGAACGCTTCCTTCTGCCAAGAAGTTCATTCACGACACCCCAGTTTTTTCTTGGGTAATTTTTAGCATTTACGAATTTTTTAGCATTTACGAAAATTTGTAATAATTTGCTTTCATTAGTTCGATGTTCTTATTCACCGTGGTCCTATACTTCTTGTACTGGCTTTCATACGTTTTACATCTCGGGCTATTTTTCCACTTCCTATAAAGCTCATCCCTGTTTTTGTATATAGTGATTATTTCGGTTAAAATCCATAGCTTGTGCTTGCGGGTTCGTAGGGTTGAGCTCGATAACTGTGTAGCTTATACAGTTTTTTATAAATATTGCGACACCTCCTCCTTTCCTACCGTCACGGTTGAAGAATTCGTTCTAAGGCCGTCAATATTATAGAAATCATTTTTTCCCCTTAGTATATTAATTTCATTTAACACTAATACATCAACGTAACATAACACATTTTCTATTTCTGCTATGAAAGCATTCTATGTTTTGTTATTGATCTAATATTAAAACATATAGAACAAAAATTAATTTTCTTCAAATAATTTTTATCGATGCCGGAAACACCGTGTATTACCTTAAACTCTAACTCGGCTTCACTGTATGTGTTTTCCATTTTGATGTTTTTTTGCTTTTAATTTCCTGAGTTAGATGCATACATAGACAAAACTTAGTTCGTCATTTTACTTACATCGTTACAAGAGCCGATGTGTATTGTGTCACTGTGTTCGTATATTTTTGCCAAGATTTTGCCGGTAGTCTCCCACACGAACTTCCAATTACATTCTCTGGCTTTGTTTTTTGCTAGCCAGAAAAGGTGTTTATTAGTAGGTGTTAGGTGATTGTTCAAATAAACAGATGTTCCAATTTCGGTTGGTGCACTTGACGATGCTGTTCCATTGCAATTGTTTTCTATGATTTTTTTAGAGGAACATTGCGTATGGTTTTTTGCCTTTTTGATGATGTTTGTTTTAAATGTGTGGCTTGCAAATTACACTACTATTGTTGTTTTTATATGTTTAATTGTTTAATAGTTTTGCCTACTGCTTCGACAATTTCCATCAAGTTTTCATTTTGTGTCGGTGGAATGTTTTTGATTTCAATGTTATTTTTTAATAGGTGTTGTTCAAGTGTGTTAATTTTAGTTTCCAGTGTAAATATTTGTTCATCTTTTTTCTTGTTACTTTCCTTGAGTTCTCTTATTTCGTTGGAGAGTTTCTGTAGTGCTTCGTTGTTCGATGTCATGTGCTGTTTTATTTCTTCATACTTGTTCGCCACAAATTCACAACTAGAACTTATACCCGACATTTCTTTTCTCATTTTTCGCATTTCATTCAGAATTATTTCAAAATTGTTATCTGATGGCGCTGATTTTTGGGTTGGAGCTGCTGTTGCCGATTCTTGTGAACTCGCGCACCTCGTTCGTTGGGTCAGTGGTTGTGTTGCAGTGGTTTCCACTGTTACCTTGGGTGCGGAGAGCGCTGCAAGTTCTCTTCTACAGGCTGGACATCTCCATTCGTCCTTTCTGGCCATAGCCATTTTCCGGTACGATTTTTCCGAAATGGATGTGCATCATACTATAAACTCTGTACTGAAAGGCTAACAAGTTTATTATTTACCTCCTGAAATTTTTATATTTTTCTCTGGTTTAAGCTCTTTGCAAAAAGTATATCTATCAAGTTTTTAACATAGAATACGTGGCCAACTGACCACCTATATTAGTTGACAGTGTTTTGAATAATTTGTCTTTTATTTAACAATATATATATATTTTTAAATTGGACTTGTTACACAAAATTTGATATTTTTCCCTTGGGCGAATTCAACACGCACATTATCAAGGCTCTACCAGCTATAGCGGACATCCCCCCTTCTTACGGAATGGACGCACAAGATACAAACAGCACTTGTGCAGCGCTCTGCAGCACATGCATCAAACCGCTCTCTTCCAAAGGGGACTTTGTGACCTGTCAGAGTTGCAAATCGAAGTACCACTACGCTCCATGTACAACTTTGTCCGATGCCACTTACGTCAAATTGAACCGCGATCGCCGATCCGAATGGAAGTGTCAAATCTGCAGACAAAAAAGTAAGCCACCATCAACTACACAAGCAGCCCAAACAATACCAGCTGATCATTAACCACCTCAAAAACAACATCGAGATGAAACCGAAGAAGTTGATATGCAGATGAAACGATATAGATATGATACACTCTCCTTAACTGAAATAAAAACTGATGTAAACACTATGCATTCGGATATAGCGGAACTCAAAACAAACACAAAACACCTGAATGAAATGCAAACAAAATATATAAGCAAATTGAACTCTCTAACGTAGACATGAAGAAAGAAATATCAAACCCTTTTGCTAAAATGAATGAGACAATGTCAGAACTAGCACTTCAAATCAAGGATCTTACTCAGAAGAACTATGAGAAGGAGTTAAAAATTGCTCAAATTGAACAAAAAACGATATTCTTGAGCAACAAGAAACTCGAATTTTAGCAATGGAAAGTAAAATCAACACTCTTGAACAAAAAGGTTACGATAAGAATATTGAAATTAAAAATGTCGTGAAGAAGGAGAATGAAAATGTCAAACAAATAGTCAAAACTATATTCAGAGAAGTTAAGATAAACATCGATGATAATGATATTGTGGAAGCCTATCGCACAAAACAAAAGCAGGAAAACATTATCGCAAAATTTTCCTCTATGCACATTAAAAACCAGCTAATGCAAAATACACGCGGCAAACACATTAATGGGGAAACATTAGAAATTGAAAATTCAAAGGATAACAAAACGAAAATATATGTCAACGATCAGCTAACACAAACAAACCGACGTTTGCTATGGCTGGCGAAAACAAAAGCAAGATGCAATGTGCAAGATTGATGTTTGTGTGGGTACGCGAGGGGCAAATCTTTGCAAAAAAGAATGAAAAATCAATTATTTTATATATTAACACAGAAAAGAATATTGAACTTATAGAATAAAGAGTAAACTATACAACAAAAATGAATAAGTTAACAACAAGCACACTCCAAAATTACGAAAACATAAATAAAACACAATTTAAAACTTTTCTTTTTTCATGTATTTATTTAAACATTCGATCGCACTCGTAGATGTTATAGTACTCGTTGAAACAAATATCACAGATAATGAAAATGACATGTTCAACATACGTGAGTTCAACGCAGAATATTTCAACAGACACCAACAGTTAGGTGGAGGAATAGCCGTCTACGTAAAAGAATCACTCAACTATGAACGCTCTCTGCTCAAAACTCTCTCATTTGAGTCAATAAACATTAGAATCCATACAAAGGAAAGCCCAGTCTCAATTCTTGCCATATACCGCCCACCATCTAACAAACCTAAAGCTTTTATCAAAGAGATGGAGCAAGTTCTCGTTAAAATGGAAAAAATGAGAGATATGGTGATCATAGGAGACATGAATATCAACTTACATGACTGCGAAGGCAACAATAGAGGCACGAACACTGCAAGAGAATACCTTGAAATGATGTCATCCAATGGTATGATAGATACGAATAACAAGAGCACGAGAGTGGATATTGCCGCAGAAACAAGCACCAACATCGATCATCTGTTTATTCGTAGTAAGTGCAATGCCCAAACAGCTGTTGTCCTAACAAATATTTCCGATCATTACTCACTCATGCTGGGACTAGATCCTATGAGAAATGATACAGAGAGAAATCAAAAACAAGAAAAAGAAAATAGAAAAACTATAAGCAATCATAGGGTAAATGCTCTGTTTTCTGGCATAGATTGGAATGAAATCATTAATTTGCAAAATGTTAACGAAATTTACAAAAAATTACGAACCACATTTAAAACAATCTACGAAGAATCGCAAACATTATCAAATGAAAGGAAGAAAAGATTACCCAACCCTTGGATGAATGATGAATTAATCGAGTATTGTAAAAAAAGAGACGAACTTTACAAGTAATTTCTATCAAAACCTAAAGATAAACCTAGAGAGAAGGAGTACAAAGCATATAGACACGCAGTTAACAAGAAATTAGTAAACGCGAAAAACGCGTTTTTCAAAAATAAGTTCTCGGAAAATAAAAACAATATCAAAAAAACAATAAAAGAGATAGTGGGAAAAAAATCAGACAATCTTGATCAAATCATTCTAAAAAACTTTAAAAATGTTGAAATGGATGCCTTAACAAACAAATTCGCCTATACATTTAAGGAAAACGTGGTGAAAACAATACACGATTGTCCTATTGAAACATTAAACAGGAAAGAAAGTCCTATACAAAACTCACTGTTCTTAGAAAGAACGAATGAACTAGAAGTCTTCAACATAATTAAAAACATAGATGTAAATAAAGGTCCCGGGTATGACGGAATACGACCGAAAGACCTAAAAAACAACGCTGAACTACTAGCACCTGCAATAGCAAAACTAATAAACGCTAGCCTCGATGAAATGACAATTCCTAAGGAACTAAAAATGTCTATAGTCCGACCAATTTATAAAAAAGGAACAAAGTCCGATGTCAACAACTATAGGCCGATAGCAATTTTACCGGTCTTCGAAAAAATACTGGAAGAAATTGTTACTAGGAGACTGAAGCAATTCCTTGTCAAATACAAAATAATTGACTCTAGGCAATATGGATTTCAAAAAGGCAAAAATATCAACCAACTCTTAGGCTATTTCGCGAGCACGCTTAACCGAAGCTTAAGCAAAAAACAGCATACTCTGGCTTTATTTATCGATTTCAGCAAGGCTTTCGATACACTGTCACACGCAAAAATAATAGAATGTCTGGAGAAAGCCGGTGTTAGAGGACAATGCTTAGAATGGGTGAAACATTATTTGAAATGTCGATCATACCGCGTAAAAATCGCGGACAATCTAAATGACGAAGTAGAGACAACGCATGGAGTACCACAGGGCTCAAAATTGGGCCCTCTTTTGTACATTATATAAGAAGAGAAGAGTACAGTTTTCGCATATGCAGATGACACCACAATCCTTGTATCGCACAGAGACATCGAGGCTGCAATGAGAATTATGCAAAGTGAACTAAATATCATTTCAAGATGGTCTCATGACAACGGCATCACAATTAATGTAGAGAAAACAAAAATTATGCACATTAAGCCACCGCACTTTATATATCGCGACATCCGAATAAAGTTTCACAGCACTCAATGCCTTCATACTAACAGAGAAAATAGCGAGACACCACATGATAAATGCGAAACCATAATTGAAGTTGTCAACAGTTTCAAGTATCTTGGTATAATAGTTGACCACATTCTCAAATGGCACCAACACATCGAGCAACTTCAACGAAAACTTCGCAGTACAGCATACATGCTGCAACACCTAAGCTACTGCTGTAACTATGACGTATTAAAACAGGCATACCTAGCATTGAGCGAATCATATATATGACACGGGATAACGGCGTGGGGAACATCAACCTACTGCAGTAAACTCCAAAGAAGTCAAAACTATTTGCTGAAAATTCTCGCCAGGAAGAAAAATATCAACTACCACAACAACAGTGCAACGACAAACAACCAACTTGGGCTCTTAGACATCGAAGGCATATTCAAATCCACCTTGATAAACGAATTTTACAATGACAGCAGCTTCAGAATACAAATAGACCACACCCACAACACCCGAAGAAATACAGAGGGAAGATACAAGATAGCCAAATTCCACAACAACTATGGAAAGAACTCTTTTCCGACATTAATTCCGACAGTGCTAAATGAACTACCAACCAATCTTTTAAATATCTCCCACTTCCTGGAAAGAAAAAAATTAATAAAAATGCATTTTACGCATAAAACACCCTGTTAAAATATTCCGAATCTATATACGCATATATATCCTAGTTTCGTTTTTATTTTTATAATTTCGTTAGTATCAATGTAATGTGTTGTATACAATTTAAATAATATATATTTTATAGTAAATATTAATGGGGAATTAATACACCTACCAAAATGAGATTCTTGCAGACAAGCCAAAGGGCTTCGCAGGATTATTTCTTCTTTCTTTGTAAAGTGTTAAATAATAAATAGTAATAAAAAAATAATAAAAAAATAAGGTGTCCAGAAATATATTGCGCGCCGTACCGCAATATATTTGTGGACACTAGGTGTCCAGAAATATATTGCGCGTAGAAATATATACCGCAAAATATATCTGGACACTAAGTGTCCAGAAATATATTTGCGCGCCATACCGCGATATATTTGTGGACACTAGATGTCCAGGAATATATTACGCGCCATACCGCAATATATTTGTGGACACTAGGTGTCCAGAAATATATTGCGCGCCATACCGCAATATATTTGTGGACACTAGATGTCCAGGAATATATTACGCGCCATACCGCAATATATTTGTGGACACTAGGTGTCCAGAAATATATTGCGCGCCATACCGCAATATATTTGTGGACACTAGGTGTCCAGAAATATATTGCGCGCCATACCGCAATATATTTGTGAACACTAGGTGTCCAGGAATATATTGCGCGCCATACAGCAATATATTTGTGGACACTAGGTGGCCAGGAATATATTGCGCGCCATACCGCAATATATTTGTGGACACTAGGTGTCCAGGAATATACTGCGCGCCGTACCGCAATATATTTGTGGACACTAGGTGTCCAGGAATATATTGCGCGCCATACCGCAATATATTTGTGGACACTAGGTGTCCAGGAATATATTGCGCGCCATACCGCAAAATATATCTGGACACTATTTGTCCAGAAATATATTGCGCGCCATTCCGCAATATATTTGTGGACACTAGGTGTCCAGAAATATATTGCGCGTCATACCGCAAAATATATCTGGACACTTTGTGTCCAGGAATATATTGCGCGCCATACCGCAATATATATCTGGACACCTAGTGTCCACAAATATATTGCGGTATGGCGCGCAATATATTCCTAGACACCTAGTGTCCACAAATATATTGCGGTATGGCGCGCAATATATTTCTGGACACCTAGTGCCAGATATATTTTGCGGTATGACGCGCAATATATTCCTGGACACCTAGGACACCAGAAATATATTGCGCGCCATACCGCAATATATTTGTGGACACTAGGTGTCCAGAAATATATTGCGCACCATACCGCAATATATTTGCAATATATTGCGCGCCATACCGCAATATATTTGCAATATATTGCGCGCCATACCGCAATATATTTGTGGACACTAGGTGTCCAGGAATACATTGCGCGCCATACCGCAATATATTTGTGGACACTAGGTGTCCAGAAATATATTGCGCGCCATACCGCAATATATTTGTGGACACTAGGTGTCCAGGAATATATTGCGCGCCATACCGCAATATATTTGTGGACACTAGGTGTCCAGAAATATATTGCGCGTCATACCGCAAAATATATCTGGACACTAGGTGTCCAGAAATATATTGCGCGCCATACCGCAATATATTTGTGGACACTAGGTGTCTAGGAATATATTGCGCGCCATACCGCAATATATATCTGGACACCTAGTGTCCAGGAATATAGTGCGCGCCATACCGAAATATATTTGTGGACACTTGGTGTCTAGGAATATATTGCGCGCCATACCGCAATATATTTGTGGACACTAGGTGGTTGGCGCGCCATACCGCAATATATTTGTGGACACTAGGTGTCCAGAAATATATTGCGCGCCATACCGCAATATATTTGTGGACACTAGGTGTCCAGAAATATTTTGCGCGCCATACCGCAATATATTTGTGGACATTAGGTGTCCAGGAATATATTGCGCGCCATACCGCAATATATTTGTGGACGCTAGGTGTCCAGGAATATATTGCGCGCCATACCGCAATATATTTGTGGACACTAGGTGTCCAGAAATATATTGCGCCCCATACCGCAATATATTTGCAATATATTGCGCGCCATACCGCAATATATTTGCAATATATTGCGCGCCATACCGCAATATATTTGTGGACGCTAGGTGTCCAGAAATATATTGCGCGCCATACCGCAATATATTTGTGGACACTAGGTGTCCAGGAATATATTGCGCGCCATACCGCAATATATTTGTGGACGCTAGGTGTCCAGGAATATATTGCGCGCCATACCCCAATATATTTGTGGACACTAGGTGTCCAGGAATATATTGCGCGCCATACCGCAATATATTTGTGGACACTAGGTGTCCAGAAATATATTGCGCGCCATACCGCAATATATTTGTGGACACTAGGTGTCTAGGAATATATTGCGCGCCATACCGCAATATATATCTGGACACCTAGTGTCCAGGAATATATTGCGCGCCATACCGCAATATATTTGTGGACGCTAGGTGTCCAGGAATATATTGCGCGCCATACCCCAATATATTTGTGGACACTAGGTGTCCAGGAATATATTGCGCGCCATACCGCAATATATTTGTGGACACTAGGTGTCCAGGAATATATTGCGCGCCATACCGCAATATATTTGTAGACACTAGTTGCGGTATGGCGCGCCAGAAATATATTGCACCCCATACCGCAATATATTTGTGGACACTAGGTGTCTAGAAATATATTGCGCGCCATACCGCAATATATTTGTGGACACTAGGTGTCCAGAAATATATTGCGCGCCATACCGCAATATATTTGTGGACACTAGGTGTCCAGGAATATATTGCGCGCCATACCGCAATATATTTGTGGACATTAGGTGTCCAGGAATATATTGCGCGCCATACCGCAATATATTTGTGGACGCTAGGTGTCCAGGAATATGTTGCGCGCCATACCGCAATATATTTGTGGACACTAGGTGTCTAGAAATATATTGCGCGCCCTACCGCAAAATATATCTGGACACTAGGTGTCCAGAAATATATTGCGCGCCCTACCGCAAAATATATCTGGACACTAGGTGCCCAGAAATATATTGCGCGCCATACCGCAATATATTTGTGGACACTAGGTGTCCAGGAATATATTGCGCGCCATACCGCAATATATTTGTGGACACTAGGTGTCCAGAAATATATTGCGCGCCATACCGCAATATATTTATGGACACTAGGTGTCCAGGAATATATTGCGCGCCATACCGCAATATATTTGTGGACACTAGGTGTCCAGAAATATATTGCGCGCCATACCGCAAAATATATCTGAACACTGGGTGTCCAGAAATATATTGCGCCCCATACCGCAATATATTTGTGGACACTAGGTGTCCAGAAATATATTGCGCGACATACCGCAATATATTTGTGGACACTAGGTGTCCAGGAATATATTGCGCGCCATACCGCAATATATTTGTGGTCACTAGGTGTCCAGGAATATATTGCGCGCCATACCGCAACATATTTGTGGACACTAGGTGTCCAGAAATATATTGCGCGCCATACCGCAATATATTTGTGGACACTACGTGTCCAGAAATATATTGCGCGCCATACCGCAATATATTTGTGGACACTAGGTGTCCAGAAATATATTGCGCGCCATACCCCAATATATTTGTGGACACTAGGTGTCCAGGAATATATTGCGCGCCATACCCCAATATATTTGTGGACACTAGGTGTCCAGAAATATATTGCGCGCCATACCGCAATATATTTGTGGACACTAGCTGTCCAGGAGTATATTGCGCGCCATACCGCAATATATTTGTGGACGCTAGGTGTCCAGAAATATATTGCGCGCCATACAGCAAAATATATCTGAACACTAGGTGTCCAGAAATATATTGCGCGCCATACCGCAATATATTTGTGGACACTAGGTGTCCAGGAATATATTGCGCGCCATACCGCAATATATTTGTGGACACTAGGTGTCCAGGAATATATTGCGCGTCATACCGCAATATATTTGTGGACACTAGGTGTCCAGAAATATATTGCGCGCCATACCGGAATATATTTGTGGACACTAGGTGTCCAGAAATATATTGCGCTCCATACCGCAATATATTTGTGGACACTAGGTGTCCAGGAATATATTGCGCGCCATACCGCAGAATATTTATGGACACTAGGTGTCCAGAAATATATTGCGCGCCATGCCGCAATATATTTGTGGACACTAGCTGTCCAGGAGTATATTGCGCGCCATACCGCAATATATTTGTGGACGCTAGGTGTCCAGAAATATATTGCGCGCCATACCGCAATATATTTGTGGACACTAGGTGTCCAGAAATATATTGCGCCCCATACCGCAAAATATATCTGGACACTAGGTGTCCAAAAATATATTGCGCGCCATACCGCAATATATTTGTGGTCACAATATATTGCGCGCCATACCGCAACATATTTGTGGACACTAGGTGTCCAGGAATATATTGCGCGCCATACCGCAATATATTTGTGGACACTAGGTGTCCAGGAATATATTGCGCGTCATACCGCAATATATTTGTGGACACTAGGTGTCCAGAAATATATTGCGCGCCATACCGCAGTATATTTGTGGACACGAGGTGTCCAGAAATATATTGCGCGCCATACCGCAATATATTTGTGGAGACTAGGTGTCCAGAAATATATTGCGCGCCATACCGCAATATATTTGTGGACACTAGGTGTCCAGGAATATATTGCGCGCCATACCGCAATATATTTGTGGACACTAGGTGTCCAGGAATATGTTGCGCGCCATACCGCAATATATTTGTGGACACTAGGTGTCCAGAAATATATTGCGCGCCATACCGCAAAATAAATCTGGACACTAGGTGTCCAGAAATATATTGCGGACACTAGGTGTCCAGAAATATATTGCGCGCCATACCGCAGTGTATTTGTGGACACTAGGTGTCCAGAAATATATTGCGCTCCATACCGCAATATATTTGTGGACACTAGGTGTCCAGGAATATATTGCGCGCCATACCGCAATATATTTGTGGACACTAGGTGTCCAGAAATATATTGCGCGCCATACCGCAGAATAATTATGGATACTAGGTGTCCAGAAATATATTGCGCGCCATACCGCAGAATATTTATGGATACTAGGTGTCCAGAAATATATTGCGCGCCATACCGCAATATATTTGTGGACACTAGGTGTCCAGAAATATATTGCGCGCCATACCGCAAAATATATCTGGACACTAGGTATCCAGAAATATATTGCGCGCCATACCGCAATATATTTGTGGACACTAGGTGTCCAGAAATATATTGCGCGCCATACCGCAATATATTTGTGGATACTAGGTGTCCAGGAATATATATCGCGCGCCATACCGCAATATATTTGTGGACACTAGGTGTCCAGAAATATATTGCGCGCCATACCGCAGAATATTTATGGACACTAGGTGTCCAGAAATATATTGCGCGCCATACCGCAATATATTTGTGGACACTAGGTGTCCAGAAATATATTGCGCTCCATAGCGCAATATATTTGTGGACACTAGGTGTCCAGGAATATATTGCGCGCCATACCGCAGAATATTTATGGACACTAGGTGTCCAGAAATATATTGCGCGCCATACCGCAATATATTTGTAGACACTAGGTGTCCAGAAATATATTGCGCGCCATACCGCAATATATTTGTGGACACTAGATGTCCAGGAATATATAGCGCGCCATACCGCAATATATTTGTGGACACTAGGTGTCCAGAAATATATTGCGCTCCATACCGCAATATATTTGTGGACACTAGGTGTCCAGGAATATATTGCGCGCCATACCGCAATATATTTGTGGACACTAGGTGTCCAGAAATATATTGCGCGCCATACCGCAGAATATTTATGGATACTAGGTGTCCAGAAATATATTGCGCGCCATACCGCAATATATTTGTGGACACTAGGTGTCCAGAAATATATTGCGCGCCATACCGCAATATATTTGTGGACACTAGGTGTCCAGGATATATTGCGCCATACCGCAATATATTTGTGGACACTAGGTGTCCAGGAATATATTGCGCACCATGCCGCAATATATTTGTGGACACTAGGTGTCCAGAAATATATTGCGCGCCATACCGCAGTATATTTATGGACACTAGGTGTCCAGAAATATATTGCGCGCCATACCGCAATATATTTGTGGACGCTAGGTGTCCAGAAATATATTGCGCGCCATACCGCAATATATTTGTGGACACTAGCTGTCCAGGAGTATATTGCGCGCCATACCGCAATATATTTGTGGACGCTAGGTGTCCAGAAATATATTGCGCGCCATACAGCAAAAACTATCTGAACACTAGGTGTCCAGAAATATATTGCGCGCCATACCGCAATATATTTCTAGCGCCATACCGCAATGTATTTGTGGACACTAGGTGCCATACCGCAAAATATATCTGGACACTAGGTGTCCAGAAATATATTGCACGCCATACCGCAAAATATATCTGGACACTAGGTGTCCAGAAATATATTGCGCGCCATACCGCAATATATTTGTGGACACTAGGTGTCCAGAAATATATTGCGCGCCATACCGCAGAATATTTATGGACACTAGGTGTCCAGAAATATATTGCGCGCCATACCGCAATAAATTTGTGGACACTAGGTGTCCAGGAATATATTGCGCGTCATACCGCAATATATTTGTGGACACTAGGTGTCCAGAAATATATTGCGCGCCATACCGCAATATATTTGTGGACACTAGGTGTCCAGAAATATATTGCGCGCCATACCGCAATATATTTGTGGACACTAGGTGTCCAGAAATATATTGCGCGCCATACCGCAGTATATTTGTGGACACGAGGTGTCCAGAAATATATTGCGCGCCATACCGCAATATATTTGTGGACACTAGGTGTCCAGAAATATATTGCGCGCCATACCGCAATATATTTGTGGACACTAGGTGTCCAGGAATATATTGCGCGCCATACCGCAATATATTTGTGGACACTAGGTGTCCAGGAATATGTTGCGCGCCATACCGCAATATATTTGTGGACACTAGGTGTCCAGAAATATATTGCGCGCCATACCGCAAAATAAATCTGGACACTAGGTGTCCAGAAATATATTGCGGACACAAGGTGTCCAGAAATATATTGCGCGCCATACCGCAGTATATTTGTGGACACTTGGTGTCCAGAAATATATTGCGCTCCATACCGCAATATATTTGTGGACACTAGGTGTCCAGGAATATATTGCGCGCCATACCGCAATATATTTGTGGACACTAGGTGTCCAGAAATATATTGCGCGCCATACCGCAGAATATTTATGGATACTAGGTGTCCAGAAATATATTGCGCGCCATACCGCAATATATTTGTGGACACTAGGTGTCCAGAAATATATTGCGCTCCATACCGCAATATATTTGTGGACACTAGGTGTCCAGAAATATATTGCGCGCCATACCGCAAAATATATCTGGACACTAGGTGTCCAGAAATATATTGCGGACACAAGGTGTCCAGAAATATATTGCGCGCCATACCGCAGTATATTTGTGGACACTAGGTGTCCAGAAATATATTGCGCTCCATACCGCAATATATTTGTGGACACTAGGTGTCCAGGAATATATTGCGCGCCATACCGCAATATATTTGTGGACACTAGGTGTCCAGAAATATATTGCGCGCCATACCGCAGTATATTTATGGACACTAGGTGTCCAGAAATATATTGCGCGCCATACCGCAATATATTTGTGGACACTAGGTGTCCAGAAATATATTGCGCGCCATACAGCAAAATATATCTGAACACTAGGTGTCCAGAAATATATTGCGCGCCATACCGCAGAATATTTATGGACACTAGGTGTCCAGAAATATATTGCGCGCCATACCGCAGAATATTTATGGACACTAGGTGTCCAGAAATATATTGCGCGCCATACCGCAATATATTTGTGGACACTAGGTGTCCAGGAATATATTGCGCGTCATACCGCAATATATTTGTGGACACTAGGTGTCCAGAAATATATTGCGCGCCATACCGCAATATATTTGTGGACACTAGGTGTCCAGAAATATATTGCGCGCCATACAGCAATATATTTGTGGACACTAGGTGTCCAGAAATATATTGCGCGCCATACCGCAATATATTTGTGGACACTAGGTGTCCAGAAATATATTGCGCGCCATACCGGAATATATTTGTGGACACTAGGTGTCCAGAAATATATTGCGCTCCATACCGCAATATATTTGTGGACACTAGGTGTCCAGGAATATATTGCGCGCCATACCGCAGAATATTTATGGACACTAGGTGTCCAGAAATATATTGCGCGCCATACCGCAATATATTTGTGGACACTAGGTGTCCAGAAATATATTGCGCGCCATACCGCAGTATATTTGTGGACACGAGGTGTCCAGAAATATATTGCGCGCCATACCGCAATATATTTGTGGACACTAGGTGTCCAGAAATATATTGCGCGCCATACCGCAATATATTTGTGGACACTAGGTGTCCAGGAATATATTGCGCGCCATACCGCAATATATTTGTGGACACTAGTTGTCCAGAAATATATTGCGCGCCATACCGCAGAATATTTATGGATACTAGGTGTCCAGAAATATATTGCGCGCCATACCGCAATATATTTGTGGACACTAGGTGTCCAGAAATATATTGCGCGCCATACCGCAGAATATTTATGGACACTAGGTGTCCAGAAATATATTGCGCGCCATACCGCAATATATTTGTGGAAACTAGGTGTCCAGAAATATATTGCGCTCCATACCGCAATATATTTGTGGACACTAGGTGTCCAGGAATATATTGCGCGCCATACCGCAGAATATTTATGGACACTAGGTGTCCAGAAATATATTGCGCTCCATACCGCAATATATTTGTAGACACTAGGTGTCCAGAAATATATTGCGCGCCATACTGCAATATATTTGTGGACACTAGGTGTCCAGGAATATATAGCGCGCCATACCGCAATATATTTGTGGACACTAGGTGTCCAGAAATATATTGCGCTCCATACCGCAATATATTTGTGGACACTAGGTGTCCAGAAATATATTGCGCTCCATACCGCAATATATTTGTGGACACTAGGTGTCCAGGAATATATTGCGCGCCATACCGCAATATATTTGTGGACACTAGGTGTCCAGGAATATATAGCGCGCCATACCGCAATATATTTGTGGACACTAGGTGTCCAGAAATATATTGCGCTCCATACCGCAATATATTTGTGTACACACAGGTGTCCAGGAATATATTGCGCACCATGCCGCAACATATTTGTGGACACTAGGTGTCCAGAAATATATTGCGCGCCATACCGCAGTATATTTATGGACACTAGGTGTCCAGAAATATATTGCGCGCCATACCGCAATATATTTGTGGACACTAGGTGTCCAGAAATATATTGCGCGCCATACCGCAATATATTTGTGGACACTAGGTGTCCAGGAATATATTGCGCGCCATACCGCAATATATTTGTGGACACTAGGTGTCCAGGAATAAGTTGCGCGCCATACCGCAATATATTTGTGGACACTAGGTGTCCAGAAATATACGCGCCATACCGCAATATATTTGTGGACACTAGGTGTCCAGAAATATATTGCGCGCCATACCGCAAAATATTTATGGACACTAGGTGTCCAGAAATATATTGCGCGCCATACCGCAAAATATATCTGGACACTAGGTGTCCAGAAATATATTGCGGACACAAGGTGTCCAGAAATATATTGCGCGCCATACCGCAGTATATTTGTGGACACTAGGTGTCCAGAAATATATTGCGCTCCATACCGCAATATATTTGTGGACACTAGGTGTCCAGGAATATATTGCGCGCCATACCGCAATATATTTGTGGACACTAGGTGTCCAGGAATATATTGCGCGCCATTCCGCAGAATATTTATGGACACTAGGTGTCCAGAAATATATTGCGCGCCATACCGCAATATATTTGTAGACACTAGGTGTCCAGAAATATATTGCGCGCCATACCGCAATATATTTGTGGACACTAGGTGTCCAGGAATATATAGCGCGCCATACCGCAATATATTTGTGGACACTAGGTGTCCAGAAATATATTGCGCTCCATACCGCAATATATTTGTGGACACTAGGTGTCCAGGAATATATTGCGCGCCATACCGCAATATATTTGTGGACACTAGGTGTCCAGAAATATATTTGTGGACACTAGGTGTCCAGAAATATATTGCGCGCCATACCGCAGAATATTTATGGATACTAGGTGTCCAGAAATATATTGCGCGCCATACCGCAATATATTTGGACACTAGGTGTCCAGAAATATATTGCGCGCCATACCGCAGTATATTTGTGGACGCGAGGTGTCCAGAAATATATTGCGCGCCATACCGCAATATATTTGTGGACACTAGGTGTCCAGAAATATATTGCGTGCCATACCGCAGTATACTTATGGACACTAGGTGTCCAGAAATATATTGCGCGCCATACCGCAGTATATTTATGGACACTAGGTGTCCAGAAATATATTGCGCGCCATACCGCAATATATTTGGACACTAGGTGTCCAGAAATATATTGCGCGCCATACCGCAGAATATTTATGGATACTAGGTGTCCAGAAATATATTGCGCGCCATACCGCAATATATTTGTGGACACTAGGTGTCCAGAAATATATTGCGCGCCATACCGCAAAATATATCTGGACACTAGGTGTCCAGAAATATATTGCGCGCCATACCGCAATATATTTGTGGACACTAGGTGTCCAGAAATATATTGCGCGCCATACCGCAGAATATTTATGGACACTAGGTGTCCAGAAATATATTGCGCGCCATACCGCAGAATATTTATGGACACTAGGTGTCCAGAAATATATTGAGCGCCATACCGCAATATATTTGTGGACACTAGGTGTCCAGGAATATATTGCGCGCCATACCGCAGAATATTTATGGACACTAGGTATCCAGAAATATATTGCGCGCCATACCGCAATATATTTGTAGACACTAGGTGTCCAGAAATATATTGCGCGCCATACCGCAATATATTTGTGGACACTAGGTGTCCAGGAATATATAGCGCGCCATACCGCAATATATTTGTGGACACTAGGTGTCCAGAAATATATTGCGCTCCATACCGCAATATATTTGTGGACACTAGGTGTCCAGGAATATATTGCGCGCCATACCGCAATATATTTGTGGACACTAGGTGTCCAGGAATATATAGCGCGCCATACCGCAATATATTTGTGGACACTAGGTGTCCAGAAATATATTGCGCTCCATACCGCAATATATTTGTGTACACACAGGTGTCCAGGAATATATTGCGCACCATGCCGCAATATATTTGTGGACACTAGGTGTCCAGAAATATATTGCGCGCCATACTGCAGTATATTTATGGACACTAGGTGTCCAGAAATATATTGCGCGCCATACCGCAATATATTTGTGGACACTAGGTGTCCAGAAATATATTGCGCGCCATACCGCAATATATTTGTGGACACTAGGTGTCCAGGAATATATTGCGCGCCATACCGCAATATATTTGTGGACACTAGGTGTCCAGGAATAAGTTGCGCGCCATACCGCAATATATTTGTGGACACTAGGTGTCCAGAAATATACGCGCCATACCGCAATATATTTGTGGACACTAGGTGTCCAGAAATATATTGCGCGCCATACCGCAAAATATTTATGGACACTAGGTGTCCAGAAATATATTGCGCGCCATACCGCAAAATATATCTGGACACTAGGTGTCCAGAAATATATTGCGGACACAAGGTGTCCAGAAATATATTGCGCGCCATACCGCAGTATATTTGTGGACACTAGGTGTCCAGAAATATATTGCGCTCCATACCGCAATATATTTGTGGACACTAGGTGTCCAGGAATATATTGCGCGCCATACCGCAATATATTTGTGGACACTAGGTGTCCAGGAATATATTGCGCGCCATACCGCAGAATATTTATGGACACTAGGTGTCCAGAAATATATTGCGCGCCATACCGCAATATATTTGTAGACACTAGGTGTCCAGAAATATATTGCGCGCCATACCGCAATATATTTGTGGACACTAGGTGTCCAGGAATATATAGCGCGCCATACCGCAATATATTTGTGGACACTAGGTGTCCAGAAATATATTGCGCTCCATACCGCAATATATTTGTGGACACTAGGTGTCCAGGAATATATTGCGCGCCATACCGCAATATATTTGTGGACACTAGGTGTCCAGAAATATATTGCGCGCCATACCGCAGAATATTTATGGATACTAGGTGTCCAGAAATATATTGCGCGCCATACCGCAATATATTTGGACACTAGGTGTCCAGAAATATATTGCGCGCCATACCGCAGTATATTTGTGGACACGAGGTGTCCAGAAATATATTGCGCGCCATACCGCAATATATTTGTGGACACTAGGTGTCCAGAAATATATTGCGCGCCATACCGCAATATATTTGTGGACACTAGGTGTCCAGGAATATATTGCGCGCCATACCGCAATATATTTATGGATACTAGGTGTCCAGAAATATATTGCGCGCCATACCGCAATATATTTGTGGACACTAGGTGTCCAGAAATATATTGCGCGCCATACCGCAATATATTTGTGGACACTAGGTGTCCAGGAATATATTGCGCGCCATACCGCAATATATTTGTGGACACTAGGTGTCCAGGAATATATAGCGCGCCATACCGCAATATATTTGTGGACACTAGGTGTCCAGAAATATATTGCGCTCCATACCGCAATATATTTGTGTACACACAGGTGTCCAGGAATATATTGCGCACCATGCCGCAATATATTTGTGGACACTAGGTGTCCAGAAATATATTGCGCGCCATACCGCAGTATATTTATGGACACTAGGTGTCCAGAAATATATTGCGCGCCATACCGCAATATATTTGTGGACACTAGGTGTCCAGAAATATATTGCGCGCCATACCGCAATATATTTGTGGACACTAGGTGTCCAGGAATATATTGCGCGCCATACCGCAATATATTTGTGGACACTAGGTGTCCAGGAATAAGTTGCGCGCCATACCGCAATATATTTGTGGACACTAGGTGTCCAGAAATATACGCGCCATACCGCAATATATTTGTGGACACTAGGTGTCCAGAAATATATTGCGCGCCATACCGCAAAATATTTATGGACACTAGGTGTCCAGAAATATATTGCGCGCCATACCGCAAAATATATCTGGACACTAGGTGTCCAGAAATATATTGCGGACACAAGGTGTCCAGAAATATATTGCGCGCCATACCGCAGTATATTTGTGGACACTAGGTGTCCAGAAATATATTGCGCTCCATACCGCAATATATTTGTGGACACTAGGTGTCCAGGAATATATTGCGCGCCATACCGCAATATATTTGTGGACACTAGGTGTCCAGGAATATATTGCGCGCCATACCGCAGAATATTTATGGACACTAGGTGTCCAGAAATATATTGCGCGCCATACCGCAATATATTTGTAGACACTAGGTGTCCAGAAATATATTGCGCGCCATACCGCAATATATTTGTGGACACTAGGTGTCCAGGAATATATAGCGCGCCATACCGCAATATATTTGTGGACACTAGGTGTCCAGAAATATATTGCGCTCCATACCGCAATATATTTGTGGACACTAGGTGTCCAGGAATATATTGCGCGCCATACCGCAATATATTTGTGGACACTAGGTGTCCAGAAATATATTGCGCGCCATACCGCAGAATATTTATGGATACTAGGTGTCCAGAAATATATTGCGCGCCATACCGCAATATATTTGGACACTAGGTGTCCAGAAATATATTGCGCGCCATACCGCAGTATATTTGTGGACACGAGGTGTCCAGAAATATATTGCGCGCCATACCGCAATATATTTGTGGACACTAGGTGTCCAGAAATATATTGCGCGCCATACCGCAATATATTTGTGGACACTAGGTGTCCAGGAATATATTGCGCGCCATACCGCAATATATTTGTGGACACTAGGTGTCCAGAAATATATTGCGCGCCATACCGCAGAATATTTATGGATACTAGGTGTCCAGAAATATATTGCGCGCCATACCGCAATATATTTGTGGACACTAGGTGTCCAGAAATATATTGCGCGCCATACCGCAAAATATATCTGGACACTAGGTGTCCAATAATATATTGCGCGCCATACCGCAATATATTTGTGGACACTAGGTGTCCAGAAATATATTGCGCGCCATACCGCAGAATATTTATGGACACTAGGTGTCCAGAAATATATTGCGCGCCATACCGCAGAATATTTATGGACACTAGGTGTCCAGAAATATATTGCGCGCCATACCGCAATATATTTGTGGACACTAGGTGTCCAGAAATATATTGCGCTCCATACCGCAATAAATTTGTGGACACTAGGTGTCCAGGAATATATTGCGCGCCATACCGCAGAATATTTATGGACACTAGGTGTCCAGAAATATATTGCGCGCCATACCGCAATATATTTGTAGACACTAGGTGTCCAGAAATATATTGCGCGCCATACCGCAATATATTTGTGGACACTAGGTGTCCAGGAATATATTGCGCGCCATACCGCAATATATTTGTGGACACTAGGTGTCCAGAAATATATTGCGCTCCATACCGCAATATATTTGTGGACACTAGGTGTCCAGGAATATATTGCGCGCCATACCGCAATATATTTGTGGACACTAGGTGTCCAGAAATATATTGCGCGCCATACCGCAGAATATTTATGGATACTAGGTGTCCAGAAATATATTGCGCGCCATACCGCAATATATTTGTGGACACTAGGTGTCCAGAAATATATTGCGCGCCATACCGCAATATATTTGTGGACACTAGGTGTCCAGAAATATATTGCGCGCCATACCGCAATATATTTGTGGACACTAGGTGCCCAGGAATATATTGCGCGCCATACCGCAATATATTTGTGGACACTAGGTGTCCAGGAATAAGTTGCGCGCCATACCGCAATATATTTGTGGACACTAGGTGTCCAGAAATATACGCGCCATACCGCAATATATTTGTGGACACTAGGTGTCCAGAAATATATTGCGCGCCATACCGCAAAATATTTATGGACACTAGGTGTCCAGAAATATATTGCGCGCCGTACCGCAATATATTTGTGGACACTAGGTGTCCAGATATATATTGCGCGCCGTACCGCACAATATTTGTGGACACTAGGTGTCCAGAAATATATTGCGCGCCATACCGCAATATATTTGTGGACACTAGGTGTCCAGGAATATATTGCGCGCCATACCGGAGAATATTTATGGACACTAGGTGTCCAGAAATATATTGCACGCCATACCGCAGAATATTTATGGACACTACATATCCAGAAATATACTGCGCGCCATACCGCAAAATATATCTGGACACTAGGTGTCCAGAAATATATTGCGCGCCATACCGCAATATATTTATGGACACTAGGTGTCCAGAAATATATTGCGCGCCATACCGCAGAATATTTATGGACACTAGGTGTCCAGGAATATATTGCGCGCCATACCGCAGACTACTTATGGACACTAGGTGTCCAGAAATATATTTCGCGCCATACTGCAATATATTTGTGGACACTAGGTGTCCAGAAATATATTGCGCGCCATACCGCAGAATATTTATGGACACTAGGTGTCCAGAAATATATTGCGCGCCATACCGCAATATATTTATGGACACTAGGTGTCCAGAAATATATTGCGCGCCATACCGCAGAATATTTATGGACACTAGGTGTCCAGGAATATATTGCGCGCCATACCGCAGACTACTTATGGACACTAGGTGTCCAGAAATATATTTCGCGCCATACTGCAATATATTTGTGGACACTAGGTGTCCAGAAATATATTGCGCGCCATACCGCAGAATATTTATGGACACTAGGTGTCCAGAACTATATTGCGCGCCATACCGCAATATATTTATGGACACTAGGTGTCCAGAAATATATTGCGCGCCATACCGCAGAATATTTATGGACACTAGGTGTCCAGGAATATATTGCGCGCCATACCGCAGACTACTTATGGACACTAGGTGTCCAGAAATATATTTCGCGCCATACTGCAATATATTTGTGGACACTAGGTGTCCAGAAATATATTGCGCGCCATACCGCAGAATATTTATGGACACTAGGTGTCCAGAAATATATTGCGCGCCATACCGCAATATATTTGTGGACACTAGGTGTCCAGAAATATATTGCGCGCCATACCGCAATATATTTGTGGACACTAGGTGTCCAGGAATATATTGCGCGCCATACCGCAATATATTTGTGGACACTAGGTGTCCAGGAATATATTACGCGCCATACCGCAATATATTTGTGGACACTAGGTGTCCAGAAATATATTGCGCGCCATACCGCAGAATATTTATGGACACTAGGTGTCCAGGAATATATTGCGCGCCATACCGCAGAATACTTATGGACACTAGGTGTCCAGAAATATATTTCGCGCCATACCGCAATATATTTGTGGACACTAGGTGTCCAGAAATATATTGCGCGCCATACCGCAGAATATTTATGGACACTAGGTGTCCAGAAATATATTGCGCGCCATACCGCAATATATTTGTGGACACTAGGTGTCCAGAAATATATTGCGCGCCATACCGCAATATATTTGTGGACACTAGGTGTCCAGGAATATATTGCGCGCCATACCGCAATATATTTGTGGACACTAGGTGTCCAGGAATATATTACGCGCCATACCGCAATATATTTGTGGACACTAGGTGTCCAGAAATATATTGCGCGCCATACCGCAGAATATTTATGGACACTAGGTGTCCAGAAATATATTGCGCGCCATACCGCAGAATATTTATGGACACTACATATCCAGAAATATATTGCGCGCCATACCGCAAAATATATCTGGACACTAGGTGTCCAGAAATATATTGCGCGCCATACCGCAATATATTTGTGGACACTAGGTGTCCAGAACTATATTGCGCGCCATACCGCAATATATTTATGGACACTAGGTGTCCAGAAATATATTGCGTGCCATACCGCAGAATATTTATGGACACTAGGTGTCCAGGAATATATTGCGCGCCATACCGCAATATATTTGTGGACACTAGGTGTCCAGAAATATATTGCGCGCCATACCGCAAAATATATCTGGACACTAGGTGTCCAGAAATATATTGCGCGCCATAATGCAATATATTTGTGGACACTAGGTGTCCAGGAATATATTGCGCGCCATACCGCAATATATTTGTGGACACTAGGTGTCCAGAAATATATTGCGCGCCATACCGCATTATATTTGCGGACACTAGGTGTCCAGGAATATGTTGCGCGCCATACCGCAATATATTTGTGGACACTAGGTGTCCAGGAATATGTTGCGCGCCATACCGCAATATATTTGTGGACACTAGGTGTCCAGGAATATGTTGCGCGCCATACCGCAGAATATTTATGGGCACTAGGTGTCCAGAAATATATTGCGCGCCATACCGCAGAATATTTATGGACACTAGGTATCCAGAAATATACTGCGCGCCATACCGCAAAATATATCTGGACACTAGGTGTCCAGAAATATATTGCGCGCCATACCGCAATGTATTTGTGGACACTAGGTGTCCAGAACTATATTGCGCGCCATACCGCAAAATATTTATGGACACTAGGTGTCCAGGAATATATTGCGCGCCATACCGCAATATATTTGGGGACACTAGGTGTCCAGGAATATGTTGCGCGCCATAACGCAATATATTTGTGGACACTAGGTGTCCAGAAATATATTGCGCGCCATACCGCAAAATATATCTGGACACTAGGTGTCCAGGAATATATTGCGCGCCATACCGCAGAATACTTATGGACACTAGATGTCCAGAAATATATTGCGCGCCATACCGCAATATATTTGTGGACACTATGTGTCCAGAAATATATTGCGCGCCATACCGCAGAATATTTATGGACACTAGGTATCCAGAAATATATTGCGCGCCATACCGCAATGTATTTGTGGACACTAGGTGTCCAGAACTATATTGCGCGCCATACCGCAATATATTTATGGACACTAGGTGTCCAGGAATATATTGCGCGCCATACGGCAATATATTTGGGGACACTAGGTGTCCAGGAATATGTTGCGCGCCATAACGCAATATATTTGTGGACACTAGGTGTCCAGAAATATATTGCGCGCCATACCGCAAAATATATCTGGACACTAGGTGTCCAGGAATATGTTGCGCGCCATACCGCAGAATATTTATGGACACTAGGTGTCCAGAAATATATTACGCGCCATACCGCAATATATTTGTGGACACTAGGTGTCCAGAAATATATTACGCGCCATTCCGCAATATATTTGTGGACACTAGGTGTCCAGAAAGATATTGCGCGCCATACCGCAAAATATATCTGGACACTAGGTGTCCAGGCATATATTGCGCGCCATACAGCAATATATTTGTGGACACTAGGTGTCCAGGAATATATTGCGCGCCATACCGCAGAATATTTATGGACATTAGGTGTCCAGAAATATATTGCGCGCCATACCGCAATATATTTGTGGACACTAGGTGTCCAGAAATATATTGCGCGCCATACAGCAATATATTTGTAGACACTAGGTGTCCAGCAATATATTTGTGGACACTAGGTGTCCAGAAATATATTGCGCGCCATACAGCAATATATTTGTGGACACTAGGTGTCCAGAAATATATTGCGCGCCATACCGCAATATATTTGTGGACACTAGGTGTCCAGGAATATATTGCGCGCCATACCGCAATGTATTTGTGGACACTAGGTGTCCAGAAATATATTGCGCGCCGTACGGTAAAATATATCTGGACACTAGGTGTCCAGAAATATATTTCGCGCCATACCGCAATATATTTGTGGACACTAGGTGTCCAGAAATATATTGCGCGCCATACAGCAATATATTTGTAGACACTAGGTGTCCAGCAATATATTTGTGGACACTAGGTGTCCAGAAATATATTGCGCGCCATACAGCAATATATTTGTGGACACTAGGTGTCCAGAAATATATTGCGCGCCATACCGCAATATATTTGTGGACACTAGGTGTCCAGGAATATATTGCGCGCCATACCGCAATATATTTGTGGACACTAGGTGTCCCGAAATATATTGCGCACCATACCGCAATATATTGCGCGCCATACCGCAATATATTTGTGGACACTAGGTGTCCACCTGTCCATATATTCTGGACACTAGGTGTCCAGAAATATATTGCGCGCCATACCGCAGAATATTTATGGACACTACATATCCAGAAATATATTGCGCGCCATACCGCAAAATATATCTGGACACTAGGTGTCCAGAAATATATTGCGCGCCATACCGCAATATATTTGTGGACACTAGGTGTCCAGAACTATATTGCGCGCCATACCGCAATATAATTATGGACACTAGGTGTCCAGAAATATATTGCGCGCCATAATGCAATATATTTGTGGACAATAGGTGTCCAGGAATATATTGCTCGCCATACCGCAATATATTTGTGGACACTAGGTGTCCAGAAATATATTGCGCGCCATACCGCAATATATTTGCGGACACTAGGTGTCCAGAAATATATTGCGCGCCATACCGCAATATATTTGTGGACACTAGGTGTCCAGGAATATGTTGCGCGCCATACCGCAATATATTTGTGGACACTAGGTGTCCAGGAATATATTGCGCGCCATACCGCAGAATATTTATGGACACTAGGTGTCCAGGAATATATTGCGCGCCATACCGCAAAATATATCTGGACACTAGGTGTCCAGAAATATATTGCGCGCCATAATGCAATATATTTGTTGACAATAGGTGTCCAGGAATATATTGCGCGCCATACCGCAATATATTTGTGGACACTAGGTGTCCAGGAATATGTTGCGCGCCATACCGCAATATATTTGTGGACACTAGGTGTCCAGGAATATGTTGCGCGCTATACCGCAATATATTTGTGGACACTAGGTGTCCAGGAATATGTTGCGCGCCATACCGCAGAATATTTATGGACACTAGGTGTCCAGAAATATATTGCGCGCCATACCGCAGAATATTTATGGACACTAGGTGTCCAAAAATATATTGCGCGCCATACCGCAATATATTTGTGGACACTAGGTGTCCAGGAATATATTGCGCGCCATACCGCAATATATTTGTGGACACTAGGTGTCCAGAAATATATTGCGCGCCATACCGCAAAATATTTATGGACACTAGGTGTCCAGAAATATATTGCGCGCCATACCGCAGAATATTTATGGACACTACATATCCAGAAATATATTGCGCGCCATACCGCAAAATATATCTGGACACTAGGTGTCCAGAAATATATTGCGCGCCATACCGCAATATATTTGTGGACACTAGGTGTCCAGAACTATATTGCGCGCCATACCGCAATATATTTATGGACACTAGGTGTCCAGAAATATATTGCGCACCATACCGCAGAATATTTATGGACACTAGGTGTCCAGGAATATGTTGCGCGCCATACCGCAGAATATTTATGGACACTAGGTGTCTAGAAATATATTGCGCGCCATACCGCAGAATATTTATGGACACTAGGTATCCAGAAATATACTGCGCGCCATACCGCAAAATATATCTGGACACTAAGTGTCCAGAAATATATTGCGCGCCATACCACAATGTATTTGTGGACACTAGGTGTCCAGGAATATATTGCGCGCCATACCGCAATATATTTGTGGACACTAGGTGTCCCGAAATATATTGCGCACCATACCGCAATATATTTGTGGACACTAGGTGTCCAGGAATATATTGCGCGCCATACCGCAGAATATTTATGGACACTAGGTGTCCAGAAATATATTGCGCGCCATACCGCAAAATATTTATGGACACTAGGTGTCCAGGAATATGTTGCGCGCCATACCGCAATATATTTGTGGACACTAGGTGTCCAGGAATATGTTGCGCGCCATACCGCAGAATATTTATGGACACTAGGTGTCCAGAAATATATTGCGCGCCATACCGCAAAATATATCTGGACACTAGGTGTCCAGAAATATATTGCGCGCCATACCGCAATATATTTGTGGACACTAGGTGTCCAGGAATACATTGCGCGCCATACCGCAATATATTTGTGGACACTAGGTGTCCAGGAATATATTGCGCGCCATACCGCAATATATTTGTGGACACTAGGTGTCCAGAAATATATTACGCGCCATACCGCAATATATTTGTGGACACTAGGTGTCCAGAAATATATTGCGCGCCATACCGCAAAATATATCTGGACACTAGGTGTCCAGAAATATATTGCGCGCCATACCGCAATATATTTGTGGACACTAGGTGTCCAGAACTATATTGCGCGCCGCACCGCAATATATTTGTGGACACTAGGTGTCCAGGAATATATTGCGCGCCATACCGCAATATATTTGTGGACACTAGGTGTCCAGGAATATGTTGCGCGCCATACCGCAATATATTTGTGGACACTAGGTGTCCAGGAATATGTTGCGCGCCATACCGCAATATATTTGTGGACACTAGGTGTCCAGGAATATGTTGCGCGCCATACCGCAGAATATTTATGGACACTAGGTGTCCAGAAATATATTGCGCGCCATACCGCAGAATATTTATGGACACTAGGTGTCCAGGAATATGTTGCGCGCCATACCGCAATATATTTGTGGACACTAGGTGTCCAGGAATATGTTGCGCGCCATACCGCAGAATATTTATGGACACTAGGTGTCCAGAAATATATTGCGCGCCATACCGCAGAATATTTATGGACACTAGGTGTCCAGGAATATGTTGCGCGCCATACCGCAATATATTTGTGGACACTAGGTGTCCAGGAATATGTTGCGCGCCATACCGCAGAATATTTATGGACACTAGGTGTCCAGAAATATATTGCGCGCCATACCGCAAAATATATCTGGACACTAGGTGTCCAGAAATATATTGCGCGCCATAATGCAATATATTTGTGGACAATAGGTGTCCAGGAATATATTGCGCGCCATACCGCAATATATTTGTGGACACTAGGTGTCCAGAAATATATTGCGCGCCATACCGCAATATATTTGTGGACACTAGGTGTCCAGGAATATATTGCGCGCCATACCGCAATATATTTGTGGACACTAGGTGTCCCGAAATATATTGCGCACCATACCGCAATATATTGCGCGCCATACCGCAATATATTTGTGGACACTAGGTGTCCACCTGTCCATATATTCTGGACACTAGGTGTCCAGAAATATATTGCGCGCCATACCGCAGAATATTTATGGACACTACATATCCAGAAATATATTGCGCGCCATACCGCAAAATATATCTGGACACTAGGTGTCCAGAAATATATTGCGCGCCATACCGCAATATATTTGTGGACACTAGGTGTCCAGGAATATGTTGCGCGCCATACCGCAATATATTTGTGGACACTAGGTGTCCAGGAATATGTTGCGCGCCATACCGCAATATATTTGTGGACACTAGGTGTCCAGGAATATGTTGCGCGCCATACCGCAATATATTTGTGGACACTAGGTGTCCAGAAATATATTGCGCGCCAAACCGCAGAATATTTATGGACAGTAGGTGTCCAGAAATATATTACGCGCCATACCGCAATATATTTGTGGACACTAGGTGTCCAGAAATATATTACGCGCCATTCCGCAATATATTTGTGGACACTAGGTGTCCAGAAAGATATTGCGCGCCATACCGCAATATATTTGTGGACACTAGGTGTCCAGGAATATATTGCGCGCCATACCGCAGAATATTTATGGACACTAGGTGTCCAGAAATATATTGCGCGCCATACCGCAATATATTTGTGGACACTAGGTGTCCAGAACTATATTGCGCGCCATACCGCAATATATTTATGGACACTAGGTGTCCAGAAATATATTGCGCGCCATACCGCAAAATATATTTGGACACTAGGTGTCCAGAAATATATTGCGCGCCATACCGCAATATATTTGTGGACACTAGGTGTCCAGGAATATATTACGCGCCATACCGCAATATATTTGTGGACACTAGGTGTCCAGAAATATATTACGCGCCATACCGCAATATATTTGTGGACACTAGGTGTCCAGAAATATATTGCGCGCCATACCGCAATATATTTGTGGACACTAGGTGTCCAGAAATATATTGCGCGCCATACCGCAAAATATATCTGGACACTAGGTGTCCAGAAATATATTGCGCGCCATACCGCAATATATTTGTGGACACTAGGTGTCCAGAAATATATTGCGCGCCATACCGCAATATATTTGTGGACACTAGGTGTCCAGGAATATATTGCGCGCCATACCGCAGAATATTTATGGACACTAGGTGTCCAGAAATATATTGCGCGCCATACCGCAATATATTTGTGGACACTAGGTGTCCAGAAAAATATTGCGCGCCATACCGCAGAATATTTATGGACACTAGGTGTCCAAAAATATATTGCGCGCCATACCGCAGAATATTTATGGACACTAGGTGTCCAGAAATATATTGCGCGCCATACCGCAATATATTTGTGGACACTAGGTTTCCAGAAATATATTGCGCGCCATACCGCAAAATATAACTGGACACTAGGTGTCCAGAAATATATTGCGCGCCATACCGCAATATATTTGTGGACACTAGGTGTCCAGAAATATATTGCGCGCCATACCGCAATATATTTGTGGACACTAGGTGTCCAGGAATATATTGCGCGCCATACCGCAATATATTGGTGGACACTAGGTGTCCAGAAATATATTGCGCGCCATACCGCAATATATTTGTGGACACTAGGTGTCCAGGAATATATTGCGCGCCATACCGCAGAATATTTATGGACACTAGGTGTCCAGAAATATATTGCGCGCCATACCGCAATATATTTGTGGACACTAGGTGTCCAGAACGATATTTCGCCCCATACCGCAATATATTTATGGACACTAGGTGTCCAGAAATATATTGCGCGCCATACCGCAATATATTTGTGGACACTAGGTGTCCAGAAATATATTGCGCGCCATACCGCAATATATTTGTGGACACTAGGTGTCCAGAAATATATTGCGCGCCATACCGCAATATATTGGTGGACACTAGGTGTCCAGAAATATATTGCGCGCCATACCGCAATATATTTGTGGACACTAGGTGTCCAGGAATATATTGCGCGCCATACCGCAGAATATTTATGGACACTAGGTGTCCAGGAATATATTGCGCGCCATACCGCAATATATTTGTGGACACTAGGTGTCCAGGAATATATTGCGCGCCATACCGCAATATATTTGTGGACACTAGGTGTCCAGGTATATATTGCGCGCCATACCGCAATATATTTGTGGACACTAGGTGTCCAGAAATATATTGCGCGCCATACCGCAATATATTTGTGGACACTAGGTGTCCAGAAATATATTGCGCGCCATACCGCAATATATTTGTGGACACTAGGTGTCCAGAAATATATTGCGCGCCATACCGCAATATATTTGTGGACACTAGGTGTCCAGGAATATATTGCGCGCCGTACCGCAATATATTTGTGGACACTAGGTGTCCAGAAATATATTGCGCGCCATACCGCAATATATTTGTGGACACTAGGTGTCCAGAAATATATTGCGCGCCATACCGCAAAATATATCTGGACACTAGGTGTCCAGAAATATATTGCGCGCCATACCGCAATGTATTTGTGGACACTAGGTGTCCAGAACTATATTGCGCGCCATACCGCAATATATTTATGGACACTAGGTGTCCAGGAATATATTGCGCGCCATACCGCAGAATATTTATGGACACTAGGTGTCCAGAAATATATTGCGCGCCATACCGCAGAATATTTATGGACACTAGGTGTCCAGAAATATATTGCGCGCCATACCGCAATATATTTGTGGACACTAGGTGTCCAGGAATATATTGCGCGCCATACCGCAATATATTTGTGGACACTAGGTGTCCAGGAATATATTACGCGCCATACCGCAATATATTTGTGGACACTAGGTGTCCAGAAATATATTGCGCGCTATACCGCAGAATATTTATGGACACTAGGTGTCCAGGAATATGTTGCGCGCCATACTGCAGAATGTTTATGGACACTAGGTGTCCAGAAATATATTGCGCGCCATACCGCAGAATATTTATGGACACTAGGTATCCAGAAATATACTGCGCGCCATACCGCAAAATATATCTGGACACTAAGTGTCCAGAAATATATTGCGCGCCATACCACAATGTATTTGTGGACACTAGGTGTCCAGGAATATATTGCGCGCCATACCGCAGAATATTTATGGACACTAGGTGTCCAGAAATATATTGCGCGCCATACCGCAAAATATATCTGGACACTAGGTGTCCAGAAATATATTGCGCGCCATACCGCAATATATTTGTGGACACTAGGTGTCCAGGAATATATTGCGCGCCATACCGCAATATATTTGTGGACACTAGGCGTCCAGGAATATATTGCGCGCCATACCGCAATATATTTGTGGACACTAGGTGTCCAGAAATATATTACGCGCCATACCGCAATATATTTGTGGACACTAGGTGTCCAGAAATATATTACGCGCCATACCGCAATATATTTGTGCACACTAGGTGTCCAGAAATATATTGCGCGCCATACCGCAATATATTTGTGGACACTAGGTGTCCAGAAATATATTACGCGCCATACCGCAATATATTTGTGGACACTAGGTGTCCAGAAATATATTGCGCGCCATACCGCAATATATTTGTGGACACTAGGTGTCCAGAACTATATTGCGCGCCGCACCGCAATATATTTGTGGACACTAGGTGTCCAGGAATATATTGCGCGCCATACCGCAATATATTTGTGGACACTAGGTGTCCAGGAATATGTTGCGCGCCATACCGCAATATATTTGTGGACACTAGGTGTCCAGGAATATGTTGCGCGCCATACCGCAATATATTTGTGGACACTAGGTGTCCAGGAATATGTTGCGCGCCATACCGCAGAATATTTATGGACACTAGGTGTCCAGAAATATATTGCGCGCCATACCACAGAATATTTATGGACACTAGGTGTCCAGGAATATATTGCGCGCCATACCGCAATATATTTGTGGACACTAGGTGTCCAGGAATATGTTGCGCGCCATACCGCAGAATATTTATGGACACTAGGTGTCCAGAAATATATTGCGCGCCATACCGCAAAATATATCTGGACACTAGGTGTCCAGAAATATATTGCGCGCCATAATGCAATATATTTGTGGACAAGAGGTGTCCAGGAATATATTGCGCGCCATACCGCAATATATTTGTGGACACTAGGTGTCCAGAAATATATTGCGCGCCATACCGCAATATATTTGCGGACACTAGGTGTCCAGAAATATATTGCGCGCCATACCGCAATATATTTGTGGACACTAGGTGTCCAGGAATATATTGCGCGCCATACCGCAATATATTTGTGGACACTAGGTGTCCAGGAATATGTTGCGCGCCATACCGCAATATATTTGTGGACACTAGGTGTCCAGGAATATGTTGCGCGCCATACCGCAAAATATTTGTGGACACTAGGTGTCCAGGAATATGTTGCGCGCCATACCGCAATATATTTGTGGACACTAGGTGTCCAGGAATATGTTGCGCGCCAGACCGCAGAATATTTATGGACACTAGGTGTCCAGAAATATATTGCGCGCCATACCGCAGAATATTTATGGACACTAGGTATCCAGAAATATACTGCGCGCCATACCGCAAAATATATCTGGACACTAGGTGTCCAGAACTATATTGCGCGCCATACCGCAATATATTTATGGACACTAGGTGTCCAGGAATATATTGCGCGCCATACCGCAATATATTTGTGGACACTTGGTGTCCAGGAATATGTTGCGCGCCATAACGCAATATATTTGTGGACACTAGGTGTCCAGAAATATATTGCGCGCCATACCGCAAAATATATCTGGACACTAGGTGTCCAGGAATATATTCCGCGCCATACCGCAGAATACTTATGGACACTAGGTGTCCAGAAATATATTGCGCGCCATACCGCAATATATTTGTGGACACTAGGTGTCCAGAAATATATTGCGCGCCATACCGCAGAATATTTATGGACACTAGGTGTCCAGAAATATATTGCGCGCCATACCGCAATATATTTGTGGACACTAGGTGTCCAGAACTATATTGCGCGCCATACCGCAATATATTTGTGGACACTAGGTGTCCAGAAATATATTGCGCGCCATACCGCAAAATATATTTGGACACTAGGTGTCCAGAAATATATTGCGCGCCATACCGCAATATATTTGTGGACACTAGGTGTCCAGGAATATATTACGCGCCATACCGCAATATATTTGTGGACACTAGGTGTCCAGAAATATATTACGCGCCATACCGCAATATATTTGTGGACACTAGGTGTCCAGAAATATATTGCGCGCCATACCGCAATATATTTGTGGACACTAGGTGTCCAGAAATATATTGCGCGCCATATCGCAATATATTTGTGGACACTAGGTGTCCAGAAATATATTGCGCGCCATACCGCAAAATATATCTGGACACTAGGTGTCCAGAAATATATTGCGCGCCATACCGCAATATATTTGTGGACACTAGGTGTCCAGAAATATATTGCGCGCCATACCGCAATATATTTGTGGACACTAGGTATCCAGGAATATATTGCGCGCCATACCGCAGAATATTTATGGACACTAGGTGTCCAGAAATATATTGCGCGCCATACCGCAATATATTTGTGGACACTAGGTGTCCAGAAAAATATTGCGCGCCATACCGCAGAATATTTATGGACACTGGGTGTCCAAATATATATTGCGCGCCATACCGCAGAATATTTATGGACACTAGGTGTCCAGAAATATATTGCGCGCCATACCGCAATATATTTGTGGACACTAGGTTTCCAGAAATATATTGCGCGCCATACCGCAAAATATATCTGGACACTAGGTGTCCAGAAATATATTGCGCGCCATACCGCAATATATTTGTGGACACTAGGTGTCCAGAAATATATTGCGCGCCATACCGCAAAATATTTATGGACACTAGGTGTCCAGAAATATATTGCGCGCCATACCGCAAAATATTTATGGACACTAGGTGTCCAGAAATATATTGCGCGCCATACCGCAGAATATATCTGGACACTACATATCCAGAAATATATTGCGCGCCATACCGCAAAATATATCTGGACACTAGGTGTCCAGAAATATATTGCGCGCCATACCGCAATATATTTGTGGACACTAGGTGTCCAGAACTATATTGCGCGCCATACCGCAATATATTTATGGACACTAGGTGTCCAGAAATATATTGCGCGCCATACCGCAGAATATTTATGGACACTAGGTGTCCAGGAATATGTTGCGCGCCATACCGCAGAATATTTATGGACACTAGGTGTCCAGAAATATATTGCGCGCCATACCGCAGAATATTTATGGACACTAGGTATCCAGAAATATACTGCGCGCCATACCGCGAAATATATTGCGCGCCATACCACAATGTATTTGTGGACACTAGGTGTCCAGGAATATATTGCGCGCCATACCGCAATATATTTGTGGACACTAGGTGTCCCGAAATATATTGCGCACCATACCGCAATATATTTGTGGACACTAGGTGTCCAGGAATATATTGCGCGCCATACCGCAGAATATTTATGGACACTAGGTGTCCAGAAATATATTGCGCGCCATACCGCAAAATATATCTGGACACTAGGTGTCCAGAAATATATTGCGCGCCATACCGCAATATATTTGTGGACACTAGGTGTCCAGGAATATATTGCGCGCCATACCGCAATATATTTGTGGACACTAGGTGTCCAGGAATATATTGCGCGCCATACCGCAATATATTTGTGGACACTAGGTGTCCAGAAATATATTACGCGCCATACCGCAATATATTTGTGGACACTAGGTGTCCAGAAATATATTACGCGCCATACCGCAATATATTTGTGGACATTAGGTGTCCAGAAATATATTGCGCGCCATACCGCAATATATTTGTGGACACTAGGTGTCCAGAAATATATTACGCGCCATACCGGAATATATTTGTGGACACTAGGTGTCCAGAAATATATTGCGCGCCATACCGCAATATATTTGTGGACACTAGGTGTCCAGAACTATATTGCGCGCCGCACCGCAATATATTTGTGGACACTAGGTGTCCAGGAATATATTGCGCGCCATACCGCAATATATTTGTGGACACTAGGTGTCCAGGAATATGTTGCGCGCCATACCGCAATATATTTGTGGACACTAGGTGTCCAGGAATATGTTGCGCGCCATACCGCAATATATTTGTGGACACTAGGTGTCCAGGAATATGTTGCGCGCCATACCGCAGAATATTTATGGACACTAGGTGTCCAGAAATATATTGCGCGCCATACCGCAGAATATTTATGGACACTAGGTGTCCAGGAATATGTTGCGCGCCATACCGCAATATATTTGTGGACACTAGGTGTCCAGGAATATGTTGCGCGCCATACCGCAGAATATTTATGGACACTAGGTGTCCAGAAATATATTGCGCGCCATACCGCAAAATATATCTGGACACTAGGTGTCCAGAAATATATTGCGCGCCATAATGCAATATATTTGTGGACAATAGGTGTCCAGAAATATATTGCGCGCCATACCGCAATATATTTGCGGACACTAGGTGTCCAGAAATATATTGCGCGCCATACCGCAATATATTTGTGGACACTAGGTGTCCAGGAATATATTGCGCGCCATACCGCAATATATTTGTGGACACTAGGTGTCCAGGAATATGTTGCGCGCCATACCGCAATATATTTGTGGACACTAGGTGTCCAGGAATATGTTGCGCGCCATACCGCAATATATTTGTGGACACTAGGTGTCCAGGAATATGTTGCGCGCCATACCGCAATATATTTGTGGACACTAGGTGTCCAGGAATATGTTGCGCGCCATACCGCAGAATATTTATGGACACTAGGTGTCCAGAAATATATTGCGCGCCATACCGCAGAATATTTATGGACACTTGGTATCCAGAAATATACTGCGCGCCATACCGCAAAATATATCTGGACACTAGGTGTCCAGAAATATATTGCGCGCCATACCGCAATATATTTGTGGACACTAGGTGTCCAGGAATATATTGCGCGCCATACCGCAATATATTTGTGGACACTAGGTGTCCAGGAATATATTGCGCGCCATACCGCAAAATATATCTGGACACTAGGTGTCCAGGAATATATTCCGCGCCATACCGCAGAATACTTATGGACACTAGGTGTCCAGAAATATATTGCGCGCCATACCGCAGAAAATTTATGGACACTAGGTGTCCAGAAATATATTGCGCGCCATACCGCAAAATATATCTGGACACTAGGTGTCCAGGCATATATTGCGCGCCATACAGCAATATATTTGTGGACACTAGGTGTCCAGGAATATGTTGCGCGCCATAACGCAATATATTTGTGGACACTAGGTGTCCAGAAATATATTGCGCGCCATACCGCAGAAAATTTATGGACACTAGGTGTCCAGAAATATATTGCGCGCCATACCGCAAAATATATCTGGACACTAGGTGTCCAGGCATATATTGCGCGCCATACAGCAATATATTTGTGGACACTAGGTGTCCAGGAATATGTTGCGCGCCATAACGCAATATATTTGTGGACACTAGGTGTCCAGAAATATATTGCGCGCCATACCGCAAAATATATCTGGACACTAGGTGTCCAGGCATATATTGCGCGCCATACAGCAATATATTTGTGGACACTAGGTGTCCAGGAATATATTGCGCGCCATACCGCAATATATTTGTGGACACTAGGTGTCCAGGAATATGTTGCGCGCCATAACGCAATATATTTGTGGACACTAGGTGTCCAGAAATATATTGCGCGCCATACCGCAAAATATATCTGGACACTAGGTGTCCAGGAATATATTCCGCGCCATACCGCAATATATTTGTGGACACTAGGTGTCCAGGAATATGTTGCGCGCCATACCGCAATATATTTGTGGACACTAGGTGTCCAGGAATATGTTGCGCGCCATACCGCAATATATTTGTGGACACTAGGTGTCCAGGAATATGTTGCGCGCCATACCGCAATATATTTGTGGACACTAGGTGTCCAGGAATATGTTGCGCGCCATACCGCAGAATATTTATGGACACTAGGTGTCCAGGAATATGTTGCGCGCCATACCGCAATATATTTGTGGACACTAGGTGTCCAGGAATATGTTGCGCGCCATACCGCAATATATTTGTGGACACTAGGTGTCCAGGAATATATTGCGCGCCATACCGCAATATATTTGTGGACACTAGGTGTCCAGGAATATGTTGCGCGCCATACCGCAATATATTTGTGGACACTAGGTGTCCAGGAATATGTTGCGCGCCATAATGCAATATATTTGTGGACACTAGGTGTCCAGGAATATGTTGCGCGCCATACCGCAATATATTTGTGGACACTAGGTGTCCAGGAATATGTTGCGCGCCATACCGCAATATATTTGTGGACACTTGGTGTCCAGGAATATGTTGCGCGCCATACCGCAATATATTTGTGGACACTAGGTGTCCAGGAATATGTTGCGCGCCATACCGCAGAATATTTATGGACACTAGGTGTCCAGAAATATATTGCGCGCCATACCGCAGAATATTTATGGACACTTGGTATCCAGAAATATACTGCGCGCCATACCGCAAAATATATCTGGACACTAGGTGTCCAGAAATATATTGCGCGCCATACCGCAATATATTTGTGGACACTAGGTGTCCAGGAATATATTGCGCGCCATACCGCAATATATTTGTGGACACTAGGTGTCCAGGAATATATTGCGCGCCATACCGCAAAATATATCTGGACACTAGGTGTCCAGGAATATATTCCGCGCCATACCGCAGAATACTTATGGACACTAGGTGTCCAGAAATATATTGCGCGCCATACCGCAGAAAATTTATGGACACTAGGTGTCCAGAAATATATTGCGCGCCATACCGCAAAATATATCTGGACACTAGGTGTCCAGGCATATATTGCGCGCTATACAGCAATATATTTGTGGACACTAGGTGTCCAGGAATATGTTGCGCGCCATAACGCAATATATTTGTGGACACTAGGTGTCCAGAAATATATTGCGCGCCATACCGCAGAAAATTTATGGACACTAGGTGTCCAGAAATATATTGCGCGCCATACCGCAAAATATATCTGGACACTAGGTGTCCAGCCATATATTGCGCGCCATACAGCAATATATTTGTGGACACTAGGTGTCCAGGAATATGTTGCGCGCCATAACGCAATATATTTGTGGACACTAGGTGTCCAGAAATATATTGCGCGCCATACCGCAAAATATATCTGGACACTAGGTGTCCAGGCATATATTGCGCGCCATACAGCAATATATTTGTGGACACTAGGTGTCCAGGAATATATTGCGCGCCATACCGCAATATATTTGTGGACACTAGGTGTCCAGGAATATGTTGCGCGCCATAACGCAATATATTTGTGGACACTAGGTGTCCAGAAATATATTGCGCGCCATACCGCAAAATATATCTGGACACTAGGTGTCCAGGCATATATTGCGCGCCATACAGCAATATATTTGTGGACACTAGGTGTCCAGGAATATATTGCGCGCCATACCGCAATATATTTGTGGACACTAGGTGTCCAGGAATATGTTGCGCGCCATACCGCAATATATTTGTGGACACTAGGTGTCCAGAAATATATTGCGCGCCATACCGCAGAATATTTATGGACACTAGGTGTCCAGAAATATATATATAATATATATATTATAATATATTTGTGGACACTAGGTGTCCAGGAATATGTTGCGCGCCATAACGCAATATATTTGTGGACACTAGGTGTCCAGAAATATATTGCGCGCCATACCGCAAAATATATCTGGACACTAGGTGTCCAGGCATATATTGCGCGCCATACCGCAGAATATTTATGGACACTAGGTGTCCAGAACTATATTGCGCGCCATACCGCAAAATATAATAATATTATAATATATTTGTGGACACTAGGTGTCCAGGAATATGTTGCGCGCCATAACGCAATATATTTGTGGACACTAGGTGTCCAGAAATATATTGCGCGCCATACCGCAAAATATATCTGGACACTAGGTGTCCAGGCATATATTGCGCGCCATACCGCAGAATATTTATGGACACTAGGTGTCCAGAAATATATTGCGCGCCATACCGCAGAATATTTATGGACACTAGGTGTCCAGAAATATATTGCGCGCCATACCGCAATATATTTATGGACACTAGGTGTCCAGAAATATATTGCGCGCCATACCGCAGAATATTTATGGACACTAGGTGTCCAGAAATATATTGCGCGCCATACCGCAAAATATAATAATATTATAATATATTTGTGGACACTAGGTGTCCAGGAATATGTTGCGCGCCATAACGCAATATATTTGTGGACACTAGGTGTCCAGAAATATATTGCGCGCCATACCGCAAAATATATCTGGACACTAGGTGTCCAGGCATATATTGCGCGCCATACCGCAGAATATTTATGGACACTAGGTGTCCAGAACTATATTGCGCGCCATACCGCAATATATTTATGGACACTAGGTGTCCAGAAATATATTGCGCGCCATACCGCAGAATATTTATGGACACTAGGTGTCCAGAAATATATTGCGCGCCATACCGCAATATATTTATGGACACTAGGTGTCCAGAAATATATTGCGCGCCATACCGCAGAATATTTATGGACACTAGGTGTCCAGAAATATATTGCGCGCCATACCGCAAAATATAATAATATTATAATATATTTGTGGACACTAGGTGTCCAGAAATATATTGCGCGCCATACCGCAATATATTTGTGGACACTAGGTGTCCAGAAATATATTGCGCGCCATACCGCAAAATATATCTGGACACTAGGTGTCCAGAAATATATTGCGCGCCATACCGCAATATATTTGTGGACACTAGGTGTCCAGAAATATATTGCGCGCCATACCGCAATATATTTGTGGACACTAGGTGTCCAGAAATATATTGCGCGCCATACCGCAATATATTTGTGGACACTAGGTGTCCAGGAATATATTGCGCGCCATACCGCAGAATATTTATGGACACTAGGTGTCCAGAAATATATTGCGCGCCATACCGCAATATATTTGTGGACACTAGGTGTCCAGAACGATATTTCGCCCCATACCGCAATATATTTTTTTTTTTTGCTTTTATTCAATAAAAATGTTTCTTAGTTACATTATCTGCAAAGCCAAAGGGGCTTGTCTGCAGAAGACTGAATACAATATTTGTTTCTGTTAGTTTTGTTGTTGAATTCAAGGCTTAAACTACTTTAATTATATAAAAATTAAGAAAAAATAAAATGTTGAAAATTATACAGATTGAATTATTAAATTAAAATTAAGACATGCATGTAATTTATTATTGGGAAATGAATGGACGCAAATTTACAAATAAAAAGATGAATGATTGAAAATAAAGATATACATATAATAATTGTTTTTTTTTTTTTTTTTGTGATTTTTTCACGATTGTAGATACATTTGCTTGATCTTCTTTAGGGCTTCAGTTCTCGTGATGTTGCGGTATTCTCTTGGGATGCTGTTTAATATGTTTGGAAGTTGAAAGTTCTTCGACCATATTCGTTCCAGAACCTCGGTACTGCGTATAGCTGGTGTTGTCGTCTTCTGGTGTTCACCGTTTGCGCGCCATACCGCAATATATTTGTGGACACTAGGTGTCCAGCAATATATTGCGCGCCATACCGCAATATATTTGTGGACACTAGGTGTCCAGGAATATATTGCGCGCCATACCGCAATATATTTGTGGACACTAGGTGTCCAGAAATATATTGCGCGCCATACCGCAATATATTTGTGGACACTAGGTGTCCAGGTATATATTGCGCGCCATACCGCAATATATTTGTGGACACCTAGTGTCCAGAAATATATTGCGCGCCATACCGCAATATATTTGTGGACACTAGGTGTCCAGAAATATATTGCGCGCCATACCGCAATATATTTGTGGACACTAGGTGTCCAGAAATATATTGCGCGCCATACCGCAATATATTTGTGGACACTAGGTGTCCAGAAATATATTGCGCGCCATACCGCAATATATTTGTGGACACTAGGTGTCCAGAAATATATTGCGCGCCATACCGCAATATATTTGTGGACACTAGGTGTCCAGGAATATATTGCGCGCCGTACCGCAATATATTTGTGGACACTAGGTGTCCAGAAATATATTGCGCGCCATACCGCAATATATTTGTGGACACTAGGTGTCCAGAAATATATTGCGCGCCATACCGCAAAATATATCTGGACACTAGGTGTCCAGAAATATATTGCGCGCCATACCGCAGAATAATTATGGACACTAGGTGTCCAGGAATATATTGCGCGCCATACCGCAATATATTCGTGGATACTAGGTGTCCAGAAATATATTGCACGCCATACCGCAATATATTCGTGGACAGTAGGTGTCCAGGAATATATTGCGCGCCATACCGCAATATATTTGTGGACACTAGGTGTCCAGGAATATATTGCGCGCCATACCGCAGAATATTTATGGACACTAGGTGTCCAGGAATATATTGCGCGCCATACCGCAATATATTCGTGGACACTAGGTGTCCAGAAATATATTGCGCGCCATACCGCAAAATATATCTGGACACTAGGTGTCCAGGAATATATTCCGCGCCATACCGCAGAATACTTATGGACACTAGGTGTCCAGAAATATATTGCGCGCCATACCGCAATATATTTGTGGACACTAGGTGTCCAGAAATATATTGCGCGCCATACCGCAGAATATTTATGGACACTAGGTGTCCAGAAATATATTGCGCGCCATACCGCAAAATATATCTGGACACTAGGTGTCCAGGCATATATTGCGCGCCATACAGCAATATATTTGTGGACACTAGGTGTCCAGAAATATATTGCGCGCCATACCGCAAAATATATCTGGACACTAGGTGTCCAGGCATATATTGCGCGCCATACAGCAATATATTTGTGGACACTAGGTGTCCAGAAATATATTGCGCGCCATACCGCAAAATATATCTGGACACTAGGTGTCCAGAAATATATTGCGCGCCATACCGCAATATATTTGTGGACACTAGGTGTCCAGAAATATATTGCGCGCCATACCGCAATATATTTGTGGACACTAGGTATCCAGGAATATATTGCGCGCCATACCGCAATATATTTGTGGACACTAGGTGTCCAGAAATATATTGCGCGCCATACCGCAATATATTTGTGGACACTAGGTGTCCAGGAATATATTGCGCGCCATACCGCAATATATTTGTGGACACTAGGTGTCCAGAAATATATTGCGCGCCATACCGCAATATATTTGTGGACACTAGGTGTCCAGAAAAATATTGCGCGCCATACCGCAGAATATTTATGGACACTGGGTGTCCAAATATATATTGCGCGCCATACCGCAGAATATTTATGGACACTAGGTGTCCAGAAATATATTGCGCGCCATACCGCAATATATTTGTGGACACTAGGTTTCCAGAAATATATTGCGCGCCATACCGCAAAATATATCTGGACACTAGGTGTCCAGAAATATATTGCGCGCCATACCGCAATATATTTGTGGACACTAGGTGTCCAGAAATATATTGCGCGCCATACCGCAAAATATTTATGGACACTAGGTGTCCAGAAATATATTGCGCGCCATACCGCAAAATATTTATGGACACTAGGTGTCCAGAAATATATTGCGCGCCATACCGCAGAATATATCTGGACACTACATATCCAGAAATATATTGCGCGCCATACCGCAAAATATATCTGGACACTAGCTGTCCAGAAATATATTGCGCGCCATACCGCAATATATTTGTGGACACTAGGTGTCCAGAACTATATTGCGCGCCATACCGCAATATATTTATGGACACTAGGTGTCCAGAAATATATTGCGCGCCATACCGCAGAATATTTATGGACACTAGGTGTCCAGGAATATGTTGCGCGCCATACCGCAGAATATTTATGGACACTAGGTGTCCAGAAATATATTGCGCGCCATACCGCAGAATATTTATGGACACTAGGTATCCAGAAATATACTGCGCGCCATACCGCGAAATATATTGCGCGCCATACCACAATGTATTTGTGGACACTAGGTGTCCAGGAATATATTGCGCGCCATACCGCAATATATTTGTGGACACTAGGTGTCCCGAAATATATTGCGCACCATACCGCAATATATTTGTGGACACTAGGTGTCCAGGAATATATTGCGCGCCATACCGCAGAATATTTATGGACACTAGGTGTCCAGAAATATATTGCGCGCCATACCGCAAAATATATCTGGACACTAGGTGTCCAGAAATATATTGCGCGCCATACCGCAATATATTTGTGGACACTAGGTGTCCAGGAATATATTGCGCGCCATACCGCAATATATTTGTGGACACTAGGTGTCCAGGAATATATTGCGCGCCATACCGCAATATATTTGTGGACACTAGGTGTCCAGAAATATATTACGCGCCATACCGCAATATATTTGTGGACACTAGGTGTCCAGAAATATATTACGCGCCATACCGCAATATATTTGTGGACGTTAGGTGTCCAGAAATATATTGCGCGCCATACCGCAATATATTTGTGGACACTAGGTGTCCAGAAATATATTACGCGCCATACCGCAATATATTTGTGGACACTAGGTGTCCAGAAATATATTGCGCGCCATACCGCAATATATTTGTGGACACTAGGTGTCCAGAACTATATTGCGCGCCGCACCGCAATATATTTGTGGACACTAGGTGTCCAGGAATATATTGCGCGCCATACCGCAATATATTTGTGGACACTAGGTGTCCAGGAATATGTTGCGCGCCATACCGCAATATATTTGTGGACACTAGGTGTCCAGGAATATGTTGCGCGCCATACCGCAATATATTTGTGGACACTAGGTGTCCAGGAATATGTTGCGCGCCATACCGCAGAATATTTATGGACACTTGGTGTCCAGAAATATATTGCGCGCCATACCGCAGAATATTTATGGACACTAGGTGTCCAGGAATATGTTGCGCGCCATACCGCAATATATTTGTGGACACTAGGTGTCCAGGAATATGTTGCGCGCCATACCGCAGAATATTTATGGACACTAGGTGTCCAGAAATATATTGCGCGCCATACCGCAAAATATATCTGGACACTAGGTGTCCAGAAATATATTGCGCGCCATAATGCAATATATTTGTGGACAATAGGTGTCCAGAAATATATTGCGCGCCATACCGCAATATATTTGCGGACACTAGGTGTCCAGAAATATATTGCGCGCCATACCGCAATATATTTGTGGACACTAGGTGTCCAGGAATATATTGCGCGCCATACCGCAATATATTTGTGGACACTAGGTGTCCAGGAATATGTTGCGCGCCATACCGCAATATATTTGTGGACACTAGGTGTCCAGGAATATGTTGCGCGCCATACCGCAATATATTTGTGGACACTAGGTGTCCAGGAATATGTTGCGCGCCATACCGCAATATATTTGTGGACACTAGGTGTCCAGGAATATGTTGCGCGCCATACCGCAGAATATTTATGGACACTAGGTGTCCAGAAATATATTGCGCGCCATACCGCAGAATATTTATGGACACTTGGTATCCAGAAATATACTGCGCGCCATACCGCAAAATATATCTGGACACTAGGTGTCCAGAAATATATTGCGCGCCATACCGCAATATATTTGTGGACACTAGGTGTCCAGGAATATATTGCGCGCCATACCGCAATATATTTGTGGACACTAGGTGTCCAGGAATATATTGCGCGCCATACCGCAAAATATATCTGGACACTAGGTGTCCAGGAATATATTCCGCGCCATACCGCAGAATACTTATGGACACTAGGTGTCCAGAAATATATTGCGCGCCATACCGCAGAAAATTTATGGACACTAGGTGTCCAGAAATATATTGCGCGCCATACCGCAAAATATATCTGGACACTAGGTGTCCAGGCATATATTGCGCGCCATACAGCAATATATTTGTGGACACTAGGTGTCCAGGAATATGTTGCGCGCCATAACGCAATATATTTGTGGACACTAGGTGTCCAGAAATATATTGCGCGCCATACCGCAGAAAATTTATGGACACTAGGTGTCCAGAAATATATTGCGCGCCATACCGCAAAATATATCTGGACACTAGGTGTCCAGGCATATATTGCGCGCCATACAGCAATATATTTGTGGACACTAGGTGTCCAGGAATATGTTGCGCGCCATAACGCAATATATTTGTGGACACTAGGTGTCCAGAAATATATTGCGCGCCATACCGCAAAATATATCTGGACACTAGGTGTCCAGGCATATATTGCGCGCCATACAGCAATATATTTGTGGACACTAGGTGTCCAGGAATATATTGCGCGCCATACCGCAATATATTTGTGGACACTAGGTGTCCAGGAATATGTTGCGCGCCATAACGCAATATATTTGTGGACACTAGGTGTCCAGAAATATATTGCGCGCCATACCGCAAAATATATCTGGACACTAGGTGTCCAGGAATATATTCCGCGCCATACCGCAGAATACTTATGGACACTAGGTGTCCAGAAATATGTTGCGCGCCATACCGCAATATATTTGTGGACACTAGGTGTCCAGAAATATATTGCGCGCCATACCGCAGAATATTTATGGACACTAGGTGTCCAGAAATATATTGCGCGCCATACCGCAAAATATAATAATATTATAATATATTTGTGGACACTAGGTGTCCAGGAATATGTTGCGCGCCATAACGCAATATATTTGTGGACACTAGGTGTCCAGAAATATATTGCGCGCCATACCGCAAAATATATCTGGACACTAGGTGTCCAGACATATATTGCGCGCCATACCGCAGAATATTTATGGACACTAGGTGTCCAGAAATATATTGCGCGCCATACCGCAGAATATTTATGGACACTAGGTGTCCAGAAATATATTGCGCGCCATACCGCAATATATTTATGGACACTAGGTGTCCAGAAATATATTGCGCGCCATACCGCAGAATATTTATGGACACTAGGTGTCCAGAAATATATTGCGCGCCATACCGCAAAATATAATAATATTATAATATATTTGTGGACACTAGGTGTCCAGGAATATGTTGCGCGCCATAACGCAATATATTTGTGGACACTAGGTGTCCATAAGTATTCTGCGGTATGGCGCGCAATATATGCCTGGACACCTAGTGTCCATAAATATATTGCGGTATGGCGCGCAATATAGTTCTGGACACCTAGTGTCCATAAATATTCTGCGGTATGGCGCGCAATATATGCCTGGACACCTAGTGTCCAGATATATTTTGCGGTATGGCGCGCAATATATTTCTGGACACCTAGTGTCCACAAATATATTGCGTTATGGCGCGCAACATATTCCTGGACACCTAGTGTCCACAAATATATTATAATATTATTATATTTTGCGGTATGGCGCGCAATATATTTCTGGACACCTAGTGTCCATAAATATTCTGCGGTATGGCGCGCAATATATTTCTGGACACCTAGTGTCCATAAATATATGGACACTAGGTGTCCAGAAATATATTGCGCGCCATACCGCAGAATATTTATGGACACTAGGTGTCCAGAAATATATTGCGCGCCATACCGCAAAATATAATAATATTATAATATATTTGTGGACACTAGGTGTCCAGAAATATATTGCGCGCCATACCGCAATATATTTGTGGACACTAGGTGTCCAGAAATATATTGCGCGCCATACCGCAAAATATATCTGGACACTAGGTGTCCAGAAATATATTGCGCGCCATACCGCAATATATTTGTGGACACTAGGTGTCCAGAAATATATTGCGCGCCATACCGCAATATATTTGTGGACACTAGGTGTCCAGAAATATATTGCGCGCCATACCGCAATATATTTGTGGACACTAGGTGTCCAGGAATATATTGCGCGCCATACCGCAGAATATTTATGGACACTAGGTGTCCAGAAATATATTGCGCGCCATACCGCAATATATTTGTGGACACTAGGTGGTCCAGAACGATATTTCGCCCCATACCGCAATATATTTTTTTTTTTTGCTTTTATTCAATAAAAATGTTTCTTAGTTACATTATCTGCAAAGCCAAAGGGGCTTGTCTGCAGAAGACTGAATACAATATTTGTTTCTGTTAGTTTTGTTGTTGAATTCAAGGCTTAAACTACTTTAATTATATAAAAATTAAGAAAAAATAAAATGTTGAAAATTATACAGATTGAATTATTAAATTAAAATTAAGACATGCATGTAATTTATTATTGGGAAATGAATGGACGCAAATTTACAAATAAAAAGATGAATGATTGAAAATAAAGATATACATATAATAATTGTTTTTTTTTTTTTTTTTTGTGATTTTTTCACGATTGTAGATACATTTGCTTGATCTTCTTTAGCGCTTCAGTTCTCGTGATGTTGCGGTATTCTCTTGGGATGCTGTTTAATATGTTTGGAAGTTGAAAGTTCTTCGACCATATTCGTTCCAGAACCTCGGTACTGCGTATAGCTGGTGTTGTCGTCTTCTGGTGTTCACCGTTTGCGCGCCATACCGCAATATATTTGTGGACACTAGGTGTCCAGCAATATATTGCGCGCCATACCGCAATATATTTGTGGACACTAGGTGTCCAGGAATATATTGCGCGCCATACCGCAATATATTTGTGGACACTAGGTGTCCAGAAATATATTGCGCGCCATACCGCAATATATTTGTGGACACTAGGTGTCCAGGTATATATTGCGCGCCATACCGCAATATATTTGTGGACACCTAGTGTCCAGAAATATATTGCGCGCCATACCGCAATATATTTGTGGACACTAGGTTTCCAGAAATATATTGCGCGCCATACCGCAATATATTTGTGGACACTAGGTGTCCAGAAATATATTGCGCGCCATACCGCAATATATTTGTGGACACTAGGTGTCCAGAAATATATTGCGCGCCATACCGCAATATATTTGTGGACACTAGGTGTCCAGAAATATATTGCGCGCCATACCGCAATATATTTGTGGACACTAGGTGTCCAGGAATATATTGCGCGCCGTACCGCAATATATTTGTGGACACTAGGTGTCCAGAAATATATTGCGCGCCATACCGCAATATATTTGTGGACACTAGGTGTCCAGAAATATATTGCGCGCCATACCGCAAAATATATCTGGACACTAGGTGTCCAGGCATATATTGCGCGCCATACAGCAATATATTTGTGGACACTAGGTGTCCAGAAATATATTGCGCGCCATACCGCAAAATATATCTGGACACTAGGTGTCCCGGAATATATTCCGCGCCATACCGCAGAATACTTATGGACACTAGGTGTCCAGAAATATATTGCGCGCCATACCGCAATATATTTGTGGACACTAGGTGTCCAGAAATATATTGCGCGCCATACCGCAGAATATTTATGGACACTAGGTGTCCAGAAATATATTGCGCGCCATACCGCAAAATATATCTGGACACTAGGTGTCCAGGCATATATTGCGCGCCATACAGCAATATATTTGTTTACACTAGGTGTCCAGAAATATATTGCGCGCCATACCGCAAAATATATCTGGACACTAGGTGTCCAGGCATATATTGCGCGCCATACAGCAATATATTTGTGGACACTAGGTGTCCAGGAATATGTGGACACTAGGTGTCCAGGAATATATTGCGCGCCATACCGCAGAATATTTATGGACACTAGGTGTCCAGAAATATATTGCGCGCCATACCGCAATATATTTGTGGACACTAGGTGTCCAGAACTATATTGCGCGCCATACCGCAATATATTTATGGACACTAGGTGTCCAGAACTATATTGCGCGCCATACCGCAATATATTTATGGACACTAGGTGTCCAGAAATATATTGCGCGCCATACCGCAAAATATATTTGGACACTAGGTGTCCAGAAATATATTGCGCGCCATACCGCAATATATTTGTGGACACTAGGTGTCCAGGAATATATTACGCGGCATACCGCAATATATTTGTGGACACTAGGTGTCCAGAAATATATTACGCGCCATACCGCAATATATTTGTGGACACTAGGTGTCCAGAAATATATTGCGCGCCATACCGCAATATATTTGTGGACACTAGGTGTCCAGAAATATATTGCGCGCCATACCGCAATATATTTGTGGACACTAGGTGTCCAGAAATATATTGCGCGCCATACCGCAAATTATATCTGGACACTAGGTGTCCAGAAATATATTGCGCGCCATACCGCAATATATTTGTGGACACTAGGTGTCCAGAAATATATTGCGCGCCATACCGCAATATATTTGTGGACACTAGGTGTCCAGAAATATATTGCGCGCCATACCGCAAAATATATCTGGACACTAGGTGTCCAGAAATATATTGCGCGCCATACCGCAATATATTTGTGGACACTAGGTGTCCAGGAATATATTGCGCGCCATACCGCAATATATTTGTGGACACTAGGTGTCCAGAAATATATTGCGCGCCATACCGCAATATATTTGTGGACACTAGGTGTCCAGAAATATATTGCGCGCCATACCGCAATATATTTGTGGACACTAGGTGTCCAGGAATATATTGCGCGCCATACCGCAGAATATTTATGGACACTAGGTGTCCAGAAATATATTGCGCGCCATACCGCAATATATTTGTGGACACTAGGTGTCCAGAACGATATTTCGCCCCATACCGCAATATATTTTTTTTTTTTTGCTTTTATTCAATAAAAATGTTTCTTAGTTACATTATCTGCAAAGCCAAAGGGGCTTGTCTGCAGAAGACTGAATACAATATTTGTTTCTGTTAGTTTTGTTGTTGAATTCAAGGCTTAAACTACTTTAATTATATAAAAATTAAGAAAAAATAAAATGTTGAAAATTATACAGATTGAATTATTAAATTAAAATTAAGACATGCATGTAATTTATTATTGGGAAATGAATGGACGCAAATTTACAAATAAAAAGATGAATGATTGAAAATAAAGATATACATATAATAATTGTTTTTTTTTTTTTTTTTTTGTGATTTTTTCACGATTGTAGATACATTTGCTTGATCTTCTTTAGCGCTTCAGTTCTCGTGATGTTGCGGTATTCTCTTGGGATGCTGTTTAATATGTTTGGAAGTTGAAAGTTCTTCGACCATATTCGTTCCAGAACCTCGGTACTGCGTATAGCTGGTGTTGTCGTCTTCTGGTGTTCACCGTTTGCGCGCCATACCGCAATATATTTGTGGACACTAGGTGTCCAGCAATATATTGCGCGCCATACCGCAATATATTTGTGGACACTAGGTGTCCAGGAATATATTGCGCGCCATACCGCAATATATTTGTGGACACTAGGTGTCCAGAAATATATTGCGCGCCATACCGCAATATATTTGTGGACACTAGGTGTCCAGGTATATATTGCGCGCCATACCGCAATATTTTTGTGGACACTAGGTGTCCAGGAATATATTGCGCGCCATACCGCAATATATTCGTGGATACTAGGTGTCCAGAAATATATTGCACGCCATACCGCAATATATTTGTGGACACTAGGTGTCCAGGAATATATTGCGCGCCATACCGCAATATATTTGTGGACACTAGGTGTCCAGGAATATATTGCGCGCCATACCGCAATATATTTGTGGACACTAGGTGTCCAGAAATATATTGCGCGCCATACCGCAGAATATTTATGGACACTAGGTGTCCAGGAATATATTGCGCGCCATACCGCAAAATATATCTGGACACTAGGTGTCCAGAAATATATTGCGCGCCATACCGCAATATATTCGTGGATACTAGGTGTCCAGAAATATATTGCACGCCATACCGCAATATATTCGTGGACACTAGGTGTCCAGGAATATATTGCGCGCCATACCGCAATATATTTGTGGACACTAGGTGTCCAGGAATATATTGCGCGCCATACCGCAATATATTTGTGGACACTAGGTGTCCAGAAATATATTGCGCGCCATACCGCAGAATATTTATGGACACTAGGTGTCCAGGAATATATTGCGCGCCATACCGCAATATATTTGTGGACACTAGGTGTCCAGGAATATATTGCGCGCCATACCGCAATATATTTGTGGACACTAGGTGTCCAGAAATATATTGCGCGCCATAACGCAATATATTTTTGTGGACACTAGGTGTCCAGAAATATATTGCGCGCCATACCGCAATATATTTGTGGACACTAGGTGTCCAGAACTAGGTGTCCAGAAATACCGCAAAATATTTGTGGACACTAGGTGTCCAGGAATATATTGCGCACCATACCGCAATATATTTGTGGACACTAGGTGTCCAGAAATATATTGCGCGCCGTACGGCAAAATATATCTGGACACTAGGTGTCCAGAAATATATTTCGCGCCATACCGCAATATATTTGTGGACACTAGGTGTCCAGAAATATATTGCACGCCATACCGCAATATATTTGTGGACACTAGGTGTCCAGGAATATATTGCGCGCCATACCGAAATATATTTGTGGACACTAGGTGTCCAGAAATATATTGCGCGCAATATCGCAAAATATATCTGGACACTAGGTGTCCAGAAATATATTGCGCGCCATACCGCAATATATTTGTGGACACTAGGTGTCCAGAAATATATTGCGCGCCATACCGCAATATATTTGTGGACACTAGGTGTCCAGAAATATATTGCGCGCCATACCGCAATATATTTGTGGACACTAGGTGTCCAGAAATATATTGCGCGCCATACCGCAATATATTTGTGGACACTAGGTGTCCTGGAATATATTGCGCGCCATACCGCAATATATTTGTGGACACTAGGTGTCCAGGAATATATTGCGCGCCATACCGCAATATATTTGTGGACACTAGGTGTCCAGAAATATATTGCGCGCCATACAGCAATATATTTTTTTTTGCTTTTATTCAATAAAAATATTTCTTAGTTACATTATCTGCAAAGCCAAAGGGGCTTGTCTGCAGAAGACTGAATACAATATTTGTTTCTGTTATTTTTGTTGTTGAATTCAAGGCTTAAACTACTTCAATTATATAAAAATTAAGAAAAAAATTAAATTTCAAGTTGAGAATTATACAGATTGAATTATTAAATTAAAATTAAGACATGCATGTGTTTTATTATTTTGAAATGAATGGACGCAAATTTACAAATAAAAAGATGAATGATTGAAAAATAAAGATATACATATAATAATTGTTTTTTTTTTTTTTTTTTTGTGATTTTTTCACGATTGTAGATACATTTGCTTGATCTTCTTTAGCGCTTCAGTTCTCGTGATGTTGCGGTATTCTCTTGGGATGCTGTTTAATATGTTTGGGACTGCTACGTTGAAAGTTCTTCGACCATATTCGTTCCAGAACCTCGGTACTGCGTATAGCTGCTGTTGTCGTCTTCTGGTGTTCACCGTTTGCTGCGTCTGGATTCTGTATGCGTTGTCGTTATAGAAACTTGCCATCACTTCGAGGTTATGGATTTGTGTGATGTTCAGCATATTTGTTTTTTGATCTCCCCGATTGTGCTCTTCATTGTACCTCGCTTTTTTTACAATTTTTTGTAGTCTTGTTTGTAGATTTTGAAGTTGTTGCATCTGCGAAGCTCTTCCCCATGCAAGTATACCGTACCTAATATGGGATTCCACCAATCCGAAATAGCATTGTTTAAGAGCACTACTTGTACATTTATCGCTCAGATGGAACAGAGCATAAGCTGCTTGATACAACTTCTTCTTAAGCGCTTCTATGTGGTTCCTCCATTTAAAGTTGTTGTCAACAATCAGGCCAAGATATTTGTATGTTGATACGTTGTCTAAGTGTTTGCTGCAGTCATCATCTTCTCTTATGTGTTCATTATTACGACATCTGTGCAAGCAATCTATGTCATGCATTTTTATCTTTAGTTTTGTTTCTGGGATATGCGGTTTACGCTAGGTGTCCAGGAATATATTGCACGCCATACCGCAGAATATTTATGGACACTAGGTGTCCAGGAATATATTGCGCGCCATACCGCAATATATTTGTGGACACTAGGTGTCCAGAAATATATTGCGCGCCATTCCGCAATATATTTGTGGACACTAGGTGTCCAGGAATATATTGCGCACCATACCGCAATATATTTGTGGACACTAGGTGTCCAGAAATATATTGCGCGCAATACCGCAAAATATATCTGGACACTAGGTGTCCAGAAATATATTGCGCGCCATACCGCAATATATTTGTGGACACTAGGTGTCCAGAAATATATTGCGCGCCATACCGCAATATATTTGTGGACACTAGGTGTCCAGAAATATATTGCGCGCCATACCGCAATATATTTGTGGACACTAGGTGTCCAGAAATATATTGCGCACCATACCGCAATATATTTGTGGACACTAGGTGTCCAGAAATATATTGCGCGCCATACCGCAATATATTTGTGGACACTAGGTGTCCAGGAATATATTGCGCACCATACCGCAAAATATATCTGGACACTAGGTGTCCAGAAATATATTGCGCGCCATACAGCAATATATTTGTGGACACTAGGTGTCCAGAAATATATTGCGCGCCATACCGCAATATATTTGTGGACACTAGGTGTCCAGGAATATATTGCGCGCCATACCGCAATATATTTGTGGACACTAGGTGTCCAGGAATATACTGCGCGCCATTCCGCAATATATTTGTGGACACTAGGTGTCCAGAAATATATTGCGCGCCATACCGCAATATATTTGCGGACACTAGGTGTCCAGGAATATATTGCGCGCCATACCGCAGAATACTTATGGACACTCGGTGTCCAGAAATATATTGCGCGCCATACCGCAATACCGCAATATATTTGTGGACACTATGTGTCCAGAAATATATTGCGCGCCATACCACAATATATTTGTGGACACTAGGTGTCCAGAAATATATTGCGCGCCATACCGCAGTATATTTGTGGACACTAGGTGTGTGCGCGGCATACCGCAATATATTTGTGGACACTAGGTGTCCAGAAATATATTGCGCGCCATACCGCAATATATTTGTGGACACTAGGTGTCTAGAAATATATTGCGCGCCATACCGCAATATATTTGTGGACACTAGGTGTCCAGAAATATATTGCGCGCCATACCGCAATATATTTGTGGACTTTAGGTGTCCAGAAAAAATATTGCGCGCCATACCCCAATATATTTGTGGACACTAGGTGTCCAGGAATATACTGCGCGCCATACCGCAATATATTTGTGGACACTAGGTGTCCAGAAATATATTGCGCGCCATACCGCAATATATTTGTGGACACTAGGTGTCCAGGAATATATTGCGCGCCATACCGCAGAATACTTATGGACACTCGGTGTCCAGAAATATATTGCGCGCCATACCGCAATATATTTGTGGACACTAGGTGTCCAGAAATATATTGCGCGCCATACCACAATATATTTGTGGACACTAGGTGTCCAGGAATATATTGCGCGCCATACCGCAGTATATTTGTGGACACTAGGTGTGTGCGCGGCATACCGCAATATATTTGTGGACACTAGGTGTCCAGAAATATATTGCGCGCTATACCGCAATATATTTGTGGACACTAGGTGTCTAGAAATATATTGCGCGCCATACCGCAATATATTTGTGGACACTAGGTGTCCAGAAATATATTGCGCGCCATACCGCAATATATTTGTGGACTTTAGGTGTCTAGAAATATATTGCGCGCCATACCGCAATATATTTGTGGACACTAGGTGTCCAGGAATATACTGCGCGCCATACCGCAATATATTTGTGGACACTAGGTGTCCAGAAATATATTGCGCGCCATACCGCAATATATTTGCGGACACTAGATGTCCAGGAATATATTGCGCGCCATACCGCAGAATACTTATGGACACTCGGTGTCCAGAAATATATTGCGCGCCATACCGCAATACCGCAATATATTTGTGGACACTAGGTGTCCAGAAATATATTGCGCGCCATACCACAATATATTTGTGGACACTAGGTGTCCAGAAATATATTGCGCGCCATACCGCAGTATATTTGTGGACACTAGGTGTGTGCGCGGCATACCGCAATATATTTGTGGACACTAGGTGTCCAGAAATATATTGCGCGCCATACCGCAATATATTTGTGGACACTAGGTGTCCAGAAATATATTGCGCGCCATACCGCAATATATTTGTGGACACTAGGTGTCTAGAAATATATTGCGCGCCTTACCGCAATATATTTGTGGACACTAGGTGTCCAGAAATATATTGCGCGCCATACCGCAATATATTTGTGGACTTTAGGTGTCCAGAAAAAATATTGCGCGCCATACCCCAATATATTTGTGGACACTAGGTGTCCAGGAATATACTGCGCGCCATACCGCAATATATTTGTGGACACTAGGTGTCCAGAAATATATTGCGCGCCATACCGCAATATATTTGTGGACACTAGGTGTCCAGGAATATATTGCGCGCCATACCGCAGAATACTTATGGACACTCGGTGTCCAGAAATATATTGCGCGCCATACCGCAATATATTTGTGGACACTAGGTGTCCAGAAATATATTGCGCGCCATACCACAATATATTTGTGGACACTAGGTGTCCAGGAATATATTGCGCGCCATACCGCAGTATATTTGTGGACACTAGGTGTGTGCGCGGCATACCGCAATATATTTGTGGACACTAGGTGTCCAGAAATATATTGCGCGCTATACCGCAATATATTTGTGGACACTAGGTGTCTAGAAATATATTGCGCGCCATACCGCAATATATTTGTGGACACTAGGTGTCCAGAAATATATTGCGCGCCATACCGCAATATATTTGTGGACTTTAGGTGTCTAGAAAAAAAATTGCGCGCCATACCGCAATATATGCCTAGTGTCCACAAATATATTGCGGAATGGCGCGCAATATATTCCTGGACACCTAGTGTCCAGAAATATATTGCGCGCCATAAAGCAAAATATATCTGGACACTAGGTGTCCAGAAAAATATTGCGCGCCATACCGCAATATATTTGTGGACACTAGGTGTCCAGAAATATATTGCGCGCCATACCGCAATATATTTGTGGACACTAGGTGCCCAGAAATATATTACACTATTGCGCGCCATACCATTTGTGGACACTAGTTGTCCAGGAATATATTGCGCGCCATACCGCAATATATTTGTGGACACTAGGTGTCCAGAAATATATTGCGCGCCATACCGCAATATATTTGTGGACACTAGGTGTCCAGAAATATATTTCGCGCCATACCGCAATATATTTGTGGACACTAGGTGTCCAGAAATATATTGCGCGCCATACCGCAATATATTTGTGGACACTAGGTGTCCAGAAATATATTTCGCGCCATACCGCAATATATTTGTGGACACTAGGTGTCCAGGAATATATTGCGCGCCACACCGCAATATATTTGTGGACACTAGGTGTCCAGGAATATATTGCGCGCCATACCGCAATATATTTGTGGACACTAGGTGTCCAGGAATATATTGCGCGCCATACCGCAATATATTTGTGGACACTAGGTGTCCAGAAATATATTGCGCGCCATACCGCAATATATTTGTGGACACTAGGTGTCCAGAAATATATTGCACGCCATACCGCAATATATTTGTGGACACTAGGTGTCCAGAAATATATTGCGCGCCATACCGCAATATATTTGTGGACACTAGGTGTCCAGAAATATATTGCGCGCCATACCGCAATATATTTATGGACACTAGGTGTCCAGAAATATATTGCGCGCCATACCGCAATATATTTGTGGACACTAGGTGTCCAGAAATATATTGCGCGCCATACCGCAATATATTTGTGGACACTAGGTGTCCAGAAATATATTGCGCGCCATACCGCAATATATTTGTGGACACTAGGTGTCCAGAAATATATTGCGCTTCATACCGCAAAATATATCTGGACACTAGGTGTCCAGAAATATATTGCGCGCCATACCGCAATATATTTGTGGACACTAGGTGTCCAGAAATATATTGCGCGCCATACCGCAATATATTTATGGACACTAGGTGTCCAGAAATATATTGCGCGCCATACCGCAATATATTTATGGACACTAGGTGTCCAGAAATATATTGCGCCCCATACCGCAATATATTTGTGGACACTAGGTGTCCAGAAATATATTGCGCCCCATACCGCAATATATTTGTGGACACTAGGTGTCCAGAAATATATTGCGCGCCATACCGCAATATATTTGTGGACACTAGGTGTCCAGAAATATATTGCGCGCCATACCGCAATATATTTGGGGACACTAGGTGTCCAGAAAAATATTGCGCCCCATACCGCAAAATATATCTGGACACTAGGTGTCCAGAAATATATTGCGCGCCATACCGCAATATATTTGTGGACACCAGGTGTCCAGGAATATATTGCGCGCCATACCGCAATATATTTGTGGACACTAGGTGTCCAGGAATATATTGCGCGCCATACCGCAATATATTGGTGGACACTAGGTGTCCAGAAATATATTGCGCGCCATACCGCAAAATATATCTGGACACTAGGTGTCCAGAAATATATTGCGCGCCATACCGCAATATATTTGTGGACACTAGGTGTCTAGGAATATATTGCGCGCCATACCGCAATATATTTGTGGACACTAGGTGTCCAGAAATACATTGCGCGCCATACCGCAATATATTTGTGGACACTAGGTGTCCAGAAATACATTGCGCGCCATACCGCAATATATTGTTGGACACTAGGTGTCCAGAAATATATTGCGCGCCATACCGCAAAATATATCTGGACACTAGGTGTCCAGAAATATATTGCGCGCCATACCGCAATATATTTGTGGACACTAGGTGTCCAGGAATATATTGCGCGCCATACCGCAATATATTTGTGGACACTAGGTGTACAGAAATATATTGCGCGTTATACCGCAAAATATTTGTGGACACTATGTGTCCAGAAATATATTGCGCGCCATACCGCAATATATTTGTGGACACTAGGTGTCCAGGAATATATTGCGCGCCATACCGCAATATATTTGTGGACACTAGGTGTCCAGGAATATATTGCGCGCCATACCGCAATATATTTGTGGACACTAGGTGTCCAGGAATATATTGCGCACCATACCGCAATATATTTGTGGACACTAGGTGTCCAGGAATATATTGCGCGCCAAACGCAATATATTCGTGGACACTAGGTGTCCAGAAATATATTGCGTGCCATACCGCAATATATTTGTGGACACTAGGTGTCCAGAAATATATTGCGCGCCATACCGCAATATATTTGTGGACGCTAGGTGTCCAGAAATATATTGCGCGCCATACCGCAATATATTTGTGGACACTAGGTGTCCAGAAATATATTGCGCGCCATACCGCAATACCGCAATATATTTGTGGACACTAGGTGTCCAGAAATATATTGCGCGCCATAACGCAATATATTTGTGGACACTAGGTGTCCAGGAATATATTGCGCGCCATACCGCAATATATTTGTGGACACCAGGTGTCCAGGAATATATTGCGCGCCATACCGCAATATATTTGTGGACACTAGGTGTCCAGGAATATATTGCGCGCCATACCGCAATATATTTGTGGACACTAGGTGTCCAGAAATATATTATATATATATATATATATATTGCGCGCCATACCGGCGAATATTTATGGACACTAGGTGTCCAGAAATATATTGCGCGCCATACCGCAATATATTTGTGGACACTAGGTGTCCAGAAATATATTGCGCGACATACCGCAATATATTTGTGGACACTAGGTGTCCAGAAATATATTGCGCGCCATACCGCAATATATTTGTGGACACTAGGTGTCCAGGAATATATTGCGCGCCATACCGCAGAATATTTATGGACACTAGGTGTCCAGAAATATATTGCGCGCCATACCGCAATATATTTGTGGACACTAGGTGTCCAGTAATATATTGCGCGCCATACCGCAATATATTTGTGGACACTAGGTGTCCAGAAATATATTCCGCGCCATACCGCAATATATTTGTGGACACTAGGTGTCCATAAAATATATTGCGCGCCATACCGCATTGTATTTGTGGACACTAGGTGTCCAGAAATATATTGCGCGACATACCACATGGACACCTAGTGTCCACAAATATATTGCGCGCCATACCGCAAAATATATCTGGACACTAGGTGTCCAGAAATATATTTCGCGCCATACCGCAAAATATATCTGGACACTAGGTGTCCAGAAATATATTGCGCGCCATACCGCAATATATTTGTGGACACTAGGTGTTCAGAAATATATTGCGCGCCATACCGCAATATATTTGTGGACACAGAAATATATTGCGCGCCATACCGCAATATATTTGTGGACACTAGGTGTCCAGGAATATATTGCGCGCCATACCGCAATATATTTGTGGACACTAGGTGTCCAATATATATTTGTGGACACCAGGTGTCCAGAAATATATTGCGCACCATACCGCAATATATTTGTGGACACTAGGTGTCCAGAAATATATTGCGCGCCATACCGCAATATATTTGTGGACACTAGGTGTCCAGAAATATATTGCGCGCCATACCGCAATATATTTGTGGACACTAGGTGTCCAGAAATATATTGCGCGCCATACCGCAATATATTTGTGGACACTAGGTGTCCAGGAATATATTGCGCGCCATACCGCAATATATTTGTGGACACTAGGTGTCCAGGAATATATTGCGCGCCATACCGCAGAATGTTTATGGACACTAGGTGTCCAGAAATATATTGCGCGCCATACCGCAATATATTTGTGGACACTAGGTGTCCAGAAATATATTGCGCGCCATACCGCAATATATTTGTGGACACTAGGTGTTCAGAAATATATTGCGCGCCATACCGCAATATATTTGTGGACACTAGGTGTCCAGAAATATATTGCGCGCCATACCGCAATATATTTGTGGACACTAGGTGTCCAGAAATATATTGCGCGCCATATCGCAATATATTTGTGGACACTAGGTGTCCAGGAATATATTGCGCGCCATACCGCAATATATTTGTGGACACTAGGTGTCCAGAAATATATTGCGCGACATACCGCAATATATTTGTGGACACTAGGTGTCCAGAAATATATTGCGCGACATACCGCAATATATTTGTGGACACTAGGTGTCCAGAAATATATTGCGCGCCATACCGCAAAATATATCTGGACACTAGGTGTCCAGAAATATATTGCGCACCATACCGCAATATATTTTGGCATATAATTGTGGACACTAGGTGTCCAGGAATATATTGCGCGCCATACCGCAATATATTTGTGGACACTAGGTGTCCAGGAATATATTGCGCGCCAAACCGCAGAATATCTATGGACACTAGGTGTCCAGGAATATATTGCGCGCCATACCGCAATATATTTGTGAACACTAGGTGTCCAGAAATATATTGCGCGCCATACCGCAATATATTTGTGGACACTAGGTGTCCAGAAATATATTGCGCACCATACCGCAATATATTTGTGGACACTAGGTGTCCAGAAATATATTGCGCGCCATACAGCAATAGATTTGTGGACACTAGGTGTCCAGAAATATATTGCGCGCCATACCGCAATATATTTGTGGACACTAGGTGTCCAGAAATATATTGCGCGCCATACCGCAATATATTTGTGGACACTAGGTGTGGACACTAGGTGTCCAGAAATATATTGCGCGCCATACCGCAAAATATATCTGGACACTAGGTGTCCAGAAATATATTGCGCACCATACCGCAATATATTTTGGCATATAATTGTGGACACTAGGTGTCCAGAAATATATTGCGCGCCATACCGCAATATATTTGTGGACACTATGTGTTCAGAAATATATTGCTCGCCATACCGCAATATTTTTGTGGACACAGAAATATATTGCGCGCCATACCGCAATATATTTGTGGACACTAGGTGTCCAGGAATATATTTCGCGCCATACCGCAATATATTTGTGGAAACTAGGTGTCCAGAAATATATTGCGCGCCATAACCGCAATATATTTGTGGACACTAGGTGTCCAGAAATATATTGCGCGCCATACAGCAATATATTTGTGAACACTAGGTGTCCAGAAATATATTGCACGCCATACCGCAATATATTTGTGGACACTAGGTGTCCAGGAATATATTGCGCGCCATACCGCAATATATTTGTGGACACTAGGTGTCCAGGAATATATTGCGCGCCAAACCGCAGAATATCTATGGACACTAGGTGTCCAGGAATATATTGCGCGCCATACCGCAATATATTTGTGGACACTAGGTGTCCAGAAATATATTGCGCGCCCTACCGCAAAATATATGTGCACACTAGGTGTCCAGAAATATATTGCGCGCCATACCGCAATATATTTGTGGACACTAGGTGTCCAGAAATATATTGCGCGCCATACCGCAATATATTTGTGGACACTAGGTGTCCAGAATTATATTGCGCGCCATACCGCAATATATTTGTGGACACTAGGTGTCCAGAAATATATTGCGCGCCATACCGCAATATATTTGTGGACACTAGGTGTCCAGAAATATATTGCGCGCCATACCGCAAAATATACCTGGACACTAGGTGTCCAGAAATATATTGCGTGCCATACCGCAATATATTTGTGGACACTAGGCGTCCAGGAATATATTGCGCGCCATACCGCAATATATTTGTGGACACTAGGTGTCCAGAAATATATTGCGCGCCATACCGCAAAATATATCTGGACACTAGGTGTCCAGAAATATATTGCACGCCATACCGCAATATATTTGTGGACACTAGGTGTCCAGAAATATATTGCGCGCCATACCGCAATATATTTGTGGACACTAGGTGTCCAGGAATATATTGCGCGCCATACCGCAATATATTTGTGGACACTAGGTGTCCAGGAATATATTGCGCGCCAAACCGCAGAATATTTATGGACACTAGGTGTCCAGAAATATATTGCGCGCCATACCGCAATATATTTGTGGACACTAGGTGTCCAGAAATATATTGCGCGCCATACCGCAATAGATTTGTGGACACTAGGTGTCCAGAAACATATTGCGCACCATACCGCGATATATTTGTGGACACTAGGTGTCCAGAAATATATTGCGCGCCATACCGCAATATATTTGTGGACACTAGGTGTCCAGAAATATATTGCGCGACATACCGCAATATATTTGTGGACACTAGGTGTCCAGAAATATATTGCGCGCCATACCGCAAAATATATCTGGACAATAGGTGTCCAGAAATATATTGCGCACCATACCGCAATATATTTGTGGACACTAGGTGCCCAGAAATATATTGCGCGCCGTACCGCAATATATTTGTGGACACTAGGTGTCCAGAAATATATTTCGTGCCATACCGCAAAATATATCTGGACACTAGGTGTCCAGAAATATATTGCGCGCCATACCGCAATATATTTGTGGACACTAGGTGTCCAGAAATATATTGCGCGCCATACCGCAAAATATATCTGGACACTAGGTGTCCAGAAATATATTGCACGCCATACTGCAATATATTTGTGGACACTAGGTGTCCAGAAATATATTGCGCGCCATACCGCAACATATTTGTGGACACTAGGTGTCCAGAAATATATTGCGCGCACTACCGCAAAATATATCTGCACACTAGGTGTCCAGAAATATATTGCGCGCCATACCGCAATATATTTGTGGACACTAGGTGTCCAGAAATATATTGCGCGCCATACCGCAATATATTTGTGGACACTAGGTGTCCAGAAATATATTGCGTGCCATACCGCAAAATATATCTGGACACTAGGTGTCCAGAAATATATTGCGCGCCATACCGCAATATATTTGTGGACACTAGGTGTCCAGAAATATATTGCGCGCCATACCGCAATATATTTGTGGACACTAGGCGTCCAGGAATATATTGCGCGCCATACCGCAATATATTTGTGGACACTAGGTGTCCAGAAATATATTGCGCGCCATACCGCAAAATATATCTGGACACTAGGTGTCCAGAAATATATTGCGCGCCATACCGCAATATATTTGTGGACACTAGGTGTCCAGAAATATATTGCGCGCCATACCGCAAAATATATCTGGACACTAGGTGTCCAGAAATATATTGCGTGCCATACCGCAATATATTTGTGGACACTAGGCGTCCAGGAATATATTGCGCGCCATACCGCAATATATTTGTGGACACTAGGTGTCCAGAAATATATTGCGCGCCATACCGCAATATATTTGTGGACACTAGGTGTCCAGAAATATATTGCGCGCCATACCGCAAAATATATCTGGACACTAGGTGTCCAGAAATATATTGCGTGCCATACCGCAATATATTTGTGGACACTAGGCGTCCAGGAATATATTGCGCGCCATACCGCAATATATTTGTGGACACTAGGTGTCCAGAAATATATTGCGCGCCATACCGCAAAATATATCTGGACACTAGGTGTCCAGAAATATATTGCACGCCATACCGCAATATATTTGTGGACACTAGGTGTCCAGAAATATATTGCGCGCCATACCGCAATATATTTGTGGACACTAGGTGTCCAGGAATATATTGCGCGCCATACCGCAATATATTTGTGGACACTAGGTGTCCAGGAATATATTGCGCGCCAAACCGCAGAATATTTATGGACACTAGGTGTCCAGAAATATATTGCGCGCCATACCGCAATATATTTGTGGACACTAGGTGTCCAGAAATATATTGCGCGCCATACCGCAATAGATTTGTGGACACTAGGTGTCCAGAAACATATTGCGCACCATACCGCGATATATTTGTGGACACTAGGTGTCCAGAAATATATTGCGCGCCATACCGCAATATATTTGTGGACACTAGGTGTCCAGAAATATATTGCGCGACATACCGCAATATATTTGTGGACACTAGGTGTCCAGAAATATATTGCGCGCCATACCGCAAAATATATCTGGACAATAGGTGTCCAGAAATATATTGCGCACCATACCGCAATATATTTGTGGACACTAGGTGCCCAGAAATATATTGCGCGCCGTACCGCAATATATTTGTGGACACTAGGTGTCCAGAAATATATTTCGTGCCATACCGCAAAATATATCTGGACACTAGGTGTCCAGAAATATATTGCGCGCCATACCGCAATATATTTGTGGACACTAGGTGTCCAGAAATATATTGCGCGCCATACCGCAAAATATATCTGGACACTAGGTGTCCAGAAATATATTGCACGCCATACTGCAATATATTTGTGGACACTAGGTGTCCAGAAATATATTGCGCGCCATACCGCAACATATTTGTGGACACTAGGTGTCCAGAAATATATTGCGCGCACTACCGCAAAATATATCTGCACACTAGGTGTCCAGAAATATATTGCGCGCCATACCGCAATATATTTGTGGACACTAGGTGTCCAGAAATATATTGCGCGCCATACCGCAATATATTTGTGGACACTAGGTGTCCAGAAATATATTGCGCGCCATACCGCAATATATTTGTGGACACTAGGTGTCCAGAAATATATTGCGTGCCATACCGCAAAATATATCTGGACACTAGGTGTCCAGAAATATATTGCGCGCCATACCGCAATATATTTGTGGACACTAGGCGTCCAGGAATATATTGCGCGCCATACCGCAATATATTTGTGGACACTAGGTGTCCAGAAATATATTGCGCGCCATACCGCAAAATATATCTGGACACTAGGTGTCCAGAAATATATTGCACGCCATACCGCAATATATTTGTGAACACTAGGTGTCCAGAAATATATTGCGCGCCATACCGCAATATATTTGTGGACACTAGGTGTCCAGAAATATATTGCGCGCCATACCGCAATATATTTGTGGACACTAGGTGTCCAGAAATATATTGCGCGCCATACCGCAATATATTTGTGGACACTAGGTGTCCAGAAATATATTGCGCGCCATACCGCAAAATATATCTGGACACTAGGTGTCCAGAAATATATTGCGCGCCATACCGCAATATATTTGTGGACACTAGGCGTCCAGGAATATATTGCGCGCCATACCGCAATATATTTGTGGACACTAGGTGTCCAGGAATATATTGTCCAGAAATATATTGCGCGCCATACCGCAAAATATATCTGGACACTAGGTGTCCAGAAATATATTGCGCGCCATACCGCAATATATTTGTGGACACTAGGTATATATTGTCCAGAAATATATTGCGCGCCATACCGCAAAATATATCTGGACACTAGGTGTCCAGAAATATATTGCGCGCCATACCGCAATATATTTGTGGACACTAGGTGTCCAGGAATATATTGCGCGCCATACCGCAATATATTTGTGGACACTAGGTGTCCAGAAATATATTGCGCGCCATACCGCAAAATATATCTGGACACTAGGTGTCCAGAAATATATTGCGCGCCATACCGCAATATATTTGTGGACACTAGGTGTCCAGAAATACATTGCGCGCCATACCGCAATATATTTGTGGACACTAGGTGTCCAGGAATATATTGCGCGCCATACCGCAAAATATATCTGGACATTAGGTGTCCAGAAATACATTGCGCGCCATACCGCAATATATTTGTGGACACTAGGTGTCCAGAAATACATTGCGCGCCATACCGCAATATATTTGTGGACACTAGGTGTCCAGAAATATATTGCGCGCCATACCGCAAAATATATCTGGACACTAGGTGTCCAGAAATATATTGCGCGCCATACCGCAATATATTTGTGGACACTAGGTGTCCAGAAATATATTGCGCGCCATACCGCAATATATTTGTGGACACTAGGTGTCCAGAAATATATTGCGCGCCATACCGCAATATATTTGTGGACACTAGGTGTCCAGAAATATATTGCGCGCCATACCGCAATATATTTGTGGACACTAGGTGTCCAGAAATATATTGCGCGCCATACCGCAATATATTTGTGGACACTAGGTGTCCAGGAATATATTGCGCGCCATACCGCAATATATTTGTGGACACTAGGTGTCCAGAAATATATTGCGCGCCATACCGCAAAATATATCTGGACACTAGGTGTCCAGAAATATATTGCGCGCCATACCGCAATATATTTGTGGACACTAGGTGTCCAGAAATATATTGCGCGCCATACCGCAATATATTTGTGGACACTAGGTGTCCAGAAATATATTGCGCGCCATACCGCAATATATTTGTGGACACTAGGTGTCCAGGAATATATTGCGCGCCATACCGCAATATATACCTAGTGTCCACAAATATATTGCGCGCAATACCGCAATATATTTGTGGACACTAGGTGTCCAGAAATTTATTGCGCTTCATACCGCAAAATATATCTGGACGCTAGGTGTCCAGAAATATTTTGCGCGCCATACCGCAATATATTTGTGGACACTAGGTGTCCAGAAATATTTTGCGCGCCATACCGCAATATATTTATGGACACTAGGTGTCCAGAAATATATTGCGCGCCATACGGCAAAATATATCTGGACACTAGGTGTCCAGAAATATATTGCGCGCCATACCGCAATATATTTGTGGACACTAGGTGTCCAGGAATATATTGCGCGCCATACCGCAATATATTCGTGGACACTAGGTGTCCAGAAATATATTGCGTGCCATACCGCAATATATTTGTGGACACTAGGTGTCCAGAAATATATTGCGCGCCATACCGCAATATATTTGTGGACGCTAGGTGTCCAGAAATATATTGCGCGCCATACCGCAATATATTTGTGGACACTAGGTGTCCAGAAATATATTGCGCGCCATACCGCAATACCGCAATATATTTGTGGACACTAGGTGTCCAGAAATATATTGCGCGCCATAACGCAATATATTTGTGGACACTAGGTGTCCAGAAATATATTGCGCGCCATACCGCAATATATTTGTGGACACTACCGCAATATATTTGTGGACACTAGGTGTCCAGGAATATATTGCGCGCCATACCGCAATATATTTGTGGACACTAGGCGTCCAGAAATATATTGCGCGCCATACCGCAATATATTTGTGGACACTAGGTGTCCAGAAATATATTATATATATATATATATTGCGCGCCATACCGGCGAATATTTATGGACACTAGGTGTCCAGAAATATATTGCGCGCCATACCGCAATATATTTGTGGACATTAGGTGTCCAGAAATATATTGCGCGCCATACCGCAATATATTTGTGGACACTAGGTGTCCAGAAATATATTGCGCGCCATACCGCAATATATTTGTGGACACTAGGTGTCCAGGAATATATTGCGCGCCATACCGCAATATATTTGTGGACACTAGGTGTCCAGGAATATATTGCGCGCCATACCGCAATATATTTGTGGACACTAGGTGTCCAGGAATATATTGCGCGCCATACCGCAATATATTTGTGGACACTAGGTGTCCAGAAATATATTATATATATATATATATTGCGTGCCATACCGGCGAATATTTATGGACACTAGGTGTCCAGAAATATATTGCGCGCCATACCGCAATGTATTTGTGGACACTAGGTGTCCAGAAATATATTGCGCGACATACCGCAATATATTTGTGGACACTAGGTGTCCAGAAATATATTGCGCGCCATACCGCAATATATTTGTGGACACTAGGTGTCCAGAAATATATTGCGCGCCATACCGCAATATATTTGTGGACACTAGGTGTCCAGAAATATATTGCGCGCCATACCGCAATATATTTGTGGACACTAGGTGTCCAGAAATATATTGCGCGCCATACCGCAATATATTTGTGGACACTAGGTGTCCATAAAATATATTGCGCGCCATACCACAATGTATTTGTGGACACTAGGTGTCCAGAAATATATTGCGCGACATACCACATGGACACCTAGTGTCCACAAATATATTGCGCGCCATACCGCAAAATATATCTGGACACTAGGTGTCCAGAAATATATTGCGCACCATACCGCAATATATTTGTGGACACTAGGTGTCCAGAAATATATTGCGCGCCGTACCGCAAAATATATCTGGACACTAGGTGTCCAGAAATATATTTCGCGCCATACCGCAAAATATATCTGGACACTAGGTGTCCAGAAATATATTGCGCGCCATACCGCAATATATTTGTGGACACTAGGTGTTCAGAAATATATTGCGCGCCATACCGCAATATATTTGTGGACACAGAAATATATTGCGCGCCATACCGCAATATATTTGTGGACACTAGGTGTCCAGGAATATATTGCGCGCCATACCGCAATATATTTGTGGACACTAGGTGTCCAATATATATTTGTGGACACTAGGTGTCCAGAAATATATTGCGCACCATACCGCAATATATTTGTGGACACTAGGTGTCCAGAAATATATTGCGCGCCATACCGCAATATATTTGTGGACACTAGGTGTCCAGAAATATATTGCGCGCCATACCGCAATATATTTGTGGACACTAGGTGTCCAGAAATATATTGCGCGCCATACCGCAATATATTTGTGGACACTAGGTGTCCAGCAATATATTTGTGGACACTAGGTGTCCAGAAATATATTGCGCGCCATACCGCAATATATTTGTGGACACTAGGTGTCCAGAAATATATTGCGCACCATACCGCAATATATTTGTGGACACTAGGTGTCCAGAAATATATTGCGCGCCATACCGCAATATATTTGTGGACACTAGGTGTCCAGAAATATATTGCGCGACATACCGCAATATATTTGTGGACACTAGGTGTCCAGAAATATATTGCGCGCCATACCGCAAAATATATCTGGACACTAGGTGTCCAGAAATATATTGCGCACCATACCGCAATATATTTTGGCATATAATTGTGGACACTAGGTGTCCAGAAATATATTGCGCGCCATACCGCAATATATTTGTGGACACTAGGTGTCCAGAAATATATTGCGCGCCATACCGCAAAATATATCTGGACACTAGGTGTCCAGAAATATATTGCGCGCCATACCGCAATATATTTGTGGACACTAGGTGTTCAGAAATATATTGCGCGCCATACCGCAATATATTTGTGGACACTAGGTGTCCAGAAATATATTGCGCGCCATACCGCAATATATTTGTGGACACTAGGTGTCCAGAAATATATTGCGCGCCATACCGCAATATATTTGTGGACACTAGGTGTCCAGAAATATATTGCGCGCCATACCGCAATATATTTGTGGACACTAGGTGTCCAGGAATATATTGCGCGCCATACCGCAATATATTTGTGGACACTAGGTGTCCAGAAATATATTGCGCGACATACCGCAATATATTTGTGGACACTAGGTGTCCAGAAATATATTGCGCGCCATACCGCAATATATTTGTGGACACTAGGTGTCCAGAAATATATTGCGCGCCATACCGCAAAATATATCTGGACACTAGGTGTCCAGAAATATATTGCGCACCATACCGCAATATATTTTGGCATATAATTGTGGACACTAGGTGTCCAGAAATATATTGCGCGCCATACCGCAATATATTTGTGGACACTAGGTGTCCAGAAATATATTGCGCGCCATACCGCAAAATATATCTGGACACTAGGTGTCCAGAAATATATTGCGCGCCATACCGCAATATATTTGTGGACACTAGGTGTTCAGAAATATATTGCGCGCCATACCGCAATATATTTGTGGACACTAGGTGTCCAGAAATATATTGCGCGCCATACCGCAATATATTTGTGGACACTAGGTGTCCAGAAATATATTGCGCGCCATACCGCAATATATTTGTGGACACTAGGTGTCCAGGAATATATTGCGCGACATACCGCAATATATTTGTGGACACTAGGTGTCCAGAAACATATTGCGCGACATACCGCAATATATTTGTGGACACTAGGTGTCCAGAAATATATTGCGCGCCATACCGCAAAATATATCTGGACACTAGGTGTCCAGAAATATATTGCGCACCATACCGCAATATATTTTGGCATATAATTGTGGACACTAGGTGTCCAGGAATATATTGCGCGCCATACCGCAATATATTTGTGAACACTAGGTGTCCAGAAATATATTGCACGCCATACCGCAATATATTTGTGGACACTAGGTGTCCAGGAATATATTGCGCGCCATATCGCAATATATTTGTGGACACTAGGTGTCCAGAAATATATTGCGCGACATACCGCAATATATTTGTGGACACTAGGTGTCCAGAAATATATTGCGCGCCATACCGCAAAATATATCTGGACACTAGGTGTCCAGAAATATATTGCGCGCCATACCGCAATATATTTGTGGACACTAGGTGTCCAGAAATATATTGCGCGCCATACAGCAATATATTTGTGAACACTAGGTGTCCAGAAATATATTGCACGCCATACCGCAATATATTTGTGGACACTAGGTGTCCAGGAATATATTGCGCGCCATACCGCAATATATTTGTGGACACTAGGTGTCCAGGAATATATTGCGCGCCAAACCGCAGAATATCTATGGACACTAGGTGTCCAGGAATATATTGCGCGCCATACCGCAATATATTTGTGAACACTAGGTGTCCAGAAATATATTGCGCGCCATACCGCAATATATTTGTGGACACTAGGTGTCCAGAAATATATTGCGCACCATACCGCAATATATTTGTGGACACTAGGTGTCCAGAAATATATTGCGCGCCATATCGCAATATATTTGTGGACACTAGGTGTCCAGAAATATATTGCGCGACATACCGCAATATATTTGTGGACACTAGGTGTCCAGAAATATTTTGAATATATTGCGCGCTATACCGCAATATATTTGTGGACACTAGGTGTCCAGGAATATATTGCGCGCCAAACCGCAGAATATTTATGGGCACTAGGTGTCCAGAAATATATTGCGCGCCATACCGCAATATATTTGTGGACACTAGGTGTCCAGAAATATATTGCGCGCCATACCGCAATATATTTGTGGACACTAGGTGCCCAGAAATATATTGCGCGCCGTACCGCAATATATTTGTGGACACTAGGTGTCCAGAAATATATTTCGTGCCATACCGCAAAATATATCTGGACACTAGGTGTCCAGAAATATATTGCGCGCCATACCGCAATATATTTGTGGACACTAGGTGTCCAGAAATATATTGCGCACCATACCGCAATATATTTGTGGACACTAGGTGTCCAGAAATATATTGCGCGCCATATCGCAATATATTTGTGGACACTAGGTGTCCAGAAATATATTGCGCGACATACCGCAATATATTTGTGGACACTAGGTGTCCAGACATAAATTGCGCGCCATACCGCAAAATATATCTGGACACTAGGTGTCCAGAAATATATTGCGCACCATACCGCAATATATTTTGGCATATAATTGTGGACACTAGGTGTCCAGAAATATATTGCGCGCCATACCGCAATATATTTGTGGACACTAGGTGTTCAGAAATATATTGCGCGCCATACCGCAATATTTTTGTGGACACAGAAATATATTGCGCGCCATACCGCAATATATTTGTGGACACTAGGTGTCCAGGAATATATTTCGCGCCATACCGCAATATATTTGTGGAAACTAGGTGTCCAGAAATATATTACGCGCCATACCGCAATATATTTGTGGACACTAGGTGTCCAGAAATATATTGCGCGCCATACAGCAATATATTTGTGAACACTAGGTGTCCAGAAATATATTGCACGCCATACCGCAATATATTTGTGGACACTAGGTGTCCAGGAATATATTGCGCGCCATACCGCAATATATTTGTGGACACTAGGTGTCCAGGAATATATTGCGCGCCAAACCGCAGAATATCTATGGACACTAGGTGTCCAGGAATATATTGCGCGCCATACCGCAATATATTTGTGGACACTAGGTGTCCAGAAATATATTGCGCGCCCTACCGCAAAATATATGTGCACACTAGGTGTCCAGAAATATATTGCGCGCCATACCGCAATATATTTGTGGACACTAGGTGTCCAGAAATATATTGCGCGCCATACCGCAAAATATATCTGGACACTAGGTGTCCAGAAATATATTGCGTGCCATACCGCAATATATTTGTGGACACTAGGCGTCCAGGAATATATTGCGCGCCATACCGCAATATATTTGTGGACACTAGGTGTCCAGAAATATATTGCGCGCCATACCGCAAAATATATCTGGACACTAGGTGTCCAGAAATATATTGCACGCCATACCGCAATATATTTGTGGACACTAGGTGTCCAGAAATATATTGCGCGCCATACCGCAATATATTTGTGGACACTAGGTGTCCAGGAATATATTGCGCGCCATACCGCAATATATTTGTGGACACTAGGTGTCCAGGAATATATTGCGCGCCATACCGCAATATATTTGTGGACACTAGGTGTCCAGAAATATATTGCGCGCCCTACCGCAAAATATATGTGCACAAACCGCAGAATATTTATGGACACTAGGTGTCCAGAAATATATTGCGCGCCATACCGCAATATATTTGTGGACACTAGGTGTCCAGAAATATATTGCGCGCCATACCGCAAAATATATCTGGACACTAGGTGTCCAGAAATATATTGCGCGCCATACCGCAATATATTTGTGGACACTAGGCGTCCAGGAATATATTGCGCGCCATACCGCAATATATTTGTGGACACTAGGTGTCCAGAAATATATTGCGCGCCATACCGCAAAATATATCTGGACACTAGGTGTCCAGAAATATATTGCACGCCATACCGCAATATATTTGTGGACACTAGGTGTCCAGAAATATATTGCGCGCCATACCGCAATATATTTGTGGACACTAGGTGTCCAGGAATATATTGCGCGCCATACCGCAGAATATTTATGGACACTAGGTGTCCAGAAATATATTGCGCGCCATACCGCAATATATTTGTGGACACTAGGTGTCCAGAAATATATTGCGCGCCATACCGCAATAGATATGTGGACACTAGGTGTCCAGAAATATATTGCGCACCATACCGCGATATATTTGTGGACACTAGGTGTCCAGAAATATATTGCGCACCATACCGCGATATATTTGTGGACACTAGGTGTCCAGAAATATATTGCGCGCCATACCGCAATAGATTTGTGGACACTAGGTGTCCAGAAATATATTGCGCACCATACCGCGATATATTTGTGGACACTAGGTGTCCAGAAATATATTGCGCGCCGTACCGCAATATATTTGTGGACACTAGGTGTCCAGAAATATATTTCGCGCCATACCGCAAAATATATCTGGACACTAGGTGTCCAGAAATATATTGCGCGCCATACCGCAATATATTTGTGGACACTAGGCGTCCAGAAATATATTGCGCGCCATACCGCAAAATATATCTGGACACTAGGTGTCCAGAAATATATTGCACGCCATACTGCAATATATTTGTGGACACTAGGTGTCCAGAAATATATTGCGCGCCATACCGCAACATATTTGTGGACACTAGGTGTCCAGAAATATATTGCGCGCCGTACCGCAAAATATATCTGGACACTAGGTGTCCAGAAATATATTTCGCGCCATACCGCAAAATATATCTGGACACAAGGTGTCGAGAAATATATTGCGCGCCATACCGCAATATATTTGTGGACACTAGGTGTCCAGAAATATATTGCGCCATACCGCAATATATTTGTGGACACTAGGTGTCCAGGAATATATTGCGCGCCATACCGCAATATATTTGTGGACACTAGGTGTCCAGGAATATATTGCCGGCCATACCGCAATATATTTGTGGACACTAGGTGTCCAGGAATATATTGCGCGCCATACCGCAGAATATTTATGGACACTAGGTGTCCAGAAATATATTGCGCACCATACCAATATATTTGTGGACACTAGGTGTCCAGAAATATATTGCGCGCCATACCGCAATAGATTTGTGAACACTAGGTGTCCAGAAATATATTGCGCACCATACCGCGATATATTTGTGGACACTAGGTGTCCAGAAATATATTGCGCGCCATACCGCAAAATATATCTGGACAATAGGTGTCCAGAAATATATTGCGCGCCATACCGCAATATATTTGTGGACACTAGGTGTCCAGAAATATATTGCGCGCCATACCGCAAAATATATCTGGACACTAGGTGTCCAGAAATATATTGCGCGCCATACCGCAATATATTTGTGGACACTAGATGTCCAGAAATATATTGCGCGCCATACCGCAAAATATAACTGGACACTAGGTGTCCAGAAATATATTGCGCGCCATACCGCAACATATTTGTGGACACTAGGTGTCCAGCAATATATTGCTCCTACCACCTAGTGTCCACAAATATATTGCTGTATGGCGCGCAATATATTTCTGGACACCTAGTGTCCAGATATATTTTGCGGTATGGCGCGCAATATATTTCTGGACACCTAGTGTCCACAAATATATTGCGGTATGGTGCGCAATATATTCCTGGACACCTAGTGTCCACAAATATATTGCGGTATGGCGCGCAATATATTTCTGGACACCTAGTGTCCACAAATATATTGCGGTATGGCGCGCAATATATTTCTGGACACCTAGTGTCCAGATATATTTTGCGGTATGGCGCGCAATATATTTCTGGACACCTAGTGTCCACAAATATATTGCGGTATGGTGCGCAATATATTCCTGGACACCTAGTGTCCACAAATATATTGCGGTATGGCGCGCAATATATTTCTGGACACCTAGTGTCCACAAATATATTGCGGTATGGCGCGCAATATATTTCTGGACACCTAGTGTCCACAAATATATTGCGGTATGGCGCGCAATATATTTCTGGACACCTAGTGTCCACAAATATATTGCGGTATGGTGCGCAATATATTTCTGGACACCTAGTGTCCAGATATATTTTGCGGTATGGCGCGCAATATATTCCTGGACACCTAGTGTCCACAAATATATTGCGGTACGGCGCGCAATATATTTCTGGGCACATAGTGTCCACAAATATATTGAGGTATGTCGCGCAATATATTTCTGGACACCTAGTGTCCACAAATATATTGCGGTATGGCGCGCAATATATTTCTGGACACCTAGTGTCCACAAATATATTGCGGTATGGTGCGCAATATATTTCTGGACACCTAGTGTCCACAAATATACTGCGGTATGGCGCGCAATATATTTCTGGACACCTAGTGTCCACAAATATATTGCGGTATGGCGCGCAATATATTTCTGGACACCTAGTGTCCATAAATATTCTGCGGTATGGCGCGCAATATATTCCTGGACACCTAGTGTCCACAAATATATTGCGGTATGGCGCGCAATATATTTCTGGACACCTAGTGTTCAGATATATTTTGCGGTATGGCGCGCAATATATTTCTGGACACCTAGTGTCCACAAATATATTGCGGTATGGCGCGCAATATATTCCTGGACGCCTAGTGTCCACAAATATTTTGCGGTATGGCGCGCAATATATTTCTGGACACCTAGTGTCCACAAATATATTGCGGTATGGCGCGCAATATATTTCTGGACACCTAGTGTCCACAAATATATTGCGGTATGGCGCGCAATATATTTCTGGACACCTAGTGTGCAGATATATTTTGCGGTAGGGCGCGCAATATATTTCTGGACACCTAGTGTCCACAAATATATTGCGGTATGGCGCGCAATATATTCCTGGACACCTAGTGTCCACAAATATATTGCGGTATGGCGCGCAATATATTCCTGGACACCTAGTGTCCACAAATATATTGCGGTATGGCGCGCAATATATTTCTGGACACCTAGTGTCCACAAATATATTGCGGTATGGTGCGCAATATATTTCTGGACACCTAGTGTCCACAAATATATTGCGGTATGGCGCGCAATATATTTCTCGACACCTAGTGTCCAGATATATTTTGCGGTATGGCGCGAAATATATTTCTGGACACCAAGTGTCCAGATATATTTTGCGGTATGGCGCGCAATATATTTCTGGATTCCTAGTGTCCACAAATATGTTGCGGTATGGCGCGCAATATATTTCTGGACACCTAGTGTCCACAAATATATTGCAGTATGGCGTGCAATATATTTCTGGACACCTAGTGTCCAGATATATTTTGGGGTATGGCGCGAAATATATTTCTGGACACCTAGTGTCCACAAATATATTGCGGTGCGGCGCGCAATATATTTCTGGGCACATAGTGTCCACAAATATATTGCGGTATGGTGCGCAATATATTTCTGGACACCTAGTGTCCAGATATATTTTGCGGTATGGCGCGCAATATATTTCTGGACACCTAGTGTCCACAAATATATTGCGGTATGTCGCGCAATATATTTCTGGACACCTAGTGTCCACAAATATATTGCGGTATGGCGCGCAATATATTTCTGGACACCTAGTGTCCACAAATATATCGCGGTATGGCGCGCAATATATTTCTGGACACCTAGTGTCCACAAATATATTGCGGTATGGGTATATATGTATACAATATATTTGTGGACACTAGGTGTCCAGAAATATATTGCGCACCATACCGCAATAGATTTGTGGACACTAGGTGTCCAGAAATATATTGCGCACCATACCGCGATATATTTGTGGACACTAGGTGTCCAGAAATATATTGCGCGCCATACCGCAATATATTTGTGGACACTAGGTGTCCAGAAATATATTGCGCGACATACCGCAATATATTTGTGGACACTAGGTGTCCAGAAATATATTGCGCGCCATACCGCAAAATATATCTGGACACTAGGTGTCCAGAAATATATTGCGCACCATACCGCAATATATTTGTGGACACTATGTGCCCAGAAATATATTGCGCGCCGCACCGCAATATATTTGTGGACACTAGGTGTCCAGAAATATATTTCGCGCCATACCCCAAAATATATCTGGACACTAGGTGTCCAGAAATATATTGCACGCCATACTGCAATATATTTGTGGACACTAGGTGTCCAGAAATATATTGCGCGCCATACCGCAACATATTTGTGGACACTAGGAATCCAGAAATATATTGCGCGCCATACCGCAAAATATATCTGGACACTTGGTGTCCAGAAATATATTTCGCGCCATACCGCAAAATATATCTGGACACAAGGTGTCGAGAAATATATTGCGCGCCATACCGCAATATATTTGTGGACACTAGGTGTCCAGAAATATATTGCGCACCATACCGCAATATATTTGTGGACACTAGGTGTCCAGAAATATATTGCGCGCCATACCGCAATATATTTGTGGACACTAGGTCTCCAGGAATATATTGCGCGCCATACCGCAATATATTTGTGGACACTAGGTGTCCAGGAATATATTGCGCGCCATACCGCAATATATTTGTGGACACTAGGTGTCCAGAAATATATTGCGCGCCCTACCGCAAAATATATCTGCACACTAGGTGTCCAGAAATATATTGCGCGCCATACCGCAATATATTTGTGGACACTAGGTGTCCAGAAATATATTGCGCGCCATACCGCAATATATTTGTGGACACTAGGTGTCCAGAAATATATTGCGCGCCATACCGCAAAATATTTGTGGATACTAGGCGTCCAGGAATATATTGCGCGCCATACCGCAATATATTTGTGGACACTAGGTGTCCAGAAATATATTGCGCGCCATACCGCAAAATATATCTGAACACTAGGTGTCCAGAAATATATTGCGCGCCATACCGCAATATATTTGTGGACACTAGGTGTCCAGGAATATATTGCGCGCCATACCGCAGAATATTTATGGACACTAGGTGTCCAGAAATATATTGCGCGCCATACCGCAATATATTTGTGGACACTAGGTGTCCAGAAATATATTGCGCGCCATACCGCAGTATATTTGTGGACACTAGGTGTCCAGAAATATATTGCGCACCATACCGCAATATATTTGTGGACACTAGGTGTCCAGAAATATATTGCGCGCCATACCGCAATATATTTGTGGACACTAGGTGTCCAGAAATATATTGCGCGACATACCTCAATATATTTGTGGACACTATGTGCCCAGAAATATATTGCGCGCCGTACCGCAATATATTTGTGGACACTAGGTGTCCAGGAATATATTGCGCGCCATACCGCAAAATATATCTGGACACTAGGTGTCCAGAAATATATTGCGCACCATACCGCAATATATTTGTGGACACTAGGTGTCCAGAAATATATTGCGCGCCATACCGCAATATATTTGTGGACACTAGGTGTCCAGAAATATATTGCGCGCCATACCGCAATATATTTGTGGACACTAGGTGTCCAGAAATATATTGCGCGCCATACCGCAATATATTTGTGGACACTAGGTGTCCAGAAATATATTGCGCACCATACCGCAATATATTTGTGGACACTAGGTGTCCAGAAATATATTGCGCGCCATATATATAGTATGGCGTGCAATATATTTCTGGACACCTAGTGTCCAGATATATTTTGGGGTATGGCGCGAAATATATTTCTGGACACCTAGTGTCCACAAATATATTGCGGTGCGGCGCGCAATATATTTCTGGGCACATAGTGTCCACAAATATATTGCGGTATGGTGCGCAATATATTTCTGGACACCTAGTGTCCAGATATATTTTGCGGTATGGCGCGCAATATATTTCTGGACACCTAGTGTCCACAAATATATTGCGGTATGTCGCGCAATATATTTCTGGACACCTAGTGTCCACAAATATATTGCGGTATGGCGCGCAATATATTTCTGGACACCTAGTGTCCACAAATATATCGCGGTATGGCGCGCAATATATTTCTGGACACCTAGTGTCCACAAATATATTGCGGTATGGGTATATATGTATACAATATATTTGTGGACACTAGGTGTCCAGAAATATATTGCGCACCATACCGCAATAGATTTGTGGACACTAGGTGTCCAGAAATATATTGCGCACCATACCGCGATATATTTGTGGACACTAGGTGTCCAGAAATATATTGCGCGCCATACCGCAATATATTTGTGGACACTAGGTGTCCAGAAATATATTGCGCGACATACCGCAATATATTTGTGGACACTAGGTGTCCAGAAATATATTGCGCGCCATACCGCAAAATATATCTGGACACTAGGTGTCCAGAAATATATTGCGCACCATACCGCAATATATTTGTGGACACTATGTGCCCAGAAATATATTGCGCGCCGCACCGCAATATATTTGTGGACACTAGGTGTCCAGAAATATATTTCGCGCCATACCCCAAAATATATCTGGACACTAGGTGTCCAGAAATATATTGCACGCCATACTGCAATATATTTGTGGACACTAGGTGTCCAGAAATATATTGCGCGCCATACCGCAACATATTTGTGGACACTAGGAATCCAGAAATATATTGCGCGCCATACCGCAAAATATATCTGGACACTTGGTGTCCAGAAATATATTTCGCGCCATACCGCAAAATATATCTGGACACAAGGTGTCGAGAAATATATTGCGCGCCATACCGCAATATATTTGTGGACACTAGGTGTCCAGAAATATATTGCGCACCATACCGCAATATATTTGTGGACACTAGGTGTCCAGAAATATATTGCGCGCCATACCGCAATATATTTGTGGACACTAGGTGTCCAGGAATATATTGCGCGCCATACCGCAATATATTTGTGGACACTAGGTGTCCAGGAATATATTGCGCGCCATACCGCAATATATTTGTGGACACTAGGTGTCCAGAAATATATTGCGCGCCCTACCGCAAAATATATCTGCACACTAGGTGTCCAGAAATATATTGCGCGCCATACCGCAATATATTTGTGGACACTAGGTGTCCAGAAATATATTGCGCGCCATACCGCAATATATTTGTGGACACTAGGTGTCCAGAAATATATTGCGCGCCATACCGCAAAATATTTGTGGATACTAGGCGTCCAGGAATATATTGCGCGCCATACCGCAATATATTTGTGGACACTAGGTGTCCAGAAATATATTGCGCGCCATACCGCAAAATATATCTGAACACTAGGTGTCCAGAAATATATTGCGCGCCATACCGCAATATATTTGTGGACACTAGGTGTCCAGGAATATATTGCGCGCCATACCGCAGAATATTTATGGACACTAGGTGTCCAGAAATATATTGCGCGCCATACCGCAATATATTTGTGGACACTAGGTGTCCAGAAATATATTGCGCGCCATACCGCAGTATATTTGTGGACACTAGGTGTCCAGAAATATATTGCGCACCATACCGCAATATATTTGTGGACACTAGGTGTCCAGAAATATATTGCGCGCCATACCGCAATATATTTGTGGACACTAGGTGTCCAGAAATATATTGCGCGACATACCTCAATATATTTGTGGACACTATGTGCCCAGAAATATATTGCGCGCCGTACCGCAATATATTTGTGGACACTAGGTGTCCAGGAATATATTGCGCGCCATACCGCAAAATATATCTGGACACTAGGTGTCCAGAAATATATTGCGCACCATACCGCAATATATTTGTGGACACTAGGTGTCCAGAAATATATTGCGCGCCATACCGCAATATATTTGTGGACACTAGGTGTCCAGAAATATATTGCGCGCCATACCGCAATATATTTGTGGACACTAGGTGTCCAGAAATATATTGCGCGCCATACCGCAATATATTTGTGGACACTAGGTGTCCAGAAATATATTGCGCACCATACCGCAATATATTTGTGGACACTAGGTGTCCAGAAATATATTGCGCGCCATACCGCAAAATATATCTGGACACTAGGTGTCCAGAAATATATTGCGCGCCATACCGCAATATATTTGTGGACACTAGGTGTCCAGAAATATATTGCGCGCCATACCGCAATATATTTGTGGACACTAGGTGTCCAGGAATATATTGCGCACCATACCGCAATATATTTGTGGACACTAGGTGTCCAGAAATATATTGCGCGCCATACCGCAAAATATATCTGGACACTAGGTGTCCAGAAATATATTGCGCGCCATACAGCAATATATTTGTGGACACTAGGTGTCCAGAAATATATTGCGCGCTATACCGCAATATATTTGTGGACACAAGGTATCCAGAAATATATTGCGCGCCATACAGCAATATATTTGTGGACACTAGGTGTCCAGGAATATATTGCGCGCCATACCGCAATATATTTGTGGACACTAGGGGTCCAGAAATATATTGCGCGCCATACAGCAATATATTTGTGGACACTAGGTGTCCAGAAATATATTGCGCGCCATACCGCAATATATTTGTGGACACTAGGTGTCCAGGAATCTATTGCGCGCCATACCGCAATATATTTGTGGACACTAGGTGTCCAGGAATATATTGCGCGCCATACCGCAATATATTTGTGGACACTAGGTGTCCAGAAATATATTGCGCGCCATACCGCAGAATATTTATGGACACTAGGTGTCCAGGAATATATTGCGCGCCATACCGCAATATATTTGTGGACACTAGGGGTCCAGAAATATATTGCGCGCCATACAGCAATATATTTGTGGACACTAGGTGTCCAGAAATATATTGCGCGCCATACCCCAATATATGTGTGGACACTAGATGTCCAGAAATATATTGCGCGCCATACTGCAATATATTTGTGGACACTAGGTGTCCAGGAATATATTGCGCGCCATACCGCAATATATTTGTGGACACTAGGTGTCCAGAAATATATTGCGCGCCATACCGCAATATATTTGTGGACACAAGGTGTCCAGAAATATATTGCGCGCCGTACACTAGGTGTCCAGAAATATATTGCGCGCCATACCACAATATATTTGTGGACACTAGGTGTCCAGGAATATATTGCGCGCCATACCGCAGTATATTTGTGGACACTAGGTGTGTGCGCGGCATACCGAAATATATTTGTGGACACTAGGTGTCCAGAAATATATTGCGCGCCATACCGCAATATATTTGTGGACACTAGGTGTCTAGAAATATATTGCGCGCCATACCGCAATATATTTGTGGATACTAGGTGTCCAGAAATATATTGCGCGCCATACCGCAATATATTTGTGGACTTTAGGTGTCCAGAAAAAATATTGCGCGCCATACCGCAATATATTTGTGGACACTAGGTGTCCAGGAATATATTGCGCGCCATACCGCAATATATTTGTGGACACTAGGTGTCCAGGAATATACTGCGCGCCATACCGCAATATATTTGTGGACACTAGGTGTCCAGAAATATATTGCGCGCCATACCGCAATATATTTGTGGACACTAGGTGTCCAGGAATATATTGCGCGCCATACCGCAGAATACTTATGGACACTCGGTGTCCAGAAATATATTGCGCGCCATACCGCAATATATTTGTGGACACTAGGTGTCCAGAAATATATTGCGCGCCATACCACAATATATTTGTGGACACTAGGTGTCCAGGAATATATTGCGCGCCATACCGCAGTATATTTGTGGACACTAGGTGTGTGCGCGGCATACCGCAATATATTTGTGGACACTAGGTGTCCAGAAATATATTGCGCGCCATACCGCAATATATTTGTGGACACTAGGTGTCTAGAAATATATTGCGCGCCATACCGCAATATATTTGTGGACACTAGGTGTCCAGAAATATATTGCGCGCCATACCGCAATATATTTGTGGACTTTAGGTGTCTAGAAAAAATATTGCGCGCCATACCGCAATATATTTGTGGACACTAGGTGTCCAGGAATATATTGCGCGCCATACCGCAATATATACCTAGTGTCCACAAATATATTGCGGAATGGCGCGCAATATATTCCTGGACACCTAGTGTCCAGACACCTAGTGTCCAGAAATATATTGCGCGCCATACCGCAAAATATATCTGGACACTAGGTGTTCAGAAAAATATTGCGCGCCATACCGCAATATATTTGTGGACACTAGGTGTCCAGAAATATATTGCGCGCCATACCGCAATATATTTGTGGACACTAGGTGCCCAGAAATATATTACACTATTGCGCGCCATACCGCAATATATTTATGGACACTAGGTGTCCAGAAATATATTGCGCGCCATACCGCAAAATATATCTGGACATTAGGTGTCCAGAAATATATTGCGCGCCATACCGCAATATATTTGTGGACACTAGGTGTCCAGAAATATATTGCGCCCCATACCGCAAAATATATCTGGACACTAGGTGTCCAGAAATATATTGCGCGCCATACCGCAATATATTTGTGGACACTAGGTGTCCAAGAATATATTGCGCGCCATACCGCAAAATATATCTGGACACTAGGTGTCCAGAAATATATTGCGCGCCATACCGCAATATATTTGTGGACACTAGGTGTCCAGGAATATATTGCGCGCCATACCGCAATATATTTGTGGACACTAGGTGTCCAGGAATATATTGCGCGCCATACCGCAATATATTTTTGGACACTAGGTGTCCAGGAATATATTGCGCGCCATACCGCAATATATTTGTGGACACTAGGTGTACAGAAATATATTGCGCGCCATACCGCAATATATTTGTGGACACTAGGTGTCCAGAAATATATTGCGCGCCATACCGCAATATATTTGTGGACACTAGGTGTCCAGAAATATATTGCGCGCCATACCGCAATATATTTGTGGACACTAGGTGTCCAGAAATATATTGCGCGCCATAACACAATATATTTGTGGACACTAAGTGTCCAGAAATATATTGCGCGCCATACCGCAATATATTTGTGGACACTAGGTGTCCAGGAATATATTGCGCACCATACCGCAAAATATATCTGGACACTAGGTGTCCAGAAATATATTGCGCGCCATACCGCAATATATTTGTGGACACTAGGTGTCCAGGAATATATTGCGCGCCACACCGCAATATATTTGTGGACACTAGGTGTCCAGGAATATATTGCGCGCCATACCGCAGTATATTTGTGGACACTAGGTGTGTGCGCGGCATACCGCAATATATTTGTGGACACTAGGTGTCCAGAAATATATTGCGCGCCATACCGCAATATATTTGTGGACACTAGGTGTCCAGAAATATATTGCGCGCCATACCGCAATATATTTGTGGACACTAGGTGTCCAGAACTATATTGCGCGCCATACCGCGATATATTTGTGGACACTAGGTGTCCAGAAATATGTTGCGCGCCATACCGCAATATATTTGTGGACACTAGGTGTCCACGAATATATTGCGCGCCATTCCGCAATATATTTGTGGACACTAGGTATATATGGACACTAGGTGTACAGGAATATATTGCGCGCCGCAAAATATATCTGGACACTAGGTGTCCAGAAATATATTGCGCGCCATACCGCAATATATTTGTGGACACTAGGTGTCCAGAAATATATTGCGCGCCATACCGCAATATATTTGTGGACACTAGGTGTCCAGAAATATATTGCGCTTCATACCGCAAAATATATCTGGACACTAGGTGTCCAGAAATATATTGCGCGCCATACCGCAATATATTTATGGACACTAGGTGTCCAGAAATATATTGCGCGCCATACCGCAAAATATATCTGGACACTAGGTGTCCAGAAATATATTGCGCGCCATACCGCAATATATTTGTGGACACTAGGTGTCCAGAAATATATTGCGCGCCATACCGCAATATATTTGTGGACACTAGGTGTCCAGAAATATATTGCGCGCCATACCGCAATATATTTGTGGACACTAGATGTCCAGGAATATATTACGCGCCATACCGCAATATATTTGTGGACACTAGGTGTCCAGAAATATATTGCGCCCCATACCGCAAAATATATCTGGACACTAGGTGTCCAGAAATATATTGCGCGCCATACCGCAATATATTTGTGGACACTAGGTGTCCAGGAATATATTGCGCGCCATACCGCAATATATTTGTGGACACTAGGTGTCCAGGAATATATTGCGCGCCATACCGCAATATATTGGTGGACACTAGGTGTCCAGAAATATATTGCGCGCCATACCGCAAAATATATCTGGACACTAGGTGTCCAGAAATATATTGCGCGCCATACCGCAATATATTTGTGGACACTAGGTGTCTAGGAATATATTGCGCGCCATACCGCAATATATTTGTGGACACTAGGTGTCCAGAAATACATTGCGCGCCATACCGCAATATATTTGTGGACACTAGGTGTCCAGAAATACATTGCGCGCCATACCGCAATATATTTGTGGACACTAGGTGTCCAGAAATACATTGCGCGCCATACCGCAATATATTTGTGGACACTAGGTGTCCAGAAATATATTGCGCGCCATACCGCAAGATATATCTGGACACTAGGTGTCCAAAAAATATATTGCGCGCCATACCGCAATATATTTGTGGACACTAGGTGTCCAGAAATATATTGCGCGCCATACCGCAATATATTTGTGGACACTAGGTGTCCAGAAATATATTGCGCGCCATACCGCAATATATTTGTGGACACTAGGTGTCCAGAAATATATTGCGCGCCATACCGCAATATATTTGTGGACACTAGGTGTCCAGAAATATATTGCGCGCCATACCGCAATATATTTGTGGACACTAGGTGTCCAGAAATATATTGCGCGCCATACCGCAATATATTTGTGGACACTAGGTGTCCAGGAATATATTGCGCGCCATACCGCAAAATATATCTGGACATTAGGTGTCCAGAAATATATTGCGCGCCATACCGCAATATATTTGTGGACACTAGGTGTCCAGAAATACATTGCGCGCCATACCGCAATATATTTGTGGACACTAGGTGTCCAGGAATATATTGCGCGCCATACCGCAAAATATATCTGGACATTAGGCGTCCAGAAATACATTGCGCGCCATACCGCAATATATTTGTGGACACTAGGTGTCCAGAAATACATTGCGCGCCATACCGCAATATATTTGTGGACACTAGGTGTCCAGAAATATATTGCGCGCCATACCGCAATATATTTGTGGACACTAGGTGTCCAGGAATATATTGCGCGCCATACCGCAATATATTTGTGGACACTAGGTGTCCAGAAATATATTGCGCGCCATACCGCAAAATATATCTGGACACTAGGTGTCCAGAAATATATTGCGCGCCATACCGCAATATATTTGTGGACACTAGGTGTCCAGAAATATATTGCGCGCCATACCGCAATATATTTGTGGACACTAGGTGTCCAGGAATATATTGCGCGCCATACCGCAATATATTTGTGGACGCTAGGTGTCCAGAAAATATTGCGCGCCATACCGCAATATATTTGTGGACACTAGGTGTCCAGAAATATATTGCGCGCCATACCGCAATATATTTGTGGACACTAGGTGTCCAGGAATATATTGCACGCCATACCGCAAAATATATCTGGACACTAGGTGTCCAGAAATATATTGCGCGCCATGCCGCACTATATTTGTGGACACTAGGTGTCCAGGAATATATTGCGCGCCATACCGCAATATATTTGTGGACACTAGGTGTCCAGAAATTATTGCGCGCCATACCGCAATATATTTGTGGACACTAGGTGTCCAGAAATATATTGTGCGCCATACCGCAAAATATATCTGGACACTAGGTGTCCAGAAATATATTGCGCGCCATACCGCAAAATATATCTGGACACTAGGTGTCCAGAAATATATTGCGCGCCATACCGCAATATATTTGTGGACACTAGGTGTCCAGAAATATATTGCGCGCCATACCGCAATATATTTGTGGACACTAGGTGTCCAGAAATATATTGCGCGCCATACCGCAATATATTTGTGGACACTAGGTGTCCAGAAATATATTGCGCGCCATACCGCAATATATTTGTGGACACTAGGTGTCCAGGAATATATTGCGCGCCATACCGCAATATATACCTAGTGTCCACAAATATATTGCGGAATGGCGCGCAATATATTCCTGGACACCTTGTGTCCTTGTGTCCTGGACACCTTGTGTCCAGAAATATATTGCGCGCCATACCGCAAAATATATCTGGACACTAGGTGTCCAGAAATATATTGCGCGCCATACCGCAATATATTTGTGGACACTAGGTGTCCAGAAATATATTGCGCGCAATACCGCAATATATTTGTGGACACTAGGTGTCCAGAAAAATAAAAATAAAAATACCGCAAAATATATCTGGACACTAGGTGTCCAGAAATATATTGCGCACCATACCGCAATATATTTGTGGACACTAGGTGTCCAGAAATATATTGCGCGCCATACCGCAAAATATATCTGGACACTAGGTGTCCATAAAATATATTGCGCGCCATACCGCAATGTATTTGTGGACACTAGGTGTCCAGAAATATATTGCGCGACATACCACATGGACACCTAGTGTCCACAAATATATTGCGCGCCATACCGCAAAATATATCTGGACACTAGGTGTCCAGAAATATATTGCGCGCCATACCGCAATATATTTGTGGACACTAGGTGTTCAGAAATATATTGCGCGCCATACCGCAATATATTTGTGGACACTAGGTGTCCAGGAATATATTGCGCGCAATACCGCAATATATTTGTGGACACTAGGTGTCCAATATATATTTGTGGACACTAGGTGTCCAGAAATATATTGCGCACCATACCGCAATATATTTGTGGACACTAGGTGTCCAGAAATATATTGCGCGCCAAACCGCAATATATTTGTGGACACTAGGTGTCCAGAAATATATTGCGCGCCATACCGCAATATATTTGTGGACACTAGGTGTCCAGGAATATATTGCGCGCCATACCGCAATATATTTGTGGACACTAGGTGTCCAGGAATATATTGCGCGCCATACCGCAGAATATTTATGGACACTAGGTGTCCAGAAATATATTGCGCGCCATACCGCAATATATTTGTGGACACTAGGTGTCCAGAAATATATTGCGCGCCACACCGCAATATATTTGTGGACACTAGGTGTCCAGAAATATATTGCGCGCCATACCGCAATATATTTGTGGACACTAGGTGTCCAGAAATATATTGCGCGCCATACCGCAATATATTTGTGGACACTAGGTGTCCAGAAATATATTGCGCGCCATACCGCAATGTATTTGTGGACACTAGGTGTCCAGAAATATATTGCGCGACATACCGCAATATATTTGTGGACACTAGGTGTCCAGAAATATATTGCGCGCCATACCGCATTATATTTGTGGACACTAGGTGTCCAGAAATATATTGCGCGCCATACCACAATATATTTGTGGACACTAGGTGTCCAGAAATATATTGCGCGCCATACCGCAATATATTTGTGGACACTAGGTGTCCAGAAATATATTGCGCACCATACCGCAATATATTTGTGGACACTAGGTGGACACTAGGTGTCCAGAAATATATTGCGCGCCATACCGCAATATATTTGTGGACACTAGGTGTCCAGAAATATATTGCGCGCAATACCGCAATATATTTGTGGACACTAGGTGTCCAGAAATATATTGCGCACCATACCGCAATAGATTTGTGGACACTAGGTGTCCAGAAATATATTGCGCACCATACCGCGATATATTTGTGGACACTAGGTGTCCAGAAATATATTGCGCGCCATACCGCAATATATTTGTGGACACTAGGTGTCCAGAAATATATTGCGCGCCATACCGCAAAATATATCTGGACACTAGGTGTCCAGAAATATATTGCGCACCATACCGCAATATATTTGTGGACACTATGTGCCCAGAAATATATTGTGCGCCGTACCGCAATATATTTGTGGACACTAGGTGTCCAGAAATATATTTCGCGCCATACCGCAAAATATATCTGGACACTAGGTGTCCAGAAATATATTGCACGCCATACTGCAATATATTTGTGGACACTAGGTGTCCAGAAATATATTGCGCGCCATACCGCAACATATTTGTGGACACTAGGTGTCCAGAAATATATTGCGCGCCGTACCGCAAAATATATCTGGACACTTGGTGTCCAGAAATATATTTCGCGCCATACCGCAAAATATATCTGGACACAAGGTGTCGAGAAATATATTGCGCGCCATACCGCAATATATTTGTGGACACTAGGTGTCCAGAAATATATTGCGCACCATACCGCAATATATTTGTGAACACTAGGTGTCCAGAAATATATTGCGCGCCATACCGCAATATATTTGTGGACACTAGGTGTCCAGGAATATATTGCGCGCCATACCGCAATATATTTGTGGACACTAGGTGTCCAGGAATATATTGCGCGCCATACCGCAATATATTTGTGGACACTAGGTGTCCAGAAATATATTGCGCGCCCTACCGCAAAATATATCTGCACACTAGGTGTCCAGAAATATATTGCGCGCCATACCGCAATATATTTGGGGACACTAGGTGTCCAGAAATATATTGCGCGCCATACCGCAATATATTTGTGGACACTAGGTGTCCAGAAATATATTGCGCGCCATACCGCAAAATATATCTGGACACTAGGTGTCCAGAAATATATTGCGCGCCATACCGCAATATATTTGTGGACACTAGGCGTCCAGGAATATATTGCGCGCCATACCGCAATATATTTGTGGACACTAGGTGTCCAGAAATATATTGCGCGCCATACCGCAAAATATATCTGAACACTAGGTGTCCAGAAATATATTGCACGCCATACCGCAATATATTTGTGGACACTAGGTGTCCAGAAATATATTGCGCGCCATACCGCAATATATTTGTGGACACTAGGTGTCCAGAAATATATTGCGCGCCATACCGCAATATATTTGTGGACACTAGGTGTCCAGGAATATATTGCGCGCCATACCGCAATATATTTGTGGACACTAGGTGTCCAGGAATATATTGCGCGCCATACCGCAGAATATTTATGGACACTAGGTGTCCAGAAATATATTGCGCGCCATACCGCAATATATTTGTGGACACTAGGTGTCCAGAAATATATTGCGCGCCATACCGCAATATATTTGTGGACACTAGGTGTCCAGAAATATATTGCGCACCATACCGCAATATATTTGTGGACACTAGGTGTCCAGAAATATATTGCGCGCCATACCGCAATATATTTGTGGACACTAGGTGTCCAGAAATATATTGCGCGACATACCGCAATATATTTGTGGACACTAGGTGTCCAGAAATATATTGCGCGCCATACCGCAAAATATATCTGGACACTAGGTGTCCAGAAATATATTGCGCACCATACCTCAATATATTTGTGGACACTATGTGCCCAGAAATATATTGCGCGCCGTACCGCAATATATTTGTGGACACTAGGTGTCCAGGAATATATTGCGCGCCATACCGCAAAATATATCTGGACACTAGGTGTCCAGAAATATATTGCGCACCATACCGCAATATATTTGTGGACACTAGGTGTCCAGAAATATATTGCGCGCCATACCGCAATATATTTGTGGACACTAGGTGTCCAGAAATATATTGCGCGCCATACCGCAATATATTTGTGGACACTAGGTGTCCAGAAATATATTGCGCGCCATACCGCAATATATTTGTGGACACTAGGTGTCCAGAAATATATTGCGCGCCATACCGCAATATATTTGTGGACACTAGGTGTCCAGAAATATATTGCGCGCCATACCGCAATATATTTGTGGACACTAGGTGTCCAGGAATATATTGCGCACCATACCGCAATATATTTGTGGACACTAGGTGTCCAGAAATATATTGCGCGCCATACCGCAAAATATATCTGGACACTAGGTGTCCAGAAATATATTGCGCGCCATACCGCAATATATTTGTGGACACTAGGTGTCCAGAAATATATTGCGCGCCATACCGCAATATATTTGTGGACACTAGGTGTCCAGGAATATATTGCGCACCATACCGCAATATATTTGTGGACACTAGGTGTCCAGAAATATATTGCGCGCCATACCGCAAAATATATCTGGACACTAGGTGTCCAGAAATATATTGCGCGCCATACAGCAATATATTTGTGGACACTAGGTGTCCAGAAATATATTGCGCGCTATACCGCAATATATTTGTGGACACTAGGTATCCAGAAATATATTGCGCGCCATACAGCAATATATTTGTGGACACTAGGTGTCCAGGAATATATTGCGCGCCATACCGCAATATATTTGTGGACACTAGGGGTCCAGAAATATATTGCGCGCCATACAGCAATATATTTGTGGACACTAGGTGTCCAGAAATATATTGCGCGCCATACCGCAATATATTTGTGGACACTAGGTGTCCAGGAATCTATTGCGCGCCATACCGCAATATATTTGTGGACACTAGGTGTCCAGGAATATATTGCGCGCCATACCGCAATATATTTGTGGACACTAGGTGTCCAGAAATATATTGCGCGCCATACCGCAGAATATTTATGGACACTAGGTGTCCAGGAATATATTGCGCGCCATACCGCAATATATTTGTGGACACTAGGGGTCCAGAAATATATTGCGCGCCATACAGCAATATATTTGTGGACACCAATATATGTGTGGACACTAGATGTCCAGAAATATATTGCGCGCCATACTGCAATATATTTGTGGACACTAGGTGTCCAGGAATATATTGCGCGCCATACCGCAATATATTTGTGGACACTAGGTGTCCAGAAATATATTGCGCGCCATACCGCAATAAATTTGTGGACACAAGGTGTCCAGAAATATATTGCGCGCCGTACCGCAAAATATATCTGGACACTAGGTGTAAAAAAATTCATTTCGCGCCATACCGCAATATATTTGTGGACACTAGGTGTCCAGAAATATATTGCGCGCCATACCGCAATATATTTGTGGACACTAGGTGTCCAGAAATATATTGCGCGCCATACCGCAATATATTTGTGGACACTAGGTGTCCAGAAATATATTGCGCGCCATACCGCAATATATTTGTGGACACTAGGTGTCCAGAAATATATTGCGCGCCATACCGCAATATATTTGTGGACACTAGGTGTCCAGAAATATATTGCGCGCCATACCGGACACTAGGTGTCCAGAAATATATTGCGCGCCATACCGCAAAATATATCTGGACACTAGGTGTCCAGAAATATATTGCGCGCCATACCGCAATATATTTGTGGACACTAGGTGTCCAGAAATATATTGCGCGCCATACCGCAATATATTTGTGGACACTAGGTGTCCAGGAATATATTGCGCACCATACCGCAATATATTTGTGGACACTAGGTGTCCAGAAATATATTGCGCGCCATACCGCAAAATATATCTGGACACTAGGTGTCCAGAAATATATTGCGCGCCATACAGCAATATATTTGTGGACACTAGGTGTCCAGAAATATATTGCGCGCTATACCGCAATATATTTGTGGACACTAGGTGTCCAGGAATATATTGCGCGCCATACCGCAATATATTTGTGGACACTAGGGGTCCAGAAATATATTGCGCGCCATACAGCAATATATTTGTGGACACTAGGTGTCCAGAAATATATTGCGCGCCATACCGCAATATATTTGTGGACACTAGGTGTCCAGGAATCTATTGCGCGCCATACCGCAATATATTTGTGGACACTAGGTGTCCAGGAATATATTGCGCGCCATACCGCAATATATTTGTGGACACTAGGTGTCCAGAAATATATTGCGCGCCATACCGCAGAATATTTATGGACACTAGGTGTCCAGGAATATATTGCGCGCCATACCGCAATATATTTGTGGACACTAGGGGTCCAGAAATATATTGCGCGCCATACAGCAATATATTTGTGGACACTAGGTGTCCAGAAATATATTGCGCGCCATACCCCAATATATGTGTGGACACTAGATGTCCAGAAATATATTGCGCGCCATACTGCAATATATTTGTGGACACTAGGTGTCCAGGAATATATTGCGCGCCATACCGCAATATATTTGTGGACACTAGGTGTCCAGAAATATATTGCGCGCCATACCGCAATAAATTTGTGGACACAAGGTGTCCAGAAATATATTGCGCGCCGTACCGCAAAATATATCTGGACACTAGGTGTAAAAAAATTCATTTCGCGCCATACCGCAATATATTTGTGGACACTAGGTGTCCAGAAATATATTGCGCGCCATACCGCAATATATTTGTGGACACTAGGTGTCCAGAAATATATTGCGCGCCATACCGCAATATATTTGTGGACACTAGGTGTCCAGAAATATATTGCGCGCCATACCGCAATATATTTGTGGACACTAGGTGTCCAGAAATATATTGCGCGCCATACCGCAATATATTTGTGGACACTAGGTGTCCAGAAATATATTGCGCGCCATACCGCAATATATTTGTGGACACTAGGTGTCCAGAAATATATTGCGCGCCATACCGCAATATATTTGTGGACACTAGGTGTCCAGGAATATATTTCGCACCATACCGCAATATATTTGTGGACACTAGGTGTCCAGAAATATATTGCGCGCCATACCGCAAAATATATCTGGACACTAGGTGTCCAGAAATATATTGCGCGCCATACAGCAATATATTTGTGGACACTAGGTGTCCAGAAATATATTGCGCGCCATACCGCAATATATTTGTGGACACTAGGTGTCCAGGAATATATTGCGCGCCATACCGCAATATATTTGTGGACACTAGGTGTCCAGAAATATATTGCGCGCCATACCGCAATATATTTGTGGACACTAGGTGTCCAGGAATATATTGCGCGCCATACCGCAATATATTTGTGGACACTAGGTGTCCAGGAATATACTGCGCGCCATACCGCAATATATTTGTGGACACTAGGTGTCCAGAAATATATTGCGCGCCATACCGCAATATATTTGTGGACACTAGGTGTCCAGGAATATATTGCGCGCCATACCGCAGAATACTTATGGACACTCGGTGTCCAGAAATATATTGCGCGCCATACCGCAATATATTTCTGGACACCTAGTGTCCATACCACAATATATTTGTGGACACTAGGTGTCCAGGAATATATTGCGCGCCATACCGCAGTATATTTGTGGACACTAGGTGTGTGCGCGGCATACCGCAATATATTTGTGGACACTAGGTGTCCAGAAATATATTGCGCGCCATACCGCAATATATTTGTGGACACTAGGTGTCTAGAAATATATTGCGCGCCATACCGCAATATATTTGTGGACACTAGGTGTCCAGAAATATATTGCGCGCCATACCGCAATATATTTGTGGACTTTAGGTGTCCAGAAAAAATATTGCGCGCCATACCGCAATATATTTGTGGACACTAGGTGTCCAGGAATATATTGCGCGCCATACCGCAATATATTTGTGGACACTAGGTGTCCAGGAATATACTGCGCGCCATACCGCAATATATTTGTGGACACTAGGTGTCCAGAAATATATTGCGCGCCATACCGCAATATATTTGTGGACACTAGGTGTCCAGGAATATATTGCGCGCCATACCGCAGAATACTTATGGACACTCGGTGTCCAGAAATATATTGCGCGCCATACCGCAATATATTTGTGGACACTAGGTGTCCAGAAATATATTGCGCGCCATACCGGAATATATTTGTGGACACTAGGTGTCCAGAAATATATTGCGCTCCATACCGCAATATATTTGTGGACACTAGGTGTCCAGGAATATATTGCGCGCCATACCGCAGAATATTTATGGACACTAGGTGTCCATGTGGTATGTCGCGCAATATATTTCTGGACACCTAGTGTCCACAAATACAATGCGGTATGGCGCGCAATATATTTTATGGACACCTAGTGTCCACAAATATATTGCGGTATGGCGCGGAATATATTTCTGGACACCTAGTGTCCACAAATATATTGCGGTATGGCGCGCAATATATTCCTGGACACCTAGTGTCCACAAATATATTGCGGTATGGCGCGCAATATATTTCTGGACACCTAGTGTCCACAAATATATTGCGGTATGGCGCGCAATATATTTCTGGACACCTAGTGTCCACAAATATATTGCGGTATGGCGCGCAATATATTTCTGGACACCTAGTGTCCACAAATATATTGCGGTATGGCGCGCAATATATTTCTGGACACCTAGTGTCCACAAATATATTGCGGTATGGCGCGCAATATATTTCTGGACACCTAGTGTCCAGATATATTTTGCGGTATGGCGCGCAATATATTTCTGGACACCTAGTGTCCACAAATATATTGCGGTATGGCGCGCAATATATTCCTGGACACCTAGTGTCCACAAATATATTGCGGTATGGCGCGCAATATATTTCTGGACACCTAGTGTCCACAAATATATTGCGGTATGGCGCGCAATATATTTCTGGACACCTAGTGTCCACAAATATATTGCGGTATGGCGCGCAATATATTTCTGGACACCTAGTGTCCAGATATATTTTGCGGTATGGCGCGCAATATATTTCTGGACACCTAGTGTCCACAAATATATTGCGGTATGGCGCGCAATGTATTTCTGGACACCTAGTGTCCACAAATATATTGCGGTATGGCGCGCAATGTATTTCTGGACACCTAATGTCCAGATATATTTTGCGGTATGGCGCGCAATATATTCCTGGACACCTAGTGTCCACAAATATATTGCGGTATGGCGCGCAATGTATTTCTGGACACCTAGTGTCCACAAATATATTGCGGTATGGCGCGCAATATATTTCTGGACACCTAATGTCCAGATATATTTTGCGGTATGGCGCGCAATATATTCCTGGACACCTAGTGTCCACAAATATATTGCGGTATGGCGTGCAATATATTTCTGGACACCTAGTGTCCACAAATATATTGCGGTATGGCGCGCAATATATTTCTGGACACCTAGTGTCCAGATATATTTTGCGGTATGGCGCGCAATATATTTCTGGACACCTAGTGTCCACAAATATATTGCGGTATGGCGCGCAATATATTCCTGGACACCTAGTGTCCACAAATATATTGCGGTATGGCGCGCAATATATTCCTGGACACCTAGTGTCCACAAATATATTGCGGTATGGCGCGCAATATATTTCTGGACACCTAGTGTCCAGATATATTTTGCGGTATGGCGCGCAATATATTTCTGGACACCTAGTGTCCACAAATATATTGCGGTATGGCGCGCAATATATTTCTGGACACCTAGTGTCCACAAATATATTGCGGTATGGCGCGCAATATATTTCTGGACACCTAGTGTCGACAAATATATTGCGGTATGGCGCGCAATATATTCCTGGACACCTAGTGTGCAGATATATTTTGCGGTAGTGCGCGCAATATATTTCTGGACACCTAGTGTCCACAAATATGTTGCGGTATGGCGCGCAATATATTTCTGGACACCTAGTGTCCACAAATATATTGCAGTATGGCGTGCAATATATTTCTGGACACCTAGTGTCCAGATATATTTTGCGGTATGGCGCGCAATATATTTCTGGACACCTAGTGTCCACAAATATATTGCGGTATGGCGCGCAATATATTTCTGGACACCTAGTGTCCAGATATATTTTGCGGTATGGCACGAAATATATTTCTGGACACCTAGTGTCCACAAATATATTGCGGTACGGCGCGCAATATATTTCTGGGCACCTAGTGTCCACAAATATATTGCGGTATGGTGCGCAATATATTTCTGGACACCTATTGTCCAGATATATTTTGCGGTATGGCGCGCAATATATTTCTGGACACCTAGTGTCCACAAATATATTGCGGTATGTCGCGCAATATATTTCTGGACACCTAGTGTCCACAAATATATTGCGGTATGGCGCGCAATATATTTCTGGACACCTAGTGTCCACAAATATATCGCGGTATGGTGCGCAATATGTTTCTGGACACCTAGTGTCCACAAATCTATTGCGGTATGGCGCGCAATATATTTCTGGACACCTAGTGTCCACAAATATATTGCGGTATGGCGCGCAATATATTTCTGGACACCTAGTGTCCATAAATATTCTGCGGTTTGGCGCGCAATATATTCCTGGACACCTAGTGTCCACAAATCTATTGCGGTATGGCGCGCAATATATTCCTGGACACCTAGTGTCCACAAATATATTGCGGTATGGCGCGCAATATATTTCTGGACACCTAGTGTCCACAAATATATTGCGGTATGTCGCGCAATATATTTCTGGACACCTAGTGTCCACAAATATATTGCGGTATGGCGCGCAATATATTCCTGGACACCTAGTGTCCACAAATATATTGCGGTATGGCGCGCAATATATTTCTGGACACCTAGTGTCCACAAATATATCGCGGTATGGTGCGCAATATGTTTCTGGACACCTAGTGTTCACAAATCTATTGCGGTATGGCGCGCAATATATTTCTGGACACCTAGTGTCCACAAATATATTGCGGTATGGCGCGCAATATATTTCTGGACACCTAGTGTCCATAAATATTCTGCGGTTTGGCGCGCAATATATTCCTGGACACCTAGTGTCCACAAATATATTGCGGTATGGCGCGCAATATATTTCTGGACACCTAGTGTCCACAAATATATCGCGGTATGGTGCGCAATATGTTTCTGGACACCTAGTGTCCACAAATCTATTGCGGTATGGCGCGCAATATATTTCTGGACACCTAGTGTCCACAAATCTATTGCGGTATGGCGCGCAATATATTTCTGGACACCTAGTGTCCACAAATATATTGCGGTATGGCGCGCAATATATTTCTGGACACCTAGTGTCCATAAATATTCTGCGGTTTGGCGCGCAATATATTCCTGGACACCTAGTGTCCACAAATCTATTGCGGTATGGCGCGCAATATATTCCTGGACACCTAGTGTCCACAAATATATTGCGGTATGGCGCGCAATATATTTCTGGACACCTAGTGTCCACAAATATATTGCGGTATGGCGTGCAATATATTTCTGGACACCTAGTGTCCAGATATATTTTGCGGTATGGCGCGCAATATATTTCTGGACACCTAGTGTCCACAAATATATTGCGGTATGGCGCGCAATATATTCCTGGACGCCTAGTGTCCACAAATATATTGCGGTATGGCACGCAATATATTTCTGGACACCTAGTGTCCAGATATATTTTGCGGTATGGCGCGCAATATATTTCTGGACACCTAGTGTCCACAAATATATTGCGGTATGGCGCGCAATATATTTCTGGACACCTAGTGTCCACAAATATATTGCGGTATGGCGCGCAATATAATTCTGGACACCTAGTGTCCACAAATATATTGCGGTATGGCGCGCAATATATTTCTGGACACCTAGTGTCCACAAATATATTGCGGTATGGCGCGCAATATATTTCTGGACACCTAGTGTGCACATATATTTTGCGGTAGGGCGCGCAATATATTTCTGGACACCTAGTGTCCACAAATATATTGCGGTATGGCGCGCAATATATTCCTGGACACCTAGTGTCCATATATTGTGGAAGCCTATCGAACAAAACAAAAGCAAGAAAACATTGTCGCAAAATTTTCCTCTATGCACATTAAAAACCAGCTAATGCAAAATATACGCGGCAAACACATTAATGGCGAAACGTTAGAAATTGAAAATTCAAACGATAACAAAACGAAAATATATGTCAACGATCAGCTAACAGCAACAAACCGACGTTTGCTATGGCTGGCGAAAACAAAAGCAAAATGTGCAAAATGGATGTTTGTGTGGGTGCGCGAGGGGCAAATCTTTGCAAAAAAGAATGAAAAATCAATTATTTTATATATTAACACAGAAAAGGATATTGAACTTATAGTATAAAGAGTAAACTATATAACAAAAATGAATAAGTTAACAACAAGCACACTCCAAAACTACGAAAACATAAATAAAACACAATTTAAAACTTTTCTTTTTTCATGTATTTATTTAAACATTCGATCGCTCCGAAAACACTTCACATCATTTCTAGCAGCAATAAATAATATAATTACACTCGTAGATGTTATAATACTCGTTGAAACAAATATCACAGATAATGAAAATGACATGTTCAACATACGCGGGTTCAACGCAGAATATTTCAACAGAGACCAACAGTTAGGCGGAGGAATAGCCGTCTACATAAAAGAATCACTCAACTATGAACGCTCTCTGCTCAAAACTCTCTCATTTGAGTCAATAAACATTAGAATCCATACAAAGGAAAGCCCAGTCTCAATTCTTGCCATATACCGCCCACCATCTAACAAACCTAAAGCTTTTATCAAAGAGATGGAGCAAGTTCTCGGTAAAATGGAAAAAATGAGAGACATGGTGATCATAGGAGACATGAATATCAACTTACATGACTGCGAAGGCAACAATAGAGGCACGAACACTGCAAGAGAATACCTTGAAATGATGTCATCCAATGGTATGATAAATACGAATAACGAGAGCACGAGAGTGGATATTGCCGCAGAAACAAGCACCAACATCGATCATCTGTTTATTCGTAGTAAGTTCAATGCCCAAACAGCTGTTGTCCTAACAAATATTTCCGATCATTACTCACTCATGCTGGGATTAGATCCTATGAGAAATGATACAGAGAGAAATAAAAAACAAAAAAAAGAAAATAGAAAAACTATAAGCAATCATAGGGTAAATGCTCTGATATCTGGCATAGACTGGAATGAAATCATTAATTTGCAAAATGTTAACGAAATTTACAAAAAAATACGAACCACATTTAAAACAATCTACGAAGAATCGCAAACATTATCAAATGAAAGGAAGAAAAGATTACCCAACCCTTGGATGAATGATGAATTAATCGAGTATTGTAAAAAAAGAGACGAACTTTACAAGAAATGGCTATCAAAACCTAAAGATAAAGCTAGAGAGAAGGAGTACAAAGCATATAGAAACGCAGTCAACAAAAAATTAGTAAATGCGAAAAACACGTTTTTCAAAAATAAGTTCTCGGAAAATAAAAACAATATCAAAAAAGTTTGGCAAACAATAAAAGAGATAGTGGGAAAAAAATCAGACAATATTGATCAAATCATTCTAAAAAACTTTAAAAATGTTGAAATGGATGCCTTAACAAACAAATTCGCCTATACATTTAAGGAAAACGTGGTGAAAACAATACACGATTGTCCTATTAAAACATTAAACAGGAAAGAAAGTCCTATACAAAACTCACTATTCTTAGAAAGAACGAATGAACTAGAAGTCTTCAACATAATTAAAAACATAGATGTAAATAAAGGTCCTGGGTATGACGGAATACGACCGAAAGACCTAAAAAACAACGCTGAACTACTAGCACCTGCAATAGCAAAACTAATAAACGCTAGCCTCGATGAAATGACAATTCCTAAGGAACTAAAAATGTCTATAGTCCGACCAATTTATAAAAAAGGAACAAAGTCCGATGTCAACAACTATAGGCCGATAGCAATTTTACCGGTCGTCGAAAAAATACTGGAAGAAATTGTTACTAGGAGACTGAAGCAATTCCTTGTCAAATACAAAATAATTGACTCTAGGCAATATGGATTTCAAAAAGGCAAAAATATCAATCAACTCTTAGGCTATTTCGCGAGCACGCTTAACCGAAGCCTAAGCAAAAAGCAGCATACTCTGGCTTTATTTATCGATTTCAGCAAGGCTTTCGATACACTGTCACACGAAAAAATAATAGAATGTCTGGAGAAAGCCGGTGTTAGAGGAGAATGCTTAGAATGGGTGAAACATTATTTGAAATGTCGATCATACCGCGTAAAAATCGCCGACAATCTTAGTGACGAAGTAGAGACAACGCATGGAGTACCACAGGGCTCAAAATTGGGCCCTCTTTTGTACATTATATACGCCAACGGATTGATAAAAGCATTAAGAAAGAGTACAGTTTTCGCATATGCAGATGACACCACAATCCTTGTGTCGCACAGAGACATCGAGGCTGCAATGAGAATTATGCAAAGTGAACTAAATATCATTTCAAGATGGTCTCATGACAACGGCCTCACAATTAATGTAGAGAAAACAAAAATTATGCACATTAAGCCACCCCACTTTATATATCGCGACATCCGAATAAAGTTTCACAGCACTCAGTGCCTTCATACTAACAGAGAAAACAGCGAGACACCACATGATAAATGCGAAACCATAATTGAAGTTGTCAACAGTTTCAAGTATCTTGGTATAATAGTTGACCACAATCTCAAATGGCACCAACACATCGAGCAACTTCAACGAAAACTTCGCAGTACAGCATACATGCTGCAACACCTAAGCTACTGCTGTAACTATGACGTATTAAAACAGGCATACCTAGCATTGAGCGAATCTTATATACGACACGGGATAACGGCGTGGGGAACATCAACCTACTGCAGTAAACTCCAAAGAAGTCAAAACTATTTGCTGAAAATTCTCGCCAGGAAGAAAAATATGAACTACCACAACAACAGTGCAACGATAAGCAACCAACTTGGGCTCTTAGACATCGAAGGCATATTCAAATCCACCTTGATAAACGAATTTTACAATGACAGCAGCTTCAGAATACAAATAGACCACACCCACAACACCCGAAGAAATACAGAGGGAAGATACAAGATAGCCAAATTCCACAACAACTATGGAAAGAACTCTTTTCCGACATTAATTCCGACAGTGCTAAATGAACTACCAACCAATCTTTTAAATATCTCCCACTTCCTGGAAAGAAAAAAATTAATAAAAATGCATTTTACGCATAAAACACCCTGTTAAAATATTCCGAATCTATATACGCATATATACCCTAGTTTCGTTTTTATTTTTATAATTTCGTTAATATCAATGCAATGTGTTGTATATAACTTAAATAATATATATTTTAAAGTAAATATTAATGGAGAATTAATACACCTACCAAAATGAGTTTCCTGCAGACAAGCCAAAAGGCTTCGCAGGATTATTTGTTCTTACTTTGTAAAGTTTTAAATAATAAATAAATAAATAAATAAATAAATAATAAAATAATAAATAAAAAATATTCTGCGGTTTGGCGCGCAATATATTCCTGGACACCTAGTGTCCACAAATATATTGCGGTATGGCGCGCAATATATTCCTGGACACCTAGTGTCCACAAATATATTGCGGTATGGCGTGCAATATATTTCTGGACACCTAGTGTTCACAAATATATTGCTGTATGGCGCGCAATATATTTCTGGACACCTAGTGTCCACAAATATATTGCGGTATGGCGCGCAATATATTTCTGGACACCTAGTTTCCACAAATATATTGCGGTATGGCGCGAAATATATTCCTGGACACCTAGTGTCCACAAATATATTGCGGTATGGCGCGCAATATATTTCTGTGTCCACAAAAATATTGCGGTATGGCGAGCAATATATTTCTGAACACATAGTGTCCACAAATATATTGCGGTATGGCGCGCAATATATTTCTGGACACCTAGTGTCCACAATTATATGCCAAAATATATTGCGGTATGGTGCGCAATATATTTCTGGACACCTAGTGTCCAGATATATTTTGCGGTATGGCGCGCAATATATTTCTGGACACCTAGTGTCCACAAATATATTGCGGTATGTCGCGCAATATATTTCTGGACACCTAGTGTCCACAAATATATTGCGATATGGCGCGCAATATATTTCTGGACACCTAGTGTCCACAAATATATTGCGGTATGGTGCGCAATATATTTCTGGACACCTAGTGTCCACAAATATATTGCGGTATGGCGCGCAATATATTTTTGGACACCTAGTGTCCAGATATATTTTGCGGTATGGCACGAAATATATTTCTGGACACCTAGTGTCCACAAATATATTGCGGTATGGCGCGCAATATATTTCTGAACACCTAGTGTCCACAAATATATTGCGGTATGGCGCGCAATATATTTCTGGACACCTAGTGTCCACAATTATATGCCAAAATATATTGCGGTATGGTGCGCAATATATTTCTGGACACCTAGTGTCCAGATATATTTTGCGGTATGGCGCGCAATATATTTCTGGACACCTAGTGTCCACAAATATATTGCGGTATGGCGCGCAATATATTTCTGGACACCTAGTGTCCACAAATATATTGCGGTATGGCGCGCAATATATTTCTGGACACCTAGTGTCCACAATTATATGCCAAAATATATTGCGGTATGGTGCGCAATATATTTCTGGACACCTAGTGTCCAGATATATTTTGCGGTATGGCGCGCAATATATTTCTGGACACCTAGTGTCCACAAATATATTGCGGTATGGCGCGCAATATATTTCTGGACACCTAGTGTCCACAAATATATTGCGGTATGGCGCGCAATATATTTCTGGACACCTAGTGTCCACAAATATATCGCGGTATGGTGCGCAATATATTTCTGGACACCTAGTGTCCACAAATCTATTGCTGTATGGCGCGCAATATATTTCTGGACACCTAGTGTCCACAAATATATTGCGGTATGGTGCGCAATATATTTCTGGACACCTAGTGTCCACAAATATATTGCGGTATGGCGCGCAATATATTTCTGGACACCTAGTGTTCACAAATATATTGCGGTATGGCGCGCAATATATTCCTGGACACCTAGTGTCCACAAATATATTGCGGTATAGCGCGCAATATATTCCTGGAAACTTAGTGTCCACAATTATATGCCAAAATATATTGCGGTATGGTGCGCAATATATTTCTGGACACCTAGTGTCCAGATATATTTTGCGGTATGGCGCGCAATATATTTCTGGACACCTAGTGTCCACAAATATATTGCGGTATGTCGCGCAATATATTTCTGGACACCTAGTGTAAACAAATATATTGCGGTATGTCGCGCAATATATTTCTGGACACCTAGTGTCCACAAATATATTGCGGTATGGCGCGCAATATATTCCTGGACACCTAGTGTCCACAAATATATTGCGGTATGGCGCGCAATATATTTCTGGACACCTAGTGTCCACAAATATATTGCGGTATGGCGCGCAATATATTTCTGGACACCTAGTGTCCACAAATATATTGCGGTATGGCGCGCAATATATTTCTGAACACCTAGTGTCCACAAATATATTGCGGTATGGCGCGCAATATATTTCTGGACACCTAGTGTCCAGATATATTTTGCGGTATGGCGCGCAATATATTTCTGGACACCTAGTGTCCACAAATATATTGCGGTATGGCGCGCAATATATTTCTGGACACCTAGTGTCCACAATTATATGCCAAAATATATTGCGGTATGGTGCGCAATATATTTCTGGACACCTAGTGTCCAGATATATTTTGCGGTATGGCGCGCAATATATTTCTGGACACCTAGTGTCCACAAATATATTGCGGTATGTCGCGCAATATATTTCTGGACACCTAGTGTCCACAAATATATTGCGGTATGGCGCGCAATATATTTCTGGACACCTAGTGTCCACAAATATATATTGGACACCTAGTGTCCACAAATATATTGCGGTATGGCGCGCAATATATTTCTGGACACCTAGTGTCCACAAATATATTGCGGTATGGCGCGCAATATATTTCTGGACACCTAGTGTCCATAAATATTCTGCGGTATGGCGCGCAATATATTCCTGGACACCTAGTGTCCACAAATATATTGCGGTATGGCGCGCAATATATTCCTGGACACCTAGTGTCCACAAATATACTGCGGTATGGCGCGCAATATATTTCTGGACACCTAGTGTCCACAAATATATTGCGGTATGGCGCGCAATATATTTCTGGACACCTAGTGTCCACAAATATATTGCGGTATGGCGCGCAATATATTTCTGGACACCTAGTGTCCACAAATATATTGCGGTATGGTGCGCAATATATTTCTGGACACCTGGTGTCCACAAATATATATTGGACACCTAGTGTCCACAAATATATTGCGGTATGGCGCGCAATATATTTCTGTGTCCACAAATATATTGCGGTATGGCGCGCAATATATTTCTGAACACCTAGTGTCCACAAATATATTGCGGTATGGCGCGCAATATATTTCTGGACACCTAGTGTCCAGATATATTTTGCGGTATGGCGCGAAATATATTTCTGGACACCTAGTGTCCAGATATATTTTGCGGTACGGCGCGCAATATATTTCTGGACACCTAGTGTCCACAAATATATTGCGGTATGGTGCGCAATATATTTCTGGACACCTAGTGTCCAGATATATTTTGCGGTATGGCGCGCAATATATTTGTGGACACTAGGTGTCCATGTGGTATGTCGCGCATTATATTTCTGGACACCTAGTGTCCACAAATACAATGCGGTATGGCGCGCAATATATTTTATGGACACCTAGTGTCCACAAATATATTGCGGTATGGCGCGGAATATATTTCTGGACACCTAGTGTCCACAAATATATTGCGGTATGGCGCGCAATATATTACTGGACACCTAGTGTCCACAAATATATTGCGGTATGGCGCGCAATATATTTCTGGACACCTAGTGTCCACAAATATATTGCGGTATGGCGCGCAATATATTCCTGGACACCTAGTGTCCACAAATATATTGCGGTATGGCGCGCAATATATTTCTGGACACCTAGTGTCCACAAATATATTGCGGTATGTCGCGCAATATATTTCTGGACACCTAGTGTCCACAAATATATTGCGGTATGTCGCGCAATATATTTCTGGACACCTAGTGTCCACAAATATATTGCGGTATGGCGCGCAATATATTTCTGGACACCTAGTGTCCATAAATATTCGCCGGTATGGCGCGCAATATATATATATACATATATAATATATTTCTGCGTCCACAAATATATTGCGGTATGGCGCGCAATATATTTCTGGACACCTAGTGTCCACAAATATATTGCGGTATGGCACGCAATATATTTCTGGACACCTAGTGTCCACGAATATATTGCGTTTGGCGCGCAATATATTCCTGGACACCTAGTGTCCACAAATATATTGCGGTATGGTGCGCAATATATTCCTGGACACCTAGTGTCCACAAATATATTGCGGTATGGCGCGCAATGTATTCCTGGACACCTAGTGTCCACAAATATATTGCGGTATGGCGCGCAATATATTCCTGGACACCTAGTGTCCACAAATATATTGCGGTATGGCGCGCAATATATTTCTGGACACATAGTGTCCACAAATATTTTGCGGTATAACGCGCAATATATTTCTGTACACCTAGTGTCCACAAATATATTGCGGTATGGCGCGCAATATATTCCTGGACACCTAGTGTCCACAAATATATTGCGGTATGGCGCGCAATATATTTCTGGACACCTAGTGTCCAGATATATTTTGCGGTATGGCGCGCAATATATTTCTGGACACCTAGTGTCCAACAATATATTGCGGTATGGCGCGCAATGTATTTCTGGACACCGAGTGTCCACAAATATATTGCGGTATGCCGCGCAATGTATTTCTAGACACCTAGTGTCCACAAATATATTGCGGTATGGCGCGCAATATATTCCTAGACACCTAGTGTCCACAAATATATTGCGGTATGGCGCGCAATATATTTCTGGACACCTAGTGTCCAGATATATTTTGCGGTATGGCGCGCAATATATTTCTGGACACCTAGTGTCCACCAATATATTGCGGTATGGCGCGCAATATATTCCTGGACACCTAGTGTCCACAAATATATTGCGGTATGGCGCGCAATATATTCCTGGACACCTAGTGTCCACAAATATATTGCGGTATGGCGCGCAATATATTTCTGGACACCTAGTGTCCAGATATAATTTGCGGTATGGGGCGCAATATTTTTCTGGACACCTAGTGTCCCCAAATATATTGCGGTATGGCGCGCAATATATTTCTGGACACCTAGTGTCCACAAATATATTGCGGTATGGCGCGCAATATATTTCTGGACACCTAGTGTCCACAAATATATTGCGGTATGGGGCGCAATATATTTCTGGACACCTAGTGTCCACAAATATATTGGACACCAGAAATATATTGCGCGCCATACCGCAATACCGCAATATATTTGTGGACACTAGGTGTCTAGAAATATATTGCGCGCCATACCGCAATATATTTGTGGACACTAGGTGTCCAGAAATATATTGCGCGCCATACCGCAATATATTTGTGGACACTAGGTGTCCAGAAATATATTGCGCGCCATACCGCAATATATTTGTGGACACTAGGTGTCCAGAAATATATTGCGCGCAATACCGCAATATATTTGTGGACACTAGGTGTCCAGAAATATATTGCGCTTCATACCGCAAAATATATCTGGACGCTAGGTGTCCAGAAATATTTTGCGCGCCATACCGCAATATATTTGTGGACACTAGGTGTCCAGAAATATTTTGCGCGCCATACCGCAATATATTTATGGACACTAGGTGTCCAGAAATATATTGCGCACCATACCGCAATATATTTGTGGACACTAGGTGTCCAGAAATATATTGCGCGCCATACCGCGAAATATATCTGGACACTAGGTGTCCAGAAATATATTGCGCACCATACCGCAATATATTTGTGGACACTAGGTGTCCAGAAATATATTGCGCGCCGTACCGCAAAATATATCTGGACACTAGGTGTCCATAAAATATATTGCGCGCCATACCGCAATGTATTTGTGGACACTAGGTGTCCAGAAATATATTGCGCGACATACCACATGGACACCTAGTGTCCACAAATATATTGCGCGCCATACCGCAAAATATATCTGGACACTAGGTGTCCAGAAATATATTGCGCGCCATACCGCAATATATTTGTGGACACTAGGTGTTCAGAAATATATTGCGCGCCATACCGCAATATATTTGTGGACATTAGGTGTTCAGAAATATATTGCGCGCCATACCGCAATATATTTGTGGACACAGAAATATATTGCGCGCCATACCGCAATATATTTGTGGACACTAGGTGTCCAGGAATATATTGCGCGCAATACCGCAATATATTTGTGGACACTAGGTGTCCAATATATATTTGTGGACACTAGGTGTCCAGAAATATATTGCGCACCATACCGCAATATATTTGTGGACACTAGGTGTCCAGAAATATATTGCGCGCCATACCGCAATATATTTGTGGACACTAGGTGTCCAGAAATATATTGCGCGCCATACCGCAATATATTTGTGGACACTAGGTGTCCAGAAATATATTGCGCGCCATACCGCAATATATTTGTGGACACTAGGTGTCCAGGAATATATTGCGCGCCATACCGCAATATAGTTGTGGACACTAGGTGTCCAGGAATATATTGCGCGCCATACCGCAGAATATTTATGGACACTAGGTGTCCAGAAATATATTGCGCGCCATACCGCAATATATTTGTGGACACTAGGTGTCCAGAAATATATTGCGCGCCATACAGCAATATATTTGTGGACACTAGGTGTCCAGAAATATATTGCGCGCCATACCGCAATATATTTGTGGACACTAGGTGTCCAGAAATATATTGCGCGCCATACCGCAATGTATTTGTGGACACTAGGTGTCCAGAAATATATTGCGCGACATACCGCAATATATTTGTGGACACTAGGTGTCCAGAAATATATTGCGCGCCATACCGCATTATATTTGTGGACACTAGGTGTCCAGAAATATATTGCGCGCCATACCGCAATATATTTGTGGACACTAGGTGTCCAGAAATATATTGCGCGCCATACCGCAATATATTTGTGGACACTAGGTGTCCAGAAATATATTGCGCGCCATACCGCAATATATTTGTGGACACTAGGTGTCCATAAAATATATTGCGCGCCATACCGCAATGTATTTGTGGACACTAGGTGTCCAGAAATATATTGCGCGACATACCACATGGACACCTAGTGTCCACAAATATATTGCGCGCCATACCGCAAAATATATCTGGACACTAGGTGTCCAGAAATATATTGCGCACCATACCGCAATATATTTGTGGACACTAGGTGTCCAGAAATATATTGCGCGCCATACCGCAAAATATATCTGGACACTAGGTGTCCAGAAATATATTGCGCACCATACCGCAATATATTTGTGGACACTAGGTGTCCATGTGGTATGTCGCGCAATATATTTCTGGACACCTAGTGTCCACAAATACATTGCGGTATGGCGCGCAATATATTTTATGGACACCTAGTGTCCACAAATATATTGCGGTATGGCGCGCAATATATTTCTGGACACCTAGTGTCCACAAATATATTGCGGTATGGCGCGCAATATATTTCTGGACACCTAGTGTCCACAAATATATTGCGGTATGGCGCGCAATATATTTCTGGACACCTAGTGTCCACAAATATAATGCGGTATGGCGCGCAATATATTTCTGGACACCTAGTGTCCACAAATATATTGCGGTATGTCGCGCAATATATTTCTGGACACCTAGTGTCCACAAATACATTGCGGTATGGCGCGCAATATATTTCTGGACACCTAGTGTCCACAACTATATTGCGGTATGGCGCGCAATATATTTCTGGACACCTAGTGTCCACAAATATATTGCTGTATGGCGCGCAATATATTTCTGGACACCTAGTGTCCACAAATATATTGCGGTATGGCGCGCAATATATTTCTGGACACCTAGTGTCCATAAATATTCTGCGGTATGGCGCGCAATATATTCCTGGACACCTAGTGTCCACAAATATATTGCGGTATGGCGCGCAATATATTCCTGGACACCTAGTGTCCACAAATATATTGCGGTATGGCGCGCAATATATTTCTGGACACCTAGTGTCCACAAATATATTGCGGTATGGCGCGCAATATGTATTTGTGGACACTAGGTGTCCAGAAATATATTGCGCGACATACCACATGGACACCTAGTGTCCACAAATATATTGCGCGCCATACCGCAAAATATATCTGGACACTAGGTGTCCAGAAATATATTGCGCGCCATACCGCAATATATTTGTGGACACTAGGTGTTCAGAAATATATTGCGCGCCATACCGCAATATATTTGTGGACACAGAAATATATTGCGCGCCATACCGCAATATATTTGTGGACACTAGGTGTCCAGGAATATATTGCGCGCAATACCGCAATATATTTGTGGACACTAGGTGTCCAATATATATTTGTGGACACTAGGTGTCCAGAAATATATTGCGCACCATACCGCAATATATTTGTGGACACTAGGTGTCCAGAAATATATTGCGCGCCATACCGCAATATATTTGTGGACACTAGGTGTCCAGAAATATATTGCGCGCCATACCGCAATATATTTGTGGACACTAGGTGTCCAGAAATATATTGCGCGCCATACCGCAATATATTTGTGGACACTAGGTGTCCAGGAATATATTGCGCGCCATACCGCAATATATTTGTGGACACTAGGTGTCCAGGAATATATTGCGCGCCATACCGCAGAATATTTATGGACACTAGGTGTCCAGAAATATATTGCGCGCCATACCGCAATATATTTGTGGACACTAGGTGTCCAGAAATATATTGCGCGCCATACCGCAATATATTTGTGGACACTAGGTGTCCAGAAATATATTGCGCGCCATACCGCAATATATTTGTGGACACTAGGTGTCCAGGAATATATTGCGCGCCATACCGCAATATATTTGTGGACACTAGGTGTCCAGGAATATATTGCGCGCCATACCGCAGAATATTTATGGACACTAGGTGTCCAGAAATATATTGCGCGCCATACCGCAATATATTTGTGGACACTAGGTGTCCAGAAATATATTGCGCGCCATACAGCAATATATTTGTGGACACTAGGTGTCCAGAAATATATTGCGCGCCATACCACATGGACACCTAGTGTCCACAAATATATTGCGCGCCATACCGCAAAATATATCTGGACACTAGGTGTCCAGAAATATATTGCGCGCCATACCGCAATATATTTGTGGACACTAGGTGTTCAGAAATATATTGCGCGCCATACCGCAATATATTTGTGGACACAGAAATATATTGCGCGCCATACCGCAATATATTTGTGGACACTAGGTGTCCAGGAATATATTGCGCGCCATACCGCAATATATTTGTGGACACTAGGTGTCCAATATATATTTGTGGACACTAGGTGTCCACAAATATATTGCGCACCATACCGCAATATATTTGTGGACACTAGGTGTCCAGAAATATATTGCGCGCCATACCGCAATATATTTGTGGACACTAGGTGTCCAGAAATATATTGCGCGCCATACCGCAATATATTTGTGGACACTAGGTGTCCAGAAATATATTGCGCGCCATACCGCAATATATTTGTGGACACTAGGTGTCCAGGAATATATTGCGCGCCATACCGCAATATATTTGTGGACACTAGGTGTCCAGGAATATATTGCGCGCCATACCGCAGAATATTTATGGACACTAGGTGTCCAGAAATATATTGCGCGCCATACCGTAATATATTTGTGGACACTAGGTGTCCAGAAATATACTGCGCGCCATACCGCAATATATTTGTGGACACTAGGTGTCCAGAAATATATTGCGCGCCATACCGCAAAATATATCTGGACACTAGGTGTCCAGAAATATATTGCGCACCATACCGCAATATATTTTGGCATATAATTGTGGACACTAGGTGTCCAGAAATATATTGCGCGCCATACCGCAAAATATATCTGGACACTAGGTGTCCAGAAATATATTGCGCGCCATACCGCAATATATTTGTGGACACTAGGTGTTCAGAAATATATTGCGCGCCATACCGCAATATATTTGTGGACACTAGGTGTCCAGAAATATATTGCGCGTCATACCGCAATATATTTGTGGACACTAGGTGTCCAGAAATATATTGCGCGCCATACCGCAATATATTTGTGGACACTAGGTGTCCAGGAATATATTGCGCGCCATACCGCGCACCTAGTGTCCACAAATATATTGCGGTATGTCGCGCAATATATTTCTGGACACCTAGTGTCCACAAATATATTGCGGTATGGCGCGCAATAAATTTCTGGACACCTAGTGTCCACAAATATATTGCGGTATGGCGCGCAATATATTTCTGGACACCTAGTGTCCATAAATATTCTGCGGTTTGGCGCGCAATATATTCCTGGACACCTAGTGTCCACAAATATATTGCGGTATGGCGCGCAATATATTCCTGGACACCTAGTGTCCACAAATATATTGCGGTATGGCGCGCAATATATTTCTGGACACCTAGTGTCCACAAATATATTGCGGTATGGCGCGCAAAATATATTTGTGTCCAGATATATATTGTGTCCAGATATATATTGCGGTATGGCGCGCAATATATTTCTGGACACCTAGTGTCCAGATATATTTTGCGGTATGGCGCGCAATATATTTCTGGACACCTAGTGTCCACAAATATATTGCGGTATGGCGCGCAATATATTTCTGGACACCTAGTGTCCACAAATATATTGCGGTATGGCGCGCAATATAATTCTGGACACCTAGTGTCCACAAATATATTGCGGTATGGCGCGCAATATATTTCTGGACACCTAGTGTCCAAAAATATATTGCGGTATGGCGCGCAATATATTTCTGGACACCTAGTGTCCACAAATATATTGCGATATGGCGCGCAATATATTTCTGGACACCTAGTGTGCACATATATTTTGCGGTAGGGCGCGCAATATATTTCTGGACACCTAGTGTCCATAGATATTCTGCGGTTTGGCGCGCAATATATTCCTGGACACCTAGTGTCCACAAATATATTGCGGTATGGCGCGCAATATATTCCTGGACACCTAGTTTCCACAAATATATTGCGGTATGGCGCGCAATATATTTCTGGACACCTAGTTTCCACAAATATATTGCGGTATGGCGCGAAATATATTCCTGGACACCTAGTGTCCACAAATATATTGCGGTATGGCGCGCAATATATTTCTGGGCACCTAGTGTCCACAAATATATTGCGGTATGTCGCGCAATATATTTCTGGACACCTAGTGTCCACAAATATATTGCGGTATGGCGCGCAATATATTTCTGGACACCTAGTGTCCACAAATATATCGCGGTATGGTGCGCAATATATTTCTGGACACCTAGTGTCCACAAATCTATTGCGGTATGGCGCGCAATATATTTCTGGACACCTAGTGTCCAGGAATATGCGGCGGACGAATGTGCATTACCTTTGTCTTCAGTGCGTTGATAATTAGTCCATGGTCGTGACACCAAGCTGTGATACCATTGAAGTCTAATTGCATCATTTTGGCTGCTTCGTCTACGATCCTATGGCTAACTACTATCGCTGTGTCATCTGCATACGCATATCCCGTACTATACTTTAGCACTGACAGTAGATCGTTGACGTAAATAATGAATAAAAGTGGCCCCAATTTTGATCCCTGTGGGACACCGTAAGACACTTTTTGTTCTTCGCTGAAGAAATTACCAATCTTAACTTTGAACGACCTGTTACTTAGATAGCTCTCAAACCACGCCAGAATGTCCCCTCTTACTCCAATTTTATCCAGTTGTCTCAGGATTTGCTTGTGACTCAATGTATCGAACGCTTTCTTGAAGTCAATGAATAAGACCAGCGAGTTGTGATTCTTATCCAAGCTTTGATATATTTTGTTCGCAAAGTCCCCCAGCAGTCGATTGATGCTTTTATTTTTGCGAAATCCAAATTGATGTGTGTTTAGTATTTGGTATTTCTCGACATAGTCATAAAGCTTTTGTGCCAGTAGTTCTTCCATAACTTTGTCGACAGCTGATAATATAGAGATTGGCCTGTAATTTGTGACTTCATTCTTTTTACCACTCTTGTATATTGGCCTAACGATTGATATTTTTAGCTGGTTTGGGAATGATGCTTGGGCTAAACTCATGTTGACTAGTTTCGTTATTATTGGTGCGAGAGTTTCCGCATTAAGCATCAGGTCTTTTGGTCTTATGTCATCTATTCCCGCGGATTTATTGCACTTGAGAGACCTAAGAACATTTTTGACCTCTTGTGTTGACACTGCATTTGCATACATCGAGTTCTGTCTGCTATTTGACTGGCCAACAAATGTCTTTTGGTTGCATTCATGCACGATGTTGAGGATCTCAGACGACATTGTGGTTGCAAATCTGTCTGCTAGGTCTTTAATTTGCGGTATGGTGCGCAATATATTTCTGGACACCTAGTGTCCACAAATATATTGCGGTATGGCGCGCAATATATTTCTGGACACCTAGTGTTCACAAATATATTGCGGTATGGCGCGCAATATATTCCTGGACACCTAGTGTCCATAGATATTCTGCGGTTTGGCGCGCAATATATTCCTGGACACCTAGTGTCCACAAATATATTGCGGTATGGCGCGCAATATATTCCTGGACACCTAGTGTCCACAAATATATTGCGGTATGGCGTGCAATATATTTCTGGACACCTAGTGTTCACAAATATATTGCTGTATGGCGCGCAATATATTTCTGGACACCTAGTGTCCACAAATATATTGCGGTATGGCGGGCAATATATTTCTGGACACCTAGTGTCCAGATATATTTTGCGGTATGGCGCGCAATATATTTCTGGACACCTAGTGTCCACAAATATATTGCGGTATGTCGCGCAATATATTTCTGGACACCTAGTGTCCACAAATATATTGCGATATGGCGCGCAATATATTCCTGGACACCTAGTGTCCACAAATATATTGCGGTATGGCGCGCAATATATTCCTGGACACCTAGTGTCCACAAATATATTGCGGTATGGCGTGCAATATATTTCAGGACACCTAGTGTTCACAAATATATTGCGGTATGGCGCGCAATATATTCCTGGACACCTAGTGTCCACAATTATATGCCAAAATATATTGCGGTATGGTGCGCAATATATTTCTGGACACCTAGTGTCCAGATATATTTTGCGGTATGGCGCGCAATATATTTCTGGACACCTAGTGTCCACAAATATATTGCGGTATGTCGCGCAATATATTTCTGGACACCTAGTGTCCACAAATACACCTAGTGTCCAGAAATATATTGCGCGCCATACCGCAATATATTTGTGGACACTAGGTGTCCAGGAATATATTGCGCGCCATACCGCAATATATTTGTGGACACTAGGTGTCCAGAAATATATTGCGCGACATACCGCAATATATTTGTGGACACTAGGTGTCCAGAAATATATTGCGCGACATACCGCAATATATTTGTGGACACTAGGTGTCCAGAAATATATTGCGCGCCATACCGCAAAATATATCTGGACACTAGGTGTCCAGAAATATATTGCGCACCATACCGCAATATATTTTGGCATATAATTGTGGACACTAGGTGTCCAGGAATATATTGCGCGCCATACCGCAATATATTTGTGAACACTAGGTGTCCTGAAATATATTGCACGCCATACCGCAATATATTTGTGGACACTAGGTGTCCAGGAATATATTGCGCGCCATACCGCAATATATTTGTGGACACTAGGTGTCCAGGAATATATTGCGCGCCATATCGCAATATATTTGTGGACACTAGGTGTCCAGAAATATATTGCGCGACATACCGCAATATATTTGTGGACACTAGGTGTCCAGAAATATATTGCGCGCCATACCGCAAAATATATCTGGACACTAGGTGTCCAGAAATATATTGCCCGCCATACCGCAATATATTTGTGGACACTAGGTGTCCAGAAATATATTGCGCGCCATACAGCAATATATTTGTGAACACTAGGTGTCCAGAAATATATTGCACGCCATACCGCAATATATTTGTGGACACTAGGTGTCCAGGAATATATTGCGCGCCATACCGCAATATATTTGTGGACACTAGGTGTCCAGGAATATATTGCGCGCCAAACCGCAGAATATCTATGGACACTAGGTGTCCAGGAATATATTGCGCGCCATACCGCAATATATTTGTGAACACTAGGTGTCCAGAAATATATTGCGCGCCATACCGCAATATATTTGTGGACACTAGGTGTCCAGAAATATATTGCGCACCATACCGCAAATTAAAGACCTAGCAGACAGATTTGCAACCACAATGTCGTCTGAGATCCTCAACATCGTGCATGAATGCAACCAAAAGACATTTGTTGGCCAGTCAAATAGCAGACAGAACTCGATGTATGCAAATGCAGTGTCAACACAAGAGGTCAAAAATGTTCTTAGGTCTCTCAAGTGCAATAAATCCGCGGGAATAGATGACATAAGACCAAAAGACCTGATGCTTAATGCGGAAACTCTCGCACCAATAATAACGAAACTAGTCAACATGAGTTTAGCCCAAGCATCATTCCCAAACCAGCTAAAAATATCAATCGTTAGGCCAATATACAAGAGTGGTAAAAAGAATGAAGTCACAAATTACAGGCCAATCTCTATATTATCAGCTGTCGACAAAGTTATGGAAGAACTACTGGCACAAAAGCTTTATGACTATGTCGAGAAATACCAAATACTAAACACACATCAATTTGGATTTCGCAAAAATAAAAGCATCAATCGACTGCTGGGGGACTTTGCGAACAAAATATATCAAAGCTTGGATAAGAATCACAACTCGCTGGTCTTATTCATTGACTTCAAGAAAGCGTTCGATACATTGAGTCACAAGCAAATCCTGAGACAACTGGATAAAATTGGAGTAAGAGGGGACATTCTGGCGTGGTTTGAGAGCTATCTAAGTAACAGGTCGTTCAAAGTTAAGATTGGTAATTTCTTCAGCGAAGAACAAAAAGTGTCTTACGGTGTCCCACAGGGATCAAAATTGGGGCCACTTTTATTCATTATTTACGTCAACGATCTACTGTCAGTGCTAAAGTATAGTACGGGATATGCGTATGCAGATGACACAGCGATAGTAGTTAGCCATAGGATCGTAGACGAAGCAGCCAAAATGATGCAATTAGACTTCAATGGTATCACAGCTTGGTGTCACGACCATGGACTAATTATCAACGCACTGAAGACAAAGGTAATGCACATTCGTCCGCCGCATATTCCTGGACACTAGGTGTCCAGAAATATATTGCGCGCCATACCGCAATAGATTTGTGGACACTAGGTGTCCAGAAATATATTGCGCACCATACCGCGATATATTTGTGGACACTAGGTGTCCAGAAATATATTGCGCGCCATACCGCAATATATTTGTGGACACTAGGTGTCCAGAAATATATTGCGCGACATACCGCAATATATTTGTGGACACTAGGTGCCCAGAAATATATTGCGCGCCATACCGCAATATATTTGTGGACACTAGGTGTCCAGGAATATATTTCGCGCCATACCGCAATATATTTGTGGAAACTAGGTGTCCAGAAATATATTGCGCGCCATACCGCAATATATTTGTGGAAACTAGGTGTCCAGGAATATATTGCGCGCCATACCGCAATATATTTGTGGACACTAGGTGTCCAGGAATATATTGCGCGCCAAACCGCAGAATATCTATGGACACTAGGTGTCCAGAAATATATTGCGCGCCCTACCGCAAAATATATGTGCACACTAGGTGTCCAGAAATATATTGCGCGCCATATCGCAATATATTTGTGGACACTAGGTGTCCAGAAATATATTGCGCGCCATACCGCAATATATTTTTGGACACTAGGTGTCCAGAAATATATTGCGCGCCATACCGCAATATATTTGTGGACACTAGGTGTCCAGAATTATATTGCGCGCCATACCGCAATATATTTGTGGACACTAGGTGTCCAGAAATATATTGCGCGCCATACCGCAATATATTTGTGGACACTAGGTGTCCAGAAATATATTGCGCGCCATACCGCAAAATATATCTGGACACTAGGTGTCCAGAAATATATTGCGCGCCATACCGCAATATATATCTGGACACAATATATATCTGGACACAAATATATTTTGCGCGCCATACCGCAATATATTTGTGGACACTAGGTGTCCAGAAATATATTGCGCGCCATACCGCAATATATTTGTGGACACTAGGTGTCCAGGAATATATTGCGCGCCATACCGCAATATATTTGTGGACACTAGGTGTCCAGGAATATATTGCGCGCCAAACCGCAGAATATTTATGGACACTAGGTGTCCAGAAATATATTGCGCGCCATACCGCAATATATTTGTGGACACTAGGTGTCCAGAAATTTATTGCGCGCCATACCGCAATATATTTGTGGACACTAGGTGTCCAGAAATATATTGCGCGACATACCGCAATATATTTGTGGACACTAGGTGTCCAGAAATATATTGCGCGCCATACCGCAAAATATATCTGGACAATAGGTGTCCAGAAATATATTGCGCACCATACCGCAATATATTTGTGGACACTAGGTGTCCAGAAATATATTTCGTGCCATACCGCAAAATATATCTGGACACTAGGTGTCCAGAAATATATTGCGCGCCATACCGCAATATATTTGTGGACACTAGGTGTCCAGAAATATATTGCGCGCCATACCGCAAAATATATCTGGACACTAGGTGTCCAGAAATATATTGCACGCCATACTGCAATATATTTGTGGACACTAGGTGTCCAGAAATATATTGCGCGCCATACCGCAACATATTTGTGGACACTAGGTGTCCAGAAATATATTGCGCGCACTACCGCAAAATATATCTGCACACTAGGTGTCCAGAAATATATTGCGCGCCATACCGCAATATATTTGTGGACACTAGGTGTCCAGAAATATATTGCGCGCCATACCGCAATATATTTGTGGACACTAGGTGTCCAGAAATATATTGCGCGCCATACCGCAATATATTTGTGGACACTAGGTGCCCAGAAATATATTGCGCGCCGTACCGCAATATATTTGTGGACACTAGGTGTCCAGAAATATATTGCGCGCACTACCGCAAAATATATCTGGACACTAGGTGTCCAGAAATATATTGCGCGCCATACGGCAATATATTTGTGGACACTAGGCGTCCAGGAATATATTGCGCGCCATACCGCAATATATTTGTGGACACTAGGTGTCCAGAAATATATTGCGCGCCATACCGCAAAATATATCTGGACACTAGGTGTCCAGAAATATATTGCACGCCATACCGCAATATATTTGTGGACACTAGGTGTCCAGAAATATATTGCGCGCCATACCGCAATATATTTGTGGACACTAGGTGTCCAGGAATATATTGCGCGCCATACCGCAATATATTTGTGGACACTAGGTGTCCAGGAATATATTGCGCGCCATACCGCAGAATATTTATGGACACTAGGTGTCCAGAAATATATTGCGCGCCATACCGCAATATATTTGTGGACACTAGGTGTCCAGAAATATATTGCGCGCCATACCGCAATAGATTTGTGGACACTAGGTGTCCAGAAATATATTGCGCACCATACCGCGATATATTTGTGGACACTAGGTGTCCAGAAATATATTGCGCGCCATACCGCAATATATTTGTGGACACTAGGTGTCCAGAAATATATTGCGCGACATACCGCAATATATTTGTGGACACTAGGTGTCCAGAAATATATTGCGCGCCATACCGCAAAATATATCTGGACACTAGGTGTCCAGAAATATATTGCGCACCATACCGCAATATATTTGTGGACACTAGGTGCCCAGAAATATATTGCGCGCCGTACCGCAATATATTTGTGGACACTAGGTGTCCAGAAATATATTTCGCGCCATACCGCAAAATATATCTGGACACTAGGTGTCCAGAAATATATTGCGCGCCATACCGCAATATATTTGTGGACACTAGGCGTCCAGAAATATATTGCGCGCCATACCGCAAAATATATCTGGACACTAGGTGTCCAGAAATATATTGCACGCCATACTGCAATATATTTGTGGACACTAGGTGTCCAGAAATATATTGCGCGCCATACCGCAACATATTTGTGGACACTAGGTGTCCAGAAATATATTGCGCGCCGTACCGCAAAATATATCTGGACACTAGGTGTCCAGATATATATTTCGCGCCATACCGCAAAATATATCTGGACACAAGGTGTCGAGAAATATATTGCGCGCCATACCGCAATATATTTGTGGACACTAGGTGTCCAGAAATATATTGCGCACCATACCGCAATATATTTGTGGACACTAGGTGTCCAGAAATATATTGCGCGCCATACCGCAATATATTTGTGGACACTAGGTGTCCAGGAATATATTGCGCGCCATACCGCAATATATTTGTGGACACTAGGTGTCCAGGAATATATTGCCGGCCATACCGCAATATATTTGTTGACACTAGGTGTCCAGGAATATATTTCGCGCCATACCGCAGAATATTTATGGACACTAGGTGTCCAGAAATATATTGCGCACCATACCAATATATTTGTGGACACTAGGTGTCCAGAAATATATTGCGCGCCATACCGCAATAGATTTGTGGACACTAGGTGTCCAGAAATATATTGCGCACCATACCGCGATATATTTGTGGACACTAGGTGTCCAGAAATATACTGCGCGCCATACCGCAATATATTTGTGGACACTAGGTGTCCAGAAATATATTGCGCGACATATTTGTGGACACTAGGTGTCCAGAAATATATTGCGCGCCATACCGCAAAATATATCTGGACAATAGGTGTCCAGAAATATATTGCGCACCATACCGCAAAATATATCTGGACACTAGGTGTCCAGAAATATATTGCGCGCCATACCGCAATATATTTGTGGACACTAGATGTCCAGAAATATATTGCGCGCCATACCGCAAAATATAACTGGACACTAGGTGTCCAGAAATAAATTGCGCGCCATACCGCAACATATTTGTGGACACTAGGTGTCCAGAAATATATTGCGCGCCCTACCGCAAAATATATCTGCACACTAGGTGTCCAGAAATATATTGCGCGCCATACCGCAATATATTTGTGGACACTAGGTGTCCAGAATATATTGCGCGCCATACCGCAATATATTTGTGGACACTAGGTGTCCAGAAATATATTGCGCGCCATACCGCAAAATATATCTGGACACTAGGTGTCCAGAAATATATTGCGCGCCATACCGCAAAATATATCTGGACACAAGGTGTCGAGAAATATATTGCGCGCCATACCGCAATATATTTGTGGACACTAGGTGTCCAGAAATATATTGCGCACCATACCGCAATATATTTGTGGACACTAGGTGTCCAGAAATATATTGCGCGCCATACCGCAATATATTTGTGGACACTAGGTGTCCAGGAATATATTGCGCGCCATACCGCAATATATTTGTGGACACTAGGTGTCCAGGAATATATTGCCGGCCATACCGCAATATATTTGTTGACACTAGGTGTCCAGGAATATATTTCGCGCCATACCGCAGAATATTTATGGACACTAGGTGTCCAGAAATATATTGCGCACCATACCAATATATTTGTGGACACTAGGTGTCCAGAAATATATTGCGCGCCATACCGCAATAGATTTGTGGACACTAGGTGTCCAGAAATATATTGCGCACCATACCGCGATATATTTGTGGACACTAGGTGTCCAGAAATATACTGCGCGCCATACCGCAATATATTTTTGGACACTAGGTGTCCAGAAATATATTGCGCGCCATACCGCAATATATTTGTGGACACTAGGTGTCCAGAATTATATTGCGCGCCATACCGCAATATATTTGTGGACACTAGGTGTCCAGAAATATATTGCGCGCCATACCGCAATATATTTGTGGACACTAGGTGTCCAGAAATATATTGCGCGCCATACCGCAAAATATATCTGGACACTAGGTGTCCAGAAATATATTGCGCGCCATACCGCAATATATATCTGGACACAATATATATCTGGACACAAATATATTTTGCGCGCCATACCGCAATATATTTGTGGACACTAGGTGTCCAGAAATATATTGCGCGCCATACCGCAATATATTTGTGGACACTAGGTGTCCAGGAATATATTGCGCGCCATACCGCAATATATTTGTGGACACTAGGTGTCCAGGAATATATTGCGCGCCAAACCGCAGAATATTTATGGACACTAGGTGTCCAGAAATATATTGCGCGCCATACCGCAATATATTTGTGGACACTAGGTGTCCAGAAATTTATTGCGCGCCATACCGCAATATATTTGTGGACACTAGGTGTCCAGAAATATATTGCGCGACATACCGCAATATATTTGTGGACACTAGGTGTCCAGAAATATATTGCGCGCCATACCGCAAAATATATCTGGACAATAGGTGTCCAGAAATATATTGCGCACCATACCGCAATATATTTGTGGACACTAGGTGTCCAGAAATATATTTCGTGCCATACCGCAAAATATATCTGGACACTAGGTGTCCAGAAATATATTGCGCGCCATACCGCAATATATTTGTAGACACTAGGTGTCCAGAAATATATTGCGCGCCATACCGCAAAATATATCTGGACACTAGGTGTCCAGAAATATATTGCACGCCATACTGCAATATATTTGTGGACACTAGGTGTCCAGAAATATATTGCGCGCCATACCGCAACATATTTGTGGACACTAGGTGTCCAGAAATATATTGCGCGCACTACCGCAAAATATATCTGCACACTAGGTGTCCAGAAATATATTGCGCGCCATACCGCAATATATTTGTGGACACTAGGTGTCCAGAAATATATTGCGCGCCATACCGCAATATATTTGTGGACACTAGGTGTCCAGAAATATATTGCGCGCCATACCGCAATATATTTGTGGACACTAGGTGTCCAGAAATATATTGCGCCCCATACCGCAAAATATATCTGGACACTAGGTGTCCAGAAATATATTGCACGCCATACTGCAATATATTTGTGGACACTAGGTGTCCAGAAATATATTGCGCGCCATACGGCAATATATTTGTGGACACTAGGCGTCCAGGAATATATTGCGCGCCATACCGCAATATATTTGTGGACACTAGGTGTCCAGAAATATATTGCGCGCCATACCGCAAAATATATCTGGACACTAGGTGTCCAGAAATATATTGCACGCCATACCGCAATATATTTGTGGACACTAGGTGTCCAGAAATATATTGCGCGCCATACCGCAATATATTTGTGGACACTAGGTGTCCAGGAATATATTGCGCGCCATACCGCAATATATTTGTGGACACTAGGTGTCCAGGAATATATTGCGCGCCATACCGCAGAATATTTATGGACACTAGGTGTCCAGAAATATATTGCGCGCCATACCGCAATATATTTGTGGACACTAGGTGTCCAGAAATATATTGCGCGCCATACCGCAATAGATTTGTGGACACTAGGTGTCCAGAAATATATTGCGCACCATACCGCGATATATTTGTGGACACTAGGTGTCCAGAAATATATTGCGCGCCATACCGCAAAATATATCTGGACAATAGGTGTCCAGAAATATATTGCGCACCATACCGCAAAATATATCTGGACACTAGGTGTCCAGAAATATATTGCGCGCCATACCGCAATATATTTGTGGACACTAGATGTCCAGAAATATATTGCGCGCCATACCGCAAAATATAACTGGACACTAGGTGTCCAGAAATAAATTGCGCGCCATACCGCAACATATTTGTGGACACTAGGTGTCCAGAAATATATTGCGCGCCCTACCGCAAAATATATCTGCACACTAGGTGTCCAGAAATATATTGCGCGCCATACCGCAATATATTTGTGGACACTAGGTGTCCAGAATATATTGCGCGCCATACCGCAATATATTTGTGGACACTAGGTGTCCAGAAATATATTGCGCGCCATACCGCAAAATATATCTGGACACTAGGTGTCCAGAAATATATTGCGCGCCATACCGCAAAATATATCTGGACACTAGGTGTCCAGAAATATATTGCGCGCCATACCGCAATATATTTGTGGACACTAGGTGTCCTGAAATATATTGCGCACCATACCGCAATATATTTGTGGACACTAGGTGTCCTGAAATATATTGCGCACCATACCGCAATATATTTGTGGACACTAGGTGTCCAGAAATATATTGCGCACCATACCGCAATAGATTTGTGGACACTAGGTGTCCAGAAATATATTGCGCACCATACCGCGATATATTTGTGGACACTAGGTGTCCAGAAATATATTGCGCGCCATACCGCAATATATTTGTGGACACTAGGTGTCCAGAAATATATTGCGCGACATACCGCAATATATTTGTGGACACTAGGTGTCCAGAAATATATTGCGCCCCATACCGCAAAATATATCTGGACACTAGGTGTCCAGAAATATATTGCACGCCATACTGCAATATATTTGTGGACACTAGGTGTCCAGAAATATATTGCGCGCCATACCGCAACATATTTGTGGACACTAGGTGTCCAGAAATATATTGCGCGCCGTACCGCAAAATATATCTGGACACTTGGTGTCCAGAAATATATTTCGCGCCATACCGCAAAATATATCTGGACACAAGGTGTCGAGAAATATATTGCGCGCCATACCGCAATATATTTGTGGACACTAGGTGTCCAGAAATATATTGCGCGCCATACCGCAAAATATATCTGAACACTAGGTGTCCAGAAATATATTGCGCGCCATACCGCAATATATTTGTGGACACTAGGTGTCCAGAAATATATTGCGCGCCATACCGCAATATATTTGTGGACACTAGGTGTCCAGGAATATATTGCGCGCCATACCGCAATATATTTGTGGACACTAGGTGTCCAGGAATATATTGCGCGCCATACCGCAGAATATTTATGGACACTAGGTGTCCAGAAATATATTGCGCGCCATACCGCAATATATTTGTGGACACTAGGTGTCCAGAAATATACTGCGCGCCATACCGCAATATATTTGTGGACACTAGGTGTCCAGAAATATATTGCGCACCATACCTCAATATATTTGTGGACACTATGTGCCCAGAAATATATTGCGCGCCGTACCGCAATATATTTGTGGACACTAGGTGTCCAAAAATATATTGCGCGCCATACCGCAAAATATATCTGGACACTAGGTGTCCAGAAATATATTGCGCGCCATACCGCAATATATTTGTGGACACTAGGTGTCCAGAAATATATTGCGCGCCATACCGCAATATATTTGTGGACACTAGGTGTCCAGAAATATATTGCGCGCCATACCGCAATATATTTGTGGACACTAGGTGTCCAGGAATATATTGCGCGCCATACCGCAAAATATATCTGGACACTAGGTGTCCAGAAATATATTGCGCACCATACCGCAATATATTTGTGGACACTAGGTGTCCAGAAATATATTGCGCGCCATACCGCAACATATTTGTGGACACTAGGTGTCCAGCAATATATTGCGCGCCGTACCGCAAAATATATCTGGACACTAGGTGTCCAGAAATATATTGCGCGCCATACCGCAATATATTTGTGGACACTAGGTGTCCAGAAATATATTGCGCGCCATACCGCAAAATATATCTGGACACTAGGTGTCCAGAAATATATTGCGCACCATACCTCAATATATTTGTGGACACTAGGTGTCCAGAAATATATTGCGCGCCATACCGCAATATATTTGTGGACACTAGGTGTCCAGGAATATATTGCGCGCCATACCGCAAAATATATCTGGACACTAGGTGTCCAGAAATATATTGCGCGCCATACCGCAATATATTTGTGGACACTAGGTGTCCAGGAATATATTGCGCGCCATACCGCAATATATTTGTGGACACTAGGTGTCCAGAAAGATATTGCGCGCCATACCGCAATATATTTTTGGACACTAGGTGTCCAGAAATATATTGCGCGCCATACCGCAATATATTTGTGGACACTAGGTGTCCAGAAATATATTGCGCGCCATACCGCAATATATTTGTGGACACTAGGTGTCCAGGAATATATTGCGCGCCATACCGCAATATATTTGTGGATACTAGGTGTCCAGGAATATATTGCGCGCCATACCGCAGAATATTTATGGACACTAGGTGTCCAGAAATATATTGCGCGCCATACCGCAATATATTTGTGGACACTAGGTGTCCAGAAATATATTGCGCACCATACCGCAATATATTTGTGGACACTAGGTGTCCAGAAATATATTGCGCGACATACCGCAATATATTTGTGGACACTAGGTGTCCAGAAATATATTGCGCGCCATACCGCAATATATTTGTGGACACTAGGTGTCCTGAAATATATTGCGCACCATACCGCAATATATTTGTGGACACTAGGTGTCCAGAAATATATTGCGCGCCATACCGCAATATATTTGTGGACACTAGATTTCCAGAAATATATTGCGCGACATACCGCAATATATTTGTGGACACTAGGTGTCCAGAAATATATTGCGCGCCATACCGCAAAATATATCTGGACACTAGGTGTCCAGAAATATATTGCGCGCCATACCGCAATATATTTGTGGACACTAGGTGTCCAGAAATATATTGCGCGCCGTACCGCAAAATATATCTGGACACTAGGTGTCCAGAAATATATTTCGCGCCATACCGCAAAATATATCTGGACACTAGGTGTCCAAAAATATATTGCGCACCATACCGCAATATATTTGTGGACACTAGGTGTCCAGAAATATATGGCGCGCCATACCGCAATATATTTGTGGACACTAGGTGTCCAGAAATATATTGCGCGCCATACCGCAATATATTTGTGGACACTAGGTGTCCAGAAATATACTGCGCGCCATACCGCAATATATTTGTGGACACTAGGTGTCCAGAAATACTTCGCGCCATACCGCAATATATTTGTGGACACTAGGTGTCCAGAAGTATATTGCGCGCCATACCGCAATATATTTGTGGACACTAGGTGTCCAGAAATATATTGCGCGCCATACCGCAATATATTTGTGGACACTAGGTGTCCAGAAATATATTGCGCGCCATACCGCAATATATTTCTGGACACTAGGTGTCCAGGAATATATTGCGCGCCTTACCGCAGAATATTTATGGACACTAGGTGTCCAGAAATATATTGCGCGCCATACCGCAATATATTTGTGGACACTAGGTGTCCAGAAATATATTGCGCACCATACCGCAATATATTTGCGGAAACTAGGTGTCCAGAAATATATTGCGGCCCATACCGCAATATATTTGTGGACACTAGGTGTCCAGAAATATATTGCGCGCCATACCGCAATATATTTGTGGACACTAGGTGTCCAGGAATATATTGCGCGCCATACCGCAGAATATTTATGGACACTAGGTGTCCAGAAATACTGCGCGCCATACCGCAATATATTTGTGGACACTAGGTGTCCAGAAATATATTGCGCGCCATACCGCAATATATTTGTGGACACTAGGTATCCAGAAATATATTGCGCACCATACCGCAATATATTTGTGGACACTAGGTGTCCAGAAATATATTGCGCGCCATACCGCAATATATTTGTGGACACTAGGTGTCCAGAAATATATTGCGCGCCATACCGCAATATATTTGTGGACACTAGGTGTCCAGAAATATATTGCGCGCCATACCGCAATATATTTGTGGACACTAGGTGTCCAGGAATATATTGCGCGCCATACCGCAAAATATATCTGGACACTAGGTGTCCAGAAATATATTGCGCACCATACCGCAATATATTTGTGGACACTAGGTGTCCAGAAATATATTGCGCGCCATACCGCAACATATTTGTGGACACTAGGTGTCCAGCAATATATTGCGCGCCGTACCGCAAAATATATCTGGACACTAGGTGTCCAGAAATATATTGCGCGCCATACCGCAATATATTTGTGGACACTAGGTGTCCAGAAATATATTGCGCGCCATACCGCAAAATATATCTGGACACTAGGTGTCCAGAAATATATTGCGCACCATACCTCAATATATTTGTGGACACTATGTGCCCAGAAATATATTGCGCGCACTAGGACACTAGGTGTCCAGAAATATATTGCGCGCCATACCGCAATATATTTGTGGACACTAGGTGTCCAGGAATATATTGCGCGCCATACCGCAAAATATATCTGGACACTAGGTGTCCAGAAATATATTGCGCGCCATACCGCAATATATTTGTGGACACTAGGTGTCCAGGAATATATTGCGCGCCATACCGCAATATATTAGTGGACACTAGGTGTCCAGAAAGATATTGCGCGCCATACCGCAATATATTTTTGGACACTAGGTGTCCAGAAATATATTGCGCGCCATACCGCAATATATTTGTGGACACTAGGTGTCCAGAAATATATTGCGCGCCATACCGCAATATATTTGTGGACACTAGGTGTCCAGGAATATATTGCGCGCCATACCGCAATATATTTGTGGATACTAGGTGTCCAGGAATATATTGCGCGCCATACCGCAGAATATTTATGGACACTAGGTGTCCAGAAATATATTGCGCGCCATACCGCAATATATTTGTGGACACTAGGTGTCCAGAAATATATTGCGCACCATACCGCAATATATTTGTGGACACTAGGTGTCCAGAAATATATTGCGCGACATACCGCAATATATTTGTGGACACTAGGTGTCCAGAAATATATTGCGCGCCATACCGCAATATATTTGTGGACACTAGGTGTCCTGAAATATATTGCGCACCATACCGCAATATATTTGTGGACACTAGGTGTCCAGAAATATATTGCGCGCCATACCGCAATATATTTGTGGACACTAGATTTCCAGAAATATATTGCGCGACATACCGCAATATATTTGTGGACACTAGGTGTCCAGAAATATATTGCGCGCCATACCGCAAAATATATCTGGACACTAGGTGTCCAGAAATATATTGCGCGCCATACCGCAATATATTTGTGGACACTAGGTGTCCAGAAATATATTGCGCGCCGTACCGCAAAATATATCTGGACACTAGGTGTCCAGAAATATATTTCGCGCCATACCGCAAAATATATCTGGACACTAGGTGTCCAAAAATATATTGCGCACCATACCGCAATATATTTGTGGACACTAGGTGTCCAGAAATATATGGCGCGCCATACCGCAATATATTTGTGGACACTAGGTGTCCAGAAATATATTGCGCGCCATACCGCAATATATTTGTGGACACTAGGTGTCCAGAAATATACTGCGCGCCATACCGCAATATATTTGTGGACACTAGGTGTCCAGAAATACTTCGCGCCATACCGCAATATATTTGTGGACACTAGGTGTCCAGAAGTATATTGCGCGCCATACCGCAATATATTTGTGGACACTAGGTGTCCAGAAATATATTGCGCGCCATACCGCAATATATTTGTGGACACTAGGTGTCCAGAAATATATTGCGCGCCATACCGCAATATATTTCTGGACACTAGGTGTCCAGGAATATATTGCGCGCCTTACCGCAGAATATTTATGGACACTAGGTGTCCAGAAATATATTGCGCGCCATACCGCAATATATTTGTGGACACTAGGTGTCCAGAAATATATTGCGCACCATACCGCAATATATTTGCGGAAACTAGGTGTCCAGAAATATATTGCGGCCCATACCGCAATATATTTGTGGACACTAGGTGTCCAGAAATATATTGCGCGCCATACCGCAATATATTTGTGGACACTAGGTGTCCAGGAATATATTGCGCGCCATACCGCAGAATATTTATGGACACTAGGTGTCCAGAAATACTGCGCGCCATACCGCAATATATTTGTGGACACTAGGTGTCCAGAAATATATTGCGCGCCATACCGCAATATATTTGTGGACACTAGGTATCCAGAAATATATTGCGCACCATACCGCAATATATTTGTGGACACTAGGTGTCCAGAAATATATTGCGCGCCATACCGCAATATATTTGTGGACACTAGGTGTCCAGAAATATATTGCGCGCCATACCGCAATATATTTGTGGACACTAGGTGTCCAGAAATATATTGCGCGCCATACCGCAATATATTTGTGGACACTAGGTGTCCAGGAATATATTGCGCGCCATACCGCAAAATATATCTGGACACTAGGTGTCCAGAAATATATTGCGCACCATACCGCAATATATTTGTGGACACTAGGTGTCCAGAAATATATTGCGCGCCATACCGCAACATATTTGTGGACACTAGGTGTCCAGCAATATATTGCGCGCCGTACCGCAAAATATATCTGGACACTAGGTGTCCAGAAATATATTGCGCGCCATACCGCAATATATTTGTGGACACTAGGTGTCCAGAAATATATTGCGCGCCATACCGCAAAATATATCTGGACACTAGGTGTCCAGAAATATATTGCGCACCATACCTCAATATATTTGTGGACACTATGTGCCCAGAAATATATTGCGCGCACTAGGACACTAGGTGTCCAGAAATATATTGCGCGCCATACCGCAATATATTTGTGGACACTAGGTGTCCAGGAATATATTGCGCGCCATACCGCAAAATATATCTGGACACTAGGTGTCCAGAAATATATTGCGCGCCATACCGCAATATATTTGTGGACACTAGGTGTCCAGGAATATATTGCGCGCCATACCGCAATATATTTGTGGACACTAGGTGTCCAGAAAGATATTGCGCGCCATACCGCAATATATTTTTGGACACTAGGTGTCCAGAAATATATTGCGCGCCATACCGCAATATATTTGTGGACACTAGGTGTCCAGAAATATATTGCGCGCCATACCGCAATATATTTGTGGACACTAGGTGTCCAGGAATATATTGCGCGCCATACCGCAATATATTTGTGGATACTAGGTGTCCAGGAATATATTGCGCGCCATACCGCAGAATATTTATGGACACTAGGTGTCCAGAAATATATTGCGCGCCATACCGCAATATATTTGTGGACACTAGGTGTCCAGAAATATATTGCGCACCATACCGCAATATATTTGTGGACACTAGGTGTCCAGAAATATATTGCGCGACATACCGCAATATATTTGTGGACACTAGGTGTCCAGAAATATATTGCGCGCCATACCGCAATATATTTGTGGACACTAGGTGTCCTGAAATATATTGCGCACCATACCGCAATATATTTGTGGACACTAGGTGTCCAGAAATATATTGCGCGCCATACCGCAATATATTTGTGGACACTAGATTTCCAGAAATATATTGCGCGACATACCGCAATATATTTGTGGACACTAGGTGTCCAGAAATATATTGCGCGCCATACCGCAAAATATATCTGGACACTAGGTGTCCAGAAATATATTGCGCGCCATACCGCAATATATTTGTGGACACTAGGTGTCCAGAAATATATTGCGCGCCGTACCGCAAAATATATCTGGACACTAGGTGTCCAGAAATATATTTCGCGCCATACCGCAAAATATATCTGGACACTAGGTGTCCAAAAATATATTGCGCACCATACCGCAATATATTTGTGGACACTAGGTGTCCAGAAATATATGGCGCGCCATACCGCAATATATTTGTGGACACTAGGTGTCCAGAAATATATTGCGCGCCATACCGCAATATATTTGTGGACACTAGGTGTCCAGAAATATACTGCGCGCCATACCGCAATATATTTGTGGACACTAGGTGTCCAGAAATACTTCGCGCCATACCGCAATATATTTGTGGACACTAGGTGTCCAGAAGTATATTGCGCGCCATACCGCAATATATTTGTGGACACTAGGTGTCCAGAAATATATTGCGCGCCATACCGCAATATATTTGTGGACACTAGGTGTCCAGAAATATATTGCGCGCCATACCGCAATATATTTCTGGACACTAGGTGTCCAGGAATATATTGCGCGCCTTACCGCAGAATATTTATGGACACTAGGTGTCCAGAAATATATTGCGCGCCATACCGCAATATATTTGTGGACACTAGGTGTCCAGAAATATATTGCGCACCATACCGCAATATATTTGCGGAAACTAGGTGTCCAGAAATATATTGCGGCCCATACCGCAATATATTTGTGGACACTAGGTGTCCAGAAATATATTGCGCGCCATACCGCAATATATTTGTGGACACTAGGTGTCCAGGAATATATTGCGCGCCATACCGCAGAATATTTATGGACACTAGGTGTCCAGAAATACTGCGCGCCATACCGCAATATATTTGTGGACACTAGGTGTCCAGAAATATATTGCGCGCCATACCGCAATATATTTGTGGACACTAGGTATCCAGAAATATATTGCGCACCATACCGCAATATATTTGTGGACACTAGGTGTCCAGAAATATATTGCGCGCCATACCGCAATATATTTGTGGACACTAGGTGTCCAGAAATATATTGCGCGACATACGGCAATATATTTGTGGACACTAGGTGCGCCATACCGCAAAATATATCTGGACACTAGGTGTCCAGAAATATACCGCAATATATTTGTGGACACTAGGTGTCCAGAAATATATTGCGCGCCATACCGCAAAATATATCTGGACACTAGGTGTCCAGAAATATATTGCGCGCCATACCGCAATATATTTGTGGAAACTAGGTGTCCAGGAATATATTGCGCGCCATACCGCAATATATTTGTGGACACTAGGTGTCCAGGAATATATTGCGCGCCATACCGCAATATATTTGTGGACACTAGGTGTCCAGAAATATATTGCGCGCCCTACCGCAAAATATATCTGGACACTAGGTCTCCAGAAATATATTGCGCGCCATACCGCAATATATTTGTGGACACTAGGTGTCCAGGAATATATTGCGCGCCATACCGCAATATATTTGTGGACACTAGGTGTCCAGGAATATATTGCGCGCCATACCGCAGAATATTTATGGACACTAGGTGTCCAGAAATATATTGCACGCCATACCGCAATATATTTGTGGACACTAGGTGTCCAGGAATATATTGCGCGCCATACCGCAATATATTTGTGGACACTAGGTGTCCAGGAATATATTGCGCGCCATACCGCAATATATTTGTGGACACTAGGTGTCCAGAAATATATTGCGCGCCATACCGCAAAATATATCTGGACACTAGGTGTCCAGAAATATATTGCGCACCATACCTCAATATATTTGTGGACACTATGTGCCCAGAAATATATTGCGCGCACTAGGACACTAGGTGTCCAGAAATATATTGCGCGCCATACCGCAATATATTTGTGGACACTAGGTGTCCAGGAATATATTGCGCGCCATACCGCAAAATATATCTGGACACTAGGTGTCCAGAAATATATTGCGCGCCATACCGCAATATATTTGTGGACACTAGGTGTCCAGGAATATATTGCGCGCCATACCGCAATATATTTGTGGACACTAGGTGTCCAGAAAGATATTGCGCGCCATACCGCAATATATTTTTGGACACTAGGTGTCCAGAAATATATTGCGCGCCATACCGCAATATATTTGTGGACACTAGGTGTCCAGAAATATATTGCGCGCCATACCGCAATATATTTGTGGACACTAGGTGTCCAGGAATATATTGCGCGCCATACCGCAATATATTTGTGGATACTAGGTGTCCAGGAATATATTGCGCGCCATACCGCAGAATATTTATGGACACTAGGTGTCCAGAAATATATTGCGCGCCATACCGCAATATATTTGTGGACACTAGGTGTCCAGAAATATATTGCGCACCATACCGCAATATATTTGTGGACACTAGGTGTCCAGAAATATATTGCGCGACATACCGCAATATATTTGTGGACACTAGGTGTCCAGAAATATATTGCGCGCCATACCGCAATATATTTGTGGACACTAGGTGTCCTGAAATATATTGCGCACCATACCGCAATATATTTGTGGACACTAGGTGTCCAGAAATATATTGCGCGCCATACCGCAATATATTTGTGGACACTAGATTTCCAGAAATATATTGCGCGACATACCGCAATATATTTGTGGACACTAGGTGTCCAGAAATATATTGCGCGCCATACCGCAAAATATATCTGGACACTAGGTGTCCAGAAATATATTGCGCGCCATACCGCAATATATTTGTGGACACTAGGTGTCCAGAAATATATTGCGCGCCGTACCGCAAAATATATCTGGACACTAGGTGTCCAGAAATATATTTCGCGCCATACCGCAAAATATATCTGGACACTAGGTGTCCAAAAATATATTGCGCACCATACCGCAATATATTTGTGGACACTAGGTGTCCAGAAATATATGGCGCGCCATACCGCAATATATTTGTGGACACTAGGTGTCCAGAAATATATTGCGCGCCATACCGCAATATATTTGTGGACACTAGGTGTCCAGAAATATACTGCGCGCCATACCGCAATATATTTGTGGACACTAGGTGTCCAGAAATACTTCGCGCCATACCGCAATATATTTGTGGACACTAGGTGTCCAGAAGTATATTGCGCGCCATACCGCAATATATTTGTGGACACTAGGTGTCCAGAAATATATTGCGCGCCATACCGCAATATATTTGTGGACACTAGGTGTCCAGAAATATATTGCGCGCCATACCGCAATATATTTCTGGACACTAGGTGTCCAGGAATATATTGCGCGCCTTACCGCAGAATATTTATGGACACTAGGTGTCCAGAAATATATTGCGCGCCATACCGCAATATATTTGTGGACACTAGGTGTCCAGAAATATATTGCGCACCATACCGCAATATATTTGCGGAAACTAGGTGTCCAGAAATATATTGCGGCCCATACCGCAATATATTTGTGGACACTAGGTGTCCAGAAATATATTGCGCGCCATACCGCAATATATTTGTGGACACTAGGTGTCCAGGAATATATTGCGCGCCATACCGCAGAATATTTATGGACACTAGGTGTCCAGAAATACTGCGCGCCATACCGCAATATATTTGTGGACACTAGGTGTCCAGAAATATATTGCGCGCCATACCGCAATATATTTGTGGACACTAGGTATCCAGAAATATATTGCGCACCATACCGCAATATATTTGTGGACACTAGGTGTCCAGAAATATATTGCGCGCCATACCGCAATATATTTGTGGACACTAGGTGTCCAGAAATATATTGCGCGACATACGGCAATATATTTGTGGACACTAGGTGCGCCATACCGCAAAATATATCTGGACACTAGGTGTCCAGAAATATACCGCAATATATTTGTGGACACTAGGTGTCCAGAAATATATTGCGCGCCATACCGCAAAATATATCTGGACACTAGGTGTCCAGAAATATATTGCGCGCCATACCGCAATATATTTGTGGAAACTAGGTGTCCAGGAATATATTGCGCGCCATACCGCAATATATTTGTGGACACTAGGTGTCCAGGAATATATTGCGCGCCATACCGCAATATATTTGTGGACACTAGGTGTCCAGAAATATATTGCGCGCCCTACCGCAAAATATATCTGGACACTAGGTCTCCAGAAATATATTGCGCGCCATACCGCAATATATTTGTGGACACTAGGTGTCCAGGAATATATTGCGCGCCATACCGCAATATATTTGTGGACACTAGGTGTCCAGGAATATATTGCGCGCCATACCGCAGAATATTTATGGACACTAGGTGTCCAGAAATATATTGCACGCCATACCGCAATATATTTGTGGACACTAGGTGTCCAGGAATATATTGCGCGCCATACCGCAATATATTTGTGGACACTAGGTGTCCAGGAATATATTGCGCGCCATACCGCAATATATTTGTGGACACTAGGTGTCCAGGAATATATTGCGCGCCATACCGCAATATATTTGTGGACACTAGGTGTCCAGGAATATATTGCGCGCCATACCGCAGAATATTTATGGACACTAGGTGTCCAGAAATACTGCGCGCCATACCGCAATATATTTGTGGACACTAGGTGTTCAGAAATATATTGCGCGCCATACCGCAATATATTTGTGGACACAAGGTGTCCAGAAATATATTGCGCGCCATACCGCAATATATTTGTGGACACTACTTGTCCAGAAATATATTGCGCGCCATACCGCAATATATTTGTGGACACTAGGTGTCCAGAAATATATTGCGCGACATACCGCAATATATTTGTGGACACTAGGTGTCCAGGAATATATTGCGCGCCATACCGCAATATATTTGTGGACACTAGGTGTCCAGGAATATATTGCGCGCCATACCGCAATATATTTGTGGACACTAGGTGTCCAGAAATATATTGCGCGCCCTACCGCAAAATATATCTGGACACTAGGTCTCCAGAAATATATTGCGCGCCATACCGCAATATATTTGTGGACACTAGGTGTCCAGGAATATATTGCGCGCCATACCGCAGAATATTTATGGACACTAGGTGTCCAGAAATACTGCGCGCCATACCGCAATATATTTGTGGACACTAGGTGTTCAGAAATATATTGCGCTCCATACCGCAATATATTTGTGGACACTAGGTGTCCAGAAATATATTGCGCGCCATACCGCAATATATTTGTGGACACTAGGTGTCCAGGAATATATTGCGCGCCATACCGCAGAATATTTATGGACACTAGGTGTCCAGAAATATATTGCACGCCATACCGCAATATATTTGTGGACACTAGGTGTCCAGGAATATATTGCGCGCCATACCGCAATATATTTGTGGACACTAGGTGTCCAGGAATATATTGCGCGCCATACCGCAATATATTTGTGGACACTAGGTGTCCAGGAATATATTGCGCGCCATACCGCAATATATTTGTGGACACTAGGTGTCCAGGAATATATTGCGCGCCATACCGCAGAATATTTATGGACACTAGGTGTCCAGAAATACTGCGCGCCATACCGCAATATATTTGTGGACACTAGGTGTCCAGAAATATATTGCGCGCCATACCGCAATATATTTGTGGACACTAGGTGTCCAGAAATATATTGCGCACCATACCGCAATATATTTGTGGACACTACTTGTCCAGAAATATATTGCGCGCCATACCGCAATATATTTGTGGACACTAGGTGTCCAGAAATATATTGCGCGACATACCGCAATATATTTGTGGACACTAGGTGTCCAGAAATATATTGCGCGCCATACCGCAATATATTTGTGGACACTAGGTGTCCAGAAATATATTGCGCACCATACCGCAATATATTTGTGGACACTAGGTGTCCAGAAATATATTGCGCGCCATACCGCAATATATTTGTGGACACTAGGTGTCCAGGAATATATTGCGCGCCATACCGCAATATATTTGTGGACACTAGGTGTCCAGGAATATATTGCGCGCCATACCGCAATATATTTGTGGACACTAGGTGTCCAGAAATATATTGCGCGCCCTACCGCAAAATATATCTGGACACTAGGTCTCCAGAAATATATTGCGCGCCATACCGCAATATATTTGTGGACACTAGGTGTCCAGAAATATATTGCGCGCCATACCGCAATATATTTCTGGACACTAGGTGTCCAGGAATATATTGCACGCCATACCGCAATATATTTGTGGACACTAGGTGTCCAGGAATATATTGCGCGCCATACCGCAATATATTTGTGGACACTAGGTGTCCAGGAATATATTGCGCGCCATACCGCAATATATTTGTGGACACTAGGTGTCCAGGAATATATTGCGCGCCATACCGCAGAATATTTATGGACACTAGGTGTCCAGAAATATATTGCACGCCATACCGCAATATATTTGTGGACACTAGGTGTCCAGGAATATATTGCGCGCCATACCGCAATATATTTGTGGACACTAGGTGTCCAGGAATATATTGCGCGCCATACCGCAATATATTTGTGGACACTAGGTGTCCAGGAATATATTGCGCGCCATACCGCAATATATTTGTGGACACTAGGTGTCCAGGAATATATTGCGCGCCATACCGCAGAATATTTATGGACACTAGGTGTCCAGAAATACTGCGCGCCATACCGCAATATATTTGTGGACACTAGGTGTTCAGAAATATATTGCGCACCATACCGCAATATATTTGTGGACACAAGGTGTCCAGAAATATATTGCGCGCCATACCGCAATATATTTGTGGACACTACTTGTCCAGAAATATATTGCGCGCCATACCGCAATATATTTGTGGACACTAGGTGTCCAGAAATATATTGCGCGACATACCGCAATATATTTGTGGACACTAGGTGTCCAGGAATATATTGCGCGCCATACCGCAATATATTTGTGGACACTAGGTGTCCAGGAATATATTGCGCGCCATACCGCAATATATTTGTGGACACTAGGTGTCCAGAAATATATTGCGCGCCCTACCGCAAAATATATCTGGACACTAGGTCTCCAGAAATATATTTGTGGACACTAGGTGTCCAGGAATATATTGCGCGCCATACCGCAGAATATTTATGGACACTAGGTGTCCAGAAATACTGCGCGCCATACCGCAATATATTTGTGGACACTAGGTGTTCAGAAATATATTGCGCGCCATACCGCAATATATTTGTGGACACTAGGTGTCCAGAAATATATTGCGCGCCATACCGCAATATATTTGTGGACACTAGGTGTCCAGGAATATATTGCGCGCCATACCGCAGAATATTTATGGACACTAGGTGTCCAGAAATATATTGCACGCCATACCGCAATATATTTGTGGACACTAGGTGTCCAGGAATATATTGCGCGCCATACCGCAATATATTTGTGGACACTAGGTGTCCAGGAATATATTGCGCGCCATACCGCAATATATTTGTGGACACTAGGTGTCCAGGAATATATTGCGCGCCATACCGCAATATATTTGTGGACACTAGGTGTCCAGGAATATATTGCGCGCCATACCGCAGAATATTTATGGACACTAGGTGTCCAGAAATACTGCGCGCCATACCGCAATATATTTGTGGACACTAGGTGTCCAGAAATATATTGCGCGCCATACCGCAATATATTTGTGGACACTAGGTGTCCAGAAATATATTGCGCACCATACCGCAATATATTTGTGGACACTAGGTGTCCAGAAATATATTGCGCGCCATACCGCAATATATTTGTGGACACTAGGTGTCCAGAAATATATTGCGCGACATACCACAATATATTTGTGGACACTAGGTGTCCAGGAATATATTGCGCGCCATACCGCAATATATTTGTGGACACTAGGTGTCCAGAAATATATTGCGCGCCATACCTAGCGCCATACCGCAATATATTTGTGGACACTAGGTGTCCAGAAATATATTGCGCGCTATACCGCAATATACACCTAGTGGACACCTAGTGTCCAGAAATATATTGCGGTATGGCGCGCAATATATTCCTGGACACCTAGTGTCCAGAAATATATTGCGGTATGGTGCGCAATATATTTCTGGACACCTAGTGTCCACAAATATATTGCGGTATGGCGCGCAATATATTTCTGGACACCTAGTGTCCACAAATATATTGCGGTATGGCGCGCAATATATTTCTGGACACCTAGTGTCCACAAATATATTGCGGTATGGCGCGCAGTATTTCTGGACACCTAGTGTTCATAAATATTCTGCGGTATGGCGCGCAATATATTCCTGGACACCTAGTGTCCACAAATATATTGCGGTATGGCGCGCAATATATTCCTGGACACCTAGTGTCCACAAATATATTGCGGTATGGCGCGCAATATATTCCTGGACACCTAGTGTCCACAAATATATTGCGGTATGGCGCGCAATATATTCCTGGACACCTAGTGTCCACAAATATATTGCGGTATGGCGTGCAATATATTTCTGGACACCTAGTGTCCATAAATATTCTGCGGTATGGCGCGCAATATATTCCTGGACACCTAGTGTCCACAAATATATTGCGGTATGGCGCGCAATATATTCCTGGACACCTAGTGTCCACAAATATATTGCGGTATGGCGCGCAATATATTCCTGGACACCTAGTGTCAACAAATATATTGCGGTATGGCGCGCAATATATTCCTGGACACCTAGTGTCCACAAATATATTGCGGTATGGCGCGCAATATATTCCTGGACACCTAGTGTCCACAAATATATTGCGGTATGGCGCGCAATATATTCCTGGACACCTAGTGTCCACAAATAGTGTGTGTAGTGTCCAGATATATTTTGCGGTATGGCGCGCAATATATTCCTGGACACCTAGTGTCCAGAAATATATTGCGGTATGGCGCGCAATATATTTCTGGACACCTAGTGTCCACAAATATATTGGGGTATGGCGCGCAATATATTTCTGGAGACCTAGTGTCCAGATATATTTTGCGGTAGGGCGCGCAATATATTTCTGGACACCTAGTGTCCACAAATATATTGCGGTATGGCGCGCAATATATTCCTGGACACCTAGTGTCCACAAATATATTGCGGTATGGCGCGCAATATATTCCTGGACACCTAGTGTCCACAAATAGTGTGTGTAGTGTCCAGATATATTTTGCGGTATGGCGCGCAATATATTTCTGGACACCTAGTGTCCACAAATATAGGTGGTGTCCAGGAATATATTGCGCGCCATACCGCAATATATTTGTGGACACTAGGTGTCCAGAAATATATTGCGCACCATACCGCAATATATTTGTGGACACTACTTGTCCAGAAATATATTGCGCGCCATACCGCAATATATTTGTGGACACTAGGTGTCCAGAAATATATTGCGCGACATACCGCAATATATTTGTGGACACTAGGTGTCCAGAAATATATTGCGCGCCATACCGCAATATATTTGTGGACACTAGGTGTCCAGAAATATATTGCGCACCATACCGCAATATATTTGTGGACACTAGGTGTCCAGAAATATATTGCGCGCCATCCCGCAATATATTTGTGGACACTAGGTGTCCAGAAATATATTGCGCGACATACCGCAATATATTTGTGGACACTAGGTGTCCAGGAATATATTGCGCGCCATACCGCAATATATTTGTGGACACTAGGTGTCCAGAAATATATTGCGCGCCATACCGCAAAATATATCTGGACACTACACACACTATTTGTAGACATTAGGTGTCCAGGAATATATTGCGCGCCATACCGCAATATATTTGTGGACACTAGGTGTCCAGGAATATATTGCGCGCCATACCGCAATATATTTGTGGACACTAGGTGTCCAGGAATATATTGCGCGCCATACCGCAATATATTTGTGGACACTAGGTGTCCAGGAATATATTGCGCGCCATACCGCAGAATATTTATGGACACTAGGTGTCCAGAAATATATTGCACGCCATACCGCAATATATTTGTGGACACTAGGTGTCCAGGAATATATTGCGCGCCATACCGCAATATATTTGTGGACACTAGGTGTCCAGGAATATATTGCGCGCCATACCGCAATATATTTGTGGACACTAGGTGTCCAGGAATATATTGCGCGCCATACCGCAATATATTTGTGGACACTAGGTGTCCAGGAATATATTGCGCGCCATACCGCAGAATATTTATGGACACTAGGTGTCCAGAAATACTGCGCGCCATACCGCAATATATTTGTGGACACTAGGTGTCCAGAAATATATTGCGCGCCATACCGCAATATATTTGTGGACACTAGGTGTCCAGAAATATATTGCGCGCCATACCGCAATATATTTGTGGACACTAGGTGTCCAGAAATATATTGCGCACCATACCGCAATATATTTGTGGACACTAGGTGTCCAGAAATATATTGCGCGCCATACCGCAATATATTTGTGGACACTAGGTGTCCAGAAATATATTGCGCGACATACCGCAATATATTTGTGGACACTAGGTGTCCAGGAATATATTGCGCGCCATACCGCAATATATTTGTGGACACTAGGTGTCCAGAAATATATTGCGCGCCATACCGCAAAATATATCTGGACACTACACACACTATTTGTAGACATTAGGTGTCCAGGAATATATTGCGCGCCATACCGCAATATATTTGTGGACACTAGGTGTCCAGGAATATATTGCGCGCCATACCGCAATATATTTGTGGACACTAGGTGTCCAGGAATATATTGCGCGCCATACCGCAATATATTTGTGGACACTAGGTGTCCAGGAATATATTGCGCGCCATACCGCAGAATATTTATGGACACTAGGTGTCCAGAAATATATTGCACGCCATACCGCAATATATTTGTGGACACTAGCTGTCCAGGAATATATTGCGCGCCATACCGCAATATATTTGTGGACACTAGGTGTCCAGGAATATATTGCGCGCCATACCGCAATATATTTGTGGACACTAGGTGTCCAGGAATATATTGCGCGCCATACCGCAATATATTTGTGGACACTAGGTGTCCAGGAATATATTGCGCGCCATACCGCAGAATATTTATGGACACTAGGTGTCCAGAAATACTGCGCGCCATACCGCAATATATTTGTGGACACTAGGTGTCCAGAAATATATTGCGCGCCATACCGCAATATATTTGTGGACACTAGGTGTCCAGAAATATATTGCGGTATGGCGCGCAATATATTTCTGGACACCTAGTGTCCACAAATATATTGCGGTATGGCGCGCAAATATATTGCGGTATGGCGCGCAATATATTCCTGGACACCTAGTGTCCACAAATATATTGCGGTATGGCGCGCAATATATTCCTGGACACCTAGTGTCCACAAATATATTGCGGTATGGCGCGCAATATATTCCTGGACACCTAGTGTCCACAAATATATTGCGGTATGGCGTGCAATATATTTCTGGACACCTAGTGTCCATAAATATTCTGCGGTATGGCGCGCAATATATTCCTGGACACCTAGTGTCCACAAATATATTGCGGTATGGCGCGCAATATATTCCTGGACACCTAGTGTCCACAAATATATTGCGGTATGGCGCGCAATATATTCCTGGACACCTAGTGTCCACAAATATATTGCGGTATGGCGCGCAATATATTCCTGGACACCTAATGTCTACAAATAGTGTGTGTAGTGTCCAGATATATTTTGCGGTATGGCGCGCAAAATATTTCTGGACACCTAGTGTCCACAAATATATTGCGGTATGGCGCGCAATATATTCCTGGACACCTAGTGTCCACAAATATATTGCGGTATGTCGCGCAATATATTTCTGGACACCTAGTGTCCACAAATATATTGCGGTATGGCGCGCAATATATTTCTGGACACCTAGTGTCCACAAATATATTGCGGTATGGTGCGCAATATATTTCTGGACACCTAGTGTCCACAAATATATTGCGGTATGGCGCGCAATATATTTCTGGACACCTAGTGTCCACAAATATATTGCGGTATGTCGCGCAATATATTTCTGGACACCTAGTGTCCACAAATATATTGCGGTATGGCGCGCAATATATTTCTGGACAAGTAGTGTCCACAAATATATTGCGGTATGGTGCGCAATATATTTCTGGACACCTAGTGTCCACAAATATATTGCGGTATGGCGCGCAATATATTCCTGGACACCTAGTGTCCACAAATATATTGCGGTATGGCGCGCAATATATTCCTGGACACCTAGTGTCCACAAATATATTGCGGTATGGCGCGCAATATATTCCTGGACACCTAGTGTCCACAAATATATTGCGGTATGGCGTGCAATATATTTCTGGACACCTAGTGTCCATAAATATTCTGCGGTATGGCGCGCAATATATTCCTGGACACCTAGTGTCCACAAATATATTGCGGTATGGCGCGCAATATATTCCTGGACACCTAGTGTCCACAAATATATTGCGGTATGGCGCGCAATATATTCCTGGACACCTAGTGTCCACAAATATATTGCGGTATGGCGTGCAATATATTCCTGGACACCTAGTGTCCAGAAATATATTGCGGTATGGCGCGCAATATATTTCTGGACACCTAGTGTCCACAAATATATTGCGGTATGGCGCGCAATATATTTCTGGAGACCTAGTGTCCAGATATATTTTGCGGTAGGGCGCGCAATATATTTCTGGACACCTAGTGTCCACAAATATATTGCGGTATGGCGCGCAATATATTCCTGGACACCTAGTGTCCACAAATATATTGCGGTATGGCGCGCAATATATTCCTGGACACCTAGTGTCCACAAATATATTGCGGTATGGCGCGCAATATATTCCTGGACACCTAGTGTCCACAAATATATTGCGGTATGGCGTGCAATATATTTCTGGACACCTAGTGTCCATAAATATTCTGCGGTATGTCGCGCAATATATTCCTGGACACCTAGTGTCCACAAATATATTGCGGTATGGCGCGCAATATATTCCTGGACACCTAGTGTCCACAAATATATTGCGGTATGGCGCGCAATATATTCCTGGACACCTAGTGTCCACAAATATATTGCGGTATGGCGTGCAATATATTCCTGGACACCTAGTGTCCAGAAATATATTGCGGTATGGCGCGCAATATATTTCTGGACACCTAGTGTCCACAAATATATTGCGGTATGGCGCGCAATATATTTCTGGAGACCTAGTGTCCAGATATATTTTGCGGTAGGGCGCGCAATATATTTCTGGACACCTAGTGTCCACAAATATATTGCGGTATGGCGCGCAATATATTCCTGGACACCTAGTGTCCACAAATATATTGCGGTATGGCGCGCAATATATTCCTGGACACCTAGTGTCCACAAATATATTGCGGTATGGCGCGCAATATATTCCTGGACACCTAGTGTCCACAAATATATTGCGGTATGGCGCGCAATATATTTCTGGACACCTAGTGTCCACAAATATATTGCGGTATGGCGCGCAGTATTTCTGGACACCTAGTGTCCATAAATATTCTGCGGTATGGCGCGCAATATATTCCTGGACACCTAGTGACCACAAATATATTGCGGTATGGCGCGCAATATATTCCTGGACACCTAGTGTCCACAAATATATTGCGGTATGGCGCGCAATATATTCCTGGACACCTAGTGTCCGCAAATTTATTGCGGTATGCATGCAATATATTTCTGGACACCTAGTGTCCATAAATATTCTGCGGTATGGCGCGCAATATATTCCTGGACACCTAGTGTCCACAAATATATTGCGGTATGGCGCGCAATATATTCCTGGACACCTAGTGTCCACAAATATATTGCGGTATGGCGCGCAATATATTCCTGGACACCTAGTGTCCACAAATATATTGCGGTATGGCGCGCAATATATTCCTGGACACCTAGTGTCCACAAATATATTGCGGTATGGCGTGCAATATATTCCTGGACACCTAGTGTCCACAAATATATTGCGGTATGGCGCGCAATATATTTCTGGACACCTAGTGTCCACAAATATATTGCGGTATGGCGCGCAATATATTTCTGGACACCTAGTGTCCACAAATATATTGCGGTATGGCGCGCAATATATTTCTGGACACCTAGTGTCCACAAATATATTGCGGTATGTCGCGCAATATATTTCTGGACACCTAGTGTCCACAAATATATTGCGGTATGGCGCGCAATATATTTCTGGACACCTAGTGTCCACAAATATATTGCGGTATGGTGCGCAATATATTTCTGGACACCTAGTGTCCACAAATATATTGCGGTATGGCGCGCAGTATTTCTGGACACCTAGTGTCCATAAATATTCTGCGGTATGGCGCGCAATATATTCCTGGACACCTAGTGACCACAAATATATTGCGGTATGGCGCGCAATATATTCCTGGACACCTAGCGTCCACAAATATATTGCGGTATGGCGCGCAATATATTCCTGGACACCTAGTGTCCACAAATATATTGCGGTATGGCGTGCAATATATTTCTGGACACCTAGTGTCCATAAATATTCTGCGGTATGGCGCGCAATATATTCCTGGACACCTAGTGTCCACAAATATATTGCGGTATGGCGCGCAATATATTCCTGGACACCTAGTGTCCACAAATATTTTGCGGTATGGCGCGCAATATATTTCTGGACACCTAGTGTCCACAAATATATTGCGGTATATTTCTGGACACCTAGTGTCCACAAATATATTGCGGTATATTTCTGGACACCTAGTGTCCAGATATATTTTGCGGTATGGCGCACCTAGTGTCCACAAATATATTGCGGTATGTCGCGCAATATATTTCTGGACACCTAGTGTCCACAAATATATTGCGGTATGGCGCGCAATATATTTCTGGACACCTAGTGTCCACAAATATATTGCGGTATGGCGCGCAATATATTTCTGGACACCTAGTGTCCACAAATATATTGCGGTATGGCGCGCAGTATTTCTGGACACCTAGTGTCCATAAATATTCTGCGGTATGGCGCGCAATATATTCCTGGACACCTAGTGACCACAAATATATTGCGGTATGGCGCGCAATATATTCCTGGACACCTAGTGTCCACAAATATATTGCGGTATGGCGCGCAATATATTCCTGGACACCTAGTGTCCGCAAATTTATTGCGGTATGGCGTGCAATATATTTCTGGACACCTAGTGTCCATAAATATTCTGCGGTATGGCGCGCAATATATTCCTGGACACCTAGTGTCCACAAATATATTGCGGTATGGCGCGCAATATATTCCTGGACACCTAGTGTCCACAAATATATTGCGGTATGGCGCGCAATATATTCCTGGACACCTAGTGTCCACAAATATATTGCGGTATGGCGTGCAATATATTCCTGGACACCTAGTGTCCACAAATATATTGCGGTATGGCGCGCAATATATTTCTGGACACCTAGTGTCCACAAATATATTGCGGTATGGCTCGCAATATATTTCTGGACACCTAGTGTCCACAAATATATTGCGGTATGGCGCGCAATATATTTCTGGACACCTAGTGTCCACAAATATATTGCGGTATGGCGCGCAATATATTTCTGGACACCTAGTGTCCACAAATATATTGCGGTATGTCGCGCAATATATTTCTGGACACCTAGTGTCCACAAATATATTGCGGTATGGTGCGCAATATATTTCTGGACACCTAGTGTCCACAAATATATTGCGGTATGGCGCGCAGTATTTCTGGACACCTAGTGTCCATAAATATTCTGCGGTATGGCGCGCAATATATTCCTGGACACCTAGTGACCACAAATATATTGCGGTATGGCGCGCAATATATTCCTGGACACCTAGCGTCCACAAATATATTGCGGTATGGCGCGCAATATATTCCTGGACACCTAGTGTCCACAAATATATTGCGGTATGGCGTGCAATATATTTCTGGACACCTAGTGTCCATAAATATTCTGCGGTATGGCGCGCAATATATTCCTGGACACCTAGTGTCCACAAATATATTGCGGTATGGCGCGCAATATATTCCTGGACACCTAGTGTCCACAAATATATTGCGGTATGGCGCGCAATATATTTCAGGACACCTAGTGTCCATAAATATATTGCGGTATGGCGTGCAATATATTCCTGGACACCTAGTGTCCAGAAATATATTGCGGTATGGCGCGCAATATATTTCTGGACACCTAGTGTCCACAAATATATTGCGGTATGGCGCGCAATATATTTCTGGACACCTAGTGTCCAGATATATTTTGCGGTAGGGCGCGCAATATATTTCTGGACACCTAGTGTCCACAAATATATTGCGGTATGGCGCGCAATATATTCCTGGACACCTAGTGTCCACAAATATATTGCGGTATGGCGCGCAATATATTCCTGGACACCTAGTGTCCACAAATATATTGCGGTATGGCGCGCACACTAGGTGTCCAGGAATATATTGCGCGCCATACCGCAGAATATTTATGGACACTAGGTGTCCAGAAATATATTGCGCGCCATACCGCAATATATTTGTGGACACTAGGTGTCCAGAAATATATTGCGCGCCATACCGCAATATATTTGTGGACACTAGGTGTCCAGAAATATATTGCGCACCATACCGCAATATATTTGTGGACACTAGGTGTCCAGAAATATATTGCGCGACATACCGCAATATATTTGTGGACACTAGGTGTCCAGAAATATATTGCGCGCCATACCGCAAAATATATCTGGACACTAGGTGTCCAGAAATATATTGCGCGCCATACCGCAATCTATTTGTGGAAACTAGGTGTCCAGAAATATATTGCGCGCCATACCGCAATATATTTGTGGACACTAGGTGTCCAGAAGTATATTGCGCGCCATACCGCAATATATTTGTGGACACTAGGTGTCCAGAAATATATTGCGCGCCATACCGCAAAATATATCTGGACACTAGGTGTCCAGAAATATATTGCGCGCCATACCGCAAAATATATCTGGACACTAGGTGTCCAGAAATATATTGCGCGCCATACCGCAATATATTTGTGGACACTAGGTGTCCAGGAATATATTGCGCGCCATACCGCAATATATTTGTGGACACTAGGTGTCCAGAAATATATTGCGCGCCATACCGCAAAATATATCTGGACACTAGGAGTCCAGAAACATATTGCACGCCATACCGCAATATATTTGTGGACACTAGGTGTCCAGGAATATATTGCGCGCCATACCGCAATATATTTGTGGACACTAGGTGTCCAGGAATATATTGCGTGCCATACCGCAATATATTTGTGGACACTAGGTGTCCAGGAATATATTGCGCGCCATACCGCAATATATTTGTGGACACTAGGTGTCCAGGAATATATTGCGCGCCATACCGCAATATATTTGTGGACACTAGGTGTCCAGAAATATATTGCGCGCCCTACCGCAAAATATATCTGGACACTAGGTGTCCAGAAATATGGACACTAGGTGTCCAGAAATATATTGCGCGCCATACCGCAATATATTTGTGGACACTAGGTGTCCAGAAATATATTCCGCGCCATACCGCAATATATTTGTGGACACTAGGTGTCCCGAAATTTATTGCGCGCCATACCGCAATATATTTGTGGACACTAGGTGAAATATATTGCGCGCCATAACCGCGCACGTACCGCAAAATATATCTGGACACTAGGTGTCCAGAAATATGGACACTAGGTGTCCAGAAATATATTGCGCGCCATACCGAAATATATTTGTGGACACTAGGCAATATATTTGTGGACACTAGGTGTCCAGAAATATATTGCGCGCCATACCGCAATATATTTGTGGACACTAGGTGTCCAGGAATATATTGCGCGCCATACCGCAATATATTTGTGGACACTAGGTGTCCAGAAATATATTGCTCGCCCTACCGCAAAATATATCTGGACACTAGGTGTCCAGAAATATGGACACTAGGTGTCCAGAAATATATTGCGCGCCATACCGCAATATATTTGTGGACACTAGGTGTCCAGAAATATATTCCGCGCCATACCGCAATATATTTGTGGACACTAGGTGTCCAGAAATATATTGCGCGCCATACCGCAATATATTTGTGGACACTAGGTGTCCAGAAATATATTGCCATATATCCAGAAATATATTGTGGACACTAGGTGTCCAGAAATATATTGCGCGCCATACCGCAATATATTTGTGGACACTAGGTGTCCAGGAATATATTGCGCGCCATACCGCAATATATTTGTGGACACTAGGTGTCCAGAAATATATTGCGCGCCATACCGCAATATATTTGTGGACACTAGGTGAAATATATTGCGCGCCATAACGCAATATATTTGTGGACACTAGGTGTCCAGAAATATATTGCGCGACATACCGCAATATATTTGTGGACACTAGGTGTCCAGAAATATATTGCGCGCCATACCGCAATATATTTGTGGACACTAGGTGTCCAGAAATATATTGCGCGCCATACCGCAATATATTTGTGGACACTAGGTGTCCAGAAATATATTGCGCGCCGTACCGCAAAATATATCTGGACACTAGGTGTCCAGAAATATATTGCGCGCCATACCGCAATATATTTGTGGACACTAGGTGTCCAGGAATATATTGCGCGCCAAACCGCAATATATTTGTGGACACTAGGTGTCCAGGAATATATTGCGCGCCATACCGCAATATATTTGTGGACACTAGGTGTCCAGGAATATATTGCGCGCCATACCGCAGAATATTTATGGACACTAGGTGTCCAGAAATATATTGCGCGCCATACCGCAATATATTTGTGGACACTAGGTGTCCAGGAATATATTGCACGCCCTACCGCAAAATATATCTGGACACTAGGTGTCCAGAAATATGGACACTAGGTGTCCAGAAATATATTGCACGCCATACCGCAATATATGTGTGGACACTAGGTGTCCAGGACAAAATACCATACCGCAATATATTTGTGGACACTAGGTGTCCAGAAATATATTACGCGCCATACCGCAATATATTTGTGGACACTAGGTGTCCAGAAATATATTGCGCGCCATACCGCAATATATTTGTGGACACTAGGTGTCCAGAAATATATTGCGCGCCATACCGCAATATATTTGTGGACACTAGGTGTCCAGGAATATATTGCGCGCCATACCGCAATATATTTGTGGACACTAGGTGTCCAGGAATATATTGCGCGCCATACCGCAATATATTTGTGGACACTAGGTGTCCAGGAATATATTGCGCGCCATACCGCAATATATTTGTGGACACTAGGTGTCCAGAAATATATTGCGCGCCGTACCGCAAAATATATCTGGACACTAGGTGTCCAGAAATATATTGCACGCCATACCGCAATATATTTGTGGACACTAGGTGTCCAGGAATATATTGCGCGCCGTACCGCAATATATTTGTGGACACTAGGTGTCCAGGAATATATTGCGCGCCATACCGGAATATATTTGTGGACACTAGGTGTCCAGAAATATATTGCGCGCCATACCGCAATATATTTGTGGACACTAGGTGTCCAGGAATATATTGCGCGCCATACCGCAATATATTTGTGGACACTAGGTGTCCAGGAATATATTGCGCGCCATACCGCAGAATATTTATGGACACTAGGTGTCCAGAAATATATTGCGCGCCATACCGCAATATATTTGTGGACACTAGGTGTCCAGAAATATATTGCGCGACATACCGCAATATATTTGTGGACACTAGGTGTCCAGAAATATATTGCGCGCCATACCGCAAAATATATCTGGACACTAGGTGTCCAGAAATATATTGCGCACCATACCGCAATATATTTGTGGACACTAGGTGTCCAGAAATATATTGCGCGCCATACCGCAATATATTTGTGGACACTAGGTGTCCAGAAATATATTGCGCGCCGTACCGCAAAATATATCTGGACACTAGGTGTCCAGAAATATATTTCGCGCCATACCGCAAAATATATCTGGACACTAGGTGTCCAGAAATATATTTCGCGCCATACCGCAAAATATAACTGGACACTAGGTGTCCAGAAATATACCGCAATATATTTGTGGACACTAGGTGTCCAGGAATATATTGCGCGCCATACCGCAATATATTTGTGGAAACTAGGTGTCCAGAAATATATTGCGCGCCATACCGCAATATATTTGTGGACACTAGGTGTCCAGAAATATATTGCGCGCCATACCGCAATATATTTGTGGATACTAGGTGTCCAGAAATATATTGCGCGCCATACCGCAAAATATATCTGGACACTAGGTGTCCAGAAATATATTGCGCGCCATACCGCAAAATATATCTGCACACTAGGTGTCCAGAAATATATTGCGCGCCATACCGCAAAATATATCTGGACACTGGGTGTCCAGAAATATATTGCGCGCCATACCGCAATATATTTGTGGACACTAGGTGTCCAGGAATATATTGCGCGCCATACCGCAATATATTTGTGGACACTAGGTGTCCAGAAATATATTGCGCGCCATACCGCAATATATTTGTGGACACTAGGTGTCCAGAAATATATTGCACGCCATACCGCAATATATTTGTGGACACTAGGTGTCCAGGAATATATTGCGCGCCATACCGCAATATATTTGTGGACACTAGGTGTCCAGGAATATATTGCGCGCCATACCGCAATATATTTGTGGACACTAGGTGTCCAGAAATATATTGCGCGCCCTACCGCAATATATTTGTGGACACTAGGTGTCTAGAAATATATTGCGCGCCATACCGCATTATATTTGTGGACACTAGGTGAAATATATTGCGCGCCATACCGCAATATATTTGTGGACACTAGGTGTCCAGAAATATATTGCGCGCCATACCGCAATATATTTGTGGAAACTAGGTGTCGCCATACCGCAATATATTTGTGGACACTAGGTGTCCAGGAATATATTGCGCGCCATACCGCAATATATTTGTGGACACTAGGTGTCTAGAAATATATTGCGCGCCATACCGCATTATATTTGTGGACACTAGGTGAAATATATTGCGCGCCATACCGCAATATATTTGTGGACACTAGGTGTCCAGGAATATATTGCGCGCCATACCGCAATATATTTGTGGACACTAGGTGTCCAGGAATATATTGCGCGCCATACCGCAATATATTTGTGGACAGTAGGTGTCGAGAAATATATTGCGCGCCATACCGCAATATATTTGTGGACACTAGGTGTCGAGAAATATATTGCGCGCCATACCGCAATATATTTGTGGACACTAGGTGTCCAGAAATATATTGCGCGCCATACCGCAACATATTTGTGGACACTAGGTGTCCAGAAATATATTGCGCGCCATACCGCAATATATTTGTGGACACTAGGTGTCCAGAAATATATTGCGCGCCATACCGCAATATATTTGTGGACACTAGGTGTCCAGAAATATATTGCGCGCCATACCGCAATATATTTGTGGACACTAGGTGTCCAGAAATATATTGCGCGCCATACCGCAATATATTTGTATATTGCGCGCCATACCATAGGTGTCCAGAAATATATTGCGCGCCATACCGCAATATATTTGTGGACACTAGGTGTCCAGGAATATATTGCGCGCCATACCGCAATATATTTGTGGACACTAGGTGTCCAGGAATATATTGCGCGCCATACCGCTATATATTTGTGGACACTAGGTGTCCAGAAATACATTGCGCGCCATACCGCAATATATTTGTGGACACTAGGTGTCCAGAAATATATTGCGCGCCATACCGCAATATATTTGTGGACACTAGGTGTCCAGAAATACATTGCGCGCCATACCGCAATATATTTGTGGACACTAGGTGTCCAGAAATATATTGCTCGCCATACCGCAATATATTTGTGGACACTAGGTGTCCAGAAATATATTGCGCGACATACCGCAATATATTTGTGGACACTAGGTGTCCAGAAATATATTGCGCGCCATACCGAAAAAAAATATATCTGGACACTAGGTGTCCAGAAATATATTGCGCACCATACCGCAATATATTTGTGGACACTAGGTGTCCAGAAATATATTGCGCGCCATACCGCAATATATTTGTGGACACTAGGTGTCCAGAAATATATTGCGCTCCATACCGCAAAATATATCTGGGCACTAGGTGTCCAGAAATATATTTCGCGCCATACCGCAAAATATGTCTGGACACTAGGTGTCCAGAAATATATTGCGCGCCATACCGCAATATATTTGTGCACACTAGGTGTTCAGAAATATATTGCGCGCCATACCGCAATATATTTGTGGACGCTAGGTGTCCAGAAATATATTGCGCGCCATACCGCAATATATTTGTGGACACTAGGTGTCCAGAAATACATTGCGCGCCATACCGCAATATATTTGTGGACACTAGGTGTCCAGAAATATATTGCTCGCCATACCGCAATATATTTGTGGACACTAGGTGTCCAGAAATATATTGCGCGACATACCGCAATATATTTGTGGACACTAGGTGTCCAGAAATATATTGCGCGCCATACCGAAAAAAAATATATCTGGACACTAGGTGTCCAGAAATATATTGCGCACCATACCGCAATATATTTGTGGACACTAGGTGTCCAGAAATATATTGCGCGCCATACCGCAATATATTTGTGGACACTAGGTGTCCAGAAATATATTGCGCGCCATACCGCAATATATTTGTGGACACTAGGTGTCCAGAAATATATTGCGCGCCATACCGCAATATATTTGTGGACACTAGGTGTCCAGAAATATATTGCGCGCCATACCGCAATATATTTGTGGACACTAGGTGTCCAGAAATATATTGCGCGCCATACCACAATATATTTGTGGACACTAGGTGTCCAGAAATATATTGCGCGCCATACCGCAATATATTTGTGGACACTAGGTGTCCAGAAATATATTGCGCGCCATACCGCAATATATTTGTGGACACTAGGTGTCCAGAAATATATTGCGCGCCATACCGCAATATATTTGTGGACACTAGGTGTCCAGGAATATATTGCGCGCCATACCGCAGAATATTTATGGACACTAGGTGTCCAGAAATATATTGCGCGCCATACCGCAATATATTTGTGGACACTAGGTGTCCAGAATATATATTTGTGGACACTAGGTGTCCAGAAATATATTGCGCGCCATACCGCAATATATTTGTGGACACTAGGTGTCTAGAAATATACTGCGCGCCATACCGCAATATATTTGTGTATATTGCGCCATACCGCAATATATTTGTGGACACTAGGTGTCCAGAAATATATTGCGCGCCGTACCGCAAAATATATCTGGACACTAGGTGTCCAGAAATATATTGCACGCCATACCGCAATATATTTGTGGACACTAGGTGTCCAGGAATATATTGCGCGCCATACCGATATATATTTGTGGACACTAGGTGTCCAGGAATATATTGCGCGCCATACCGCAATATATTTGTGGAGACTAGGTGTCCAGAAATATATTGCGCGCCATACCGCAATATATTTGTGGACACTAGGTGTCCAGGAATATATTGCGCGCCATACCGCAATATATTTGTGGACACTAGGTGTCCAGGAATATATTGCGCGCCATACCGCAATATATTTGTGGAGACTAGGTGTCCAGAAATATATTGCGCTCCATACCGCAATATATTTGTGGACACTAGGTGTCCAGAAATATATTGCGCGCCATACCGCAGAATATTTATGGACACTAGGTGTCCAGAAATATACTGCGCGCCATACCGCAATATATTTGTGGACACTAGGTGTCCAGAAATACATTGCGCGCCATACCGCAATATATTTGTGGACACTAGGTGTCCAGAAATACATTGCGCGCCATACCGCAATATATTTGTGGACACTAGGTGTCCAGAAATATATTGCGCGCCATACCGCAAAATATATCTGGACACTAGGTGTCCAGGAATATATTGCGCGCCATACCGCAATATATTTGTGGACACTAGGTGCAATATATTTGTGGACACTAGGTGTCCAGAAATATATTGCGCGCCATACCGCAGAATATTTATGGACACTAGGTGTCCAGAAATATACTGCGCGCCATACCGCAATATATTTGTGGACACTAGGTGTCCAGAAATACATTGCGCGCCATACCGCAATATATTTGTGGACACTAGGTGTCCAGAAATATATTGCGCGCCATACCGCAAAATATATCTGGACACTAGGTGTCCAGAAATATATTGCGCACCATACCGCAATATATTTGTGGACACTAGGTGTCCAGAAATACATTGCGCGCCATACCGCATTATATTTGTGGACACTAGGTGTCCAGAAATACATTGCGCGCCATACCGCAATATATTTGTGGACACTAGGTGTCCAGAAATATATTGCTCGCCATACCGCAATATATTTGTGGACACTAGGTGTCCAGAAATATATTGCGCGCCATACCGCAGAATATTTATGGACACTAGGTGTCCAGAAATATACTGCGCGCCATACCGCAATATATTTGTGGACACTAGGTGTCCAGAAATATATTTCGCGCCATACCGCAGAATATTTATGGACACTAGGTGTCCAGAAATATACTGCGCGCCATACCGCATAATATTTGTGGACACTAGGTGTCCAGAAATATACTGCGCGCCATACCGCAATATATTTGTGGACACTAGGTGTCCAGAAATATATTGCGCGCCGTACCGCAAAATATATCTGGACACTAGGTGTCCAGAAATATATTGCACGCCATACCGCAATATATTTGTGGACACTAGGTGTCCAGGAATATATTGCGCGCCATACCGCAATATATTTGTGGAGACTAGGTGTCCAGAAATATATTGCGCGCCATACCGCAATATATTTGTGGACACTAGGTGTCCAGAAATATATTGCGCGCCATACCGCAATATATTTGTGGACACTAGGTGTCCAGAAATATATTGCGCGCCATACCGCAATATATTTGTGGAAACTAGGTGTCCAGAAATATATTGCGCGCCATACCGCAATATATTTGTGGACACTAGGTGTCCAGGAATATATTGCGCGCCATACCGCAAAATATATCTGGACACTAGGTGTCCAGAAATATATTGCGCGCCATACCGCAAAATATATCTGGACACTAGGTGTCCAGAAATATACTGCGCGCCATACCGCAGAATATTTATGGACACTAGGTGTCGAGAAATATACTGCGCGCCATACCGCGATATGTTTGTGGACATTAGGTGTCCAGAAATATATTGCGCGCCATACCGCAATATATTTGTGGACACTAGGTGTCCAGAAATATATTTCGCGTCATACCGCAGAATATTTATGGACACTAGGTGTCCAGAAATATACTGCGCGCCATACCGCATAATATTTGTGGACACTAGGTGTCCAGAAATATACTGCGCGCCATACCGCAATATATTTGTGGATACTAGGTGTCCAGAAATATATTGCGCGCCGTACCGCAAAATATATCTGGACACTAGGTGTCCAGAAATATATTGCACGCCATACCGCAATATATTTGTGGACACTAGGTGTCCAGAAATATATTGCGCGCCATACCGCAATATATTTGTGGACACTAGGTGTCCAGGAATGTATTGCGCGCCATACCGCAATATATTTGTGGACACTAGGTGTCCAGGAATATATTGCGCGCCATACCGCAATATATTTGTGGAGACTAGGTGTCCAGAAATATATTGCGCGCCATACCGCAATATATTTGTGGACACTAGGTGTCCAGAAATATATTGCGCGCCATACCGCAATATATTTGTGGACACTAGGTGTCCAGAAATATATTGCGCGCCATACCGCAATATATTTGTGGAAACTAGGTGTCCAGAAATATATTGCGCGCCATACCGCAAAATATATCTGGACACTAGGTGTCCAGAAATATATTGCGCGCCATACCGCAAAATATATCTGGACACTAGGTGTCCAGAAATATACTGCGCGCCATACCGCAGAATATTTATGGACACTAGGTGTCCAGAAATATATTGCGCGCCATACCGCAATATATTTGTGGACACTAGGTGTCCAGGAATATATTGCGCGCCATACCGCAATATATTTGTGGACACAGAAATATATTGCGCGCCATACCGCAATATATTTGTGGACACTAGGTGTCCAGGAATATATTGCGCGCCATACCGCAATATATTTGTGGAGACTAGGTGTCCAGAAATATATTGCGCGCCATACCGCAATATATTTGTGGACACTAGGTGTGTCCTAGTGTCCACAAATATATTGCGGACACCTAGTGTCCACAAATATATTGCGGTATGGCGCGCAATATATTCCTGGACACCTAGTGTCCACAAATATATTGCGGTATGGCGCGCAATATATTTCTGTGTCCACAAATATATTGCGGTATGGCGCGCAATATATTCCTGGACACCTAGTGTCCACAAATATATTGCGGTATGGCGCGCAATATATTTCTGGACACCTAGTGTCCATAAATATTCTGCGGTATGGCGCGCAGTATATTTCTGGACACCTAGTGTCCAGATATATTTTGCGGTATGGCGCGCAATATATTTCTGGACACCTAGTGTCCAGATATATTTTGCGGTATGGCGCGCAATATATTTCTGGACACCTAGTTTCCACAAATATATTGCGGTATGGCGCGCAATATATTTCTGGACACCTAGTGTCCACAAATATATTGCGGTATGGCGCGCAATATATTTCTGGACACCTAGTGTCCACAAATATATTGCGGTATGGCGCGCAATATATTTCTGGACACCTAGTCTCCACAAATATATTGCGGTATGGCGCGCAATATATTCCTGGACACCTAGTGTCCACAAATATATTGCGGTATGGCGCGCAATACATTCCTGGACACCTAGTGTCCACAAATATATTGCGGTATGGCGCGCAATATATTTCTGGACACCTAGTGTCCACAAATATATTGCGGTATGGAATGCAATATATTTCTGGACACCTAGTGTCCAGATATATTTTGCGGTACGGCGCGCAATATATTTGTGGAGACTAGGTGTCCAGAAATATATTGCGCGCCATACCGCAATATATTTGTGGACACTAGGTGTGTCCTAGTGTCCACAAATATATTGCGGACACCTAGTGTCCACAAATATATTGCGGTATGGCGCGCAATATATTCCTGGACACCTAGTGTCCACAAATATATTGCGGTATGGCGCGCAATATATTTCTGTGTCCACAAATATATTGCGGTATGGCGCGCAATATATTCCTGGACACCTAGTGTCCACAAATATATTGCGGTATGGCGCGCAATATATTTCTGGACACCTAGTGTCCATAAATATTCTGCGGTATGGCGCGCAGTATATTTCTGGACACCTAGTGTCCAGATATATTTTGCGGTATGGCGCGCAATATATTTCTGGACACCTAGGGTCCAGATATATTTTGCGGTATGGCGCGCAATATATTTCTGGACACCCAGTGTCCACAAATATATTGCGGTATGGCGTGCAATATATTTCTGGACACCTAGTGTCCAGATATATTTTGCGGTACGGCGCGCAGTATATTTCTGGACACCTAGTGTCCAGATATATTTTGCGGTATGGCGCGCAATATATTTCTGGACACCTAGTGTCCAGATATATTTTGCGGTATGGCGCGCAATATATTTCTGGACACCTAGTTTCCACAAATATATTGCGGTATGGCGCGCAATATATTTCTGGACACCTAGTGTCCACAAATATATTGCGGTATGGCGCGCAATATATTTCTGGACACCTAGTGTCCACAAATATATTGCGGTATGGCGCGCAATATATTTCTGGACACCTAGTCTCCACAAATATATTGCGGTATGGCGCGCAATATATTCCTGGACACCTAGTGTCCACAAATATATTGCGGTATGGCGCGCAATACATTCCTGGACACCTAGTGTCCACAAATATATTGCGGTATGGCGCGCAATATATTTCTGGACACCTAGTGTCCACAAATATATTGCGGTATGGAATGCAATATATTTCTGGACACCTAGTGTCCAGATATATTTTGCGGTACGGCGCGCAATATATTTCTGGACACCTAGTATCCACAAATATATTGCGGTATGGCGCGCAGTATATTTCTGGACACCTAGTGTCCACAAATATTATGCGATATGGCGCGCAGTATATTTCTGGACACCTAGTGTCCATAAATATTCTGTTATTTGTGGATACTAGGTGTCCAGAAATATATTGCGCGCCGTACCGCAAAATATATCTGGACACTAGGTGTCCAGAAATATATTGCACGCCATACCGCAATATATTTGTGGACACTGGGTGTCCAGAAATATATTGCGCGCCATACCGCAATATATTTGTGGACACTAGGTGTCCAGGAATGTATTGCGCGCCATACCGCAATATATTTGTGGACACTAGGTGTCCAGGAATATATTGCGCGCCATACCGCAATATATTTGTGGAGACTAGGTGTCCAGAAATATATTGCGCGCCATACCGCAATATATTTGTGGACACTAGGTGTCCAGAAATATATTGCGCGCCATACCGCAATATATTTGTGGACACTAGGTGTCCAGAAATATATTGCGCGCCATACCGCAATATATTTGTGGAAACTAGGTGTCCAGAAATATATTGCGCGCCATACCGCAAAATATATCTGGACCCTAGGTGTCCAGAAATATATTGCGCGCCATACCGCAAAATATATCTGGACACTAGGTGTCCAGAAATATACTGCGCGCCATACCGCAGAATATTTATGGACACTAGGTGTCCAGAAATATATTGCGCGCCATACCGCAATATATTTGTGGACACTAGGTGTCCAGGAATATATTGCGCGCCATACCGCAATATATTTGTGGACACAGAAATATATTGCGCGCCATACCGCAATATATTTGTGGACACTAGGTGTCCAGGAATATATTGCGCGCCATACCGCAATATATTTGTGGACACTAGGTGCAATATATTTCTGGACACCTAGTGTCCAGATATATTTTGCGGTATGGCGCGCAATATATTTCTGGACACCTAGTGTCCAGATATATTTTGCGGTATGGCGCGCAATATATTTCTGGACACCTAGTGTCCACAAATATATTGCACCTAGTGTCCACAAATATATTGCGGTATGGCGCGCAATATATTCCTGGACACCTAGTGTCCAGAAATATATTGCGCGCCGTACCGCAAAATATATCTGGACACTAGGTGTCCAGAAATATATTGCACGCCATACCGCAATATATTTGTGGACACTAGGTGTCCAGGAATATATTGCGCGCCATACCGCAATATATTTGTGGACACTAGGTGTCCAGGAATATATTGCGCGCCATACCGCAATATATTTGTGGAGATTAGGTGTCCAGAAATATATTGCGCGCCATACCGCAATATATTTGTGGACACTAGGTGTCCAGAAATATATTGCGCGCCATACCGCAATATATTTGTGGACACTAGGTGTCCAGAAATATATTGCGCGCCATACCGCAATATATTTGTGGAAACTAGGTGTCCAGAAATATATTGCGCGCCATACCGCAATATATTTGTGGACACTAGGTGTCCAGGAATATATTGCGCGCCATACCGCAAAATATATCTGGACACTAGGTGTCCAGAAATATATTGCGCGCCATACCGCAAAATATATCTGGACACTAGGTGTCCAGAAATATACTGCGCGCCACACCGCAATATATTTGTGGACACTAGGTGTCCAGAAATATATTGCGCGCCATACCGCAATATATTTGTGGACACTAGGTGTCCAGGAATATATTGCGCGCCATACCGCAATATATTTGTGGACACAGAAATATATTGCGCGCCATACCGCAATATATTTGTGGACACTAGGTGTCCAGGAATATATTGCGCGCCATACCGCAATATATTTGTGGACACTAGGTGTCCAGAAATATATTGCGCGCCATACCGCAGAATATTTATGGACACTAGGTGTCCAGAAATATACTGCGCGCCATACCGCAATATATTTGTGGACACTAGGTGTCCAGAAATACATTGCGCGCCATACCGCAATATATTTGTGGACACTAGGTGTCCAGAAATATATTGCGCGCCATACCGCAAAATATATCTGGACACTAGGTGTCCAGGAATATATTGCGCGCCATACCGCAATATATTTGTGGACTCAGAAATATATTGCGCGCCATACCGCAATATATTTGTGGACACTAGGTGTCCAGGAATATATTGCGCGCCATACCGCAATATATTTGTGGACACTAGGTGTCCAGAAATATATTGCGCGCCATACCGCAATATATTTGTGGACACTAGGTGTCCAGAAATACATTGCGCGCCATACCGCAATATATTTGTGGACACTAGGTGTCCAGAAATATATTGCGCGCCATACCGCAATATATTTGTGGACACTAGGTGTCCAGAAATACATTGCGCGCCATACCGCAATATATTTGTGGACACTAGGTGTCCAGAAATATATTGCACGCCATACCGCAAAATATATCTGGACACTAGGTGTCCAGGAATATATTGCGCGCCATACCGCAATATATTTGTGGACACTAGGTGCAATATATTTGTGGACACTAGGTGTCCAGAAATATATTGCGCGCCATACCGCAGAATATTTATGGACACTAGGTGTCCAGAAATATACTGCGCGCCATACCGCAATATATTTGTGGACACTTGGTGTCCAGAAATACAATGCGTGCCATACCGCAATATATTTGTGGACACAAGGTGTTTCGCGCCATACCGCAGAATATTTATGGACACTAGTTGTCCAGAAATATATTGCGCGCCATACCGCAAAATATATCTGGACAGTAGGTGTCCAGAAATATACTGCGCGCCATACCGCGATATATTTGTGGACATTAGGTGTCCAGAAATATATTGCGCGCCATACCGCAATACATTTGTGGACACTAGGTGTCCAGAAATATATTGCGCGCCATACCGCAAAATATATCTGGACACTAGGTGTCCAGAAATATATTGCGCGCCATACCGCAATATATTTGTGGACACTAGGTGTCCAGAAATATATTTCGCGCCATACCGCAATATATTTGTGGACACAGAAATATATTGCGCGCCATACCGCAATATATTTGTGGACACTAGGTGTCCAGGAATATATTGCGCGCCATACCGCAATATATTTGTGGACACTAGGTGTCCGCAATATATTTGTGGACACTAGGACACACCTAGTATTCCTGGACACCAATATATTCCTGGACACCTAGTGTCCAGAAATATATTGCGCGCCGTACCGCAAAATATATCTGGACACTAGGTGTCCAGAAATATATTGCACGCCATACCGCAATATATTTGTGGACACTAGGTGTCCAGGAATATATTGCGCGCCATACCGCAATATATTTGTGGACACTAGGTGTCCAGGAATATATTGCGCGCCATACCGCAATATATTTGTGGAGACTAGGTGTCCAGAAATATATTGCGCGCCATACCGCAATATATTTGTGGAAACTAGGTGTCCAGAAATATATTGCGCGCCATGCCGCAATATATTTGTGGACACTAGGTGTCCAGGAATATATTGCGCGCCATACCGCAAAATATATCTGGACACTAGGTGTCCAGAAATATATTGCGCGCCATACCGCAAAATATATCTGGACACTAGGTGTCCAGAAATATACTGCGCGCCATACCGCAATATATTTGTGGACACTAGGTGTCCAGAAATATATTGCGCGCCATACCGCAATATATTTGTGGACACTAGGTGTCCAGGAATATATTGCGCGCCATACCGCAATATATTTGTGGACACAGAAATATATTGCGCGCCATACCGCAATATATTTGTGGACACTAGGTGTCCAGGAATATATTGCGCGCCATACCGCAATATATTTGTGGACACTAGGTGTCCAGAAATATATTGCGCGCCATACCGCAGAATATTTATGGACACTAGGTGTCCAGAAATATACTGCGCGCCATACCGCAATATATTTGTGGACACTAGGTGTCCAGAAATACATTGCGCGCCATACCGCAATATATTTGTGGACACTAGGTGTCCAGAAATATATTGCGCGCCATACCGCAAAATATATCTGGACACTAGGTGTCCAGGAATATATTGCGCGCCATACCGCAATATATTTGTGGACACAGAAATATATTGCGCGCCATACCGCAATATATTTGTGGACACTAGGTGTCCAGGAATATATTGCGCGCCATACCGCAATATATTTGTGGACACTAGGTGTCCAGAAATATATTGCGCGCCATACCGCAGAATATTTATGGACACTAGGTGTCCAGAAATATACTGCGCGCCATACCGCAATATATTTGTGGACACTAGGTGTCCAGAAATACATTGCGCGCCATACCGCAATATATTTGTGGACACTAGGTGTCCAGAAATATATTGCGCGCCATACCGCAAAATATATCTGGACACTAGGTGTCCAGGAATATATTGCGCGCCATACCGCAATATATTTGTGGACACTAGGTGCAATATATTTGTGGACACTAGGTGTCCAGAAATATATTGCGCGCCATACCGCAGAATATTTATGGACACTAGGTGTCCAGAAATATACTGCGCGCCATACCGCAATATATTTGTGGACACTTGGTGTCCAGAAATACAATGCGCGCCATACCGCAATATATTTGTGGACACAAGGTGTTTCGCGCCATACCGCAGAATATTTATGGACACTAGTTGTCCAGAAATATATTGCGCGCCATACCGCAAAATATATCTGGACACTAGGTGTCCAGAAATATACTGCGCGCCATACCGCGATATATTTGTGGACATTAGGTGTCCAGAAATATATTGCGCGCCATACCGCAATACATTTGTGGACACTAGGTGTCCAGAAATATATTGCGCGCCATACCGCAAAATATATCTGGACACTAGGTGTCCAGAAATATATTGCGCGCCATACCGCAATATATTTGTGGACACTAGGTGTCCAGAAATATATTTCGCGCCATACCGCAATATATTTGTGGACACAAGGTGTCCAGAAATATATTTCGCGCCATACCGCAGAATATTTATGGACACTAGGTGTCCAGAAATATACTGCGCGCCATACCGCATAATATTTGTGGACACTAGGTGTCCAGAAATATACTGCGCGCCATACCGCAATATATTTGTGTCCAGAAATATATTGCGCGCCATACCGCAAAATATATCTGGACACTAGGTGTCCAGAAATATATTGCGCGCCATACCGCAATATATTTGTGGACACTAGGTGTCCAGAAATATATTGCGCGCCATACCGCAAAATATATCTGGACACTAGGTCTCCAGAAATATATTGCGCGCCATACCGCAATATATTTGTGGACACTAGGTGTCCAGAAATATATTGCGCGCCATACCGCAATACATTTGTGGACACTAGGTGTCCGGAAATATATTGCGCGCCATACCGCAAAATATATCTGGACACTAGGTGTCCAGAAATATATTGCGCGCCATACCGCAATATATTTGTGGACACTAGGTGTCCAGAAATATATTGCGCGCCATACCGCAATACATTTGTGGACACTAGGTGTCCAGAAATATATTGCGCGCCATACCGCAAAATATATCTGGACACTAGGTGTCCAGAAATATATTGCGCGCCATACCGCAATATATTTGTGGACACTAGGTGTCCAGAAATATATTGCACGCCATACTGCAAGACCTTTCTGGACACTAGGTGTCTAGAAATATATTGCGCGCCATACCGCAATATATTTGTGGACACTAGGTGTCCAGAAATATATTGCGCGCCATACCGCAATACATTTGTGGACACTAGGTGTCCAGAAATATATTGCGCGCCATACCGCAAAATATATCTGGACACTAGGTGTCCAGAAATATATTGCGCGCCATACCGCAATATATTTGTGGACACTAGGTGTCCAGAAATATATTGCGCGCCATACCGCAATACATTTGTGGACACTAGGTGTCCAGAAATATATTGCGCGCCATACCGCAAAATATATCTGGACACTAGGTGTCCAGAAATATATTGCGCGCCATACCGCAATATATTTGTGGACACTAGGTGTCCAGAAATATATTGCACGCCATACTGCAAGACCTTTCTGGACACTAGGTGTCTAGAAATATATTGCGCGCCATACCGCAATATATTTGTGGACACTAGGTGTCCAGAAATATATTGCGCGCCATACCGCAATATATTTGTGGACACTAGGTGTCCAGAAATATATTGCGCGCCATACCGCAATATATTTGTGGACACTAGGTGTCCAGAAATATATTGCGCGCCATACCGCAATATATTTGTGGACACTAGGTGTCCAGAAATATATTGCGCGCCATACCGCAATATATTTGTGGACACTAGGTGTCCAGAAATATATTGCGCGCCATACCGCAATATATTTGTGGACACTAGGTGTCCAGAAATATATTGCGCGCCATACCGGAATATATTTGTGGACACTAGGTGTCCAGAAATATATTGCGCGCCATACCGCAATATATTTGTGGACACTAGGTGTCCAGAAATATATTGCGCGCCATACCGCAATATATTTGCGGGCACTAGGTGTCCAGAAATATGTTGCGCGCCATACCGCAATATATTTGCGGACACTAGGTGTCCAGAAATATACTGCGCGCCATACCGGAATATATTTGTGGACACTAGGAGTCCAGATATATATACATCGCGCGCCATACCGCAATATATTTGTGGACACTAGGTGTCCAGAAATATACTGCGCGCCATACCGCAATATAATTGTGGACACTAGGTGTCCACAAATATACTGCGCGCCATACCGCAATATATTTGTGGACACTAGGTGTCCACAAATATACTGCGCGCCATACCGCAATATATTTGTGGACACTAGGTGTCCAGAAATATACTGCGCGCCATACCGCAATATATTTGTGGACACTAGGTGTCCAGGAATATATTGCGCGCCATACCGCAAAATATATCTGGACACTAGGTGTCCAGAAATATATTGCGCGCCATAACGCAAAATATATCTGGAGACTAGGTGTCCAGAAATATATTGCGCACCATACCGCAATATATTTGTGGACACTAGGTGTCCAGAAATATATTGCGCGCCATACCGCAATATATTTGTGGACACTAGGTGTCCAGGAATATATTGCGCGCCATACCGCAAAATATATCTGGACACTAGGTGTCCAGAAATATATTGCGCGCCATACCGCAAAATATATCTGGACACTAGGTGTCCAGAAATATACTGCGCGCCATACCGCAATATATTTGTGGACACTAAGTGTCCAGAAATATATTGCGCGCCATACCGCAATATATTTGTGGACACTAGGTGTCCAGAAATATACTGCGCGCCATACCGCAATATATTTGTGGACACTAGGTGTCCAGAAATATATTGCGCGCCATACCGCAAAATATATATGGACACTAGGTGTCCAGAAATATATTGCGCGCCATACCGCAATATATTTGTGGACACTAGGTGTCCAGAAATATATTGCGCGCCATACCGCAGAATATTTATGGACACTAGGTGTCCAGATATATATTGCGCGCCGTACCGCAGAATATTTATGGACACTAGGTGTCCAGAAATATATTGCGCGCCATACCGCAAAATATATTTGTGGACACTAGGTGTCCAGAAATATATTGCGCGCCATACCGCAAAATATATATGGACACTAGGTGTCCAGAAATATATTGCGCGCCATACCGCAATATATTTGTGGACACTAGGTGTCCAGAAATATATTGCGTGCCATACCGCAGAATATTTATGGACACTAGGTGTCCAGATATATATTGCGCGCCGTACCGCAGAATATTTATGGACACTAGGTGTCCAGAAATATATTGCGCGCCATACCGCAAAATATATCTGGACACTAGGTGTCCAGAAATATACTGCGCGCCATACCGCAAAATATATCTGGACACTAGGTGTCCAGAAATATATTGCGCGCCATACCGCAAAATATGTCTGGAGACTAGGTGTCCAGAAATATATTGCGCCATACCGCAGAATATTTATGGACACTAGGTGTCCAGAAATATATTGCGCGCCATACCGCAGAATATTTATGGACACTAGGTGTCCCGAAATATATTGCGCGCCATACAGCAAGACCTTTCTGGACACTATGTTTTGCTGTATGGCGCGCAATTTGTTTCTGGACATCGCAGTGTCCTGTGCACTGTGAATGCAAATGAATGCATTCATGCAGACATCTTGCTCCATGCGTCAAAGCAATTGGCGCGCGTTGATATCAAATTATCAGATCATGTTCCAAGTTAACACGAATTCGTCGGACTCCACCACACATTCCATCCCTTTGCTTCAAAGTCCCAAGTTCACAAAAAAAAGTCCGCTTCACTTCATCTGCCCACCGTGTGCCTCAAAGTAACTTTGAAAACCCATCGACACGCGCCCCACTTCACACCGTCACCCGACTTCCGTTGTGGTACACCACGCTCCACCGATGTTGACAAAGCGCTTCCGGGAGAGTGTCAACCGATACACCCTTTCAGACGTCCTCACTGACTAAATTAACACACAGGGCAGATCGCTGCCGCTCGCCGTCCGCTGCCGCGGTCCAAAGTATTTCATTAAAATCACGTTATGTACTAAAAATTCCAATAAGCACCCAGCCGACCGTGGCACTCCCCAATTCAGCTCGGCCGGTGGTTGTCACAAACAAAATAGAGTCAAAGTATTACCCGTCAAATAGGCAGTCAGGCGTGTGGGGAAGGACTTCCGCCGAAATTACGCTGCCGAAGCCCTCAACGCATTAATTACACGAAACTGAGGCACGCAGACATTTGTTGAAACTGAAATTAGCATCCTTGCGGGATTGGCACGCGGGCTTGCGCCTCCGATGTCCCAGCACTCCGCTCATCGCAAAGACAAACTTCGCACTACGGGCGGGGTTTATACTTCGTCGAATTCGCCTTCTTGGCCTTGCGCTACTTGGTCCCCCATTACCGCCGGGCAATTGGCGACGGCGGCGGCGTTGACTTTGTTTCAAGTCGAGCGAGTTAATTTAATTGGGCGTGCGAGTGCGGGCCGGTCCTCGGCTCTCTCACCTTCAGTGCCATTGTCCTGATTATGAATATTCTATTTTTTCGGATTTGTGTTTGCCCGCTTTGTGCCGTTGTGTTGTCGTGTTGTAAATCGCCTCGCCGGCGGCGGCAGGGCAGAGAACTTTGAAGTTGAAAAGTTGGTCCTTGTAGTGGTCCTAATCTTGATGTCTTTTGTTTGCTTGTTTGAGATGCTTAAGTTTATTCGGAAACTTAGTTAGCCGCCCTTGTGTGGGACTGCGGTGTGTAGACGCGGCCGTGGAGGCGTCTTGAAACCCCATCAAGCTGCTGCTGGTGGTACACCTCCCCTATCGCCGCACTTTTGTGGGATTGTTTTGTATTTCATGACTTTTGATGTGGTTTCCTTGGAAGGACATTAGGGAATTGTAATTTGCAGTAAATTAAAAGGCTTACGAAGTTGCTAGGCGCGTTGACAGAGCCCTGAGCCGTGGATTGCGGCTGACAGGTGGGATTAGTTTTATCTCCAATGGCTGCTGGGCCGCTGCGAACTGTCGGATGAATATCTTGATGAGATTGTTTTTTTCGAAATTACTTAACTTAAAATGAATTGAGGTGGCGACGGCGGATTCTGAGAAGGGTATCAATGGGAATTGCTTGACAAACTCTGGTGGGGAACAGCCACTTCTTCAGAGACTACCAGTAATTGAAGTGGTTTTGACATCTTATCTGACTGTTTGTGTGGCAAACTGCAAACAAATGGGAGGGTTGGTGGATTTGAGGACATTCGATCGTCTGAATGGATTTGGTGTTTGAAGGTTGATCACCCTCAAAAAATCGAGGAATATGTGACTCACTTGCCAGTTCCAAGAACTGCGTCTGCAAAATTTAAACAAATGTTCAGCGATTCCAAATCAATTAGGATGCTTTCCAATCTTCCTTAAGTGCACCCACTGCGTGGTATCCTCGACTTGTGCATAAGGGTGACGATGTGTTTTTCCGAAGGAGAAGCTTTTGATGACGGGGACTGGTAGGTTAATTTCGTATGCAGTTGTTGCCGGAACCATTATGTCAAACAACAAGTTACGTTCCTACTACCACCTCTCGTCACCTTTCAATTTTAATTAAGCTTGTTACACGCAAACAATGAAATCAGTCAATCTAAACTTAAAAACGAATGCTTAACGTAGATGCTGGGGAAAGGGGAGAGCATGGTGGGCAGGACTAGCGTAGGAAAGGCCGGGATGGTAGGAGGTTGCGAAGAGAGTCGATGGAAGTCGAAAGAGTGTTGCATGGTGTCAATCAACCTTAACATTCTTGAGTTGAGGCCATAATTAGTGCGATGTGGTGTGATACCGAAGAGGGCTAAAGACATAAGGTTATGGAGGTTGGTGCGAAAAGACACCTATTCTAGAAGCCTGGGACAGCCGATGTTACCAGAAATAAGTTGCTGGAGAAAGAGCATATCTAGGGTTTTGAGACGGTTTTGGGTGACTCATTGCATTTCATTTCATTTATTTGGATAATAAGGTTTGACAAGATGCTGCAAGACCCTGAAGTCTTTTAAAAGCAATAATTAAGTTATCAAATTGATTAATAATAATATAGTAAGAACTTGAGTTAGGAAGAAAGAAAAGTAAGAAATAATGAATTATGTGACTTTTTGGAATTCGGCAATTATGTTTCTTCTTGTGGACCTGGGCCTCAACCAGTAAGCCTCTCCAGCCGCCACTATATTTTGCCAGTTGTCTCCAACTGCGCACACCAAGTCGATTGAGGGCTTTCTCCCCCTAATTGCGCCATCGGGTCCGTGGGCGTTCTCTATTGCGTTGTCCCACTGGTTCGGAGTCGAAGACTCTTCGGGCTGGAGAACTGTTGTCCATGCGCTCTACTTGGCCCAGCCATCTTCGGCGTTGAATCCGTAGACGCCTGACTAGGCTCAAGCCGCTGTACAGCCCGTACAGTTCGTGGTTGAATCTTCTGCTCCAATAACCATCAACGCAGAGAGGACCAAAGATTGAACGCAGAACTTTTCTCCCGAAAAGACCAAGTGCTTCTTCATCCGCTTTTGAGATTGGCCATGCCTCCGCACCATAGAGCAGGACAGGGATGATCAATGTGTCATATAAAGTTAGCTTGATCCTTCGAGAGAGGACTCTACTACTCAATTGCCCCTTGAGCCCAAAGAAACAGCGAGTGGCAAGAGTAATTCTGCGTTTAATCTCGGTACTGGTGTTGTTCGTGCTGTTCACTTGCGAGCCGTGGTAGACGAAGTCCTTCACTACCTCGAAGTTATAGCTGCCTATGGTGACGCTTTGGCCAAGTCGTCGATATTGTGCGTCCTTTCTCGATGAGAGCATATACTTCGTTTTGCCCTCGTTCACCGCTGAACCAATTTTGGCCACATTCGGTTCAATACCAGCAAGCCCTTCAATGGCGGCTCGCTGTGTTCGATGAATAACGTCAATGTCATCCGCGTCTGCTACCAGTTGTACGGACTTTTGGAGGATCATGCCTTCTGTTTCAGAGTGTGAGTTCGGCACAACCTTGTCAAGAATAAGGTTGAAAAAGTCCAATGCAGCGCGTCGCCTTGTCTAAGACCGCTTTTTGACATTTAAGGTCTCGGTGAGTTCGCTTCCGACTTTGATGGAGCATCTTCGACTGTCCAACCATTGTCGTGTATCCCAGGAGAAGGTTGCCTGCTTACTGCCAATGGCCCCGATAGACGGGCTATCCATCGCCATTTACATAGATAGCCAGGCGGCCATTAAGGCTCTGGATACGCCATTAATTAAATCGAAAAACTTTGTCGTCCATCTCTTAGGGAGCTAGCGGTTAGATGCAACCTAACTCTATGCTGGGTCCCTCGGGAATAGGGGTATTCCAAGCAACGAAAGGCCCGACGAGCTAGATAGAACAGGGGTGGGTTTGCCACTGGCAAGTAATCAGGACACCGCATATGCCTCACTCCAGGTAATAAACACCATGTTATTTACAGATGCCGCCGACTCCGCTAATCGGAGATGGATGAAATTAGGCACATGTACGACTTCGATGCTTATTTGGCCCTCCAGACAAAACAAATGTACTCCAAAAACTAAACAGGAATGTAATAAGTGGGCATTATCACCGGCCACTGCCATTTCGGTATCCATGCCAAGAGAATTGGAGCCGCCCACAATAACTACTACAGAGGCTGTAGAGCCGAGGAGGAGGATGAAAATACGTTTCACCTCCACGGCACTGCACTAGCCCAGCCCTTACAAAAATTAAAAAAGATATACTAGGCAACTACGTTTTCAGTAACCTAGAGAAAATGTCTCACTTAAAGATGCAAGACATAATTCAGCACAGGAGTGGATTTGTCAAAGTAGGCCCCTAGAATACCATTAGGTAGTCTCTAGGTTTATTTTATTTTCATTGGTGTAGTCCCTTTGAATTTAAGAGGAACTGCTGTAAAGCATCGCGAGGTGATGGCATACAGGATCCATCCAGGATCTAAGTGGGCCACAACTGCTACTGTGGTGGCAATCACCCTAACCTAACCTAACCTTGATGGAGCAGCGAGAATTCGCCATCGTCATCCTGCACAACCTGACCTGAGTTTGGCAGGAGTGTCAAAACTAGACATGGCGTTTTATAGCTCGTCTCTAGCAACTTGTTCCATTTCTTCTTCGGTTTCCACTACATTCCCCGAACACATCAAGTGAACTGAACGTATTCCAATAACAACGACTGGATGGTGCAGTTGGTAGAGTGCCTGCCCCTGGTTAGCGGGGTCCCCGGTTCGAATCCCAGTGAAAGCAAAGTTAATACGCTTTTATCTGGTTTTTAAATCTGGTCTCAAAAAATTAAAGGCGCTATCACTGGAGTGGTCAATCAGTGGTAGTAGTCTGACTAGGGGTATCACAATGGACCAATATGGTCTAAGTGTGCTGGTGAATACACTAGCAGCCCACCTACCTAACTTAACCTAACCTAACATGCAATAACGCAATTTACCGCACGCCCACTCACCGAATACTATTCACGCTTCATATGTGCACTTGAAATCGATGAATAGCTGGTGCGTGGCGATTTGCATCTCTTTGGGTTTTTTTTTTCAGGATCTTCCGTAATGTGAAGTTTTGGTCGACGGCCTGAAACTGCACTGATAAGGACTCTTCAGGTTATTCGTGGATGGTTTGAGGGGCTCACACAAAACGGCAGTAAAGATCTTATAGGCGGTGTTATGGAGACTTATTCCTCGGTAGTTGGTGCAGTTGAAGGGGTCTCCTTTCTTGTGGATCGGCCAACCCACAGCATCACGAAAATAGCGCCCTTAATCTGACGAATATCAAAATCTCCACTTGTCCACTCCCCAGTCACATCATGCTGAATGCCAATAAGGCCCATCATTTGTAACCCGTCGTCGTCTGCCGAGGGCGCACTGCCTTCCCACAGACAGTGTCGACAGGAGCAAATTGCAAATCCCATTATCCCCTCTCTGCCGGCCAGCTGACCCAATGATACGTTCAATATTCACACAGAAACTCCATTTCATCCCGTCCCCTGGACGTAACATGACCCATTACCCACCTTGACGGTGCATTCATCAAATCGAATTGAATTTATCTCCACGTGCATGTATTTACACGCCGGCTGAGGAGACGACATATTAAAATTTATATGTGAACAGACCAGACCAGGACCCAGCATCCTGGTCTGCACTGAAACGGAACTCCATTCCGAGGAAGATTGATGCGTTAACCCTTCATTTGTCAATTTCGATACGCAAACAAAGGGCCGCCCGCCCCGCTTCGCACACATAAATTTCAATTCAACTCAAGAGTGCGACCGGGTGGATGGACGGGTGGGCGGGTGGACGGGTGTCCTCATAAGGTCCTATTTGCGGAATCCCCCATTAAATCCACTATATTTCAGATAATGGTCCATAATTTATGTCCTGCACATAACGCAACTGTTCGCACTGTGTTTTTACGATTTACTCGGCGAATGGCCGGAATAAATGAGCCAAAAGGACACACAAAAAGGACACCCACTTCCTCTGAGTGAAAGGCAGTTTAATCAAAACGAAGATAGTTTGTTTAGGAGCTGTGTGCTGGGGGGGTGGACTGACTCAATTCGTGCGTGGACGGAATTTGAATTCCTCAAGATTGACAGCGGGGCCCGCGTATGTGCCCCCACGCCCTCCCACCAGGTGGCGCTGTGGATGACGGGGGGTAATAAATTCCATTACGCTCTCGGCTATAAATCACGGTCCCATCATCGCAAAACATCGCGTCCTCATAGTCATCAGTATCACCATCATCGGGGGGCGAGTCTTTATTTTATTTTCCCTTTTAAGGCCGCCGCCGCCGGTCCTTGCAGGACCTACATTTAAACGCTCACCCACACGGCCCCAGACAGGGTGTCGCTGTCGCGTAAAGTGCTCTCGCTCCGCGTGTGTGAGATGGGATTTCGCTATAAATTGGAGCCTCAACCCGAGTGAGAGAGAGAGTGGTGAATGAAAGGGTGGCGCGTGGTGACGGGTGAGGACCTTTTTTTTTATTTGCTCTGCTCTGCTTTGGTCCTGGGCTCGGAGGAATTATGAAATTCAATATTTGCTCGAGTTGTTAAGGATTTCAATGGAAGATTCCTTGGTTTCCCATTCCGCTACACTTTTTTTTTTCTTCTTCTCTCGGCGTGTGTGTGAGTGTGTATGCTCACAGGTCGCAGGGGTGTGAATCATTGAATTGGAAGGAAAGAAATAACAAAGGATCATGCTCTTTTGAAGATGAAATATCCGAATTCCAAGTGTATTCGGTTTGGTTTACTCGGCGGGGGGTCGCGGCTGGGGAGAATCTGGATCTGGTTTGGATACGTTTCTCCGAGTCACTGATTCGTGGCAAATTGATACTATGATTGATGTTGGCAGCGGGATCGGGGGCGCAGACGTAGGGGCACAGAAATAAATAAAAACCAAACGAGTCTTAACTCAACTGGTCTTAACTCTTTCGGAAAACTGAAAAAGGTTAGGGTCGGGCAGCGATGAATCGAAGGATGTTGAGCAGTTTTTCAGTTTTCGCACGAAGAAATGGAGCAGGAGTTGAAGTGGTCACTTTGTCGTGGTCCCTTTTGCCTTTGGAGAGGGGCCCTCGGGAATCGTTTTTAAATAGATTAGGCACTGATGGGCGAAGGATATGGGAACATCTGTCGATTGCCGCTATCTTTGGAATTCCGCCATCGAGTTGAGAGGAAACAGAAGAGTTTCTCTAACACTTTCGAGGGACAGAATTGCGATTGTTTTATTTCGGGGCAGTATCAAGTTTCGGATTTAGTTGAATGTTTATGCGTCCACTCACGAATGTGCAAACACACAAATCAGCGTGTGGAGGGGCACGTGGGGCTTACGTTTCTGTAGGTTTCATGGCAAAAATGGGGCTGAAAACTGAGTTTGTCTTGGACTTGGGAAATGCTCTTATCTTCTAATTCTTCAAAAGATGATTAAATAAACGAGGTTTGATAAGTCTGTGACTTTTTGGGTGAACAATATTTGTTCTTCAAATAAATACTTGTGGGGCCAACCTTGCAAAAGTGTCACGTCAATACAGCTTCAACGAGTCTCGTCCGATAACAGCGCGGCCGCTTGAAACCCGACGTTTCGTGTTTGACAGGCTCAACGAATCTGTGTATTTTTTCTTTTAGCCGTTCGCCAATACATAAACTGTCGGTACAGTTTATTTGGAGGAGAACTTTTAATAAAGAATTTACAAAATAATTATTTTTAGACTTTTCATTCTTAGTCCGAAATATTTGAACAATTTAGCCTAGAGTATTCCTAATTTCATATTCTCAGGGTTTTCTTGAAGGCTCTCAAATTTAAGTGAATTTAGGTTTGGAAACAGGAAATTATAGCAGTGACTCTAAATTTGGGAAACATTCTGGAAGGAGACATCGGAGAAGTCACATGTTCGCGCTTATTGTCGAGGGTAAAGAATCCCGACACCAGTGACGCAGATAGCTTTTTTCTTACAATGTTGATATGGCTACAGCCTCACTCGAGCCACGAAAGATGAAATGAGATGAGATCTTCGAATATTATTCGATGGATTTTATCGACGATTTCAGGCGTCGCGCCCTCTTTTCGTCTACCATAACGTCACGGAGTGGAACTCAGTAAACCCTCTCTCAACCATTAGAAAGAATTATCAAATTTGGCCAATTGGTATAACTGGTATGATAAATACGACTTATTTTATGTTTTAGAATTTATTTTATGAAATGTAGTGGTTTTTTGAAAACATCTTTTGAAGCTGAGCTTAAGAAAAAGTTCGGCGGTGCCCAGTGCAAAATCAGCGGAAATTTAGCTGAGTGAAGCTATAATTAAGTCGCGAAATAAAACACGGATTTCTATTCTTCCACTATACACTGTCCGCGAGAGTTACGATTTTAAATTACTTATTTAAATTAAACACAAGAATTAAGATTTTTCATAATATTTTGCTTATTTAATATTAAGAGGACACTTCTCGTCACTGTCAAGGTCGACATGCTACTGGCTATTGTTAGCACTTGGCTGTCACTAGAGCTTCCATCCTTGCACCCTTTATTTGCTCTGATGTCGGTGTTGATTTGTTTGTGTCAATTGTGGTGTGATCGCAACTATGACACGTGATTGCCAATGATGATGTCGGCGTTGGGTTGTCGTACGGTGGTGTGATCGTAACTCGAGCAGTCTGTGACACGTGTTTATATACCCGCTGGCATTTGATGTTACAACTCGGCCATCCTCCATCCAATCTCGCCCTCGAGATCGCAACCATTTTCGTCGCCGCTGTCCCTGTCGATACTTCCTATCGGCACGAGCTCCTGGGGCTTACTGCTTCTTATTGCGCGGCTGAGCCTCCTCGATGTTGACTACGATTGGTCTCCGCTGCATATCCCCTTCATTACCCTCCACTCGCGTCTTCTCTTTCTCGGCCCCACTAATTCATCGCACCTTGTGCGCAACCACCTTCAAGGGTTCGCCATTCGGTCCGAGTCCAACTCCACGCAAACCTTCCGGTAACTTTCCACCCTTACTGTTGTCGGGTATGCCAACCAAACGAACGGCCTTCATACAATTGTAGGGAATTTTGAAATTACCACTTTTGTGCACCACTGTCGTAGGTGTTCAACTCATATTGTGAGTCATTATATTTATAACAATTCGAAGAGAACTCTGAAGTATTGGGCCTCGATGACCGAACCAAATTCATCTACGGGGAGAGACTTCTCAGAGGTACCGCCAAGTTATTCATCGGAACCATCAAGGTTCGAAGTTTTGTTGGAATGGAAGCGTGCGCTCAAGAGTGAGTTGGTTGAGACAAGGTTGTGACTAAATCGGACATCTACAACGAACTTCGAGGAAGGAGGAAGAATCGAGACGACACCATGCAGCAGTATCTGCTCCACATGCAGGAGATAGCCTCGCATAGTAGTGTCGAGGAGGAGGATCTTATTCAATTTGTAATAAAAGGTTTACCAGATTCTGAAATAAATAAAAGTATTTTGTATAACGCCGAGAGCCTGGATGAACTAAAGTCAGCATTTCGAAAATATTCTAAATTAAAAAGCAACCATCGTGAAAATAACACTGAAAGAATGAACATGGCTTCTATACCTGCCCCGCAAACTAATCGTTTCCAAGACCAGCTGATCGCAATGTTTCCAATCCTGTGAAAGTGCAACAACAGAAGAGCGATATCATCTGCTTCGAATGTGGCCAGCATGGACACGTCGCATCGAAGTGTGATATCAAAAATCCAGTTATGATGTTGCAGCGCCATGCAAGAGCTTGCGGAAACATTCCCGAGGTAAAATTTAGTGACAATGATTTCCAGTGCAGCGTTTGTTATAAATGGAAAAACGAAGACATGGAAATGTCCGTTACCCTGCTAACACTTTTGGACTCTGGGAGTCCAATCAGTTTCATACGGGAGAGATTTCTCCCATCGGTTTTATTAACGACACAAGAAGCGACTTTGCACTCTATACCAAAAGGCGATCTTCCGTTTTGTACTACACATCGATCATCTTGGTCCTCTGCCAAATTCTAATGCAAAAAGAAAGCACGTTTTGCTTGTTGTTGATGGATTCACCAAGTTTGTAAAACTTTATCCCGTCAAAACGACACAAACTAAAGAGGCGATTAAGTGCTTAACATCTTTTTTCGAAAATTATTCGCGACCTGATCAAATTATTTCGGATCGTGGGACTTGTTTCACATCCAAAGAGTTTTGTGACTTTATGGAACTAAATAACATTAAGCACATTAAGGTCGCAACATGTTCACCGCAATCAAATGGGCAGGTGGAACGCCTGAACCGAGTTCTGGTACCCATGCTTGCCAAGGAATGTGAATCTAGTACAACTAGCGATTGGGACAAGCATTTAACGAAAATTGAATTTGCCTTTAATAACATAGTGAATAGGAGCACAGGTTTCGCGCCAAGCATTCTTTATTCCCCTTAAAAATTTAGGAAGGAACGAGTTCGTTTGAAAGATGTTAGAGAACGAGCGCATAAAAACATAGAATCTAATCAGAGGTGTAATAAGAATTATTACGATAGTCGTCACAAGAATCCTACGACATATGCGGTAGGTCAATATGTGATGATAAGGAATATTTCGACAGCACCTGGGGTAAATAAAAAGCTTTTAGCGAAATATCGCGGACCGTACCAAATTTTTAAAAATATTACCAAATGACTTTATGAATTACACGGTTACCATACAAAGGTGTATTTTCCCCTAACAACATGAGGCCATATAAGGTCGAAATAGATGATGCTGGGAGCGATGACGACGTGGAAGTTACAGACGAACATCTGAAGAACCTTTGATTCCGGCGAAGAAACTTAAATAAAAGTTGAATTGTTTGAAAAAAAAACCTAAGTTTTGTTCTGTAATCCCAAGCTTATTTTTCCTATGTATCTTATGAATTTAGTTGTTGAATTACCTGTATCTTACTTTTTGTTTATCTTTTGAATTACATAATAATGTATTAATACTATTGTAAATGCTAGTTGAAATTGTTAAGCTGATTTAAGTTGAATTGTTATACCGTTGTACTAACAAATGAATTGTAATCGGGGCGATTACATGGTCAGGATGGTCGAACTGTAGGGAATTTTGAAATTAGCACTTTTGTGCACCACTGTCGTAGATGTTCAACTCATATTGTGAGTCAGTTATTTAGCTGCAAATGAATTATGTATGTTCGATCATCCGATCAGGTGAACGGCCTGAGAACTCTCCACTCATTTGTACATAACAAGTGCATAAAAGATCTGCCAACTCAGCAGCAGCGCGCATTAAACGGATTACCACACACTCGTAGTGTTTTGTTGTTTCATTTTCTCCACATACGCCTACAGAAACGATCAGCATCTGATGGGCCATATTGAGACGGCCTGGACAGCTGTGGCTAGAAGATCGTACTCTCTGACTGCGAAACCTAGTCTATTGCCCTCCTCATCGACGGGCAAGTCAACGCTTTGAACCTTCTCAACCAACTTGAAGACCTCTTTCAGTTTCTTCAAATTCACTTTGTAGTTCATGTTCCCCACCAGAACTATATCCAGGTCCAGAGGTCCAGTAATTTCCAGACTCCCAAAGGCGAAACAGACGGACCTAGGGAGATTTTATTAGTGTAAACTATTTCTTTTTAGTTTTTTTTTTTCACAACATTTTTTTTGTAAGTCTGAAAGGTTTAAGATACTTATGTATGTATAGAAATATCAATAAACTTTACTTTACAGTTAGATGTATACCAATATATATACCAGTCTAATCTTTGATATACAGTACAATTTCGATTATTGCTACTAATGAAACATGACCTGTTGCAATGATCGAACAGATATCTTGCAGAAGATCGCTTAGCAGCAGCTTTATCAGCACATTTTGCGGTTGCGTAATTGTGTTCAATGGTTATGCCAATTTGTTCTGCCCGCTACAAGCATATGGTAAAGCATTTTATTACGGCTCCTAATTTAACTTTCGACTGTGTATCAATAACTTCCATTTTCGCATTATCATTTGAAACTTCTTCTTCTCGGGCTTCTACGTTTTATAGATTTTCGGAGATCCATTCAGAGATGTCTTCGCTGCCAACATCGTTATGCCTGCAAAAGCAAGGAACACAGTCTTCTTCCTCCCAATGATGGAGGAGTTCTGAGAATTGTCTTCCAATATTTAGTGCAAGTAGTTAATTTTAACTCTTTCCATGCAAAAAAATCTAGCGACAAGAAGTATTTCGTGAATAACCGTCAAAAAGTCAGTCAGTTCTCTGTAGCTGTTACTTTGCATAATAAAGTGTACACACATATGTTTTGAGCCATACAATTTCAAAGTTGTGAATATTTTTTTTTTGCTTGGTTAGGTGTAAGTCTTCAAAAGACACTATGATTCCCACGTAGCGAAAGGGATTTTTACCCAGTTAAAAACACCTCCCTACAACCAAAATATATTTCCACTACAACTAAGTTTTACTTTCTTCGTTTTGACTCCATTGAGAGTTCTTGCTTACACCGCAGCTAAGCGCGGACTGAATTCACCGTACTTGGACAAGAGGTTTAGTCCTTTGAAGACGGCGAAAAGAGGTTCTTTCGTCGAGAATTGGAAGATCAGCAGAGTCTATGTGCTCTTCCAGGCGTCGCTTATGCTTACGAGCAAAATTCGTTACTTCATCTTGGACTGATGAAAATCCAAGATCTCTGTAGATATCGTTGTTTCGTACGTTGTATATACCAGGACGCGTTGACGATGGCCCTTAGCACTTAATTTTGAAAAGTTTGTAGTATGTTTCTTTTACTTTCTTTTACGGGTTTTAGCACTTGCTAATATAAGTTAAAGACAAATATACCGATTTGGAATAGCAACAACACATACGCCGGATGCAACAACACAATACTTCCGGCAGCAGCTAAACAAAAAGAATCATCATTTTGCTGATGCAGCAAAACTGACCAATGACGGCAGGGCATTAGGGTTAGCTTATAAAAATTGTTAGTCAGTTGATAATGAACGTTGAATAAAGTAAGAGGCCTCTCCTCAAAATAAAAAAATATTTTTTTACTTAAATCGAACAAATTAAAGTTTAACTTATGTAAGCAATTTGTTGTCAGTTCTTAGCTTGGAATATTTTCAAATAAGCCAGTACATGTCTTTGTATCTTAATTGGAGCTCCTCACGTTTCTTTTTGACGTGCTCCTTCCATTTAAGCTTTACATCGAGTAATTCCGAGGTATTGCGCTTCATTGCCGAAGGTTATTTGAACATTATTTAAAAAAACGGGCAAGCTTTTATCCGTAACTTTTATATGAACGGACTTAGCGCGTCCATTCGTGTATCCGGTCTAAAGCACATTGCAATTTTCTAGTTGATTCTTCGATGGGAGTTACCAAAATGGCGGTATCGTCAGCAAATGTTCCTAGCACTGTGCCTACGTCCTGCGGTACATCGCTGCTATACAATAAGTAAAGAAGGGGACCAAGAACACTTCTTTGTGGTACTCCAGCTTTTTTTTTATTTTCTATAAATACATATGTTTATTTATTTCATTATAAGTCTTTTATTCTTTCATTTTCTTCTATTATTAGAAATAAACAAAAACGACCGGTTTAACGAAAGGTTGTGCAGTATATCATTCGTTATATTGGACTTCCACTGTACATGCATTTTATGTATGTTTCAAAATACCGTTGACAAGGAAAGTATTCTATGTATGCGCCGAAACCTTTATGGTCAAGGATTATTTGGCACATTGGCAACACAGAAGACGAAACAAGTAGTAATTATCGAAAGTATTGCTCAACATCAACAGCAGCCGATGTATAATCACGAGTTCTCATATATTAAACATGAAAGCTGTGGTATCTTAACCGATTAAAAAATGGCTTGTTTTCGCACTGCAAGAATCGGCACTTGTGGAATTTATTTTGGCATTTAAATTAAATAGTTCGGAAAGGGATTCAGTTTGCAATGTCATTACATTCTAGTTTTGTTTTTCAGCCTATAACTCCTCTTTAAGTCTTAAAAGTAATTGGTACCTTAAATAAATCTAATTTGTGTGGTGCTGATGGTATTTGTAACTCTGTCCTTAAACTAATTGGATGTTTCATAGTGGATGTCTTGGCATATATTTTTTATCGTTGCGTCTTTGAAGGTGTCTTTCCTGATGGCCTCAAATGCGCTGATGTCATTCCATTGTTTAAAAAAGGATCTGCTACTGAGATCGGCAACTATAGATCCATATCACTGCTTCCAACTTTCAGCAAAGTTTTTGAAAAACTAATGAAAAATAGGATAGTGAGTTTCTTAACTAAAACAAAGTTCTTTAATCCCGTCCGTCCAATTTGGTTTTCAACAAGGAAAGTCGACGGAAGGTGCACTTTTACAGTATTGTTCTCAAATAATGTCACATCTCGATTAAAAAAAATTTACGGCTGGTTTATTTATCGATATAACCAAAGCTTTCGATATGGTAAACCACAATATTTTGTTGAAAAAACTGGAGAACGCTGGTTTCCGTGGATTTATCCTAAATTGGTTCATGTCATATTTGAAGAATAGGTCGCAGAGAGTTAAAATAGATGAAATTAGGAGCGAAATAAAGTTCTTTAATCTGGATGTACATCAAGGCTTTGTTTTGGGTCCAATCCTATTCTTAATCTATATCAATTCGGTATTTGATCTCAAATTTAAAGGTTCACCTACTGCATTTGCGGATGACATCGGTTTCTCATATGGCCTTAACAGTCCCTCGGACCTAGTGTCTGACATCAATTGGGATCTAAATCTATTGAGACACTGGCTTGCAACGCATAATTTAGTTATAAACTCCAAAACTAAAATAATGTTTTTTAACCTGTCTTCCGTCCACAAATTAGAGCCAAATGTGTACGACCACGCACCTGAGTGTGAAAAATACAAACTGTGTAACTGCAATTGTACGTCTCCCTCTCCCACTTTTTGTAGCAGTCTAAATTGTAGTGATAAATGTTTTCTAAAAGAAATAGTTGACGACTTTATGTACTTGGGGCTCACCCTTGATTCGAGAATGAGTTTTTCGAATCACGCCGACTCACTGAAAAACTATTTTCGATACACGCTTAGATATTTTTATTTTTTACGTAATGTTTGCTCAACAAAGCTGTTAAAGACAATTTATTATGGAATTTTCCATTCTAAGCTGCAATACGGAATTACTTGTTGGGTGGGTATCTACTTAAATAAACTACAACCGCTGCTGATATTGCAGAAATATGTTTTAAGGAAATTATTTCATAAACCTGGTAGATTTCCAAGCTTTACTCTTTTTTGGAAGCGGTGGGAAAGCCTTCTGACAGACAGTTGCTGTTCCAGGCAGTGCAGGGCACAGGACCCCCTTGCCAGGCGCTTTTGTGGAAGCGGCTTCCTTACGCTCCGCTGCACAGTTTGCCGCTGCTGCTGGTGGCTGTGCGCGATGAGGAATGTGCCAAGTCGCGCTTTTGTTTGTACTCCTTGAGCGATGGGACAAATCGTTCTAAGGGAATTATTTATCCTTATGTCATGTTCCGGGAATGGCTTAAGTGTCCGGGACGGTATTTATTGTCAGCTGGCGCGCGGGAACAAAAAATCCTTCCTGTTCGTCACTCGTATGGTTTTAAAGTGTTAAAAACGTTTTTCATGAAATCTAGTAACCGTAACTTTCGTCTTATTTCAAATTATAATTTACGGGGAAACTTCTGTAACATGTTATCTGTACCTTTATTCCGCACCACTGCGTATCGTAATTTCTCTTCTATTTTATCTCATCGACTTTTTAATAAACTGATAAAATAAACGACTGTTACTAAAAATTGAATATCGTGTGTTTTTATTAGGTCACACTTCAAAAAAAAAAAATAAAGGTAGCGACATCTTCATGTCATAAAGGCATTATATTGTTACAAAGTAGTTACATGAACTCTAACACGCCCTCTCAATATTAACGCCTTTGTCATTACACTTGACCAACCCCAAACTTTTTGAACATTTCTCGTGTTTAGCTCTTGTCAATGGCTTCGTGAATACATATGCTCTATTGTAATTAAGCCAGCCGCAATCGTGTCTCGTATGAAATGATGCTTTATATCGATGTGTTTTGTACGGCCGTGAAACATCGGATCATTTGCCAAACACTCAGCTCCCCGGTTGTCGACAAAAATGTTTATGTCTGCGAGATTAGGTAGATGTAGTTCAAACATGAGGCTCCTCAGGTAGATGGCTTCTTTTGCTGCTTCCGCCAGGCTGACATACTCTGCTTCTGTCGATGACAACGCAACCGTCCGCTGCTTCTGCGACTTCCAGGTTACAGCTGCACCACTGAAAAGAAACACATATCCCAAATATGACCGACGTTCCATGGTACATTCACCCCAGTCGGCATCGATGTATGCAATTACAGATCCACCAGTTTTACTATAGACTAGTCCAGCTATAGACTAGTGCAGTTCCAGCAAGATATCTTAAGACTCGTTTCGCTGCTAGCCAGTGACAACTTTTTGGCTTACTCGTAAACTGCGCCAATCTTGATACCGTATTAGCTATATCTGGACGACTAGCTACTGACAAGTACATGAGGGAACCAATTAACTCACGATACGGATAATCTTCTAGAGTTTTGTTCTCATCTGCATGATTAAAATTCATATTGACCTCTGAAGGAGTAACAACAGCGTTGCAGTTTTCCATTCCGTATTGTTTAAGCAATCCGAGAGTGTATCCTTTCTGGGAAAGTTTGATTGCACCATCATCTTGCATTATTTCCAATCCCAGACAATTCTTAACAGGACCAAGGTCTTTCATTTCAAAATCTTTCAAAAGACATCTATATAGATCCTTAATACGGTTGACATCGCTGGATGCAATTAGCATATCGTCAACGTATACTAAGTCAAACAAGACACTATTTCCATCTTTATTATGGAAAAGACATGGTTCGTTCTTACTGACCAGAGCCAAAAGCTTTTCTCTAAGTTTTTCGTACCACTGGCGACCTGCTTGACGAAGTCCGTATAACGCCTTCTGCATTCCCTCCGCTACGAATATTCGCTTGCATTTTACTCGCTTGATCTTCTAAGAACGAGCCTTTATCATGCTTTGACATGATCCGTTCCAGCAAAACGTCTAGCATCTCTGGAACATCCATGACGACATTATCATTCAATGACCCATTCAGGAATGCTGTTACAATATCAAATTGCCAGATTTTAAGACCAAGCTTCACCGAAAGTGCCAAAAGTAGACGCAAGGTTTCAAGTCTGGCAACGAGCAAATGTCTGATCATAGTTCACACCGTATTTCTGACAGTATCCTTTAGCAACTAGACGAGCTTTATGTCTAATAACACTGCCATCAGGAGAATTTTTAGTCGTAAGAACCCAGCGACATCCAACAACGTGATCATTATCGTCCTTCTTAATAATTTTCCACGTATTATTTTCCAGCATACACATTACCTTCAGAATATCCTTGATCTCCTTCACCAGGTGAATCCTTGCATTCCTGCTGAGTTGTTATTTCCAGATCCAATTCCTTCTTTTTCAGCCTTCAGGTTTGTCGTATTTTGGAGATTTTTATTAGACGCCACTGACTTCAACGGACACGGGAAGAATTCCACTGTTTTCGGACAGCTTGTGAAATCTTCTACGTTTGATGTCGGCTCTAATAATTCATTCGAAACTAACATATCTGGTTGTATATTTAATTTCGCTTCCAGAAACTTAACATCACGCGCATGAACTATTTTGTGTTTCTTTGGTAACCAAATTCGATACCCTTTTCTATCTCTGGGATATCCAACAAATACACCTTCAATTGATTTTTGTGCAAGCTTATCTTTAGCAGGATCTTTATCGAGGACAAGTACTTTAGAACCAAATACTTTCATACAGTGCAACTTAACCCATTTTCTGGTCCATTTTTCAAATGGAATTTCTCCACCCAGACTGTTTGTTGGACACCGATTTCGGATATGGCATGCAGTAGCGACAGCCTCAGACCAAAATAAAGAACTTAGGTTTGATTGTAGCAATAAACATCTAGCCATATCCATAAGCGTTCGATTCTTTCGTTCTGCTAATCCATTTTGTTGTGGAGTATGAGCAATAGTCAACCTTCTCATTATACCTTGGCTGGACAAGTACCTGTCAAACTCCCCATTACAATACTCCCGACCATTATCAGATTGCAAACATTTTATTTTTAGTCCAGTTTGCCTCTCAACAAGTTTCTGGTAGATTTTAAACGCCTCAAAAACACCATTTTTCTGTTTCAAAAAGTAAACTTCACACCATCTTGTACAATCATCGATAAAAGTCACAAAATATTTAGCACCTCCAATTGATTCTCTTCGAAATGGGCCAACCACATCCGAATGTATAATTTTTAGCACTTCTGTACATGGTTCCCGATATTTTGCAAAAGGTGCTGCACTCATCTTACCTTTCAAGCATATTACACATTTCTTTAATTGTTCAACGTTTTTCAAATCAACCGTGGACACACAACCTCCGCGTACCATCTTAACTAAGTCTTTAGCGTTAAGATGTCCCAACCTTTCATGCCACTTCAACAGTTCGGAACATTCAGGCTGTTTTACCACTTTTGCAAACTCGGCATTTTCTCGTACAAAATACAACTCCCCTTGACGATCTGCGATTAGAGATACATTCCCATTTCCATCATGAACATAAGCATGATCTTTAGAAAACGTTACTTCATGACCCTTGTTCGTAACTTTAGAAATGGAAATTAAATTCGTTCGCAAGTCAGGTACATATAACGTATCATTGAATTCAACTAATCGAGGGCCAACATTTCCAGCTACCGACAAATGAACAAATCCTCTTCCTTTAACTTCTGTTGATGCATTACTTGCCAGATTTAATTTCATTTTGTTGCAGTCTCCCATAGATTTGAATAAATATTCATCGCCACATAGATGTGAGGTGCATCCACTATCGAGTATCCATCCCCTACTCATTGACCCTGCATTTGATTCTTCGTTTGCGTTCATGGCTGTGTGACTTGCCGCATAAGATACATCAACAACACTGGCAGCTTGCCTTGTTTTTCTCTTAATATCCACAGACTTCTTTGTATGGCCAAAAGTGCCACATATGAAGCATTTAAATTTAAATGGTTGTGTTGATTCCTTTCGAAGACGATTTTGACGTTGATTACTACCAGTCGCCATAGCTGTGACAGCACCACCAGAAGATTGGTTTCTGGCTTCGCTTTCTTCTATAATTTTGATTTTTAGGACATCAACCGATGGTAACTCATCGCGAGACTCGATTGCACAACGAAAGTTTTCGTACGAAGCGGGCACACTATACAATAGCATTATGGAAAGTAAATCTCCATTTATTTGTACATTCATACTTTCCAGCTTATCCACTGCATCAAAGAACTTTCCCATATGTTCTTTTACATCGCCGCTATCCTCCAGCTTTTGAAGCATTAATTTTTTTAACAACGTCGCTTTCCTTGCAGGTCCTTTCGAAGCATAAATCGATTCCAATTTTATCCAAACATCTCTGGATGTAGTACAGCCACGAATCTGCTTCAGCTCCGATGGTTGAATAGACAAAACTAAGTCTGATTTAGCTTTCTTGTCCAATTTCAGCCACTCTTCCTTTTTAGATTGATCATCTGGCATTTCTTCTTTTCCATTAACAAAATCCCAGAGATCACTTTTTGTGAGAAGCGCCTCCACCTGCATGCTCCACGTATCATAATTATATTTTGATAATAATTCCAATCGCGACCAATAATTTGCAGCCATTGTGCACAATACCGATAAAACAATTGAATATTTATGGAAAATAGTCTGGGCCCATAACCTGATAAAATAAACGACTGTTACTAAGAATTGAATATCGTGTGTTTTTATTAGGTCACACTACGTGACAACTTCAAAAAAAAAAAATTAAAGGTTACAAAGCAGTTACATGAACTCTAACATAAACTTCCACAGTCGATCAGGGCAATATCAATACCTGGAACTTTTATTAAACGCGTTAAAATGTGGCTCTTCGGCTTCAATTTTACTGTTTTAGAATCTAAGATTTCTGATATTCTGGTGTAAATTTTAATATTTGTTTCTTAACATTTTTTACTGTATCTTTCAGCAATTACTTTTGATTGCGTTTTGATTTTTTTTTCTGTAAACTAACTTAGTACTTACATTTTTTTTTTTATGAACATGCTTTTGAGGGTCGCCCCACCCATAACTTATATTTTATATTGCATATTGCATATTGAAGTGGAATTCGACTCTATTTTATTTTTCTTGAATTAAAATATGGAATGTTACCAACTTTCTTATTCTTTTATTTTTTGCCAGTACCATGAATTATTGTATGTATTATAATTGAATTGTATCATAAAATCATAAGAATAAGAGTAAATAAATATATCTATCTATCTATCTTTTCCTCATCGCTCAATGGTATCAAAGTCAACGTGGTGGAAATATTTTACGTGTCGCGAATGTTATGCAAGACGTTGAACAAATTTTGTCGGTTACTACGAAAACCAGTCAATATCTGTGTCGCTTTGTAACTGATCCCACTGAATTCCACTACACGAATGGAATACCTCCGAACAAAATTTTTGAAGCTACCATAGGAGTAAAATGCAAAAGCGCCCGAAAAAATAAATTCAGTCACACTTTGGTAACGAACGAAAGCGATGCCAAAGAACAGAGAGGTGCGAGAGCCTCAGTCCCAGTGCATCCGACAAGTGAAACCCCACATCGAACGTCTCACTCAAGTCCACTGTTGTCAATTACCAGCACCCAGCTGTCAGCCATCCCAACCCCCACTCACTCTCCAGACAGATGTTGCCGTCAGGAGAAAACGCTTAACGTTGTGTAACGACATAAACTGCAAAACCATCGTCAAGTGGATGATCTCGCGCGCCAGCTGACAATAAATACCGTCCTGGACACTTAAGCCATTCCCGGAACGACTGTGCCCCAGCGCCGCTCCGTCGTCTCCCCAGCGGAACATGACATAAGGATAAATAATTCCCTTCGAACGATTTGTCCCATCGCTCAAGGAGTACAAACAAAAGCGCGACTTGGCACATTACTCATCGCGCACACCCACCAGCAGCAGAGGCAAACTGTGCAGCGGAGCGTCAGGAAGCCGCTTCCACGAGAGCGCCTGGCAAGGGGGTCCTGCACCCTGCACTGCCAGGAACAACAACTGTCTGTCAGAAGGCTTTCCCACCGCTTCGACGACAAAAGAAGCGGAAAATTTATTCCCACCCGCCGCCGTCCGCCTTCTCCGCACACACACACACACACACACTCTGGCGAAGGACTGGCAACAGTTTCCCGGCTTAAGCAGCTAGAGGAAAAATAAAATATGGGCTCGTATATTTTAAACAAATACTCGTGGTGGCTGGCAAAAGAACACCCGACAGGATGAGGAGCCGGAGCCCGGTCTAGAAGAAGGACGACAAGAAAGGGGTTAACTTCGAATAAAGAACCCGTGACAAAGCTGCACCTGCGGCGCTGGCAGTGATGCTTTTGCTCTTTCGAATGCCGCCCCACTTCTCTGTGAGTACAGCCGTCACCGCGCCGCCCCCTCATTTCCTCCTGCCAGCCAGAGCCCATACACTGCACCGGGTCAGTGCGGAATCAGCGCACGGCTCAGCCCACATTCATTCGGAATCAGGTCAGCGGCGGCAGCTGGATGGCGTTTGGAGCGAGAGTGAGCATTACAATGGTCAGTGCACAGGATGGGCATTCACTCGGAAGCACCTCAAGGGACGACGAAGGGCTCCTTGTGCGTTTCTCGCTGCCTCACTGGCGCTGGCGTGGCCTGCCATGGTTAGTGGACAAAGTTTCTCATAATTAAATTTATGGGCAAAAAGTTTGCACTCCAATCGGCACGCGCGCGGTGGCGGAGAGGCGGAGTGGCGGAGTAGCGGATCGGTGGCGATGACGCCCAGGTGGAGTATGGTTAATTAAATTCTTTTTTGTGTCTTGTCTAAGCTCGAGGAAGCACGAGATGGACGAGCACTGTGGTGCGGAAACAATGGATACTTCCTTGGAACTTTGGCTAATTTAATGCCGGCTCAATGTGCTGCGACGGGAAGTGGATGCGTTGTGATGCTGATGGATGAGCTGATGGCTTCGGGGACTCCGGCACAAGAAAGAAATACACGAGTTGCTTTGATGAAGAGATTTGTTTCTGCGAACGGATGTCGGTGGATTTAATTAGATTCATGAGATACTCAGAATTCGAGAGAATTCTGTCTTCTTGAAGTTCGATTCTAGTTAAAAGCATTCATAGCAGCCTAATGACCGATTCCATTACGCTCAGATGAAGAGTGGGTAGGGGTATATATACCAGGGGAGTAACAAACCACGTTACGACATTCATAAGGTCATTCGAAGTGGCATGTACTTGGTAGAAAATAATTATAAAATAGATAGACCTCAAGCTAAAAGGAAGGGCACGTTTAAGGAGATCAGAGATGGATATCAAAACTTTAAGAGGTTGCCCTCAGGGTAGGTGTCTTGTGCCCACTAATTAGTTGAATTCTAGTAGTTCGAGCTTCTTTTATTAATTTTCGCACTCTCATGGGGTTACTAATAGGTTAGGTTATGTTGAGGTGCCTGACTGCCGCGCAGAAGCACAGCAGACACACTTAGGCCAAGAGAAGGCCCATTGTGTTACCACAAGAATCAAAGGTACCTATTCCGCAAACCAATTTGTGCTTTTGATAAAGCGAAGAAGAGGGCTGATTCTGATTCTGCTCAGTTCAGTCAGATTAACAAAGAGATGGGCACCCAGATGTCTAAACCTACGGGATGAGAGAGCACTGCAGCTGCACACCAAGTGTTCAATGGTTTCTTCCTCATCCTCGTTCATGCAGCTTCGACAGAAGTCATTGTAAGGAAGGCCTAGTCTAGAGGCGTGATGGCACAATGCCTTGTTAGAACGCCAATAAGAGATCTGAGGTGTGGTCGGATTAATCTGATCAAGCTAAGGTTTGTGATCGATCATAGGCCGGAGTTGTTTGGTAATGAGGCATCCTGTGCCGGATAGCCATCCGCGGTTTGCTTGAGCAAGCATTTCAAGCTTTAGCACATGTTTTATAGTAGCGATAGTCGTGGAAGGTGGGTCTCCACCCGGAAAGACTACAGTTCGTCCGCTTCGCAATTCTCTGGCATGTGAGAGTATCCCGGCACCCACATAAGTTGGATGTTAAAATACTTTGCCATCTCGTTATGAGATAGGTGGCAATTAAGGGAAGTCTTGGAGTTACACGTGACTGAATTCAGAGATTTGATCGCTGCCTGGCTGTCGGAACAGATGACGATATGTAATAAAAGCGCATGGTGTTAGTTGGATATTTAAGTAGTAAGTAAGCTCGCGAGCATGCAGCGACGTGAACAATATGATACACCTGGAGATCCGTAGGTAGTGACGGTTCCCAAGGTGTAATTGTATGCTGCTTAGAAGGTTTCATATTTTCTGGCAAGACAGAATATAATATGTCATTACAGATACCTGTGCGCGATATTACATTGTTTTTCTAGCCAGTACAGGGCTCCCTTAACCGCTATAGTTTCAGCCTGAAAGATGCTACGGTGATTAGGTAGTCGGAAAGATATTTAGATCCTTGGAATAGACACCAGCACCCACACCTGCATCCATCTGTAAAGAGTCGGCGTTATGCTGGTTGAGAAATTTTTTTCGAAGAGGAGTTTAGGTAGAGTGAGGTCTGTATCTATGGGTACAGAGGCATACCTGCGAAGGATCCAAACTGCAGTTCCTTCCAGCTGCTCAGCGATCTTAATCTAATCGCCGTGCTAGCTGCTGTCTGTCTTTGTAAGAGTAATTCTGCGTTTAATGTCGGAACTGGTGTTGTTTGTACTGTTTACGTGCGAACCGAGGTAGACAAAGTCCTTCACTACCTCGAGGTTATAGCTGCCTATGGTGACGTTCATTCCGAATCGTCGATGTTGTGCGTCCTTTCTTGATGGCAGCATATACTTCCCAAACTCATTTTGGCCGCCTTCGCTTCAATACCAGCAAACGCTTGATTGACGGCTCACTGTGTTCGACCAATCACGTCAACATCATCCGCGTATGCTAACATTTGTACGGACTTTTGAAAGATCGTGCCTCTAATGTTGGCGTGTGAATCTTGCACGATCTTTTTCCAGGATGATGTTAAAGAAATCACATGACAGCGCGTCGCCTTGTCTAAAACCTTTTTTGACATTGAAGGTGTCGGTGTGTTCGCTTCCGACCTTGATGGAGCAGCGAGAGTTCTCCATCGTCATCCTGCACAACCTGACGAGTTTGGCAGGAATGTCAAACCTAGACATGGCTTTGAAATAGACGAATAAGGTGGGTGTCGATCTGCAGTTCTTGGTTTTTTTTCCAGGATAGGCCGGACCTATGACTAGGGACTAAAATTTACCTTACCGCGGTACTGCGAGGCTCTGGTGTGGCTAACTATCCTTTCCTTAGCTTCTTGCGGGAATACAAATAGATTCCAAAAATACGGAAATCTGAGAAAACGCCAATGCAACCGACAGGCAAAAGCGGAAGTCAAGCTCCAACTTCCCGACCTCTTACTGAGGCAGTAGGGGAAAAAGAGGCAAGCAGATATGAAGCAAGTTCAAAACTCCGCTGTAACTGTCTATAAATGTTCCTACCGGGATAACCGGACGGAGTGGATATTATAAATACAGTCGAACTTCCAAAACTCGAATATTTGATATCTCGGATGAAATTGGTTGGCAATGGCGCCAAGACTGAAATTTACATGTAATTTGACTTCGATAACTCGAATGTCTTGATTACTCGAACAGATTATTTGGCGTCGCCTTTGATAAGCCGAATTCTGAACAGAAATTCCTAAATTCTGCCTATTCTACAAGTCGTTTTTTAAGGAATCTTTTTCTGGGCACTGCGTTTGTATGTCCGTTTGACCTAGTATAAACAAAATCTCGTGGTATTTGTGAATCTTCTGAGCGGGAGAAAGAGGATGAAATTCCTCTGATCTTCAGAACTGGACGCCAAAATGAAAGAAATGAGGGAGACATTCAGCTCCAGATGGAATTGGAAGCTTGAAAAAGGACCAGAAATATACAAGGTGTTACGTATGATGATTTTCTGCAGGTGGGTGGAGTTTTCCAAGGATGATAATAATGTCGAGAAATTTAGATGTGAATCCGAGTCTTCTCAGTTCGACAATACAGATGACAGCGTCAGTGATGTAGTAGGGAAAGACTTGGCGATAAGTGAGAATCATTTGTTTCAACCGCCTTCAAACGAGTTGGTTCTTCTTTTTCTTCTTTATTTGGCGCTACAGTTCGGGGTGGACCTGGGCCTGAACAAACAAGCCTCTCCAGCTAGCACGGTCTCTGGATAGCTGTCTCCAGTGTCACACGCCAAGTTGGTTGAGGTCCCCTAAGTGCTCCACCTTAAACGCGGGTGTCCTCTGTTGCGTTGTCTCACGGGTTCGGAGTCGAAGACTCTCCGGGCCGGAGCTGAGTTGTCCATACGCTCTACATGGCCTAGCCATCTTAGGCGTTGGATCCGAAGACGGCTGACTAGACTCATGTCGCTGTACAGCCCGTACAGTTCGTGGTTGAATCTTCTCCTTCAGAAGCCGTCAATGCAAACAGGACCAAAGATCGCACACAGAGTTTTTCTCTCGAAGAGAGCAAGGACTTCCTAATCCGCTTGTGAGATTGTCCATGCCTCCGCGCCGTACAGCAGGGCTGGGATGATCTAGGTCTTGTATAAAGTCAGCTTGGTCCTTCGAGAAATGGCTCTACTACTCAATTGCCTCTTGAGCCCATAGAAACGGCGGTTGGCAAGAGTTACTCTGCGTTTGATCTCGGTACTGATGTTGTTTGTACTGTTTACTGCGGAGCCGAGGTAGAAGAAGTCCTTGACTACCTCGAAATTATAGCTGTCCATTGTGATGCTCTGTCCAAGACGTCGATGTTGTGTGTCCCTCATTCACCGCTAGACCCATTTTAGCCGCCTCCGCCTCAATGCCAGCAAACGCCTCATTGGCTCACTGTGTTCGACCAATCACGTCAATGTCGTCCGCGTGCGCTAGCAGTTGTACGGACTTCTGGAAGATCGTGCCTCTAGTGTTGGCGTGTGAGTCTTGCACGATCTTTTCCAGGATGATGTTAAAGAAATTACATGACAGCGCGTCGCCTTATCTAAGACCTTTTTTGACATTGAAAGGCTCGGTGAGTTCGTTACCGACCTTGATGGAGCAGCGAGAGTTCTCCATCGTCATCCTGCACAACCTGACGAGTTTGGCAGGAATGTCAAAATTAGACATGGCGTTGTATAGCTCGTCCCTATGCACGCTGTCATATGCGGCCTTGAAATCGACGAATAGAGGGTGGGTTTCGATCTGCATCCCTTGGGTTTTTTCCAGGATCTGCCGTAATGTGAAGATTTGGTCGATGGTGAACATCCCCGGCCTGAAACCGCACTGATAAGGACCTATCAGGTTGTTGACGAATGGTTTCAGGCGCTCACACAAATGGCAGAGAGGATCTTATAGGCGATGTTGAGGAGACTTATCCATCATAGTTGGCGCAGTCAAAGGGGTCCCCTTTCATGTGGAGCGGGCAAACGATACTGAGATACCACTCGTCGGGCATGCTTTCCTCCGACCATATCTAACAGATGAGTTGATGCATGTACCTTACCAACTCATCTCCAGCTGCCTTAAACACTTCCGCGGACAGTCCGTCTGCACCAGCAGCCTTATTCGACTTTAGTCTCGATATCGCTGTCTTGACTTCGTCTTGGTCGGGGTGACGGAATTCTCGTCGACCATCGTCAATTGTGTGGAGTGAAACATTCTGCCTGACAGCAGTATTGGCGTCTTCCTCGCCGTTTAACAGTCTACAGAAATGATCTTTCCAGATTTTCAGTATCGACTGCGAATCTACTACGAGTTGTCCCTGCGTCACGACAGGCTTCTGTCCGAATTTTGTATCCATTGGATAGTTGTTTTACCCGTTGGTAGAGCTTTCGGACATCATTTCTGCCGTAACACCTCTCCATTTCCTCAATCGCGCGCTTCTCATGATCTTTCTTTTTCTTTTTGAGAAGCACATTCCTCCTGTTCACATTGTTCTCAAATATCTGCGGATGTCGCCTGAGAGAAATATTAGGCTTGGAAGAGCATTCCATATTCAAATTGTGCTGCTGACAAACGAGTCTCTAATCTGCGTCTGATGAGCATTTATTGCGGGTGGATTCAATGAGAGAAGGAATTTAATTGTGTGAAGCAAAAATTAAGCCACGAAATAAAACGGACATAAAGACATAAAGCTACCGTCATTTCATTAAGAACAATGATGATGTCAGCTAGATGATTAAACACTGAATGCATTGTCTGCGGCTGTCGGTAGAGGGCTAAAGGGTTACACAGTATCAGATCTAAAACGAGATTTCATCGAAGCAGGTTTTCAAAAAATCTGACAGCTTAGGTGGTCCGATTGTGACAGACGAAGCGGAAGGTCGTAAGAGGCAAATAGGCTAGGGTAAATATTTCGAGTCACCAACACCCTGGAAATTCACACTGACTGCTCCAAGTCGAAAGAAGGCACAGGATCTGGCGCATGCGTCAGTTTGCCGGAGCTGCGGCTCCCGAACTGCTACATTGTTTTCCAGGCAAAAGTAGCAGCTATTCAAGAGGCATCCCTCCGTCTATCAATGACCCCGATGAACGGAAGATCTATTGATATTTAAGTAAATAGTCAGGCTGCCATAAAGGCTCTGGGTAAAACTCTATCTCTTTAAGGGAGAAAGCTAATAGATGCATGACCCTGTGCTGGGTCCCTGGACACATGGATATTCCGAGCAACGAAAGGACCGATGAATTGGCAATAAGGAGGTCGAGTCCACCACGCCATCATCAAAACCAATCGTAGATGGGTGCAGCTGTACACATGTAGAACATCAAAAGAGATGTGGCCTTCACTAGATCCAGCAAGAACTAAATCCCTCCTAGATCTGGACAGGAGGAACATTAGTGAAGCAATAGGCGTAATCACTGGTCATTGCCTAATTGGCAATAAGGCCAGGCCTACAATGACTTCTGTAGAGGCTGCAAGGATGAAGTGGAGGATGAAACCGTGCTACATTATCTCGGAACCTGCCCGGCGCTTGGAGAGACAAGAAAGAAACACATGGGCAGCTATTTCCTCAACAGCCTTGGAGACGTAGCAGGCACAACATAAAGGACATCCTTAAATTTCTAAAAACCACCAACTATAGGGTGAGTGCAAATCAAGTTCTTAAGTAGGCCAGCGAAGAGCCGGGAAAAAAGCCGATGAGAGTGACAGCACAATGGACCTTAAAGGCCTGAGTGAGGCATTTTCCGAGAGGAATTTGACAGTCACATCTACATCTATCTACATCTACCTAACACCCTGTCAGACACAAAAAAACGAGAGGAAATGCGAAGTAGTTTCGACACAAATGAGCCAACAGTGTAGGAGCGATGGAGAATGCAGGTACGACTGGTAACTAACATGGCTGCCGTTGGGTGGGATTTGGATGGGGGGGGCCTTGGGATAGTAGCTGTACTCTGTTTCGAGCCTGAATAGTCGGCATCGCATGGGAGCTCGATATCTAAATCCTTATAGAATTTAATTAAACAGTTGCTTTCAAAATTCTGGTTTTCCTCGAGTAGGGGGTAGCAGTGTATTCAAAATGGGAAAAATAAATATTCAATATCCGTACGTACGTACTTCATCAGTAAAGGACTGAACAATGAAGGTTAATCTAAAATCCCAAACGAGCCACAGGAGCGTGAGAACTGAATAAAGATGACTTACGAGTGCTATGTCGACCACAAGCACACCTCGAGTTCTTCAATTTAATTCCTTGAATGGCGTAATCCCTCATCGGTTGAATGGTCATGCCTCGACGTTTCTATGCATGGGCTCTTGATCGCTTTAAATTCGTTCCAAACCACCACCACTCACTAATCACAAGCAATTGCGCCAAAGTGTATGCAACGATTGTCCACCCCACACTCCCATCTAATGCAACAACCATCGTTAGCTTCCATCCATTCACCCATAGATGCTGGCGAAACCCTCGTTCAGTTGACGATCCCCCCACTCCAGACGAAGCGTGCTACTCTCCTCCGCGGTAGCTGGTTATCTTATCATCACCCATCCGCTCAGCTCGGGAGCCCATCGAAAGGCACTTTGCATGTCTCATTATGAAATGCAAAAATGCCAAATCCGATATAAATCAGTCGGAAATACCCTCATTAACAGCTCCAAACACACACACACACACCCACAGGGGGACAGATTAAGATAAGACATCATGTTGAATGACATGTCCGCATGGTTCGCCCTTTCGCCGGGAGACCACATAAAGGCCACCAAAGCAACCACAGCCCACAGCCACCTCCATCGATAAAGGACGAAACCGCAATCGAGCAGTCATCAGCGCAGCAACTCATCTGACCACTGGCTCGGAGTCTGCGGAGCGGGTTACCCACCATCAACCGCATCTCTTGTTAATTTTAATTGATGAGCACAAGGAGAGACGGCACAGCCACTCTGAGACGAGCGAGCGAGCCACCGACCGGACCGACCAGCCAGAGTCAGGCATTCCTTCAGCGAGATGCGCCTAAGGCGAATTAATTATCATAAATTAAGCCTTAGGCCAATGGGTAGCCATGACCAACATTGTGTCATGTACGCCCGTGGTAACTGCGACAAACAACACGACCGACAAGACGGCATCAGCCCTCGAGATAGCAGCTCCTCCGTCCTGCTGCCAGAGGCGAGTGTCCGACAACCTCAGCCGTCATCGCGAGTCGACCGCTCCCCGAATGAGATGTTCATGTTGAGGCCAGAGCTCGACCAGCGACTGCTGATGGCGATGGAACTCATGTTCGCTGGCCACATTCATTAGATCTGTTTTAATTGATACCACTGAGACAGGACCCTCGGTGCTGACTGCTGCTGGGTGCTGCGGTGTCCCTTCGCTGCCGCGGACTGTCGTACGGGCTGATCTTGATATCATTTTGGCACCTCCATCCAGCACACACACGCACGCACGCAGATCTTGGCGATCGACTGGAGACCTGTTTCTCGTGCCTGCTACCGATCGCGGAGGAATCTAGTTTTCACACCCACAGGAAGCCACTTGACCGGCCGCAGCGCGAAACTGGTCCGCGGCGTAATTGCGACGAACAGGTTAACTGATTCTGAGTAATTGTCTCATTAAAACGGTGCAACGGACGACCAGGCCGAGGCGAGCAATTTGCAGTCGAACTCAGGCAAAGCGAGCGGATGTGACAATCCTAGTGATGGGTGATAAGTGCGGAATTTTGTTCCGGATATGAAATGGCAGAGCAGTGATGTGCTCTGAGGAAGTCGGAGCGGTTGGGTGGACTGGACTTCCTGGTCCGTGGACGATGGAGAGTGCATCTCTGCGACGTGGCTTGGAGATTTCCTGCCTTTGACAATTCAATTAAGAGTCTAATCTTCGGATGGGATTAATCGAGGTTTCTTGTTTCAAGTCACTTCGACTCAGAGTTTAGTCACTCTCCAGGAAGCGATGGAGTGTGCCTCCACTTGGCGGGAAAAGGTTTCATCGTCCGACAGAAGCTGATCAACCAGTGAATTGGCCGGCCGTTTGGACTATTCAAACATTTGATATGATATTATACTCCTTCTTCTTCTTTCAGGACAGGACATGAGCCTCAAGCAACAAGTCCCTTTAATGCTATATCTGATTAACTGTCTCCAGATTTTAAGTGGTTCTTCTCAACGCGTGTCCATAGTGTAGAAGAAACTTTCTCCTTCATCATGGGCAATGAAGAATCCTAGACTTCCTAAATAAAGAATACTTACACTTAGACGTTTAAGCCGTGTCGTGGGAGACATAACAGCTTATTCATAATCACCAATTCGGTCTTAAAAGAAGGCATCTGACTATTAACCAAGTACATGCAATAAGTGATGTAAAAGAGAAATCGTTAGAACAAAAGTACATCTGCTCAACTGAATTTGTTGAGGTTTCACAGGCCATTGACAAGAAGGCTTAAAACACAAACTTCAACAATTCCTTCCGAGAAAACCAATCATGTGCAAATTGTCTATCTGATTTAATTTTCCGAGTGAAATATGGAAAAGAATACTCCCTATTTAAGGTCATACAAGCTGGAGTACCGCAAGGAAGTGTTTTTGGTCCTCTATTTTACGTGCTTTTTTTTATAATTTGCGCGTGCTCAAGGGATTGCTGATACCCTTATGTGTCCGGGGTCAAGACACAGCACGGGCCGAAGGTATAAAGGGTGAACGGGAGAGGAGGTACCTGTGCACATTGGTCTTAAATATCTGCGGGTTGAAGTCTGTGGGAAATATTAGTTTGGGAAGAGCATTCCATATTCGTGCAGTGCGGCTAAAGAACGAGTCTCTGAATTTAACTGTGCGTCCGAAAGTAGGCTTAAGGCTTTACTGATGGGCATTCCTGGCGAGACGAGTATTGCGGGTGAATTCATGGAGAGGAGGAATGCAGTTGGCTAGCTTACTTGAGCATCGTTTGTTAAAATAACGATAAAACACGGACAAAGAAGAGACGGTACGTCGATGTTCGAGCGAGTCTAATGACTCTGCGATATTGTTGTCCCCTATAAGTTTTATCGCTCGCTTTTGGATTCTATCAAGCAGATGCAGTGTGGGCTTGGGGGCACCAGACCAGATATGAGCGTTATACTCAAGCTTGGGGCGGATGTGTATGGCAGCGATGTACCACAACACGTAAAGCCATTCTGGTAATCGCTCGAAGAGTCACGAATGGACGACGAACACTGTGAATTAAGCTACATCCGTCCATATTGTTCTTACGTAAAATACCATGAAAAATTTGTAACATTTTAAAAACAGTGTTCAAATACCCTTCCTGCGCGGTTCCCTTGTCACGGCCATACAGGAGCTTCCACAATTTGGTATGTTCCACCTCATTTTGCGCCTCGAAGAGGGAAACTATGTTTTTTTTTTGCTCCTGTCCTACGCAATTGCCGAGTTTGAGTGCTACCAGTCTTATGCTACTTTTCCATCTAAAAGAAACCGGGAGGTACGGCGGATGAACTATTACTGAAACCTCATTAGGCCGTTTCCACTGAGGTTGCATTTTCCACAATTTTCGAGTCACTTTTGTTTTTGGTTCAGGCCTTAAATACGCAATCCAGGGATCAGATGATACCAACATTTGATGAATAACATCTTCATTTGTTGCCGAACGAGAAAATGTTTCCTATAGTCTTTATTCCGACTTTCCTGCGCCTCCTCTGACGATGATCCGACGGGCAAGGCTGCTGATGATATTATTTCTGCTCCGTGGAACAGAATTTTATGCACTGTTAGGCATACAATACCAGGGATTTAAATTTGTAGCCATTGTAGCGGTTTCCTGGGCATAAGCTCCAAACTTGTCAGGGTCAATCCAAAAATTGCTGCATATTGTCTCCAGGATAACACTGAATCTTTTTATGAGTTGCACATCTATTTCCGTCATGTCTGCCGTTGATAATGGGTCTTCAAAAAATCTTCTAGATGAGTTCCTATCGTTGGTTGTGCCAATATTATATCTAAGAATGTGATCGCACAAGAATCTATATTCAAATACAATACATTGCCATGGCGAAAAACTTCAAATTTGCACAGCAAATGCTGGAATGCAACTGCAATTTTAAAAGTATTTTCGATATCTTTATAAAGCAAAACGTCATCTTCCTAATTGAAATCTTCAATATTTTCCGAATCATAAACTAGTTCCCGATGCCTCAAAGTCAGAAATAGATATTCGCCAATAACGCCCCATTTTTGCCCCATTGCGACATGCATTTATGACACCGCAAACAAGACAAGATAAAAGCAATTAGTTTCATAATTATAACAATTTTATGACCCAAAGAATTGAATTCTAATTCACAATAATAAAAACATCCTCGGCATCTCGCATAGCGTTTGCACAATACATGCATTCCAAGGGAAATCGTTTGAAAATGCCGAAAAATGCACGACATTGCTCCACTTAAATGCCTCGTACTCCCAAAGTGATCAAAAGTGGTCTCCAGTTTTTTCAGCATCGATAGACAAAACTTTTTGCTTTTAGAAAAAGCTGGTCTCCAGTTGGAGACTCTTGGAGCATTTTTGTTATAGTCCATCAAACATTGAAATGCCCCTCTCAAAATGTGCCTTTACTTAAAAGCCTGGTTTAAAAAATTGGTAAGCAATATGAAAAAACTGAAAACGCAGTTTGAAAGCAAGATGTATGAGCTTTTTAAAAAAATTTACTTTATTAAATTTAATTTTAGGAAATATGGCACATCAAATTTGGTTAAAAAATACGTCAATTTTTGTAATTTTCAAAGTTCCGACTTTGTGCTAACGGTACAGCCAACCGGATGATCCAAAGTCAACAAAATTTTGGCTTCCTAGCTTTTCATATTTGTAGAATCGAAAAACATAAACCATTTGGGCGGCAAAAATATGTCACTTCGGGTATTTATTTCCACTGCAGGACCACTGTGCGTCGTTGGCGGCTGCCGACGAGAGAGGGGGGGGGGGGGGGGGGGGGGGGGGGGGGGGGGGGGAATGTGCCTGTACCAGGGCTCATCTCTCTTTATGGATGGCGGCGGAGGAGCTGGAAAACTGTCTGGCCAACGGCGGCATCCGAAACTCCAGTCAGAAGGAGCTACCTGGTACGCAGTCCTTCTAGAGCTACTTCGACATCTTCGGAGCACAGGTCTAGAAGGTTCTTTCAAGGCCAGGTCAGGGCCTTGGGATTGAGATGGCGGCGGAAGATCCCTATAGTTTTAGGGAGAACGTCAGCGCTCACAGCCTTATCGAGAGGTTACCGATACCGGATAAACACCGACCCTCCTGCGAAGGGTTAAATAATAGGGCCTGGCCTCCCAGTTGGGGGTTGTGCGTGAGGTTAACTCCCTCACCACGTAAAACATTTTATGGTTGCAATTAATTCTGACGACCCCAGCAAACGATACAAGGACAACGAATTTCGGTTCTGCACGTGGAATGTAAGGTCCCTTAACGAACGACTGGATGGCGCAGTTGGTAGAGTGCCTGGTCCTGGTTAGCGGGGCACTAGCAGCCCGCCTACCTAACCTTACCTAAGGTCCCTTAACAGACCACGTGCAGCTGAAGAACTCGCGGAGCCCTGGACTGCTACTACAAAGCAGATAATACCGCAATCCAGGAAGTGCGGTGGAATGGGCCGGGCAAAAAGTGGATGAGAAACTGCGGCATATACTACGGTGATTGCAACAGAGAGAGGCCCTTATTTGGATGTGGATTTGCTGTTCGAGTCAGACTTAGGCGAGCAAAGGCATCATAACAATCCGCATCAAGGCTAAATTCGGGAACATCAGCCTGATTTGCGCTCACGCCCGACAAGATGACAGCAGCAAGAATGACTTCTATGATCTCTTAGGAAGGACTTACGATCAGTGCCCCAGTTTCGACACCAAGATCTTTCAAGGAGATTTCAATGCAAGGCTGGGTAAGGAGGACATCTTTGTCAAAGTCACGACACCACATCCGATAACGGACTCAGGCTGGTGGACTTTGTCACGGGACGTAATCTCTCTGTAGCTAGCACGCGGTTCCCACACCTCAACTTCCATAAAGGGACCTCGCGGTCCCCTGATCAATCAACCGTCAATCAGATTGATCATGTTGCGAACGACGTCAGACACTCCTCCAGCATTCTTGATGTCCGAACGTTCCGAGGAGCCAACATCGACTCGGACCATTTCCTTGTTGTAGCCAAGGCAAGAACTCGGATATCAAGAGATCAACGGAGTCGAGAAAGGACACCACGGTTTGATGTCGGAAAGCTACAATCGCAACGGACTGCTCGGATCTTTGCCGATCGAGTGTCCCGGAATCTCTCTCTAAGTTCGTCGCCACCTGCGCAAACAATCGAAGAAGTTTTACGGCACCACCTAGAAAAAACCCATGGTTTGACAATGAGTGTAGGCTGGCACATGCAGCGAAGCTGGAAGCCTACAAAGCAACGCTGCAACGAACGACGAGAGCTGTTCGTGAGCTCTACGAACAGAGACGAAGAGACGAGACCCGGCTTCTGAGGAGAAAGAAGAAAGAGCACGAGAAGCGCGCGATCGAGGAGATGGAGAGGTGCTACGGTAGGAACGATGTCCGAAAGCTTTACCAGAGGATGAAACAGTTATCCAATGGATATAAGGTTCGGACAGAAGCCTGCCGGGACGAGAATGGACAACTAGTAGTAGAGTCGCAGTCGATACTGAGAATTTGGAAGAACCACTTCTGCAGACTGCTAAACGGCGATGATGACACCAATAACGCTGTCAGGAAGGATGTTCCACTCAACATCGACGATGATCGACGAGAATTCCGTCCCCCCGACTTAGACGAGGTCAAGATAGGAATATCAAGACTGTAGTCTAACAAAGCTGGGGTGCGGACGGATTGTCCGCTGAAATCTTTAAGGCAGCTGGAGATGATCTGGTTGGGCGCATGCACCAGCTCATCTGTAAGATATGGTCGGAGGAAAGCATGCCCGATGAGTGGAATCTCATCCCTTAGATCCTCACCTTAGACTGCACCAACTACAGAGGGATAAGTCTCCTGAACATCGCTTACAAGCTCTTCTTTGCCGTTTTGTGTACTCGCCTGAAGCCGGTTATAAATAACCTGATAGGTCCATATCAGTGTGGTTTCAGGCCAGGGAAGTCCACCATCGACCAGATTTTCACACTACGGCAGATCCTGGAAAAGACTTAAGCAATCGACACCCACCACCTTTTTGTCGATTTCAAGGCCGTATATGACACCGTGCATAGGGACGAGCTATACAACGCCATGTCTAGTTTTGACATTCCTGCCAAACTCGTCAGGTTGTGCAGGATGACGATGGAGAACTCTCGCTGCTCCATCAAGGTCGGTAACGAACTCGCCGAGACCTTCAATGTCAAAAACGCGCTGTCATGTGATTTCTTCAACATCATCCTGGAGAAGATCGTGCAAGACTCACACGCCAACACTAGAGGCACGATCCGTACAACGCGGATAACATAGACGTGATTGGCAGAACACAGCGAGCCGTCAATGAGGCGTTTGCTGGCATTGAGGCGGAGGCGGCTAAAATGGGTTTAGCGGTGAACGAGGGCAAAACGAAGTATATGCTGTCATCAAGAAAGGACAGACAACATCGACGTCTTGGACAGAACATCACAATGGACAGCTATAACTTCGAGGTAGTCAAGGGCTTCGTCTACCTCGGCTCCGCAGTAAACAGTGCAAACAACATCAGTACCGAGATCAAACGCAGAGTAACTCTTGCCAACCGCTGTTTCTATGGGCTCAAGAGGCAATTGAGTAGTAGAGCCATCTCTCGAAGGACCAAGCTGACTTTATACAAGACCTAGATCATCCCAGCCCTGCTGTACGGCGCGGAGGCTTGGACAATCTCAAAAGCGGATTAGGAAGTCCTTGGTCTCTTCGAGAGAAAAACTCTGTGTGCTATCTTTGGTCCTGTTTGCGTTGACGGTTTCTGGAGGAGAAGATTCAACCAAGAACTGTACGGTCTGTACAGCGGCATGAGTCTAGTCAGGCGTCTTCGGATCCAACGCCTAAGATGGCTAGGCCATGTAGAGCGTATGGACAACTCAGCTCCGGCCCGAAGAGTCTTCGACTCCGAACCCGTGGGACAACGCAACAGAGGACGCCCACGTTTAAGGTGGAGCACCCAGGTGGAGAAGGACCTCAACCAACTTGGCGTGCTACACTGGAGACAGCTAGCCAGAGACCGTGCTAGCTGGAGAGGCTTGTTGGTTGAGGACCAGGTCCACCCCGGATTGTAGCGCCACCAGAAGAAGAAAAAGTAGAAGCCCTAGGTCCTAGGTTTTGAAGAGGCTCCGTTAAAGCACAGCCAGAATTACCCCCTGCTTTCCACCTGCCCAATCCCCTATAATACCATATATACAATATAGTGCCTTGGAGTGGAGTGGATATTACCCGGGCACTCTGGGTACTCGGGTATTTCTGGAAACGGGTATTATGTAGGATCGAGAGCACTAGAAACAACTCTTCCCATTTCCCGGCTCAGGATTGAGATGAGCTTAATACTTTCTGCGATGTTCGGCCAGCGGTCTACACCAAAGGAACTCACAGATGACTACCTTGGCAGTTACACAGAAATGAAAAAGTATCACGAGATCCGTCGGCCAATCTTATACTCATCTCTCGTTCTGTGTCAATGGACAGATCATTGCCCTTCTCCACAAGTCACGAAACATGCGACAGGTCTCATTTGGATATTGCCACTTCCCTCTCTCTGTGGACTCTATTCCACTTCAAAAGCCGCGTCAAATGCAGACAACGTGCGACCAGAAATTAGCCACCAAAAATCCCTCCATCATGACTTCTTTAAAATTTTTGCAAACCATCGTTTGCCGCGTCCGAATCGAGTACGAATGCAAGTGAGGGCCAACCTGCTTAAAGTGCCAATCGGCAAGGTTCAGCACGATTAATGCGTACATCGCCCCGTAATCCAGCCGAATTTTAAGCCCCAAACCTAATTAAATTCACACGTTAACTTCTGACAAAAATCCCGCGACGGATGACATCGGGACACGGACACTTTCAATTAGAACGCTCGAGGGTAAGAGTGGGAGCGCGGCTGCATGTGCAACAGATGACGAATCGAATTGCCCCGGCACGTTATCCGCCACGGCCCTATCAACTGTCAAACGCTGTTCGCGAATGCGAATGCGAATCCGCATATGAATCGTCTCCTCTTCACTGTCACCGGCTGGTCGTCCTTTAATCCTAACGCAACATCACACAATGCCCACCGCACGGGAACGAGACGTGTCGTGTTCTTATTAAGTCCGAACGCGCAGTCCACTCGGACTGCATGTGACAGCCCGGATTAGGGAATAGCAAGTGTTACGCCGCCGGAGACATCAATCAAAGCAGGGAGTGGTGCCGCCGCGCCGCCGGCATGTAGATAGACACATCGCCGCCGCACCGCACGCGGACGACGGACGGAACAAAAAACACCAGAGGACCGGACTGACAGTGGAATTGAGTGCTAATGCCACAACGATGAATCCTTTAATGCACCATTTGACGGGCCGATGCATGTCGGCACGATAAGCTTCCGACACGAGCTGCCAGAATTTCCATCATAATTAAGTGGAATTTTTAATTAGTCAGCTCTCCGGCTGGCCGCGTCGAGGAGTGGACGGATGGCGCGAGGAGAAGCGCCCGAGCTCTCGAGAATTGACAGTCGCCAGGCGAAGTGCCATTTCAGGACGGGGATTACGCCTGATGGACAGTGTCGAATTTTAAGCGTTTTAATGAGATTCCATCCATTGATGGATGTCGGCGAATTCGCTTGTAATCGTATGCGGGCTCACGACGCAGCCGACGGGATGGCATACGATTGCATCACCGGATGGGGCGTGTGTGGAGGGCTCTTGGGAGGGTCCTTGAACCGAGCGCTGACAGATAAATGAGGACCCCCGAAAGGAAGTCGTCTAAGGTGCTGCGTCATGCTGTCTTGCCACACAAACTGTGACGGAGTGTTATTTGGCTTTTCAATAAATGTCTGCGTCATGGCGGAAGTTGCACTTTGTACGCGTCTGACTCAGAAACCCGTTGCCTTCGAAAACGCCAGCCACAACCTGAAACTGCTAGATTGCCCTCATTTCCCACGAATCTCGAAAAGGCGCCAGGAGGACCCCCCTCAGCCCCATCTGCAGAGTTCGTTCACTCACTCATAATTCATAAGCAACCAGCACCAGCATCAGCACCAACACCTCGAAGAGCTCCTTGAATTAAATCTTAAACTGGCGCAGATCTCCTCCTCCCCCGCACCATGTACCAAGCAACACCAGCTTGAGCCAGACACAAGCGTCTTCATCTTGAAATCCTCGAGAGGCATTTCGTGGGTAACCCGATTAAATTCATAATTTCATTTGTCAACACGAGCTGCTCGTGCGGAGCGAGCGAGCGAATGCCGCAGCCAGCGCATCGGCTGTGCCACTTGGGAGTCCTTTCAAAGTTCATCTCCCCTTCGTCTTCGTGTGGTCGTGGCTGCATCCTTGCGCTGAGGAATGCGCAGCCGAAAATCTTCATCCATCATTGTCAACCGGCACCGAAGTGACATGCAATCCGCGCGACCAGACCGAGATACATTCCCTGCCGCGGCAGATGGATGCGGCAATGTCCCCAGGCGATGTGGCAGTAACTCAAAAGTACATTGCTCCACTCACTCGCTCACTTCCCCCCCCCCACCTCGCGGAAGGAAATGAAATTCAAAAGTGTTTGCATCTCAAAAACTTACTCCTTGTCCTCGTCATCTCGTCGTCGCGTCGTTCACTTGGATGAAAATGTTCGAAGAGAAAACAAAAGAGGGCGCTTGTCTGTCAAAGGAGCTGCGGGCGCGGAGTGCGCACGGGGATCCCTTCGCGGTATTGCGGTCAGACGGGATTTGCCTGGCTTGTGATCAGCCCACAACCAAAATTTGATTAGGCTCACGGCCGCCAGCCGCTCGCTGAGGCGACAAATCAAAAGGGACGGCCGCATATGCCCGCCGCGCTGTGTATCCTATGAACTGTGAAACATGGTCATATCCACTGGAGCCTTCAATATCGCTGAAATAGAATCCAATGCCGGCAATCCGTGGACCATTCGTAATTGAATCGGCAGCGTTGAGTTCTCAGGGGGACGTGCGGACCGGCCGGTGAGTTGTGTTTGTTGCAGTTCATTGTTGCGACGCACGATTTATTGAGATGGCAAGCAAATGAATTAGAACTGATTTGAGGTGACGCCAACGGTTGTTGTGCTGTGGCTGCTCTGGGGAGTGAAAAGTGCCGACAGCGGGCAACTCCCTGCGGAATGTCACGCAGGTCGGCGTAACTGAGGTGGGACTGGGTTTACGAATTGAGCACGCACAGGAGTTGGAATCGATAATGTGGCCAGGGGAAGAGCAGAGTTATGCAAAACATAGGCAGTCATGCCGCAGGTCATCCTCATCCTCATCCTCATCCTCATCCTCATCCTCATCCTCATCCTCATCCTCATCCTCATCCTCATCCTCATCCTCATCCTCATCCTCATCCTCATCCTCATCCTCATCCTCATCCTCATCCTCATCCTCATCCTCATCCTCATCCTCATCCTCATCCTCATCCTCATCCTCATCCTCATCCTCATCCTCATCCTCATCCTCATCCTCATCCTCATCCTCATCCTCATCCTCATCCTCATCCTCATCCTCATCCTCATCCTCATCCTCATCCTCATCCTCATCCTCATCCTCATCCTCATCCTCATCCTCATCCTCATCCTCATCCTCATCCTCATCCTCATCCTCATCCTCATCCTCATCCTCATCCTCATCCTCATCCTCATCCTCATCCTCATCCTCATCCTCATCCTCATCCTCATCCTCATCCTCATCCTCATCCTCATCCTCATCCTCATCCTCATCCTCATCCTCATCCTCATCCTCATCCTCATCCTCATCCTCATCCTCATCCTCATCCTCATCCTCATCCTCATCCTCATCCTCATCCTCATCCTCATCCTCATCCTCATCCTCATCCTCATCCTCATCCTCATCCTCATCCTCATCCTCATCCTCATCCTCATCCTCATCCTCATCCTCATCCTCATCCTCATCCTCATCCTCATCCTCATCCTCATCCTCATCCTCATCCTCATCCTCATCCTCATCCTCATCCTCATCCTCATCCTCATCCTCATCCTCATCCTCATCCTCATCCTCATCCTCATCCTCATCCTCATCCTCATCCTCATCCTCATCCTCATCCTCATCCTCATCCTCATCCTCATCCTCATCCTCATCCTCATCCTCATCCTCATCCTCATCCTCATCCTCATCCTCATCCTCATCCTCATCCTCATCCTCATCCTCATCCTCATCCTCGTCCTCATCCTCATCCTCATCCTCATCCTCATCCTCATCCTCATCCTCATCCTCATCCTCATCCTCATCCTCATCCTCATCCTCATCCTCATCCTCATCCTCATCCTCATCCTCATCCTCATCCTCATCCTCATCCTCATCCTCATCCTCATCCTCATCCTCATCCTCATCCTCATCCTCATCCTCATCCTCATCGTCATCCTCATCGTCATCCTCATCCTCATCCTCATCCTCATCCTCATCCTCATCCTCATCCTCATCCTCATCCTCATCCTCATCCTCATCCTCATCCTCATCCTCATCCTCATCCTCATCCTCATCCTCATCCTCATCCTCATCCTCATCCTCATCCTCATCCTCATCCTCATCCTCATCCTCATCCTCATCCTCATCCTCATCCTCATCCTCATCCTCATCCTCATCCTCATCCTCATCCTCGTCCTCATCCTCATCCTCATCCTCATCCTCATCCTCATCCTCATCCTCATCCTCATCCTCATCCTCATCCTCATCCTCATCCTCATCCTCATCCTCATCCTCATCCTCATCCTCATCCTCATCCTCATCCTCATCCTCATCCTCATCCTCATCCTCATCCTCATCCTCATCCTCATCCTCATCCTCATCCTCATCCTCATCCTCATCCTCATCCTCATCCTCATCCTCATCCTCATCCTCATCCTCATCCTCATCCTCATCCTCATCCTCATCCTCATCCTCATCCTCATCCTCATCCTCATCCTCATCCTCATCCTCATCCTCATCCTCATCCTCATCCTCATCCTCATCCTCATCCTCATCCTCATCCTCATCCTCATCCTCATCCTCATCCTCATCCTCATCCTCATCCTCATCCTCATCCTCATCCTCATCCTCATCCTCATCCTCATCCTCATCCTCATCCTCATCCTCATCCTCATCCTCATCCTCATCCTCATCCTCATCCTCATCCTCATCCTCATCCTCATCCTCATCCTCATCCTCATCCTCATCCTCATCCTCATCCTCATCCTCATCCTCATCCTCATCCTCATCCTCATCCTCATCCTCATCCTCATCCTCATCCTCATCCTCATCCTCTGGTCACGTTTACTCCAATCTGTCCCCATTTCCGTTTCCGGCATCCCTCCCCGTCTTCTCATTACTGACCTTCTCGTCCGATCGCCTGCTTCTTCTCCCGTAATCGTCTTCGCCCATAAAAACGTCACGCCCGTGTAACAATTAGAACCGAAATTTGTATTATCTGCGGACACAAAGCACAGTAATTGTACGATTACCAGACTCTCCGCCCATTCATCGTGCATGCCGGAGACTCATTCGTACGCGGGGGAAGCCGGATAGTTCTTCTCGTGCTTATCTGCCCGAATGTGCTTCGTAACGATTTCTAATGGTTTTTGATTCGGTTTCGTGTTCTCTTGTGTTCGTCGGGGATTGAGGCACCTTTTCGGGGGAGATTTCCCTTGATTCGCTGTGATGAAGGCATTACGCTTCTTGCTGAAAGTAATTAACATTACGCCCCCGCACCTCTGGCCACACTCTATCTCTCTCTTCCACTCAGGTGAGAGTGCGTGTGTCGCTGTGATTGAAATCGAATTGAAGACGTTTGATCTTTTATCGGTGTTCTGCTGGTGACCTTTTGTGGCGCATTTGTCTAGGACGGCCTTTCATCAGCCGGGCAGGTTTGGGCTAAAGGGAGAAATTAATGAAAAAAAAAAATCGGGAAACAGGGAGATGATTGACAGGCGATGACGCCTTCTGAATTTGATTCTGCTTGTTCCTAATTAAGTTGTGATGTGATCGTGGAAAAGAAAGCGAGTAGAGGCGCAGGCCTGCGGGTCAGTGACTTGTAAGTTTAGACAATCGATGGGTCGATCGGTTTGGGATGACGAGGCATTTATCGGATGTGATATGTGGGGAGAGTGATGACAGTGAACTCAGTCTTCTACAGTGTTTTTTTTTTAACGGTGGTCCAACCATAATGCACGATATTAATTGTGAGTCACACCTTAACGTCAAGTTTTTTTGCCCAACTTAAAATTATATCTTTGCTTCAGTGTTTGACAAATTCTACCATGACAGGTATCTACCCAATTGAGCAGCGCGTTAAGTTCGTTGAAGCCTTTTGCGAAAATGGGCGTTCGTCATTTTTTTGGTCGGTATAATTGACCAAATTTGTCCACAGTGAGCAAACCGGGTCTGTAGGAAATGTCAAAACAACAGTGCATGCTGGCCCAGTTTGTTCTGCAGAAAACATTGCTGTTGTTCGCGATAGTGTGAAAAAAGGGCCGTCAACCTCGACTCATCAGTGTGCCCAACAATTGAACAAAACTCAAGGACATCACCGATGCGAGTTTTGAATAATGATTTGAATGTACACGCTTGCAAGGTTCAATTGACTCGAAAAGTGTAGCCTACTGACAATTTCAAGCATAGTCAATACGAAACAATGGCTCTTATGCGCCATTGTGCCCTTACAATTTGATTTGAAATAATGAAGTATTTGATAGATTCTTTACCATTCGTTGACAGACCCCGTGAATTACGGCCAGTAATACACTGCCCAATGGGCAATATTATTCGTTATCAGTTCAAAAGGCGAATGCAGACTTTATTAGAGTAAGCACTACAAATGTGCATAATCCCTTGTGCTGTTCTCCATGACATAACCGGCAGCAACGGAAAAACAGAGATAATGGAGGAAAGAGATGTCCAACCATTGGGTGGTGTGCAGTGCATCTACCATTTAAGTGGTAATTCTACCACTTTTTGCAATTTTGAAAAACCTACCAACCTCAACTCTAAATTTACCACATTTTGCCCACTGCTCATCATATTCCTAGCATTGTTCTGATTTGTATTAAGATTCGAGAAAAATTTGGTCTGTTAGAGGCTTAAATTTAAATTTTAAAATACCGAGATCCAAAAAGGTTGTAGCTTGAATAATGCCACCAGTTATGGGACTTATCAGATTTGTTCCCGCAAAACATAGTGAATATTGAAGATCTTAATGTATAGTGGAATGAACAATAATAGAAACAACTGATGATGACAATGTGCCTTAATGGATTTTATTTCGAATTATTGAAGATGGAATAGAAAACTATACCTACAATGTCAGCAATGTGTTGCATCCAATATGTTGCAAATTTGTTGTTTACGGTACCTTGTGTCGAGTCATAAGGATACCAAGTATGCATGAATGGATACAGAAAATTATTCAGTAAAATAGACCGACCTACAAAATGGTGCCGACCAAATACCGGGGCCAAGACCGGGGTACTTGCTTTTAATTTTTGGTTTGTGTCGGGTTATTTCTTATTTTGCTTTTGAAGTAATTTTAAATGCCCTACAGCCACAAATGTATCAAATGCCATAAGGTCCACTACGAAAAACATTGCTAAAGGATGATAACCAAATCAAAGGTCTGGCCATGAAAAGCCCGTTCAAATCAGCTGCAGAGATTATGGTTGAATTAAACTTACAAGTCTAATCCCCAATAATACAAAAAAGACTTGAAGAACAAAATTTCTTCGACAGATGTACTAGAGTAGGCAGATTAAGCCCAGAGTAGCGCCGATCCTAACCAAAAGCACAGAATAAGCCATCTTAGTTTCGCAGGCCACTTAAGTTTTAAAAAGCAGAAGAAAAAGAAAATATTGATTAGTCCGGTGAGACAAAAGTGAATTTGGATTGATCTGATGGTCAAAGGGAGATATGGCATCAAAAACATGCATCATACAGACCTCAGCGTTTTGGAATGGAATCTACTGAACATATTCGGTGGTCCTATTGTTCTGTCCGTAGTTGCACATTTTCATTCATATTCATATAGCATCGTGAAATAAGTAAGTGAAATAACATGGAAACCTTTTTTGTCCTTAAACCCAGTTACCACCTAACGACACTAGATCAGAACGGCATTCCAAGTTGGTTAGCTAACAATGCATATCGCAAATTTCTGACTTGTCGAGAACTTAGTTCCTCCTGGAATACAACTGAAATAATATCTCCGCGGTGTGTGGTGGATAGGTACACTCGACCAGGAGTGTTAACGTGTGATCACATTAAACGAGTGTCAAAAATCCTAGAATTGGAATACGACTTGACACGGCAGGAACATGCATGTTCTCCAGAATTATTCCACTACCACTGTTCAAAAATACTGGGACCGCTCTTCTCCTTCAATCGGTCCTGCTCTCCACCAATGTTTATCTGAACAGTTGAATACTTTGTGTAGCTCTTGCCGACCGACGACGTGTCCACCCCTCATGTCTGGTTGAGCTCCACTATTTTGTGCCAGCATGGTCAGCGAAGTTTAGTTGGGTTGTGTGGTTTATTTTCCTGTCAACAGGTACCCCGCTTATTATAATAATATAATATAATAATATGGGTGGCGCGACAGTCCGAGGTGGACCTGGGCCTAGCTTCTCAGCAACCACTCGTGTTGTGCGTGCTATTGTTCTTTCACGCGTGGAAGGGACCTACAGTTTAATGCCGACTCCAAACGGCGAATTTGAGAAGCTTTTTCTACTCTAGGAATACTCTTTGAGCATTTTCAGTGACTCGAAAAAGGTGGAGCCGCGAATTATGATAGGTGGGAAATTCGGGTTTCGAACCTGGCCACCTTTGCGTAGGAGTCGACGCACTTACCCACTATGCCACGGCGGATACACCGCTTATTACCAAGGGAAAAAGCAGATAGAAAGCAGACCTTCATTCCGCCTTGGATTTCGTGTTCCTCTGACAGCCTTCCTCTGTGCAGGATTTGCATCCGCCGTTTGCAGACTCAGCCTAGTTTCCTCAGAGTCCACGAAGAGCAACATACACCAACGCCAACGTGATGCGATTGCTTTGTCGCTGAGTCATCAAAGAGGTAGCCGAAACCACCTTAGGTTACCTACCATCTCCAACGGGAAACCGAGGGTATGATGACTAGCGTGAGCAGGAGAAAAGTGCAACTGACGAGGCATACCAAAGGGCACTGAAACGAAAAACTAGAGCATGGCAGGAGGAGTGCTGGGCTAGAACAAGGGAGGCGAAAAGCGTTCTACGCCTGAAGAAAAGGTCTCTCGCAACCTCCCAGCTCAAGGATATCGAAGAATCCAGGTACATACAGAAAATACGGACCTTTTATTAAAAACCAAAGGTCTTGCCGCTGGCACCCAGACTCTTCGAAACAGTGAGCGGACCTTGTTACTGACCCGCAAGGAATAGTGGATGTATGTAAGCCGCGCTCCAACAGCTACTTAACGGGCCTGAACAGGGGACATTGATAAGGAATCAAGAAATCCCAACTCCAGGCAACGCAATAGTCCTCCCACTTAGCTTTGAAGAAGTTGACAGCTATTAAAAGGCTGAAGAACAACAAAGCCATAGACTCTGATGGCTTACAATCAGATCCCTTCAAGGCCGGTGGCGATGTTCTGGTAAGGAGCATCCAGCAGATCATCTGGAGAATTTGGGAAGACGAAATTATGCCTGACGACTGGAATATCAGCTCCATATGCTCCATACACAAAATAGACGATCCTTCCTCTTGCAACAACTATAGAGGCATATCTCTGCTCAACGTCGCCTTCAATATCCTATCCAGAGTACTGTGTGAACGTCTAAAACTTTTTTGCACCGAACTAATCGGCAGTTAGCAGTGCGGCTTATGGTCCGACAAATCGACTAAAGTCCAAATGTTCACACTGAGGCAAATCCTGGAGAATGCCAGCTAGTCCTAAATCGATACGATACACCTTCTTATAGATTTTGAAGCCACATACGACAGCATTCATCGCAAGGAGCTATTCGATTCGATGGCCGATTTCGAGATCCCGAAAAATTGTATCTGGTTTTGTCGCACCACGCTAAAACATACGTGATGCACCGTGCAGTTCGGCTCGAGGACTTCCGAGCCGTTTGAAACATTCACCGGATATTGGCAAGGAGATGCGCTGGCGTGTGATTTCTTCAATTTGGTACTGGAGAATATAGTGCGGCGGGCAGCTGTAAACACGGAAGGCACTATCTTCTACAAGTCAGTCCAACTGTTGGGATATGCAGACGACATCGACATCGTCGCGCGTTCTTAAAGTAACGAATTGAAAGCATTTACGGCAATTGAAGAAGAGGCGAAGCGAGCTGGTCTTAAGGTTAATGAGGATAAAACGAAGTATATGCTGTCGACCAAAAAACCATCCGTCACACACCACCTAGGACAAAATATTACAATCGACACCTACAATTTGCAGGAGGTAAAGGAGTTTGTCTACTTTGGGGCAAACGTGAGCTCCACGAACGACATCACAGTGGAGAACCAACGTAGATCCGCCTTTGGCAACCGGTGTTACTTAGATTTGTCAAAAAAACTGACTCGAAGGACTAAGATTATGCTCTACAAGACTCTTATTTTGCCACTCCAGCTTTATGGAGCGGAAAGCTGGAGGATAAGCAAAACTGCGGAGCTGATACTTGGTGCCTTCGAAAGAAAAATTCTACTTCGGATACATGATCCCGTCTGCGAGGAAGGCAAATGGAGGAGAAGACACAACCGCGAACGCTACAAGCTGTACCAGGATGTGGATGTAGTCTGGAAGGCAAAAATCCGTCAATTGCACTGACTCGGCCACATCGAACGCATGGACAACAATGCTCCGGCTAAGAGGGTCTTAGAGTCCGAGCCTCCTGGTTCAAGGGGGAGAGGAAGACCGGATATCCGGTATAAAGACCAAGTAATCGCGGATGAAAGACAGCTTGGTCTTGATGAGTAGAAGCAGCGTGCCCAGGACCGTTAACGATGGAGGGCAGCTTCAGCTCAGGCTCGGACCCTACATGGGTCGCCAGCCTGCTAAGTAAGTAAGTAGTTTCCTCAGTAACCACTCGAATTATGCGATCTTTCAAGAGTGGATGGGCGCTCAAACTTTATAAAGATTCCGGGCGAGTCTTTCTAGGCTTTCTCTGAACTGTGGGTGACTAGAGAACGAGGAGTCCTGAATTATGAAATGCAATAGACGCTAACACCTGTGAGCATGAGAGTCGAAAAACCTACATACTACGTCAGTTGAATGCGTTTTCGAAATCAATGGGCAGTAAACGAAAGGGGATATTTATATTCAAAACAATCTTCGAAAATTTCTCGAGATGTGTTGTTGTGTGTTCTACAGAAACCTGTTTGACTTCAAGTATTCCCTCGAGGTGTTGGTTTCAGCATCTTTTTTGCTGCAGCAGATTAACTACACTGCATTTGGTTACAATTTTTTGTGTAATTGCCAATCATCCCTCATCCTCTCGGTCCGAACAGGCTTACGACTCCTTTGTGAAACAATCTCCTCCCACTCCTCCAGAACCCCAGACCTTCCCACACTTCCAACTCCAGAGAGACACAAGAAGAAGCTTCCAGACTTAGGCCTTCCTTGTAAATCAACCTCCTGCCCCTCCTCTAGAACTCGGAAACTTCCCACACTTACAACTCCAGAGGGACACAAGACATCTCTTCACCTCCTCCCACTCCTCTAGAATCCCAGAGCTTCCCAGACTTCCATCTCCAGAGGGACACAAGACATCTCTTCACCTCCGACTCGACGATGTGTGTGCTTGTTGCTTGCGGAGAACACACAACAAAGTTCAGTTGACAAACACAACTGTCACCGCCCCTTAAGACATCTCTCCACTCGACTGATTGAAAGAAACCCTTTCCCTCCCTCCCCAAGCCCAGTGTTCCATCAAAGAAGCCCTCTCATCTAAATCGAATTCAATCGAAATCTCTAGATCTACTTCATTTCCCCATTCAGTCCCCAGCGCATCCATCTCCGGTGTCTGTCTCCACAAAAAAAGGGACGACGACAACATGAAGAAGAAGAAGAAGAAGACGCAAAGTTTCGAATTTCATCAACCAAACTCGAGCGAAACTATCACTTTTCTGGTCCATCGACCAGCAATTTAATTTCCAATCAAGGACACAGTCAACTCTCTCTTCGGCTCCACGGACCGAAAATCGAAACAAAATACACTCGCTCTCAGTCCAGCTCGCTAAGGACACAACTTATCATCGTCACCAACGTCGTCGTCACTTCGGTGTCACCAGATGGACGCTAGGCGAGGCAATAGACCATGGAGATGGGGGACTTGTTAAGAGCACAGAATCTTCTCTCAAAATCGGACTCGTGTATGTGTGTGTGTGTGTGAGAGAGTGAAGTTGCCACTCGACTGATTGCAGATTCACTTCTCGGACACAGAATGACACAATCTTGACTCGGCCCATCGGCAACCGAGTGGCATCCCAATTCGAGGGGAAAGTTAAGACGTCACTTGTCGTGCAGGACATGGACGAGGAGAACGAGAGAGAGAGAGAGAGAGACGGAGAGGGAAACCTGATACAGCGGGGCTGTAAATTGGAGCCATTATGTGGTTCCAAGTGGTTCCGGTTAGTGAGCAAGCGAGCGAATCATGTTTTGTGTCTTAAGTGAAATGTGGTTAATTTGATTCGGCTTAAGACATCACTTCCAGGCGATTAGACCTACACGCAGTAATTAGAAGCTTCGTGGTGCTGGGCGGCCTCAACTCGGTGCGGTGCCGATGTGCTGGTGGCAGTGCTGGATTAGAAACGTGCGGCTGTGTGTGGGAACAGGAACACTAATTGGAGAGAAATAATATCTCTGGTTGCAGTCAGTCGAGTGACTGTGCGGCCGGAGAAGTCGTTGGACGGACCACAACATGGGCTTCCTCAAGCTCCACCGCTCAAAATCAATTTGCACTGCACAACGTAATCCTTGCGACAAGGGCCACACAGCCACACGCAGTTTTCCAATTTGTCGCACCGCACCGAAGGGCATTCACTGTATGCGGTCGCACCAGATTTCACCGAACTCGAAAACCCACATCCGCCCACGACGCGATTTGCATAAAAGTCCACCAAGCTCGCGAACAATGTTTGCCAGGCACACATACTCCACACACACGAGCGCTAGCCAGCAGCTGAGGTCCTTATCTAATAAATCCTCAGCTGAAGAGGCATAAATTAATCTGAAGGGAAAACAAAAACTCCAGCACTCCTACGCTGCCACTGCCACTGCCGCTGCGCGCTGTTCCGCTCGGATGAAGGAGTGTCGTTGCCTTGTTCCACCGGCGATATAAGTCACTCACCAGCACGCGAACACGAATCTCTATTCAATCTGCTGAAATTGCTATTCGGCGAGTGTGCTCGGGCGAAAAAATAAACCAAAACCGCAGCGGCTGAGGATGGGGAAAATGAAGTAGCGACGGAGTCGTGGGTTGGCAGCGCTGACTGACGTGAGGCCGCCGCAATGGAAATCAACTCAAGTTTGTTTTCGTGGAATCCTCCGTCTGAGACTCTCATCTAGGACCAAGTGGGAGTCTGCTTGATAGATGCAGTCCACCTCCGCAGTCAGCACAAAGTCAAGATGTACTCAAATGACCGCCGCGTGGTGGACGCATTTCATGAATCACATCAGATGCGCGTATTGATGCCAGATCGGGTTCACTGATCTCCTTGCTTGGTGAGCCACAAAGCGAGGACTAAATGATATCATTCCGGAGTAAATGCTTTGTTTCATGAGGGAATTCTGTGAGGTGTTCCAAGACTTCTTCTCTCTAGGAACAATTATCCTGAAGGACAGTGGAGAATGGAAAACGAGGTCATTGAGCGCTCTTCGTTGATAGAGCGATTATGCGGTAAAATTAAAGCCCACTGGTTGAGGTGAACAATAATACTCCATTTATTTGCAACATAAGATAATGAGATGTAGACTTGTCAGGCATACGACCCATCGTGGGTCAGAGCCTGAGCTAAAGCTGCCGTTAACGGTCCTGTGCTCATCAAATCCAAGCTGTCTTGCGTCCGCGATTACTTGGTATTATACCAGAGATCCGGTCTTTCTCTCCTTCTCGAACCAGGAGGTTTTCGGATTCGAAAACCCTCTTAGCTGGAGCGTTGGAATCCATGTACTCGGTGCGGCTGAGCCAGTGCAGTCAACAGATGTTTGCCTTCTGGACTACATTCACATTCTGGTACAGAATGTAGAGTCCACGGTTGTGTCTTCTCCTCCATTCGCCTTAATCGTAGATGGGATCATATATCCGACGGGGCCATATACCCGACGTTTAAGCACACAAATTATTACCAGGCTATATTTAACACCAGTCACATTAGCCGCAGGTTTTTTTCAAAACACAATATGAAGTTAACTTGGTTTATCTATCTATCTCACAAACTTCAAAATTTAATAGAGTTTAGACTTTGGACGAGACGCGCAAAATTACAGCAAAAAATTGTATTTATTGTTTCTAGCTTATGTTCTTCAGTTAACTATGCAACCTTATATAAAGTTCCAATCCCAGTCCGACCGAAAACATGAACTTTTGTCATGTATTAGAGCTTTGTACAGATCCATTTTACACAATCTTGGTAAATCGTGATTGTATAGTCTTTGTTTATATTGGGGCTAGGGGTGAACTTTCTAATAACTCTAAGCAATTTTAGTAAGTGCACCATAATAACCGAAAAAATCGAGCCAAATCGGAATATCCTTCCATACGATCGGCAAATAGATGTGTTTTGATCCTTAAAATATCACCTGAACTTCAAGCCGGTCCTTCCCAGGAGGAAACTATGCATTTTGAGGCGGAAATTGACAATAGTGATAGTGACTTTCAATGTGACTTGAATGCGCCAAAACTATTCAACCAAGATGATTTAAATGGCCTTATCAGAGATCTCGGACTGTCTTACCATCTTACCGCGTTTAGGAGGCAGAAAACTGCTGCTTTGGTTTTGGACAAAATTAAATATGTGGAACACAACTGGCTTATGTGTGTTGATTTAAAAATGGTAAACTTTCTTTTAGGCCAACAAGGTGGTTATACAAAGTATCCCTGTTCTCATTGCTTGTGGGATAGAAGAGCTAAAAAGCAACATTGGATTAAAAAAGATTAGCCCCCTCAAGGAGAACAAAACATGATAAGCCCAACTTAAGTATCAAGGAATCGCATAATGTTGCCTCCGTTCCATATGAAACTAGGACTTTAAAACAATTTGCAGAAGAAATAAAAGCGGGAATTTTTGACGGGCCACAAATAAGGTCATTAATAGAACACTCAAATTTTATGAAAACTATGACAAATATTAAGAAAAAGGCATGGAATGAGTTTGTTTGGCTGGTACAAAATTATTTGGGAAAAAAGGAAAAGTTCGGACTTTTCTCAACACGTCAAAGAACTAATGAGTCACTTTCATAACATGACCATCCAGTTACACTTTCTTCACTACCACTTAGACTATTTTCCCGCTAATCTTGGGGATCTAAGTGAAGAACATTGCGAGCGATTCCTCCAGGACCTTCGTACCATGGAGTAACGCTGTCAGGACTCACGGGAACGCTCACATGAAGGCTGACTATTTTTGGAGCATTCAGAATAGCTCTCTGCCTTCAGCTTCAGCAAGAAAATCGAAAAAAGAAAGTTTATCCCACTTAAAATTAAATAAATTGAAATCATCTCCAAATATAGTGCATTTCTTTCGAAGGCACCAAGAATCAGCTCCGCAGTTTTGCTTAGCGTCCATTTTCGGCTTCATACAGCAGGACTGACAGAATAAGAGTTTTTTTAGAGCTTCATTTTGGTCCTTCGAGTCAGGACATTTGAGCCCAGTTGTTTTGACGGACCGATGTAGCATCCGTTGCCAAGGAAGATCCTACGTCGGATATCCACAGTGATGTCGTTCGTGGAATTAACGTTTGCTCCAAGGTAGACAAACTCTTTTATTACTTCAAAATTGTAGCTGTAGATCGTAATGTTTTGTGGTGCAGAATGTTTGCTGGACGACCGAATGTTTGCCGACGAGTCGAGCTGGATTCTCGTCTTCTTCTATTGCCGTGAAAGCCTTCACTAGGCAAGTTGGGAACGCGCTAAGATGTCGATGTCATCTGCGTATCCCAACGGTTAGACTGACTTGCAGCAGATAGTGCCTTCCGAGTCATCAGGCATCCTATCGCTCCTATCTCAAATTCTACAGATGATCCGGGGCCTGCTCCCTACCAGAATATCGCCACCGGCCTTGAATAACTCCGATGGTAAGTTATCAGAGCCTGTGGCTTTGTTGTTCTTCAGCCCTTCAATGTCTGTGCCGACTTCTTCAAAGCTAGATGGAAGACTACTTAATCGAATGAAGTTGGGATTTCTTGATTCCCTATCACTCTCTCCTGGTCAGGCCCGTCTGTTGAAAGTGCTGCTTAAATACATCCACTATCCCTTGCGGGTCAGAAACAAGGTTAGCTGCAGTGTTTGGAAGACCCTAGGTGCCATTCCTAAAGCAAGTGGCAAATCCTTTGGCTTTCTTTAAAAGGTTCGTATTTTCTTCTTGTCCCCACATTCTTCAATATCCTTGAGCTAGCGAGAGTAGTTTCATCTCATTCTGTCTTCTAGCCCTCTTGTGTTGTTCTTCTTTTCTGTTGTTGGTATGCATCGTCAGTTGCACTCAGTCTGTGACCAAAAAGTAAAGTGGAATTTGAATTTAAGAAAATATGTCTTGAAAGTAAGAAATTGAGCTTAGGGATTTCTCAATTTTTTTAAATAATATGGGAGAGAAAGCGTTGAAGAGAAAAAACCGCCCTGGATGGCCATCACCATAAACTGATGAACAACACGTCGTCTGCTGGCATAACTGATCGAAACTCGATGGACCACTTCTTACCAATTTAACAGCCTGACAGGGGAGAGAACGGCGCCAATCGGCTGTGGCCTAGTTGGACCTTTGAGACCATTTCTCCAAAAATTGAAGAACCACGGTATTCTTTTGATTTTGGCGAATTGTTCGCTGATAGCTCATTTCTACTGGCATTTAACAATAGACTCTGTCAACGAACTCCTACTCGGCGTGAAATCTGGAAAGATAGCATCTTCCAAGATAAGATGCCAGCCGCGGTTCATCTCTCAATTAACCAAGCTGATCATATCAATCTTGGTGTACGGCCCAGAAATAGGAACAATTTCAAAAATTATTGATAGTGTCTTTGAAAGAAATGTCCTTGCAATCCTTGATCTCGTCTGCGAGAACTACAGCTATTCTACAGCTACATACGTCTAGCAAGGCGTCTAGGGGAATTGCCTATGCCCCTGTGTACATCGCTTGCATTACTTAACCTGAGGAGTCTTCGATTCTGAGCCTGCATGACACAATAAACTCACATAAAAAGCGAAGGGCCAACTTGGTGTGCGTGTCTGGCGACTTCTAACTAGGGATCGGCTAGCTGGAAGCTTGCTCTACCCGCGCTGTTGTGTCACCCAAGAAACAAATAACTCGTCTGGCTATTTCTTAGACTCTACGAATGTACCGCTTCGAAGCCCGATATGAAGAATCTTCCGGAAATCTATCGGAAATCGCATATATTATTTTATCGGGATAGAAGTCCTTTGCAATCGATGAAATAGATTTAGAAGAACAAATAGAGCTAAAACATATTCTTTCACCTTTCATCTTTAGCTTAGAACTGTCGCACTGAGATGAGTACTTTTCTACCAAATCACTAGAGTGCTTCTGTTGTTGGTCAGAGCCTCGAGAACGATTATTCCATGCTCGATACCAACGATGTCACAACGTTACGTGACGGCGCAAAGTGTTGTCCCTAATATCCTATGTAACACGATAGGCTTCTATAATTTGTCACCGATTTGCGATACATCAAAGAAAATTCCCTCTACAGAGAGCAAAGGATGATCTGTACAAGAGTAAGACTCAATGCAAGTTAGTCTTGATGACTAGATGCTGAGAGGTGTAGACAGCAACTTTAGTTCCTCCCTAGATCCCCTATGAATCGCTGGCCTGAACAGTAAGTAACTAAACCTTATACCCATATCGCAACGGTTCGTTCAGGCTTTGACATTTTTTGTAGGATACATGTTTTTTTTAATTACTTTATTTGAATAATTCATAACGTACTAAAATTTTTGGTTTTTATTAATTCAATTATAATTTTATTAAAATGATTTCATTTATAAAAACAGATTTTTATAATTGATTTCTGACATAAGGTCTTACTGTACAGGCGTACTTAAAAAGAAGAAGGAAGGAATGTATTAATGACATTTAGTGGTACACTAAAAATAAAAGTGTGGATTGCTAAGAAGGACACTAAGGTCCAACATAAATTCTAGACAAAAATGCTTAAGACTAGTTAGACGTACATTGTTACTACTTCTAACTTACTGGCAAAAGGCGGGCACTCTAAGCTAAACTTAACCTTATTCTGTGTCCTTCGACCTAACCCAACAATGAATATATATGACATCAATGAATGTTTACATGTACAGCTTAATATTAAGAAGGTTATAGGAAAAAACTTAATTACTGAACTGTTTTACTTAAAACTTATATACTACTTATATACTTAAAATAACCTAAAACTAACTTAACTAAACTTACAAACACACATATATATTAAAAACTACCTTAAAACTACCCTAAGATTTATAACTCTAGGTTGCAGCTAATGGATTTGCATCTAATCCGACAGACACCGACTGCACCCCATAAGGGGGAACGCACTACCCTTTCTACCCCGGGTCTAAAGGGTTCGACGCTGGTGTTCCCTCTTTGCCCAGCCACCAGAAATGTTGGTGCATCCCGAATGTGTCGGCTGGGTACCGCTGTACTGAACCGGCGGAGACCCTCTTCAACTCGTTGTGCGACGGAACGGTCATGGTTGAGTCGCCCATCCACAATTGATCTGGCTATGTGAAAAATGAGTGCTACCGCATTCATATCTTGTAAAAGGCCGTAATCATCTTAAGGGAGAAAGGCTTCTGGGGGAACGAAGCCACTGTGGCGCACCCTTTCGTGGTATTCTGGATTGGGGTAGTAAGAGCCTGAAATCAAGTTATTGGACGAGTTCATCGCTCTAGCAGTATGACCTCGAATCAACTTCAACAGGAAATTGTCCACTCTTGTCAGGTTTGCCCTGTTGTATAGGAGCCCATTGGAATAGAATTTTATGTACTGGGACTCTGGAGTTCTATAAATGCGAAGGCAAACCCTAAGACAAGCCCTCTAAAACAACCGAATCTTTTCGATTAAACTTGCACTCATTTCGAATCACACGGGACAGCCATAGGTGAGCATTGGCCGAATGAGGGCCATGTAGCACATAACCTTCACCCTCGCATCGAGTTGACTATTGTAAAACAGTATCATTGTAAGGCCAAAAGCGTATCGGTCCTTGGCCAGAGCAGCATCTACATGTTTGTTAAAATATAGATACTGGTCTAGCTAGATCCCCAGGTATCTGACTACAGTCCCTTGCGCCAGTGGTTCCCCGTGTCGTCCAACGATTGAGAACTTTCTCCAATTCTTTTTCGTGTCCGCCGAGGCCTTATACAACGGCATCCTGAAGAGAATAGTTTCCGTTGAGTAACAACTTCCAGTCATCGCAACTTCTCATGAATGAATCGAAGTCACCCTGCGTGAGAGTGCTGATTTCCTCGTTCTTTTTGCCTGATCTGTACACGATCAAGTCATCGGCATACGCAATTGCATGAGGAAGAGAACTTATCAGATCGCTCAAGTAAATGTTGAACAGGATCGGCGAATTAACAGCACCCTATTGGAGACCATTTTTTTTACCTCTAATATACCTGTGGAGGTCACGTTGCCATTCTAGACTACGAACCGTCTACCGGTAAGCATGTTACACAGTAGGTACAGCAGTGGTTTGCTAATGCCTAGCCGATTGAGCTTGTAGAAAAGTCCTTCTAACCATACGGTGTCAAAGGCCTTTTCCAGATCAATCAAGCAGGTACCCGTACGTTATTTCTGGCCTTTGCTCCATTGGATATCCGACACCACTTGCCTGGTCCAATTGAATTAAATACATGTCAATCTCTTCGTTTGACAAGTTTCTATTGGCCGGTATGTGGAGCGCGTTCGAAGAGAGTGCTCCTGTCATTTGTCTGGAGAAGCGTGTCCATCGAGCCTTATTGTAATTGTAAGGGTACATTTGAACAAACTCTCCTAACGCCGCAATATCGTTGGGGATCTGTAGGATACATGTAAATGATGTGTTATGCCTGAATCACAATAGTGCGTTTGCGCTGGCGTTGTCTTTCAACGCACACAATTCAATAGCTGTGGACAAAATACACAAATACACTAGTTCGTTAGTGAAAAAAGAGAGAGATGAGAGGATCGTAATAAAACGTAAATCGTAAGTTCAACGTGCGATGTGTGTGTCATTGTTGAACACGTTGGATGTTTTTTGACAGAAGGGTGCGCTGTGAGAGGGATTTTCTTTCGATTTGAGAGCATTTTGTGTCAACTTTCATTTGAGAAATGAAAACACCGGATTAAAAATAATTTAACAACAAAAGTCACTTCAAATGAGTGTATGCAGAAAGGGAGCAATATTTATCATCTGGTAGATGAGAGAGAGAACAGCTGATAAATTGAGCAATCATTTCAACGCAGTGCGTCATCGCACTCTCTTCGTAACATGTAGTCGGCTGGCGCAACGTACTATTGTGTTTCAGGCATTAAAGCCGAAATGGGAGGGTCGGGCATTGTAATATGGTAAGAGCAGCACAAATTTTTAGGTAGTGCCGCTCTCCAGTCTCTCAGCCTTTTTTGGCATTTGTGAAAGTTTTTTTGTAAATTTATTTCTCAGTTTGAATTTTTTAGAGTAAGTGCGTCGTCTTCTACACAACAGAACCTCGCTGACTGGGTTCGATTCCCGGTACGACCAATACGGCCCCACTTCTTTCGAGTCACTGACAATGCTCAATGAGTAATATCTGTCTAGAAAAAGCTTCTCAAACTTGGCCGTTGGGAATCGCCATAAAAATGTACGTCCTTCCATTCGTGAGAAAACAAAAGCAATCACAGAACGAGTGGTTGCTGTAGAAGCTAGGCGCTGGCGCTCTACGGAATGTACGATGCTAGAACTTCTTGAACCCTAGTTGCCGTAGGCTTGGTTACTTACTTGGGGTTTTTCAGGAAGATCAAAGAAAGAAAACAAAGCAACTTCATTTTTTTATATAATTATTTATTTTCATTTATTTTCTTAGAACAATTTCTATTTAGATTTTTTACACAACAATAATAAAATATAATCCATCACGATTTGTTTTTCTTGTCTACACATAAATTCATATATAAGGCAACTAAATATTTACAAAATTCCACAAGCTTATAGTAAACAAAAAGAACTAAATTAAACAATAAAATAAATGTTTTTAGATATTTTCTTCTCTTACAGAGACTAGACAAACAAATAGATACTCTTCACTCTAAATAGCGGGTGGAAGTGGGGGCTGGCCGCCTCATCCTAAATACATACATTTGTGGAAGAACTGCATTTTTTTCACAAACTATTGCAAAACGGTTCACGAACTCTTAATCGACTGGAAGGCAAGATTTTGTTGTCTTGTTGGCTGGGTCGGCTTCAACAAAAATTGACATCCTACTTAATAAATACGAATTTATTTACCTATGTACACAATTGAATTTGTTTTGTTTTCTTTTCTTTTTAATCTTATACTCTTAAATCACAGATAAATTATTTATGTTAGTTTTTAACTAACCTTTTATCTTAGAGGAGAAAATATATATATATTTTTTTTTGTGTTTTTGTTTTGTTTTTTTTTTGTTGTAAGTTTTAGGCTATGTGACAGTTTATAATACATTTCCGATAGAGTTTCACTTGTCGAGACGAAGGACGGCGGTGTACCGTCATTCACAGCGGCTGTGCATTGGCGGGTCGAAGGGAGTTCAACAATCACCTGGGACGGCAGAAGCTGAAGTAGGGAAACAAATTACAGTGCAGCGAGTAGAAGCGTTTTGGATCGGTTTTCAGGTCAAACCCGTCGACCTTGACGACATTCCATTCGTTCTTCATTCGCGCATAGCTGAACGACACCTGATCGTGAAACGTATCCGGCCTGATGAACTCCATCGGCTCCAAGTGCGAGTGAAAATTGTCCACAACCGTCAGGGGGACCTTAAGCAGGTGTTCTGTTGATGCGAAAGAAAAAAAAACGAAATCAATAAATGAACAACACAAAGAAGGACAAGATAAAGTACTCACCGATAATGAATCCCATTGTAACATCGTCAGGGAATCGTATCTTATCGCCGATACTAATGAACTTGCCGCCACCGGCGATCGGTAGCATCTTCAGTGTGAGGGCCCGGCTCAGACAGAAGCCTGCGCCGCCGGTCGCAAACCAAAATGTGATCTTCTTGTTCATCGGCACGGTTGAGTTCTTCTGCAAGAAACAAGGAGAACAAAAATAATGAGAAATCGAATAAAAATGGGTGTAGAGGGTACGAAATTAGTTTTTTGATTAAAAAATTGTTGTTTTTCTTTTTTTTGTATTTCTTGCTCGTAAGACCTCCTTTTCGGGTCTTGGCTGATTGCACGAGGAAGGGAGCTGGAGCTGAGGGATTAATTGAGCAGAAGATCATGCGATCGGAGATTTGCATTTTGGGGCGCAGAAAAAACCGCAAAGTGGTTGGCTGATTGGGCCTAATGGACGGTGGTGGTGTGCAGTGTGGACGAGAATACAGGTGACAGGAGCGGAGTTGTTGTGTTCATTTGGGGAGGGGCGCCTTAATTGGTGATTGTGTGAATTGGATAATGTTTCTGGAGAGGAAAGGGGGAAGGGTAGGTCAAGTAGAACAAAATGGTCCTTAGGATTCGTCACATTCCGTCGCCGGAAGGCAAACAAGAGCTCGAGCACTGGAGTCGTTGTTGGCTTACACAGAGGACCAAGTGAGTAATTTGATGAACGCGATCTTGTGCCGAGAAGACTTATTATGAGGCGGTTCTTAAAACTAGATTCAGAAGGACGCCGACTATCCGTCCAAGTTCAAGTTGGCTTCATGTCTTCAGGGACAATTCGGGCCCCAAAGTGGTTCACTTAGACACGTTGGTCGGAACCATGGCCCTACGGTCGTCGGGCCACCATTTATCCACCTTTCTACTTAAGGGACCATCCGTCTGTTCGATGTGTCTTTGGCAGCTCTATAGATCGCAGCACCCGTTTTCAGTCAAACTGCAGACCTAGTCGGATAATGGCTCCATGCGAGTCAAACATGAACAGGACGGGTGGTAGTCCTGATTAACTCCGTTTCTTTATGGAACGCCACACCTTACAAACATCCCGCGAGTTTGCAATTTGGGCTTAAGACACAGCCACCCACATTTCTACATGAGGGGAAGCCACACATTCGGTTTGAATTTATGTTTTAACAGACCTTGACACTTCGTGGTACAAGAATAGAGTCTCTGGTCGAGCTTCACAAGCAGCGAGAGGCTTTTTTAAAAAGAAGGACTGGTGACCCAACGTTCTATTTACTCAACGCATCTTAAAATCTTGCTTCAAATTCCTACTCCTTTCCATTTCTGACGTCTATGCACACAGTCTGAGGGTACTTTCAGTCGTTCTATAGTTCAACTCACTATCCATCCAATCACTCACCGCTGCCAGGTGTCCTACGTCGCAGTACAGTAGGTAAACATACAGGACTTGTTCCCAGTCCTCTGAGCTATGCAACGCCCTTTCTCAAAAGGCTGGATTCCTCAATGAAACACAAGGGGACGACCGAACACCCAGTATCATCGCGACGCCTGAGGTAAAAGGTGTCGCAAAATTAATCATCCTATCGGAAGTTGTTATGAATTTTGCAATTGGCGTCGTACGTTAATAATATTTGACATTTTTAAATTAGACAGCCGCTGACAGGCAACGGAGCGCTATAATCCGCGAGCTTGGAAGATTGTGTGGAATTTTTTGTTCGAATCGTGAATTTCGACGTCGATTTCCTAATCGTGTCGCCCCAACTGGGCGAACATTCCAGCGCTTAGCTAGTAGAGACAAACAGTGGAACCAAAGAAGACCATGGAGGACATGGCCGCCACCAGACTGTTCGCTCGGCCACGGAAAATCTTGCGGAAAGTCATGAAAAATGCGATAAAACGGGTGCAAATATGTATCAACCTAGTGGCAGTCATTTGATGGATATCATATTTTTCACTGAACAGCCAAATACTTGAAGGTTCAAGTAAAGATTTCCATCACTCAAAATCAAAATCATTTTTTTCATTTAATGAAAAAGTCAGTCACTTGAGCCAGTGTCTCGGGACTCTACATTGGACAGAGATCGATTACAGAGAAAAGCGCTTAAAGACACGTGTCCTGTCAGTAAATAGGAACTTTCTTAACGTGCTGGTGCCTCTTCTTATTTTTCTTTGTGTGGCGCTGTAATCCGGGGTGAATCAGAGCGACAACCAACAAGCTTCTCTAGATAAAGCGATCTCTGGGTAGCTGCCTCCGCTGCGTGTATCAAGAACTCCTTATCAACTAGTGTGCGCCACATTACACGCGGTGGTCCTCTGTCACGTTGCCGCCAAGATTGGGAGTTGAAGACTGTTCGGGACGGAAGTAAGTTTCCATACGCATTGTATGTCCTAACCATCTTAGGCGTTGGATTGAAGGGCGCCTGACTAGGCTCAAGTTTCTACACAGCTCGTAGAGTTCGTGGTTGAAGCTTCTCTTCCAGGTACTATAATCGCAAAAGAACCAATGATCGAGATTTTTTCTCGAAGAGATCAAGGACTTCTTCATCCGCTTTTGAGACTGCCCATGCCTCTGCGCCGTACAACAAGACTGAGATGATCAGTGTCTAATATGTCAGCTTTGTCCCTCAGAGAGACGGCTCTATTGCTCAATTACCTATTGAGTCCAAAGAAGTGGCGTTTTTCAGGAGCCACTGTACATTAAATTCCTGTGCTTTTCACTGCGGAGCCAAGTAGAACATATCTTTGACACTCCCGAATTCATAGCCTCCCATTGAGACACTTGGCCAAAGACGTCGATCTTATATGTGCTCTCTTGAAGACAGTACATAATTCCTTTTCCCTTCGTTCACCCCAGACGCATTTAAGGCCCTTGAAGCGTTCAATGCCAGCACACGCCTCATGGACGGCTGGACGGACCCCAATGTCACAACTGGACGGACTTCTGGGAGACCGTGACTCTTCTGTTGTCAAGCCGCCTCGAAAATCTACCAAAGACACTTTCTTCATGCATGAGTATGTTGTTCGACCGTTTTCAAAACCCATCCTATCTTATTTGCCACTGGAGCTTTCAAGAGTCAGCTAGGAATGATTTATGATAGGCGAGTTGTAGTCGCCACACGCAAAGCCTTCCGCCGCAAGTGGAAGCAATAAACCTCTCTTTGCCGCCAAGAGTATTCCCTTTCTCGTAACCTCAAGGTCTAGCAGTAGCTTTCCCAAGAGACCAGGAGGGCCACCATAGACACTACACGACAAAGGGCAGGCATGCAAGAAGTGCTGCACGCTATGACAATATGCCCATGTTCGCTGATTACTAAACGCAGCCTTCAAGGACTCCTGCCATAGACATTAGCTCTGTATGTCATATCGTCAGCAAACAGACCAGTATAGCATACCCCACGAGACGAATCCTTGGTCTGCCTTCAATCACGCGTGAGAACACTTCACAATTGGACTGCGACTTTCTGCGGAGGATATCTCTTGATGCGGGGAAGAAATTCACACCTTTTGAGACGATTGGAGGATTGGAGATCCATTGACTCCTTCGGACGGATTGCGGTTTGTCGACAAGACTATCCTTTCATATCAATTGTGGACTCCTCCAGGGCCACGCTTATGCCAACTTTCCGCCCATTGACGTACTAAAACATGTCTCGCCTGCGGCAACGCGCTAAAATGCCCCTCGATCACTTGAAGTAGATCGTCAGTACACGCGTATTGGCAATACTGCGGTGGAGCGTGGGAGCATGGGAGGTGCTCTCCGATATGCCATAATGCTATACGCTTAATTTTGAAGTGCACAAAAAAACGATCATCGGCGCTTAATGATTCATCATCAAATCTTGGCAGCACCGACGACATTTATGACAATTGCTAAGCAATCAGGGGTGTAGTCATGGACGGGGATGGTTGTTCTTTGATGGTCACAATCTTCGTTTTGTGACTGTGTACTTTAAACCACCTACGTGACCATCACTATAAAAGCAAAAACACTTAATAATTATAAAATAAAAAAATGTTCATCAAATGAAAAGAATCGATTACTACACATAAACGCAATGTATAGCAGAGACTCTGGATATACCAAAAATTGCATACTTATGGATGCCAAAACATTGAAAAACTGATCTAATACATCAACCAAACCTGCAGGTGTAAGCCACGTACAGCAACCTAAACAATGAATGAATGAATTCTGGAATGAACACACAGAAATTAATGACTGGAAGCATTGTTTTTATTCGCGCTTATTCCTTAAGCGGAGATAGATATGATGAGTAAGTTAAGCGGATATAGGATTCGTTGTTAGTGTATTTTACATGCAAATCGAAATTTAAGCGTATATACGCTTGCAAAAAAACGCAGCTTTTGTATCCATGTTCGATCATGTCTCAAGGCAGGTATGTTGTGATCTAACCACCGACAAATGTGGACGTACTGGTGAGTCGATACTACAGTCTTCCTAAGCACAGTATTTGTTTCGCAACTGTCTCAAAAGAGGTCCATCGTGTGAACAGCAATATTCTTGGACATGAAGCCCTACTCCGCATTCACTTTTGTGGGAACAGTAACGCTGCCAGATTTCATGGCCACATGAATAACCACCAAACAAGGAAGAGTATCTCTTCAAACCTACTTATCTTCATCAACTGAAGCGAAAGGCGAAAATAGTGCCCAATCAAACGATGGCGCCCCCTTTTTTCGCCTTCCTTCCCCCCAGCACCACCTCCGTCCCTGAACAAATGCACGCAGCACACAAGCGTGCGTCGCGTCAGTCGTGTCCTCCTCTCGTCGTGCGTCGTTTCAACTGTTTATTCTCAATTAATTCCTGGCTACGTTTAACACAATTTTTTCCCTGTTATGCTGGTCAAACATTTCCAAATCGATTAATCATTCTGCGAAGTGATTTAAGCTGACCACGCACAACCGCACGCACACACACTCACACACGGAGCAATGACACGCTCCACCATCCTCACAAGCCCCACCAGCTCCAGCCGCACGGAATCAAGTGCGGTCGACGATGTGGTACATTTAAATTAATCGAAGCGTAAAGCAAACCGTCAAATTGTGGCAGCAGACAATCGAAACTATTTTTCATGTGTACCAACCGCAGCCAGTCCCACACCCAGGCCCAGGCCACCACAAGGGCTCCACCATTCAGTTCGCGGTCATTCGTCGCACATGAGTACCACTGAGTGTGCATCGGCCTTTCTCAAGTCCACGACGCACACACAAAGGGACGGCCTGATTTACTCCCCCAGTCTACCTGTTGCACACGCTGGACGCCAGCTAATTGAAAAGATCAGACAAAGTGACACATGATGTATGACGTGTCATTTGTCAGTTGGCCATTTGGACGCGGAGGTCCTTGCCGACTCCGGAGTCACGCATCGATAATGAGCGATGAAAAATCGAGTCGCCCCATGGAAACCGCGCACTCGCTGAGACCAGCGACCAGAGCAGGCGATTGCATTTCTCCGATCATATCAATTATTAATGGACTCGCGCTTATGGATTATCACGGTTGCGGAGATTAATGGTCGCGTCGGGGAATATGCGCAATTTAAGGAGATCTCGTTCCCAGACGTGAAAGTGAGAACCGGATCCGAGTGATCCTGCTGCCGCGGTGAATTAGAGAGCGGCAGGCTAAGGCGGTGGGAGAGAGGGACGGAGGGAAGCCAGCCCAGGCGATATTGATTCGGTCATAAGTTACGATCAGCGAGAGCGGTGTGAGAGGCCCTAAGTGACGGTGCGAAGTGGCTTTTAGGCGGCACCGGGTGCGCCGGCCGTCAGTGCAGAGTGCAATAATCCGAGACTAATGACACCGAATTTGCGATTGTATCTGAACACAGCCCTGCCAGTACTCGGTTTCGTAATGAATGCAAAAGCGTTTCGAGGACTGTGAGGTGTGATTAAGCGCCGCGGCAATACCGCCAATTGAATGCCGCCGATACGGGGAGTGAGTGTCTTTGGGATGGCGGGGGTTTGCGGTGGGTTCAGTGGTCTGTAGGGCAATTCCGACTGCTAGCAGATCGTATTGACGGAATGCAGGAGCTCATGGGTGAAGAGTGACGAGTTCAAGAAAATTTGATTGACTCTGAAATGTTCGGAGGAAGGACTGTGTTGAGCCAACTGACGACATGATGCTGATGCGTCAAAGTAATGGGTAACAGAAAAACCTGCCTCAAGGCCGCGCAATTGAAGGATATCCTTGCGTCGATTACTCTTCTCGAACAAGAACCCATTGACTCAAGTCTCGAACGTATTAGAGGCGAATTTCTACCACAACCGAACGCTTTCGCGATCCAAAGACGAGTGCCAATGCATGCCAGAGTCGACTCTGATTCACCCCATCGTTGGCCACCCTCTCCTTCACTGAAAAGGGTAGTTTATGTTGCTGGTTAAGTCGATTGAGGAAAGGGATCATTTTATTCCTCGTGCAACATCTCTGAACAAAAGGTAATCTTAGCAGTCTCAAGCTGTGACTCGGCTTTTGGAACTGTTGACAGATCGGCTGGCCAAAGCGACGCGCCAGAAAACTATGAACCTGACTTGCTGCTGTTCTTACAGGATGTCGCCACCTAATCAACCTGGCACCACGTGCAAGCATCTTAAAAAAGGATTATCTCTTAAATGATTCAAAAGCGCGATTGTGTGTGACACTAGTTGGCGAGCATACGAGAAAGCCACCAATGACAAGCAGTGACTTCTGGACAAGATGTCTTTATGAGGAGGAGACTGGAGACATGTCTAAGGACCTGATTGAAACTAGCGACAGTCAGATGACGGCCATATGGAGGCATATCCGTCGACAGTGTATAACGCTGCATAGATCGTGATCGCCTCAAAGCAAACAATTGATCCACGGGGCAAGATAATAGACCTAATTTGTTCCAAGTTCCCTATTAGTCACGTCAACGCCAAACTAAATCCCGGGATAAGTGGAACAAGGAGGAACAAATGTCGGAGACTGGAATGTCGGAGACTGTACCAAAGACAAGAAGTATGAAAGTAAAAGGCAGGTTTGCCTATAAAAAGATTGATCAACTCGGAGTGGAATGAAATCAGGAGGCAGAAAGTCTTCATCAGAAAATATATGAAGGATATCCTTTGTAGGCATAAATAATAATATCGGCTGGGTTATAGTCCGCAGATGGACAGAGCCTAGCTTTTACAGCAACCACTTGTGTTGTGCGTGTTATTGTCATGGGGTGAGGAAACCTACAATTTTATGCCGGATCCGAATGACAAAGCTTTTTTTGGACAGTTACTCTGTTCGAATCGAGTGAAAGCGCGTAGGACTCGATGCACAGACCCACTGCCGACTACCAGGTCGACCAGCCATCGAGGATAAGGAGATATGAAAAGGAGCCTTATTAGCCTGTGACTGCCTTAAAATTGTGCAGTCGTGTCAAAACCACTTAATAATCCAAGGGAATGTGGTTTGCTGTTTCAACCTACTGGTTCTGCTTGTACTATTTCCTAGCAAGTCGCTTCGATGCGCTGGCATATTCATGCAACAACAAACTGAACTTGACAGAAGGAGATATGATGGATGGAAGCGACGAATTTATTTAAACGTTGGCTCTCAATGGGGTATGGTGCTTATGTAATCTGCCGCCTTGCTGAGGTCCAGAAGACAAGCAAATGTGGACACTGAGTTGAAATCGTCTCACTAATGGATTCATCCTGTTTTAAACCATATCGACAAACGTCTAAGCTTGAGCCTTGCTGTAAGATGGCTTAATTTGGATTTTGACAAGATTGCGAGTACGATCTAGAACGCCACGGAAAGTGTACTTGTCCCAACAATTGACAGCTTGTGGAAGATACCTGGGTTAAGAAAAGAATTTGAATCAACGACAACAAATCGACGAAAAAGAATTATAATGTGATATAATATGGGTGGCGCGACAGTCCGAGGCGGACCTGGACCTAGCTTCTCAGTAACCACTCGTGTTGTGCGTGCTATTCTTCTTTCACTACTGGAAGGGACCTACAGTTTAAAGCCGACTCCGAAAGGCGAAGTTGAGAAGCTTTGTCTAGACAGGAATACTCTTTGAGCATTGTCAGTAACTCGAAAGAGGCGGGGCCGTAAATTATCAAAAGTGGTAAATTCGGGTATCGAACCTGGCACCCTCTGCGTAGGAGTCGAAGCACTTACTCACTACGCCACGGCGACCCACGAAAAAGAATTAGTGCCATGCAAAATGAAAAACCAAATACATAGTATGTTGACAAAAATCGAAGGACCCAACCATAATGAACGTACGTACGTCCAAGTCAACTTTAATCAACTTTAATGACCTCCCTTTAGCCCAACTTCGTTAAGTTTCGTTAAGCTTCGTTAAGTGTCGTTCTGTTTCGTTAAGATTCGTTCACTTTTGTTTATTTAATTGGGAGGAAAGGAATCGCTTTCTACGTACGGAACTGAAGGTTGTCGTTGCTCTTGGAATTTTTATGATGCTTTGGTCATATTTCGTTAAGTTTTGACAAAAGCTTGGTTGCACCTAGAAATGAAATACAACAGAGATGACCGACTTCTACCTCTTTTGTCCCTTACAATTTTTGGCAACTGTTTTTCATATCGTTTTCCCAATCTAAATTGGAGAACGGCACGTTATTTCGTGAATAGCCGTCAAAAATTCATGAATATCTGTCAGAGAAGCACTCAAATTCATCGATGAACTAGGGGGCAATCAGCTGTGAAGTCGGCTATATCTGTAATACTGCATTTCTGGCCGCATCATGGATTGCCTTATACAAACTGTCATTTGAGTCTCAATGAACAGTGACATACGGCAAAGATCAAGCACGTCATGCTCGACTGCAGCAGGCAATCTCAATCTAAATCCAATTGAGTCTAATACTGTGAAAGATCCTATTACGAACAATCTCTTAGGCGGGCAATCCCCCTTCACAACCGTGGATTTTGAAATGAAGTTCCATACATTCCCTTGGACGGACAAGTCAATTAGTTGGACAAAGGAGCCGCGACAGTCGGGAGCTTTCACCGGAAACCAAAAAACTTAAAAAAGTTGTTCTCTACTTACACTATCCAAGTGAATTTCCAGCGGCGATGAGATACTCGGCTTTCCCAGATACCAGTCCACCGACGGACTGTACTCGTCCAGCAGTCGAACGAGGCGCGGCACATTCACATAGTTATCGTCGTCAAAATGACAGAACCACCTGAAACGAAAACAAAAAAAAACTCAATCAGTAATCGAACATTTTTTAATCAAGAAAATTAACGTAAATCATTTTCGAACACACCCACGATCCGACGACACCATGACGAGCCTCGTCATGACGCTTGAGGAAATGCTGCGGCTGGCTCTTGGCACCGCCACACCCGATAGCACCAACCTGACGGTTCTGCACAGTTTTCTGGAGATCGTCATTCGTAAGCTGGACCTTAAGTCGACTCTCGTCGAGGTCTCTGGCCCGGAGGCATGCGAGTTGCGACAGATGCTCTGCCAGGCTCGCAGTCCATTAATCGAGTTCAAGGCGTGTGAGGATGAACAAAAGAATACCAAGGTGACCGCCGTGGAGGAGCGGATAAACAGTCTGATGGAAGTTATCACGAAACTAGAGACCGACCTGAAGGCCCACTTGGATGCCACGCAGAAATGCAAGCAGTCGACAACGACCGCGCTAAAGACCAGGAAGAGGATGGCCGGAGGGGAGGAATTTAGCTCGGAGGACGAGGACCTGTGCGAGCCCTGTGACCCAGAGAACCTGATCGCCTGCAGCCTGCTTCGGAACACGGGCTTCCTCAAGAAGCTCATGCGGACGACATCCGGTCCAGTTGTCCAGCAGCTCTTTGAGTTTGAGAAAATGATTCGGATTCTGAACGAGAAGTTCCAGAACTTCCTCAACCTGGCCGAGGACGAGTTCAAGAAAATTCCCACTATCGAGGATTGCCTCGCCCAGATTGCCGCGCTAGAGGAGGAGCTCAGCAGACAGAAGGTGGAGCTTATCCAGGCGTTGGAGGAGGTCCAGGAGATGCTTGACGCCAAGATGGACAAGGTCCACATATCGCCGTTCAAAAAGCACATCATGGATCGCCTGAACGAAGTTCAACGGATTCTGGACGCGATGATGAAGACGGAGCAGTGTCCCAAGGCAGCCGGGGTGATCATGAACAACTTGCAGTGCCTCTGCTGCTCCAGCAGGGTTTGCCAGAAGGACGCCGTTTTCCCGGTGCCCCTGATGGCTGCAGTCCCGGCCGTCGACAAGATAAAGCACGCCAAGGATGCGCTTCCGAAGCTCTGCATACCCTCCGACCGAGAGCGGGCTTGCGGTGGCAGCCACACGGTCATTCGTCATGGCGAACGGAGCCTTCAGACTTCGAACCTCATCGATGACTTTGGAGACAGGCAGCGGCTGCGCATCGGCCACGAAAAAGTCGAATACTTCAAGGGCACTGACGGCGGCATGTACCGCCTGGCCCCCGACAACGACTGTCAGTTGTGAGTCGCTTTTTTGTTCCAAAATAAATTCTCTGCTAACCTGGACTAAGCTTTGTCTGCGCTTCGTCGCGCGTCTCTCCCCGGCGGACATGAGATTAATTGACTGCGGACATGTGTTGCCGAGGCTCTTGTATCGTCTTATTGACCACGCCTCATTTGAGCGACAAATCCGATTAAAATCAGTCTGCCTCGCCGATGCGCGATGAGTTCCTTGCCTAATTCCGCATGCGACGTAGCCAAAGCGTCACCTTCGGGATTAAAATGGAGAACGACGACCCATCTCGTGCACACGCTTGCCCATGCACCGGTGACAGCTCTCGACAGTCGAACAGGAGAACAACACACACACACACACCGACAGCAGTGTCCTTTTTCTACACCCTCTCTGTGGAGTCGTTCACATCCTTTTGACAGTTTTAATTGAAATTTATTATGTACACAGGGATCCCGGTGCCACGTGAATGCGTGAACGGTGGCGAAAGGATTCCATTTGTTTGCGGGCCACAATCAAACGACGAATGATTGATGACAGTAACGGTATTTTTCAATCCATCAGAGAGACAACCATCCGAGCGTTGGATGCAAGATTAAATGTCAACCGGATTATGTGGAAAGATAATTGCAAAAAAAGGAGGAATATCTGATTGTAGTCGTGTTGCGGGAGGGAAGAGTTTCACGATGGCAGGGCTTAGGGAAACGAAGTAAAACTGTGTCCTTAATTCTTGTAATTGCTGCTGGAGATGGGATTTTATGTCACAAAGGATGCAGGAGATGGGGGAGGTCGGAGAGAAATGAAATGGCAGGGATTTTCATCGATTTAGCAGAGATTTGAACCTTTTTTGTGGTTAACCGAGAGATGGCGTTGACAGAAATTTGGACTAGGAGGTTTGCTGCTGGTGGTGAGCCCTTGGAGAGGCTCTGCTTGGACTTAGACTAGAAAACAATTGAGGTCCAGGACAGTATCTACTGGCTCTGCCCAGAAACTGTTCCGTCTTAAGCTTGACTTTGGATCTCCTACCAGGCTCTGCCTAGAATCTGGACCGCCACAAGCTCAACTTCCATTAACTCCTCGATGATGTCGATCTCCCACCAGGCTCTGCCCAGAAATTGGACCCTCTTAAGATCGTCTTTGGATCTCCCACCTGGCTCTGCCGAGAAACTGGACCGTCTTAAGTTCGACTTTGGATCTCCTAACAGGCTCTGTCCAGAAACTGGCTCGTCTTAAGCTCGACTTCCATTGACTCCTCGTTGATGTCGATCTACTCAGGTACCGACCAGAAACGCTAAGCTCGACTAACATGGATTCCTCGCTAAGCAGGATCTCAATCCAGAATTCTAAGCTCTGATTTGCTTAATTTCTCTTGAATGTGAATTGTGGCTCGTCTTCCATTGCTTTCTCGCCAGATTTTCTCTAGGAGGAAGTTGAGGAGTCATCTCGAATCCCAAAGCCTTTCTTTCTTGATCCAAATCGAAGGTCAACAGTCCGACAAAGTGGTCTCCGATCCACAACCTCAACCCACGCAGAACCACAAGAGATTAAGGCCCGCACTCCGTCGCTCCACTCAGAATGATGCCTCAAATCGGTAGCAATCTCTTCTTCTGATCTCTCGTCTCTCCGACAGGCACATTTACCGCGATCACATCTCAACCCACTGCCAGACAGACATCGACACACGACTCACCTGCACTCAACTTCGGCTCGTATCTCGAGTCTCGATCGACATCCGCACGACCCAAATGATCCCCCCCGTGGCCCACTTCACAATCACCTTTCAGTCTGACTGATTGATCCACACCACGCCGCGCCGCGATCGCTCTCTGTTCCTGTTCCATCGAAATCTGTCAAAATTCCATCAGACCCAGTCGAGCTGTCAGATTTGTTCGCGATTGCGAATGCGAACCTTTTAGCGATGTTTGCCTAAACATCGGCTCCGGCGCAGTGTTCCGTGTCAATCCGGCAATGCAATCGGCCGAGGCGGACACCGATCCCAGCAACCGGCCGCGGCCGTGTCCATTAACTTATCTGTCGAATAAACTGTCAATCAGCCGGAGCGCGGTACCACTCAATTAACCGCGAAGTGGACTGTCAGAATTTCAGTCTCTGTCTGGCCGTGTGTGAGTGTGCATAAATTAAAGGGATGCACTCCCTCGGCCTCTCACCGCTCAAGATACATTTTCATAGATTGCTGTCCGTTCGGGGCGACTGCAGTCGCAGAGTGATTCAAATGTGGAGTGAAATGTTTTAATTATTGCTCGACGGGCAGTAAATTCGCCGAGGTAATTGCCGACTCCCCAGCATGGAGTGCTGAGACTAAATCGATGGCAAATGGGCCCCAACCGATCTGCGGAGGAAATAATTACGCTGCTGCGCGTCTAGCAATAAACTCGTGGATTAATATGCACGCGGTGCTGTGTGGGATGGAGCCACATCTATCGGCCGATGGGGGCGGGGATTGGTGGTGCTGCTGGAGTCGCCAAGGAGCTGCTGGAGTCGCCGCCGACTGCAGATGATGATGATGGTGATGGCGATACCAGTTTCGTGGCCCGTATGGCAATTAAGAAATAAATGCAATGGATGGCAGTAATTTTGTGGATTTATTTAGTGGCACTCGTTGAAAAAACCGCAGGACAACTGAAAGACGCTGCTGGCGGCTTAATGGGCGTCCATTACCAATGGTATCTGCACCGGCGCGCCGCGGCGGATATTTCGAGTGGCATTTGAATGGGTCCAGGAAGAGGAGAGAGTCCGGCTTTGAGTCACAACCTGTGCGGTTCACACGAGTGATGGGTGGCATTGGGTGTGGGGTGGTTACTCAATAGGTGTTTGGTCACTTTTGCGATAGCAGGTGTTTCGAGAGATTGTCGATAGAATGGGAACGACACATATTAAGGCATTTAAGCCCAAGACTGTTGACGGACTAAGAGTGATCGACGTTTCCTTAGATTTAATGCTTTGGCTTGAATATGCTCTTGCTGTTTGCACAACAAATTCCTGTGAAACAGTCACGTCGCACAGTGTGTCATTTTGCAAGTCAAATTTGTCCACGACTTTATTGACGTAATGTGTTTAACATTAATCCAAGATATCGAAAAAAAATAAGCAAAGTGAGTAAATGGCAATGTGAACATAATAACCACTAGCTCAGTCTCGTTGAGCTTCATTCCCTTTTTGTTATTCAAAGACCCAACCATAATGGACGTAGGTAAGGTGTATTTAAGCATTTGTCATCATCGTAAAATTGTAGGTTGTAGGGTTCAGGAAGAAAAATGTCGGTACCCACTGACATTTACACAATACCTTCAAAGATTTCTCATTCTGAGAGATACTGCGAATTACCTTGGAATAATCCTAGACAAGAAACTTACTTAGAAACTTAATGTCAAAGAAAGAGTTAAACAAATCACTGTGCACTGTTCCCAAGTACCACAATTTTGGGTAAAAATGGGGACCGAAACCCCAAGGATTTATGTAGATGTACGCAGCAATTATCAGACCCATCCTGGGTTGCCGTGTCGCAGTGGGTAAGTGCGTCGACTCGCCAACTTGTATCTCCTCCGATTCAGTAAAGCGATCCCCGCTCGAAATAGGAAAGAGTCTGCCAAATAACGGCAATTTTACTGGTGGTTACACAAAAACCAGTCACCGCCACCGCTTGCTTTTCTTAATGATCATTTAGATGACCATAGTGGCCAACTTACATAAGTTTAAGTTAAGTTTAAGAAAAAAAAATGTTAGGCATAAACATAACACATACGCCTTAGAGCACGTGTCCGTACTGTTACAGACATATTTAAGATAGACTTAAGTTTTATATCAGGGTAAGTTAGTAAAATGTAGGTTATAAAGTTATGTTTGGCCAATATTTTTATAAGTTTAAGATTAATTAAAGTGTAGTCTTCAAGACTTAAAAGAAAAACACGTAGATTAAGCCGAAAGGCACATTTAGGCAAACATTTTAGTAGCTCAGGGTCAGTAAGTTAGTATCAAGATCAATTGCCAATTGTTAAGTTAGTTAAGATAGTTTTAAGTACTTTTGTCTAGCAAGTATGAAAAATCCATATGAATAAAATAAAATTACATGAAAAAAAAGAAGTCTAGTGAAACTTAATTAAAAAATCAAAGTCGTCAGAATGACAAAAGTTTGGTGTCAAACAACAGGTAAAACCTCTGGTCCTAATGATCTGCAAAAAAATGTTTCCCAGAAACGGTATTTTCCGCTATGGACCTATGACCATGGTGACATCGCAAGCAGCAAACATTTTTAGCAAGAGAAATGTAAAGTATCAGTTGCATTACGTGAGTTAAATTCATCGTGTTCGTATGAAGTAAGTAGGAAGGGTATCCTTATATATTTTTTTTTCAATTTCTTGCTTGTTATTTGATATTCTAGGTAAGTTTGAACCTTGTGTGACCTTAGCAAGTGATAGTAATTATTGACTTGAAGGCCTAAGGCCTTAGACTTTGTGTAGACATACAAATGCACCAACCGAGAGATAAGGCTAAAATGTTTTTCTGGATGTTGCCTTTCAGAATCCGTTTTCACTTTTTTCCCGCAGCTGCCCAAAACATAAAATTTTTTTTTAAAATCTCGTGCTCCTGCAGTCAGCCCAATTAGGCCCCATTTTTAACGCTTTGAAAAGGTAATTGTTATTAAACAGACCACACCTGGCATATATTTTCTTTTGCCAAGGCTATTAGGCTCCGCAATAATCAGTAAGGAAAGTTTAATTTTTAACAGACCTACAGTGGTGCTAAAAAAATTAGGCCACTACCACAGCTGGCATATATTTTGTTTTGCCAGGGCTATTAGGCTCCGCAATAATCAATAAGAAAAAAGTTTAATTTTTAACAGACCTACAGTGGTGCTAAAAAAATTAGGCCACTACCACACCTGGCATATATTTTGTTTTGCCAGGGCTATTAGGCTCTGCAATAATCAGTAAGGAAAAAGTTTAAACAGAACTGCAGTGGTGCTCAGAAAATCAAGCCATCTCCACATGCGGGGTTAAATTTTGTTCGGTTTTAGGGTCATTTTTATTGATTGCTAAAATGATTTAGATTTTCAAGAGATGCACTTGTTATTCTCATATTCTTGTTTTATATGCGCTCATAGAAATAAGCCTTAAATTCTTAAAAGTCGTTCAGAGTTGGCAGAATGTTTTTTTGTGCAACATTTTTGGATATCCCAAAATACAATATAATGTAATTTTTGATATAAGGGAAAACTCCATGAAAAGGGACCGGAAAACAACAATGTTAATTTTTTTCATGGAGAATTTCGCTTTTGCGGACACGGATAATGTTAAAATCCGAATAGAAATGTGCTTAACCGATATTTACTGTCCTCGGATCCATATTTATCGAGTCGATGTATAGAAAGCAATAGAAAAAGAAATCCACTCTCACAGGAAAGTATTCCCCTGTTAAAGGCTCCCTAAGCATTTCCATCCATGTGGTCGCCGTGGCGTAGTGCGTAAGTGCGTCGACTCCTACGCAGAGGGTGCCAAGTTCGATACCCGAATTTACCACCTTTGATAATTCACGGCTCCACCTCTTTCGAGTCATTGAAAATGCTCAAAGAGTATTCCTGTCAAGAAAAAGCTTCCTAATCTTTTATTTACGTGTTACTCGTAAATGATGGTACTCGTGTCAATGAATTGGAGGTGTGGATTTTAATTTTCTTCAATCTTTTCTGACTACATTGGTGAAGATTTCAACAGAGTCAGTGCAGTCGTCTTCTAGTTAGAGTCACTTATGGATTTGAGCTGTATGGAGAACGGATTGGGTGGGGTATAAGCCGCCTGTCTCTGACCATGGTCATAGATCCTTAAAACTTCATAGGTTTGAAATTTATACTATTTCCGAACAAAAAACCCATAGTATGTCGATAGTACAACGATACCAAGCGCCACAGGAACGTATTTCCGCCAGACACGCAAAATAACACACTGTGCGTCGTGGAAATGCCAACTGACAGATGTCATCCAAGTCAAAATGGCGGTACAGATAGTTCGAACTGGAACCTAAAAACCAAACCATAAAAACAAGTTGACCACAAGGACCAATCAGCCACCTGCTTACGCTCATCAGACCTCCTCCGCCTAGTCTCGAACTACGCCTGACCAAGATCGACACATGATCCACCCAACTGATCCGTCCATAAAAACACTCGCCCATCAATGCCTGCTGCCCACCCTCCAACTCCGCATTACCATTAAAAATTAGAACTCCATCAAATCGAGTGCACCATGCGACCGGCCACTGCCCCTCCGACCAGTGGAGGACACCGTTCGTTTCTCGGTGCCTTTTACGATCGCATGAGGTGATTCCTGAATTATTGCGATCGCTCTCGAACTCGGCCGAGATGGATTTATGAACTCTCCTCGGAGCGGGCCCTAGGATCGGCTTGTTGTTTCCACTCGCTCGACCCAATCTATCTGCTTTAAATGCGTCATCGTAAAAATATAATTTATGCGCGAAGGAGCGACTCCATCGGGCTGGGCCGGCTCGTAAAGCTCTCGTTGGTGCATCATCCATGTCAGGCGGCCTGGCATGCACGCATGCATTAGGAAGCCATTCATCATAATAAAATCCAGTCCAGTCCAGTTCGGTGTCCTCCCCCCACCGGTCGCTTGCCAATCAATTGAAATTCTCGGAAAGTGCATAATATTTTTGCGAAATGTTTCCGCAACCGAACCCGGACACTCGAATGACAGCTTACAGGGGGTGAGAGAGAGAGAGAGAGGCCAGCAATCACACCCACCATTAATTAGGTTCGGTCTGCGGTCGGCTGAAACAATTCTTCTCCACGATATTGCACCGCAATCAGAGCGCGACCAGTCGGGGCCAAGTGGGGCTTTCTTTGGTGGTCCGGTTTGCATGCAAAGATGCTGGAGCATGGAGCACCTCTGCAGCCTGGCGACAGTTTGCATCTGCTGTGCTGTCGGTGAACAATTTGTGGTTGTTGCCGATGACTGAACTAGAAGCGTCCCGTGGTTTCGCTAACAGGCGATCGCCTGTTGGCCTGGTTTGCTGTCCCCCGTTGCATGCCTTTCATCGGATTTTGGTTTCAAATGTGAGTTTGGAGCACGGAACGGCTTCGTGGTAAAGTTGTGAGAATGGAAAGGATCGGAAAGGCAGATTTTTACAAGAAGACCTGGGAGTCTGGAGGGATTTTTACGATTGGCTGGGAAGCTTAGTCACGCTAAGCCACTTCCTCTTGTCCAAAGGGCTTAGAGTTGCTCGGCTTCAATCTTTAGATTCACGTGTGGAACTGGTAAGTTTTAGATCACTTTCAGATCGATCTTTTGTGGGAAGGAATATGAAACAATTGCTCAAATATTTAACAAATTGTTGTAATGTTCAGAATAAATTGATACCTACACTCCACGACTGTGAAATGCCAACTGCCAAATGTCATTCAAACCAAGAAACGGGCGGCCAGTAGTTGATGTCTATTGGAACACAACAAGCAAGACGTAACAAGAAGTTTACCAAGCCGTCATCAGATGTGCGGTGATTGGAGCTCACATTAACGATCGCGAGGATACTCATGCCCGATTTGACAGAGCAATCTTATCTGCTGGTTGAGCTAAGTGTAGGATCAAACTTAGATTTTACTCAAGAATATTTCGTTTTCACACTCAAGACTTAGGAGTGGTTTAGGTAAGCCATGGATTCCACAACCATGCAAATGATGAACAACATAGTGATTGTGATTGAATGCGAACAGCACCCCGCTGAATAAAGTAAAAGAGAACACACGAACTGAACAAGAGAATGTTCAAATGCATGTACGGATATTGTTATAAAAAGCGTGCATCATCTGTTCTGTGCTCTTCAGCCGCATTGCCATAGAATATCTTTGGTTACTTATGCCTGGTTTCTCTATGTACTTTGGGGTTGAAATTATTTGTTATACACTAATGGCAACACTAATGGTACTCTCTGGATTGACACTTAAGCCATGGCAATCGCTGGCTTAAATTCAACTACTGTTTAAGTGGAATCTATCATTTAACTTCCACTGCGAAAACAAAACTTCTAATGATTCTGAGCCTAGCGATGGATCGACACTTAAACTCGCACTGTGAAATCAGGCATGATCTGGAGCTGGACAGAACATGCTGTCAACAGACATGCTTTTGAATACATTCAGTCCACTGTTTCCTTGGCCATCATGTCGGAGTGAGTACATGACAAAAATTTTAACTATTGACCAAACGTTATGATTTTATATATATGCAAGCAATTCTTGTAAATATTGTAATAAATCGTTAACAATCAGTCTCTACTTTCGTTATATGCCAATTGACAGCTGTCATCAAAACCAAAATGGCGGTCTTAAAACATCCACTTGGAACAGGACCAACTTGCTTAGGCTCATCGAATCTCCTCGGTGGAAATTGGTCACCTATTTAGCGCAGAAAAGACTCAACTCGTTGGTTTAAGTGGGCCACGATCACACCGCCAGCCCGACTCTTAGTAAATGTCGCTGTTCATGGCGCCCAACCATGACACTCCGTTAGTGAGAAAACACTTGTGCAACGTCGACTTGTGTAAGTCTGGATAAGGCCCATGAAACTTTCTTAACGTAAAAGGTGATAATTCTGGAACGTTAACATCGAGATTGAAAAATGGATTAGATTGGGTTTAGCAAATGAAGTGGAATTCTGCCACCCATCAAGGTCAGTACGGACCCAGCTCTGACTGTGGACTGTCCTCAGCCCGACTCTTCTTGAAGATCAATGTTCATGGCGCTGCGCTATAAACTAGTATAAATGCAGAAAAGTCTGTGCGACATTCAATTTTGAAAACACGCTTCGAACAGAATACATGTTGGGGGGTATACTCTGAAGGACGGCAGTGCAATTTTGTCAAGCTTCCATATAAGGTCATTCTGGTAAACACTCACAGTAACTACATGGTGTTAATTACTCAACGCTCCTTGAATGTTCTAGTCCATGCTCCCTGTTCTGGCCCTGGCCGGTGATGTTAGGTAATTACGTAGGTAGGTAGTGTGTGACTATGATGCACTTAGGCCAAAGTAGGCCCATTGTACTGGTGGTTGTACACCAAGGGAAGGTTGGGGCGGTAGATATCACCTACAACAGTCAGCCATATTTTACTAGCTAGTTAAATCCAGTAGCGATTTGATTGGTGTTTATCTCAGATGGCTAAGTTTATCAAAGAAATAGGAGTCTAGAGTGGCTCGCTAGCTAAGGCGAGTGCAGGGCAGAGAAGGTTTTGCACAATTGTCTCCTCTTTTTCATCTAGACAGCTTCTACAAATTTTGGTTTGGATTTTGTATATTTTTAAGGATGAAGCTATCAGATCTTTTAGGATCTAGACTGGGCCACATTTGTTTGGTGATATGGCAAGTCTTGCCTGTATTCCATCTGGCGTTGACTTCTAGTTTACTTCAAATGTAACTTAAAGGTAGCTAAGGCAGTACCTATGTCACAAAAGGTTCCGTCAGGCAATGTGGGGGCGACTTTTAAGAGCTTGCAGCTTCATGGTTGCCCTTAATGTCTCTATATCCTGCCACCCAGCACAGGCGAATGTGAAACTGTTCGGATATCTCTTTAGGAGATACGCAACAGCTTATGACTACTTTAGAGTTTATCAAGAACGAAGGTAGGGATTTAATTGCTGCCAGGAAAGGGCTCAAAGGTCCATTGGTTCAAGGGCGGAGGATGGACTAGGTATTGGTGACTATTCCAAGGAACTCAGTAAAAGAAACTCTCCCAAATTGTTGTAGAATGAGAGGCTCTTGAGATTGAAGTGACGGTCACCTGAATCAAACCTATATGATATCCAGAAGAGATATGTTCACACAGTCAGCCCGCTTATGAGGGGCTGCTTATGAACCTATAGTCTATCTTTCAACTTAACTAATTACGAAATGAAGGTCTCTGCCAAGCATGAAGGAAACAGTACACCCAGCACGCTGATCTAAGCGAGCACAGTTCTAAAAACATAACCTCCAACTGTTGCCGCAATTGTAGACTGTCTCTTAAAAAGATGGATGAGCATTTCAACATCCACCTCAAGTGGGTGGCGGGACGCTGTGACACACAGAGCAATTGCTAGGCGGATTAGCTCGCTAGTGTCACCAACTCCTTTCTCTTTTCGTCTGATGTTCATCAAGATATGCTACTCGCAACAGCGATCCACCTCTCTAAACAGCCCAACGAATCTTGATTTTCCAGAAGACAGGACGACTAGCTTCTTATACGGAGTTGGCAAGCACTCAGGATCCTCATCCGAGTTGTAACGAGTTATTGTGAAAAAAATATGCTAGGATGGGTCTCTAGTTTAATGACTTCTGCAGCAGCTGCAGAAGATCAGGAGCAGACTCAAATTACCAACAACCAAACAGTCTGGAGTGTCATCAACAAAGAGACTTAAAAGCAAAGGCCCTAAATGGCTGCCTTGTGGCAGGCCATCTTCTATTCGATTAAATTGACTCTGATTAAATGATAAGTTGGAAGGACTTAGCGTAAGGCATTCGATTGGCCGGAAGTTGGAACAATTACTCAATGTCCTGATCTCTTTATCCGACTTCATCCCATTCCCGTTCAACTTGTTGTCCTCACTCAGTCAGGTTTGCATCCATTTGCCATCTCAGCACAGGTCCCTGATACATCCCCGTCACCCCTCTCTCCTGATTAATAGACACGAAGTCAAAAAATATGAAGCATAAGTGCAGCCGGTGTTCATGCTCTGGCGGAAATGATGTAGTTCAGTGAGTTTTTCCCTTTCGAGTTTTTAGAGAGGCAAACCTGAACCGCCTTTGATCGCGAAAAAACCGCTCACATTCCACTTTCAGATCATAGCCACCACCGTCTCTCTAAGCCAGTCTCTGCCGCCAGAGTGCACCGCTCCACATTCGACTGAATTGAGAAACTCGCGAGCCAGCACAGCTCCCCATCCAATTACATCCTTCCGCAGGGTGAAGAGAGCAAAGCGAGAGAACAACAAATAAAAAAAAATATGTAAGAAATATATGACACTCACGAGGTAATCATCTCGGGCATCAATTAAAAACGCAATTTCCAGGGCACGACTGGAGCTGAGAGGAAAAGCAGCAGCCAGCCAGCCAGCAACCAGTGGCCGAACGGGTACAATTGAGTGCAAAGTGAGCGCACTTCCACTGCGCATGCGCGCACTACCAGTTCAGTGGCCCAACGGCAGCTCCGGTGCACCAGCTCCAGTGCTATAATTATTGGTTCCATGACAGAAAATTAACCCCTCGGCGTCCTGGAGACGAGGACGGGGGTTCCGGTTCAGACCGCAGAGAAATCCATCGCCGGCCGTAATATTATGTTGCACTGTGAACCACCTTTGAGGGACGCAGGAGTGTGCGCTGCGTATTCCGATGTCGTAAATTCACAACTGCGCGCTGTGTAATTACAATTTTTATGCGTTTCGATTTACAGGAGGGACACAACCGTCTCCAGAGCAGGCGGCAGCCTGCAGGCTAGCGAATGACGAATTCCTGGGCCGTAGTCGGTGTCAGTGCGGTAGCTGTGGACCGCAGGATGGCATTGGACTAATTGGAAATTACGAGTTGAACTACGAGCATCATCTGGGAGAGGCGACGACGCACCTTCCACACAGGCTAGCGCATGACGGCGCGTCGTCATCGATCGGCGACGTCCGCGTCGCTGTGTGATTAATCCCCTTGGGGGCCGCAGAGAAGAATTCAAATGACCCGAGGAGTCGTAAATCTAGATCGCCTTCGATTTGATGAGATCCAAGACGTCTCGCCTTCGTGTGTGTGCTTGTGGCTCTGTGAGGTTAATGAATCCTCCCAGCCTCGGCTGGGTCACAGCTGGACACTGGGCCGCGCTCGGAGACCGCATTTGTGTGATGTGCGGTGATTTGTTTTGCTCTGATGATGATTAATCGTCGCAGGTGCGATGTGGGAGTTTTTTTCCCTCTCGCAGCCGAAAACAAATCGTCTCGATAGTTTCCAGTGTCGACATGGTCGTGGCATGAGGCGAGTCGCCAGCTGAGCTGGCTAAGGCCGGCGAATGTTTTGTAAATAAAGTTCTCCCGGCCGGTTCGTTATTATTCTGCGGATTGTCACTAATCCCGTGTAAGTCAATGCGGCCGGGATGGAGCGCTCATTTATCTTGTTAATGAATGTGCGGCTGGTGGGGTGCCGGGCCATGTGTGGACTGGGAACGATGGCGATTGTGTGCGACGGTGATGGGCTCGAATGGGAATAGTTGGGCTTTTCGATTAAAGAGCGATTCTTAAAGATGCTCGCACGATATGGGGGGTATATGGCGAATGGTTTGGGCTATGGCTTCAGTCTGAGGCGAGGCAGCAGTGAAAGTCGAAATCATTCAGCATTGTGCCTGGCCAGGTGGTCAATCGTGTTCGACTCTGTGGGGTGGTTAATCAATTCGTCTTCGATTTCATCGGGGGACGGTGGAATTTAACGGAATTTGGTGCAGTTTTTGGCACCAGCGGGGGAGCCGAGCTGCGGGAGCTTCAATTAAGGTTGTTCCCTTGGGGAGGGATCACTGGGGTGGGTGACGACAAGATGGTCCGATTGATTGTTGCTCGATATGAGAGGTTGTTGAAGCATTCATTCAAGGGAGCTTGTGTTCACGATTGTGGGCACAAAATGGGTGAAAGCACCATCAAGGAAGAAGAGGATCTGTGTGTCCACTTCTGCGTCTTCGTTGTCTAGAACTACAGGCCAATGTGGACACGAGCCTCAGTCATCAGCTGCTTGTGCACATGCATCTAAAATACTTGTGGGTTGCAGTGGGCAGGAAATGGTAGGCTAGGATGAGTAATCAATATTCGTTGAGTGCGACAAGGCAATCGAGCCAATGAACTTAACTTTGCGTCCAAAAGCAGGCTTGACTTTTCCCCTTTCGGGACGAGACGAGTGTGGCAAATGAACTCATGGAGTACATGAATGCGCTTAACCATCTGACGTCTGTTAAACTAGAAAGAAGTCAGAGAAAAAGACGTCACACCACGTCGGTGATGAGCTAGTAGTGAACTTGCGCCTAAAGTCACTGTCTCCTAGTGCTCACGAATTAAGTCTAGACTGCGCAGGGTAGTCCTGGTGCCACCACGCCAAATACGAGATTTAAACTCAAGTTTGGCAAGGCTGGAGTGGCTGAGTGCTGGTTGACAGTCGTTACACTTATGCCAGAGTAGGCCCATTGTGTGAGGTTAGGAAGGGGGCTGCTAGTGCATTCACCAGCACACTTAGACCATATTGGTCCATTGTGATGCCCATAGTCAGACTACTACCACTGATTGACTACTGCAGTGATAGTGAGGTTAATTTGATCCCAACGGCAAATGGTGACTAGACCAGATGTGAAAACCAGATAAAATGGTATTAACCTTGCTCTCTCTGTGATTCGAACTGCGGACCCCGCTAACCAGGGGCAGGCACTCAACCAACTGCGCTATCCAGTCGTTTGGCCCATTCTGTTACCACGTGGATCTTGATTGATCCTATTCCGTTAAGTTGTTGAAGTATAAGGCGTCTTCTGTGACTACTTCCAGCGCTGAAATTGCACGAAAGCTCAATAGTTTCTTCCTTCTCCTCGTCTTTGCAGCTTCTGCAGAAGTGATTAAAGGGGAGGCCCAATCTGGAATCGATTCCCTATTATGACGCCGCTAATGGTCCGCTAAGCGATCCTCAAGTGTGCTAGAGTGCCTCGTTGAGAGATGGGCGTGTATTCAGGGAAGTCTTTGGAGTTAGATAGAAGCCAAGTCAGATGAACGATGATTTTTTACAACGTTTGCCTAGACACCTTGACATTTCTTGGTGATATTGGCGACTTCAAATATATGACCATTCCCACAATCGCTTGGGTTGATGCATGCACATGCCGTGGATGGGAACTGTTTCAGTTCCAATGACAAACGCCATTCCTTTGTGCGTTTCCTTTTAAGAGTTGTCTACAATCCTAAACAGATCGCTCAAGGAGGGAGCGGGCAGCCTTAACTCAATGAAAAATACTTCCAGATCATTGCAGTGGCCTTTCTTCAAGTAAAGATCATGGCAATCAGGTAAAAGGACATGATGTTCACATGTTATCCAAATTTCTAGACACGATATGCCAAAGTGGGAACCAAGTTTGTTTTAGCTGTCGCTCATCTCTCGAGAAGATTGTCACTCTTCAACAGAATGACTGAATTGACTTGACTGCGTCGGATACCAAGCAACGGACACACAGCACTGTGCAGAGTACAAGCGCCTTGGTTCGCAACCACTCTGCCGCTCTCCGCTGAAGAAGAGCTCATAGGCATATATATATATCCCTCTCCCTACCAGAAACCGCCTACTGCATGACCGACAAAGGATTAATGCAAACCAAGGTAAAGCTTGGCCAAAAGTATGCCCTAAAGGCTCTATGAACCCGTTTTCCAAACATTCCTTCTTTATTTGGTGTAAAATTCCGTGATGGACCTGGACCTCAACCAATTAGCACGATCTCTGACTATTTGCTTGCAGTGAGGGCCGCTAAGGTGGTTGAGACTCTTCTCCTCCTGGGTGAAACACCTTAAACGCAGGCGTTCTCTTTTGCGTTGCCTCACGAAGGTTTTCTCTAAACAAATTCCCCATAATCATTATAGATGTTGTCATTAGCTATAGGTGTCTAGGAGCCTCCACGAATGGCTTCTACAGAAGTGGCATGGTTGGGGAAAAAGTTGCTGTCCTACTCTGTTGGGACTCAGCTACAGAACGCTCTTCCTCCTCCTTTTATGATCGCTGTGACTAAGTCAACACCTCTGTGAAGAGTTTACATTGATAATTAAAATTAGCTGATTTCCCACCAGTAGCGTAATGGCACTTCTATTACAAGTAGCGTAAGGCATTCTATACAAAGTGAAAGATTACAGTGGACTCTCCCTAATTCGAATTGTCACGGGATACCATAATTTGATCGAGTTAGAGGGAGTTTGACTTAGAGACAGGCTTTTGTATGGAAAATTGAGGGAAATCCATGTAAAATTTGGCGAAGAGAGTTTCGACTTAGGGAGAGTTCGACTTAGGAAGAGTCCACTGTATTTATAAGAATGAGAAAAAGCATCGGAAACAGAACAGAACCTTGGGGCACACCGGGGTCTATTTAGTGGAAATCAAACTTGAACCCATACAAGACACTTGAACAGTTCGAGAAGGAGAGAAGGAACATATTTCCGGTATAAAAACCAAACAATACGGGATGCAAGACAGCTTGGTCTTGATGACTAGAAGTAGCGTTCCCAGGACCGTCAACGATGGAAGGCACCGATTGCTCAAGCCCACACCCTCCAGGGGACGTATGCCTGATAAGTAAGTAACTAAGGGGACTCAAAGCGAATAGACATCAGTCTATGACTGATCACTTTGACACCAGATGCTCTCTCAACAAAGCGAGGATAAAGTTGCAAACTGTCAAATGGCTGTGATGAATGACTAAAGCGATAATTTCAGTTTCAAAATGAACAAAGTCTGAAGACACCAGAAAAGTCCACCACCCGGATGAAGGTGATCATCTCGTTTAAGAAACCAAATTGGATGAAACGTCACCAATGTCCTAAAATGTGAAAAGCCTTAAGGTACGTCGTTCTTAGAGTGGAAAAGATGACGCTGCGGGCGCTGGGCGTGACATAGAATGCCTTTAATGTTCCAGGCCAATGTCTTGCTCCAAGAACTTTTCAATGGACGACATTAAGACAATTTGGTTGATCAAATATGTATGTGATCTTTAACAATATTTCATGATCGTCAAATGACTGCCTTTGACTGCCACGTAAAGGCGTGTCCTTTTAGGCACATTTCTCGTAACAACTCGCCAGACTTCGGGTGTCAATTCAAAAAATTCGGTCCCAATATCCAACTAGATTTAGGAACTAGGTTAATTTGTTTTTCTATACATTCCCCTTAAACTACTAGGGAGAAATCAATTCAGTCGATGTGGCAACTTTCTGGCATTCCTGGCCGGAAATGCACTTCAATTTCTAGCCAAATTTTGCATCAGATGCACGCTTACTATGAGTTCTCAGGATGTGGTAGTCCTTTGTCGGAAGCACTTGTTCAGTTGTTCAAACTCATCCCGGGAGCCATCCCGACAATTTGACAACTTGAGTCAAACAGGCATTCTCGTGAAAATGTGGCCCAATGGCGTTCTCAGCTTAAATGGCGCCCGACACAGGAACTCAAGGACGGTCTCTGGTATATCAACAGAGATTTTTGTTGCCGCACTCTTGACCACTCTCTTAGCCAGTCCATTCGAAATGGTTTCCGTCGCTGAATTTCTCCAGGTCTGTTCGATTGCACAATCCCTCCAATAAAATATTGTAATAGCTGCCACAAGTTGTTGGCGGAGTTGTGCCCCACGAAAAAATAATGTTAACAACCATTTTAACTATCAAGTGATAGTCAGGAGAAATCGCCCTGGATCATAAAGAGCGTTCGTGGAGTGAACCCTTGCATGCACATGTTGCTGAGACCCGAAGGATGGCTTGAGGTAAAGAGTGGGATTAGGACTTTCTCACCCGCATCAACTCTAAGATTCACAACTAAATTGGAACAGCATCAGCCCAGAATTCCCACTCGACAACCCGACGAAAGGCCACCACGCCATCGAAGCTCCCCCACCGCCAAACTTGACCATGAAACCCTGTCAGAAGATTTGACCCCAGCTCAGTGCCCAAATGAACTTCGTCAACCAGCAGGCAAACACAGGCCCGTGACAATATGTGAGAGACCTTCAACTCCGACGCAAAATTGATGAATCCTCTTTATGGTGTTCAATTCCCCAACACGTATCCGCTGTTAATACTTTATTTCCTCTCGCCAGAGAGTCAGACTCAGAGTCGACTTTACGATGCAAATGGTCGTCTACCTGACCCCCGAGCGCACAGCACACACAGCACTTTCGATTCCGTCGCCAGAGCCGACAGAATTTCAGTAGCCATCGACAAAGTGGAATTCCATTCGTCTGACCATTAGACATTTGTTTCGCATTATCCCAACGACACGGCCAAAAGTCAATAAAAAACAACACGCCACACAATCAACGCGGGTCTGTGTACGTGGCCTTTTGTGTGGTTGTTGACAAAATCAACCAAATGACAGCATGACATGCGACCCATTGGCGCAAGAGTTTGACTCTCTGACAGATACGACACACTCCACGGCGCCGCGCGGCTACGGGCTGACTTCGCGCCGCACCGAGCCGCTCGTGACTGTGTGCAGTGGCAGCATCGCGGGGGAAATTGTATCTGCGGCGGATACAATCTCTCCCGACCGCAGCAGTTGGAGCGAAGGGAAAGTTTCAATTAAAATTTTTCCTAATTACTCACTCACGAGATCCCCGTTAGAGGCCGGTGGAAGGAAGCAATAGCCCCGGCCACGATTGATGGCCGGTGATAAGCGCATTCGAGGAGCGGGCATCTAATCCGTCGTTCTATTGATTTCAAAGTGAAATCCAACACCGACCCAGCCTGCACGACCTCCACGGGTACACACCGAGCGCGGCGAACGTGCACACCCGCACTCGGGCCCAGCCAGCCTTTGTTCGAGATCCAGTGCGGGTATGCAGGAGCGAGTGGTGTTTGATTACACGTCTCCGAGCGAAGCTGAACGATTTTTTTTTTCTGCACAAAAGCCCGAGTGTTCCAAGAAACGAGCGAAGGATGCAATGACATTCGCCGGAGTGAAGCTCTACGGCTATGTGTGTGGGTGTGTGTGCGCGCAAAGTGACAAGTGATGCGACTAAATGGTCGCTCGACATGCCCGTCATCTTTGTGCTGCGAGATCAAATGACACATCAGTACTCTCCGGGCCATATGGTCGTTGTCAGCGGAGGGCGAGCGATGCGCATAATGATGGTACGGCTGTACTCGATATTCAGATGAATTCGGAGTACTCGTCGCTCGTAATTAAAGAGTTGCGATGGCGAGGCTCTGCTCGGGCGGTGATGTCATTGTTGATGGTGTTTGATTGCGGATTGGATGGCTGGCTTGGAGTCGCCATTAGGCTCGTCTGGACGTTAACGCTTTTCAATTGAGGATTATTTGCGACACACAACAAATTGGGGTTAAGTTTCGTCGTCACATTTTAATTGATGGTAATTTCTATGGAATTTCACTTCATCAAGCGGTCTCTGGGGAGGAGTGCGAGCGGCGGGCTAATGGCTTTCACGGAGTGTCAGAGGAGTGACATCAGCAGATGGACTGGGTGGATTTTTAAGGCGCGGCAAGTGACAACGAGCACTTTTTGGATGCAATCAGGGTCTGTGGTTGATGTTGATTTAAACGGATTTGTGATGATGATGTCAGTCGGAGGGGGAAAAGGCAATCGGTTGTACGAAACTTGCAAAATCTTTCCGAATTCCTGTCAGTCCCCTGGAAATGAGCGTGTGGTCGTTAAATGACTTCCAAATGAACAAAAATATTCCATATGCATGCAATATTCCATTACATATCGAAGAGAAGCATGTCGTCCGGATTAAGTCGATCACCCGGATTTGAAAATAGACGAGTTGAACGAGTGAAATGTGTTAAGTGTCAAGATATGACACTGAATTTTAAGCTCCTCAACGTCGAATGACAGTAAACGACTCTTAAATGGACATTTTTTAAAGAAATGTCAAGCATCTGGATAATGCTAATCTGCTGAAATTACATCTAATCTGCGCAAAAACGATCTACTTGTGAAGAAAGACGCTGTTATGTAGATCGGGTGATGTTGTTTCGGGCACTGAAACGCATCAAAAATTATCCGGATTACTATCGCACCCTCACCAATGATTTGTCCAAGTTGCAAACTTTTAAATGACTTCAAGTTGGCGACAAGAGTGATGTTTTAAGAGCAAGAGTGAACATGATTGGAAAGATAAGAAAAATAGTTTAATCCGGATTAGGATACAAATGAGTGAAATGAATCAAATGCGCCTGAAGGAAGAAGGAAGTTGATAAGCATCAATATGTATTCGTTTTTGGAGATAGAAGCTGCTTAGGCTCGCTAAGCTATTCCTAATCGCACTCTCAGCAATGCGTGGATATCAAATTGTCGAACGGCAACAAATGTCTGGCGATGGTTTCAACTTATTAAAGTCCGTCTTAAGTTGGTTACCCGAATTAGCAAGAATGAAAAGCGCCCAAAAGATGATCAGCATCAAGATATGCCCATTTTTAAAGGATATGGGTGTTCCTGCAGGCTTCCAATCTTAAAAAACCCCCCTGAATTCGTGTCACTCTCCCAGGGAAGCATGGGCAGTATCAAGCGACTGCAAAAGCCTGGGGATGGTTCCGATTTATTAAAGTGCACGGACTTCAAATACAAAATATGGGTCCGGCTAAAGATGATCATCCGGATTACAAAGAATTTAGTAAAATGCATGAAATACGTCCCAAATATTGACTCGGAGAAAAAATATGATGCTGCAGGCCACAAAATGGGCAGCGGCAATAAACAAATACGTGCTGCCTATTTTTGTGGTACACTTCTACTCTGTTCTAATCAACCGAAAGTCAGTGACTCGAAAGAGGTGGATTTGATAGGTGGAAAATTCGGGTATCGAACCCGAAGGGTGCCAACCCTCTCCGCAGGAGTCGACGCACTATCCCACTACGCCACGGCAACCAATTTTACGTAACCCCTGTCAAATTTTTCATTTGCATTACAATTGATGGTCGCCGAATTTCGACGATGCGACGGGCGAACCTGGTATGGCCAAAATTCGAGTCCCTTTCCAAGTATATTAGAGTTTTCAGAAATAATTCGATATTAAAAGTCCACAGGGAGTCTAACGACAACAACGTGCGCCAATCATCCGATATCAAGTTCATCATCCGGATTAAAAAAAACATAAGAGCGCGCTAAAAACTGACACGCCTCAGGATAAGATATTTAGAAAGTAACAGCAGTCATTCGACTGCAAGTCACTAGCTGGGCCGATTGTTAGAACATCTGAATATACGAATGGTCTAAGCACACAAGTAAATTAAATCATATAAATTTCACAACAAATCAGTCAATCAGTTGTTTATCCGGATTAAGTTGTTTTCGAGGATTAGACAAACGTAAGGGAATCGTACGTCCATATAATGATACGGACACACAACTCTCAACTCGAACTTTCCTAATTTGGTCCACTCGCTCACTTCAGGCGTGATTTTTTGCCAAATCTGTATTCAACAAAACAAAAGTGAGTATAAAATGAGTATAATTGAGTCAGTGATCAAAAGTGAACAAAGCGCGTTGAAGAATCTCAATCACAGGTGGCGCAAGTGTCGTGACGATTAATGCTATGTAGGAAAAAATGTTCGCACCAACTTTTGCAACAAAAAAATAACATAAGCGTAAAGTTATTACAGAGTGTTTTATTGAGCTTCAAAAGTGAGCTAGTTACAATTCTTAAAAAAACACGCTCAGTGATAAATCTGAGCTGCAACATATCGAATGGCATCCCCTGAATTAGCTAGTGCCTAGTGACCAATGATCTGCATTAAAATAATCGACCGACCGGGTCAGAAAAAATCGTCTCATATAAATAAAAAAAAGGATAATTAACAGATGATGGCATAGTCACTCTCATGTAGAACAAGAACAGACTCTCAAGGTAGCTCGGAAGTCCTTGATCAAGAAGGGATGGACAAACAGTGTTAAGTCACTCCCCATTTTCTCCAATTCAAATCAATTCAAAAGCTGCTAAACATCTTGAATTCCATCAAACTGAACCCACGTCGGGCGCCACTCCACCAATGAAGTCCATCGTGAACTCGGATAAATAAAATTTCGCATAATTCCTTCCAAGGCCACCTCCGAAGAATGTCATGTCAATTGGGCACGTCGCTCGCCACCTTCCCTTGCACCAAGCCCTCGTCACAATCAAACTCCTTCGCCCTCATTTCCTTCGAGTCCACTGCATCATGTGCATTCGAATGCGACTTCCGTTCTGCATTCCGATTCTGAAGTGCTCCTCAATTTGCAATCCATACTGCACGCCTCACACGTTCTCCGAGGCCGGCAGTGAGTGCGACCGAGGCAATTACAATTCCGCATTCATTTCAACCGGAAGAGCCTCATAATTCAGTTTCATTTGTGATTTATTCGTAGCCTCTCTCAACCCAGACCCTAATCCAACAACAAGTGCTAAAAGATGACTTCCTCTCCCATTCCCCCGGCGTCCACCCCATCTAATCACAACCGCCGGATGCTCCAATTACTCCCATTTGCATTTTGCGAAAACAATACGCGAACAAAAAGAAAACGAAACGAAGCCAAACCGAGGGAAGCCAGCGCGTCCACTTCCCTAGCTTCCTGGAAGTTGCCAGTTGCTGCAGCACACTGGACTGGCAAGTGTGTCACTGCATTCCTCCATTTCCTTCTTCTCGCGCAGTCCACCCGCCAGTGTGGAGCAGTAATTTATTCCAACTCCTAGGGGTGACACACGGAGCACCCAGCACTCAACACTCAGCACACAGCACTCCGGAACACAAGTGACTCTGGCTTGGAATTTTCCAACCTCTTGCATCGTCAACAGGTTCCCTGCGATTCGCCGTGAACATTTCACTTAATTAACATGCCCCCCGACGACACCATGACTCACTGGTACAACCACAGCGCGCCGCTTTGAATTACTCACTGCCCGGGCTAATAACTCAAAATGTCCACTTCAAGCCTCACAAACAGCGGCCATTTCCGGCAGTCTGTGCCCCGTCTTCGGCCGCTGCGCCGGACCAGACTTTGTCTGTGTCGCGTCCATCTGAATCCGAGTGGAGTACGAGAACGAGTACGAGCACATCGAACGTAATGCGGTGTAGTGTATCTCAATTATCATTGAATTGAAACTGTGTGTGCTGACCGAAACTTGGAGTGCTCTCTAGTGGGCCTCCGAGTCTATCTTGTGCTCCATTCGGTCGACGTCGACGTCGATGTCGCCGTGTATTTCGGTAGTTAAACGATCATTATCTGTGGTGGCACTTCAATTGAATTGTACTTCAGTTCGGGTGTCCCCATCATTTACGAATTACATATGTTTCGAGAGTGCTTTTCTGATTTTGAACCAGATACATCGTCGGCTCTATGTGGATCTCTCTTGGTCGACGGGTAGCCGGAGGCCAATTTACGTGGCAAATTCCTTGAAATTCGTTTTTAATTGGAAACGAATTTTCGTCGTTAACTCGACGGTGTTGTGTGGGCAGAGAACGAGGATTGAAGTGAAGTAATTGATGACGAAGAAGTTGAGGGACTTTGTGTATCTTTCGGAATTAATGGTGGCGCCTAATGAAGGCGTATTCATCGAGGGGTGATTAACTGGGCGAGCACTTGACACAGAGAGTGACGATGGAGCTTAGTAATGGGTATGTCTCTAGAGTATTCCCTTGAGGAGTACCAAGGGTCACAAGAAATACTCGTTATCGCTTATCAATCAGTCTCAATATGGACTGCCACAGGGTTCCATGCGGTCACACAGTCTATTTCTGCAGAAAAAAAAGCCTGTTCGCCAATTAAAGACAATTTAAACTATGTTGTGCTCATTTCTCCATTATCAAGCACTCATAATATGACATGCCACAGAGTTCCATGTTGCCACTGAATCCTGAGCCACTGAGTCCTGTCAAACCACTTTGTGGAAATTAAAAACTTTGTAGATACTCAACTTTCGTGTACTCAATTCCACTCATCGACGGATTCCAAGTTGGAGTGCCGCAGATTGGCATGCTATTACCCGATCTTTTTCTGACAAATATAATCTTCGTCTGGTAAGAGGAGTTTGAAGACAATTTTGAACGTCTCACCATACAGGTCTGCAAGCTTCTCTGCTGTTACCTAAACTTCTTTTACTGCTAAAAAATAGCGCATAATGGGTACAACTCATTTGTTTAAGTGAGTGATGGCCGACAAGTCGCGATGGTCTCAGAGCTCGTTTCTACTTAGTACCACAGGAATCCATGATGTCCATGCAGCTCTTTGCGAGGAAAAAACCCGCTGTTAGGCATATGAAGGTGGTACAAAATGGAGTGCGAAAAGGTTTAGTATTCTCTACCAAAGCTTTTTAAAAGGCAAAGAAAATAAAAAGAAATGTTTGCCAATAAATAATTTTCTAGACAACCTATCGCGTCCTTCCAGGGCGATGAGATCATGCCCCACAGAAGCACTGTACGTGCTCCTATACCTTCTTCCAGAAAATCGTGTGAACTTCGTAGTACTACCTGCTCTTATAGCAAAGCTGCTAGAGTAGACTAGGAGGTCCAAGTATAAATTCTCTGGGAAAACCTGACCTACCTACATGAAAATAAGGACTGATGACCTCCTCAATAGAAATTGCTACGAAATAAATAGAGTCGTGGCTGTAAGCACGGGGCCCAGGTCCATAGGCTAGATTCGAAATAGCATTCAACGCCCACGACACTCACTCAGAAGAGTGTCTGCCTCACTTTCTCTCTGGTTGTCCGGTCATAGCCAAACAAAGATATCTCGCGTTCGCCAAATCTGTCCTTAGTGACATCCCGAGATGGCGAATCAAAGTATAACGAATATATTCAACTTCCTTAACTTCCTTTACTTAAGCCCCACAAGTTGGACAGAGCCAAACCAAAACAACCCAGGTCCAGGAGTTGTGGCATCAAAATGGCGCACAATGCGCTACTTGTACTCTGATTGACTCCAATCGGGTAGCCACTTAAACCCAACCAAACTACCACGTTCTCTTTTACTAAGTAAATGAGTCCAGCAAGGAGTAAAAGACGGAAAAGAGAATAAGTGTGTTCGTTGCCACAGAGAACCACAAGAAAGATTGTTGCCACCCGATATTTTTTAAGCTAGGCGTTCCATCAGTTGATGATGTGAAACAAAACGCTCAGAATATGGAGTGCCACAAGGTTACACGCTGCCAACCAAACCTTCTGAGGCAAGTAAAAAACTATTCGTGTCAACTAAGGGTTTTGTGGGCATTCAAATTTCCTGTACCTCTTTTCAACTATCAGACGATTCGAACATGAAGTCCCACAGGGTTCCACATTGTCATTCAAACTCGATCTTATACGAGAGACAACTTTTGTCGATTACCGAATGTATCTGAAGTTCAGTGCTCGCTTCCAAGCGGGTATGCCACAAGGTTCCATGTAGTCATCCGAACTTTTTCCAAATCAACGAAAATAAACCGTTTGTCAATTAAATTCAATCAATTTGTATTCTGTTACTGTTTTGATTTGGAATGAATTATTCGCCTTCATTATGCGGTCTTGTGGAATCTAGATCGTTTAGGACCGATCTGGGGGTCGAACATGACCGAAGCTACACTCGCCCCATTTTGATCACCTTAAAAATGCCTTATCCGAACAAGATCAAGCTGATTAATGACCCTATACATCTGCCTGGCTTGGTATTCCTCACTCACAAGCTCCAAGCGCCAAGCTCTAGATCTTGATCATGATCATGACTGATGCAGCCAATCTGAGAGAGAGGTTGAAGAGACACAAGGTTTCACACTGATCTAAATTCCAGCGCATTTAAAACACACACTCTCCACTTGATCGATCGAAGCTCTCCCCGGCTAGATGTCAAGGGAGATAATCGTCTAAACAGATGACTTGTCACACCATCTCAACCGCAGCTCAGTTCCCCCCTTCGCATCAATCAGATCTCTATCTCGACCAACTCCGCTTATCCATCAAGTGCTATGTGTAGTGTGTCCCCCGGAGAAAGTTCCATCGCAGCCATGCACCGGGCGGCGGCAAAGCTTTCTTGCAAAATCCGCGCATCTAATCTGAAGTCATTAGGCTGACTGTCGACTGACCAAGCGTCTTTAAAATCCCATGAATTATTAGCGTCCACTTCTGAAACGGCGGATGACACATTCCCCCTTTCGAGTGTCGTTCCGCGCCTAATGTTCTTGATCAATATTAATTAAACCCCTCCCGCTGCAGTGTCCGCTGCCGAACCTCTCTGTCTGCCCGACCCCGACGATCACTAATCCGCGGAACTCGTCGTGGGCGGTCCTCGGTCCGAGGATAGATAAAAATTTGTTAATCAGACATGTGCCCGTCAGTAAATCGTTATTTATTGTTCGGAGAAAAAGTGGCATTCATCAGTCTCTGTCCACAGGGGTGGAGGCGCGGCGGGGACAGCGATCGCAAAGGCGCGAGAAGATGAAACAGCATGTGCCCCCAATCGCACTAATAACCCCCGTGCCCCCGTGGCGAGCGCACTGTAATTTTCATGTCTTCCACCGTGAAATGGATAACTTTCCACGTGCAACGTCCGAACATCTGCTAGATGTGCCACCAGAGCGCACTCGCTTCGCGGTGTAATTCAATAATTTCGCGTAAAATTATTTTCCTCGAGTCAGTTCCAATTATCCTGTGATTCCTTTTGTGCGGCATGGCCCATCTGCATCTGCATCTGGCGGCGAGAATTTTCATATTTTCCTCGCTAGAGGTGAGTATTGAGCGATAAATCTGAAGACATGGTAATGCGCTGCCTTGCGCAGCCACCACCGGGCCACCAGCATCACCTCTGCAATCGCATTCGCGAGCGTATTCATCGCGTCGTGGCCGGATTGTACGAACACTATCTGCACCTTGTCGCGTATAATTTCCTCCGTCTAATGACAGAGCGGAGGCTGGGATGACGGAGGCGATGACTGTTTGGGAGTGTGACTCGTTCACGGCACAGTGCTCTGCCCCGTGTCGGTGCAAGCGGTGGAAGAGAGTGTGCTGTTATTAGGAGGAACACGATTTTCCTGTCAGCACCTATGCCTGGTGGGGGACGGGTGGAGAACAGTAGAACACGGCTTGTCAGTGATTGCGGGCGATGGTGACACGATACCGACGACGCCGACGACGGTTGTGCCAACCTAATGCATTCTCATTAATGAATGAGACACGAGAGGACCGAAGACGTACGTTGGATGATGGAAGATGGGATCCAATTACTGCCACCTGAACAAATGGGGGGCACTTGACTCCCTGTGACCCAGCCGCTCCCAGAGAGCTGTCAGCCGTTTGATGCGTCTTTCTGGAGGTGTTTCCCATCATTAGTTGTTTGGGATTGATTTTGTTTGAAATTGCGTGCGAAAGATACGTTCTTTTTGTTGCGTCTCGTCTTCATTCGATTGTTCCGCTTTTTTTTGTTGGCATTTTCCTGTGCTCGCAGTGCCATATTGTTGGTCGTTGAAGAGCTGCAGAGGGCTCTTTGGGAAACGATGCGGAATGTGAAGATGATTGGTCTGGGGCCACTGTGCGATGGCAGAGGTGTTTTGGTAATAACAGGTCTGGCTGCGGCATCGACTTGGAATTGTAATTGAATCACGTACTCAAGGGAATGCTCTTTTTTTGGTAAATTTTTGGCAAATCTCTTTGGCGGTACGTGTGCGGTTGAGATTGTTCGGGATTTGCGACTGGGGGACGTTAAATGCAGATGAGGACCTTTGTCTGTGTCACTGTAAATAAGACAGATCCTAAGTGCTTTCGAATCCACGCCGGATTATCGAACATCGAGTTCCTTTGGCAGCCCGGAAGTGGATTCGATGTGGTGGAGAACGTTACGTGCAGATGAAGACGTGGCATTGAATATGAGGCGGGTCATAAGTTCTTCCGACATTTTGAATCGACGCCGGATTAACGCAAATCACTTCATTTGGTACGGAGCAAGTGGATTCAATGGCCAGCATCAGCATGGGGGGGTCAATACGTGAAGATGAATAGACTAGTAGGTGTCACTGGACATAAGATGGGTCTCATGTGCTTCAGAGATCTTAATTGATGCCGGATTATTGGAAATCGCCTGAATTTGAGACCTAACAAGTACAGTCAATGGCCAAGGATGACCATCGACGGGTCTTAACAAGCAGATAAACCGTTTCATTGTAATAAGGCGATTTGTGACACCTGAAATCGACGCCGGATTATCGAAAATCGACTTCATTTGGTACGAAGAAAGTGTTGATCATTTAAAACCGGACGGAGACGACTACCAAAGTTATCCTTGTAAGGTATATGGCTGCTTTATGTGCCTCTGACATTTTTAATCTGTGCCGGATTATCGGAAATCAACTTCATATGGTTCGATGCAAGTGCAGTCAATATAGACCATGAGAACTGGGAGCCCAGATATGGAAATGAATGCCCTGGTACTTGGCATTATAAAGAAGAGAGGTCCTGAATGTATTCGTATCGATGCCGGATTGGCGAAAATCGACTTCATTCGGTACAAAGCAAGAGGGAATTCTTTAAATGCAGATGGCGACGACGAGCAGCGTTACCCTTACAAATTAGACGGTTCCCCTAAGTACCTCCGCAATTTTGAATCGGTGGCGGATTATTGGAGATCGAAATAATTTAGTACCCAATCAATGGAACTAGTCCATAAGCATCACCAATGGGGAGTCTTAGCAGAGAAAAGAAGAATGTGGAAGGTGTCGTCGTTAAAAACGACAGACCCAAAGTGCTTCCCACATATTGAATTACTGCCGGATTACGGAAAATCAACTTAATTTGAGGCCCAAAAAGTTAGTCAGTACATGACCAGGAGCTAACTTTGAAAACTTAGAAGTTAGAAGTCAGTGGCATCGCATCCTCCCGAATGAAACACCCTCAAAATTCTCAAGCCCTCACACCATTCCAAGTTGGGACCCGATTCCCACCATGATTAGCACCTCCAAGTGAGTGGCGTTATTTCTGTGAGAAAAACCCCATAAACTAGACCACCGCCGCCGTTCACATCTAATAGCCACCCCCATGAGAATGCACATGCTAGAGTCGCTGGAGGTCTCCCTCTCTGTCGCTGCACAGACTCCCACCAGCGCGCTGCACATGGGCTGACAGCCCATCCCTTTGGTCGTCAATTGAATAATTTCACTAGTACCGAGAGCGGCGCGAATGGTGTGAGGGAAATCGTTGATTGCCCCTCCCAGGCTTTAGTTTTTGTGTTCCATCTCTGGGACAGCGACACATGGGAGTATCCCAGTCACACATCTCTCGCGTAATTGCCTGAGACTTTTATTTGTCTTTCCCGTGGCGGAGGGCGCTTTGATGGGAAACTGACAGCGATTCGTTTGGGAACCCCCGCACCTCCTCGCCCACCACTTGACTGATCGGACTGTTAACAGAAAAGCCATAAAAATGGCATAATTGCCGGCCGAATGGAATTAGTCCACCGTCCGTAATTGCGGCAACTGGATTAGCCCGGCTTGCACACACCGCGGCATCAACAACAGGTTCAACAGCACCACTAATCGCTCGCATCATCAGGTGGTGCTGGCGGTGGTGTTGCGCTCGCATAATGACCCATCACTGGCTAGATGAAAGCACACGGGTGTCCTGGCATCCAGATACGCACTACGTGTGATGTGGAAATAATTGCACTACGTGCTGGCGGTTGCCGCGCAATCCAGTTTATCCTGCCGATGTACTAGCACCACCACCGCTGGCAAGGTGCACAATGTTCATCTGGATGAATGGATCGGATGCCAATCGATGGTGCTTCTGTCGACCTCCCCCTCCCCCTCACCCACCCAAGGCACATCCACATCCACAGAACAAAATGGAAACCCGCAAGACCGCACAAAAAGTTTAATCGCATAACGCTGCCAGCCACATTCTGTGCCGAGCCGAGTGTTATCATTTTTTGAAATCGGTTAATGCACGAAAGATTCTCCCCGCGGTGGCTGGCTGGTTTGCCGGTGGTGCGCACACAGCCCCTGATTTAGTTAGCCAGCCAGTCGGCCGGGCAGGCAGGTTGCGGCCGAGGTGGTATCGACGCTGGGAGCTGGAACGCTGAGTGAGCAGTAATGCCTAGGCGAAAGCTCAGCTAGACCGCACATACAAATGTAACTGAAGTGGATTTCATGTTGCGGCAGCCACCCCAGCGGCGACGGCAGCAGCCATACAACTTTAACCACCGATTTTGCCATAAATATTTTGCCAAAGGTATTCAGTCAAAGCGGAGTTTTCGGATGCTGGTGTACGGCGCGCGGGGAGTGAATTGCATGCCGCAGCTGAACTTTATGATGGATGGTGAGGCGACAGCGCGGCGGGGGTTGAGTTTTCGTGGCGCTGCTCTGGGTGCGTGTGTGTAATCGAGTGAACCGTGTGACTGACTTTGATGCGTCATGTGTGTGATAGATACTCGAAATGGTGTATCGTTTATGGTTTAAAGTGTACAACCACAGAACATAAGCTTGTGTCAGCTTTAAACGGAACAAGTGAGCATTGGGCGGTGGGTGGGAGGGACTTGCGTCAGAGCGGAGGGTTATGAGGAATTCATGTGGAAATCGTTTCAGTGAACCCGTGGGAGGGAGGCGTTTGTGGAGGTTGAGCCCTTTGCTCAGTAGTGGTTGGTTGCGAGCCTGTGAAAGGGGCTTGAAGCAATGTTAAGCTTGATTAAGGGAGAATTCAATAAAGGCACCGATATCACTTAAAGCATAAACTCTTAAAGCATAAACAATGTTGAATCAGATCGATAATCGAAGTCATCGGGAGTCTGAGAAACCACTTGAAAAATCATTTCGGCTTCCACAATGAATTTGATTGTGCTTTTCAAGGAATTCATAACCTAATGACTAAATTTCGTATCAAAATTGTCTTCAGTGACGAAGCTCATATCTGGTGGAATGGTCAGAGATGAACAACCTCAGAACCCAAAACCAACCGGAAAATGATACTGTTGGGTGCGGTTAATTGTCCAGGTCGTATCAATATGACCATAAAAACCACTCATTCGTGTCAACTATGGTTCAATGTAAGTATCCGAAGGTTTGTTTGTCCAAAATGCACCATCTGAACCTAGTGAACATGTGGATCCAGCTAGACGCTGCTACACCCTGCACAGCACGGGAATCGATGAATGACTTAGATAGCGATTGACATGTGGAAACCTGTGGAAGATGTCAGCAGAATGGGGTTAAGTGGAGTCCAAGCAAACTGGCTATAAAGCTATCTGACTGAACCTTCCAAGCCAAGCTCTCTGACACACTGAGTAACGTAAGAGAAATTAAATACGGGGCACCACAAGGATCCAAATTGAGTCCCATTTTATTTATTCTTTTTACAAACCAATAAAGAAAATGAAAAAATGTACTACTTGTGCGCTTGCCGACGAGATAGCAATCGTGGTAAAACACAAACACTTGCATTCAGCTGTGCAGATAATGCAAGACGAATTTTGATCAGCTTGTTTTTCATATTTTTCTAAACTCAAACTGAAATGATTCTTAATTCTTAACTTTAATTTTTCTCCATTTGATGCATTGAAATTGTACAAATTGTACATTTAAATTCACTGTAACCTACATGTATGTCACTTAATGTTATTTCCATTTAAATGCACTGTACTTTTAAAAGAACTTAAAATGCCTAATGTACAGAGTCCTGAAACAATAAAATAAATGAAATCAAATGAAAATTGTGCCATGACAATGATCTAGTCAGAAATGCTGCCAAAACAAAGCGATGCACATTCGTACTCCGAAAAAACCAATAGAACCTTATCAAACATTCCATCGAAATAACCGCTGTCCACTATCAACAAATAGCAACGCAATGGAGGTAGTCTTCTTCTTCTTCATTTGGCGCTACAGTCCGGGGTGGACCTGGGCCTCAACCAACAAGCCTCTCCAGCTAGCACGTTCTCTGGCTAGCTGTCTCCAGTGTCGCACGCCAAGTTGGTTGAGGTCCTTCTCCCCCTAAGTGCGCCACCTTAAACGCGGGCGTCCTCTGTTGCGTTGTCTCACGGGTTCGGAGTCGAAGACTCTCCGGGCCGGAGCTGAGTTGTCCACACGCTCTACATGGCCTAGCCATCTTAGGCGTTGGATCCGAAGACGCCTGACTAGACTCATATCGCTGTACAGCCCGTACAGTTCGTGGTTGAATCTTCTCCTCCAGAAACCGTCAACGCAAACAGGACCAAAGATCGCACGCAGAGCTTTTCTCTCGAAAATACCAAGGACTTCCTCATCATGGAGGAAGTCAGAAGTAGTTAGAAGTATTAAATACTTAGGAATTATCATCGAAGAGAATTTTCTCTGGAGGAGCACATCAATGTCCTGCGCCTTCAACTTAACAGCACTATTTTACCAATGACGTACCTTAAGCTTTATTTGTGTTGCGTAGAAGTGATTAAGCAGGTGTATTACTCGCTAGCAGAGTCGTAAGATAAGATATTGTGGCCAGGGGAAACGCAGCAAAATATCACATGGATAAGATATCTAACCGACAAAATCGTCTTGTTAGACTTGTCTTGTTAGACCCAGTATCACTAATTTTCAAGTTTTAGATGTCAAGGCAATCTTTCAGATTGCAATATTACATTGAATGAGTACATGAGTGATCAATGATTTCAGCAACCCTTAGGTTAGGTTAGGTAGGGGGGCTGCTAGTAACTTTGCTTTCACTGGGATTCGAACCGGGGAATCCACTAACCAAGGCAGGTACTCAATCAACTGCGCCATCCAGACGTATAAAGCAAACCTTAAGTCGCACACTTATTACAAGAAGACGAGCCCAAAGTATGCTTGAAGTTTCGACAGCTTACAATTTGAATGGAGACAAGGAACTACGATGCACAATCCCTAACTTAATGAATTCGCTGTCGCAGTTTTTAAAAGTCATTCCAAATTAAAAAAAGGTAAAGGGAGTTAACATGAACAACCCAATTGAATTAATATAAACCAAGAACTTTAATTTTAGTTTAAAATGACTTTAAAACTTGTTACAATTTATTTACAACCACCTGCAGATAACCATTTAGCTTTGCAGACAAACCGTTGTAAACAAACAACATATGCATTAATAAAAAAAAAAAACAAGAAAACAGTGGAAAAACCCACGTTAACCTTAAAAAATGGTGAGTAAATTATCTCTCTGAATTTTTCGACTACACTGTGCTATATCTTCATATGGGGATATGCCAAATCACTTGTCCCTCTCGACAACCGAGGCGATACGTCTTGCTAGGAAAGTTTACTAACAATTAGACTTTACGTACGTACAACATGAAACCAATTTAAGAAAAAAAATGCCAAACATTAATTTACCAACTTAAATAAATTGATAACAGTTTTAGTTGACAATTTTTTTTATAAGAAAGATAGCTCCACGAAGCGTATGTGCACGGAGTGGATGTCTCCATCGACTTGAGCGCATAACTTTAAAACGTTGCCATAAGCGGCTTTAAAAACTGCTTCATCAGCTGCCAAAAATATTCGGAATTCTAAGTAAAACCTTGCAATTTATTGCCGTAAGGTTAGAAATTGACGACTTCTTTGAAGCCAGGGTGACTGTTCCCCAAGTGTAAGACTGATCAAATTCTTGCCTCACTGAACTCTTATCCCTGTTCACCGATATCTTGTGACCAAAGCCAATCAGTCAACTTTCAGCTCCAGAGCTGACATCATCACATAGACTGTTCCTTCCGCCATTTTTAATGATCCCAAAACATTGCGGGTGTAATTCACTGCAAAAAAGCGCCTGCAGGCCATCAGAATAAAACTGCTCGGGGTCCAATAAAAATGCCTGCCAGATGAACTAGAGTCCATCGAATTCTGATTTGAGACGGAACGAGCCATAAACCCACTTGCAGTCATTCTCATCTCCTCCATCCGGTTGCAGTCATCAATCAGGAGTCATTTACTCTTGCAAAGTACAGCTAGCACGTACCCATTCCCGCTCGCATTCAAGGCAGATCGCCTAGACGCTATTATTTGGCGAGTGCCCCTATCGCCCGGAGCAGCAAGGGGTATCGAACGTGTCCACACATAAGTGGCGACGCTGGTTGCAACATAATACTGCATCCAGTTACGACGTAACTCAAGGGGGTCTGGTCTATCCATTTAATGCACATCCACCCCAGCCCGCTGATTATTCTCCATTCTATTTGCAATGCCTCTTCGTTCTCGAGCCCGGCCTCAAGCCATCGCCATTATTATCGATCAAAGGCGCGCACACAGCCAACCGCACACTGGCATGCCTCTCCTGCAGCCAAAACGGAGAGTGCCTCTCGTAATAAAGCGGTCGGCGTGCATGAGGTTTAAGCCGCACAGTGTCCCGATGGCCCGGTAGTCTCCCGCCCCACACCAGCTAACACTTGCTGGACGAGACGATAATGGGGGCGGCAGTGGTCGGGCCCCCCGCCCCGCTCGTGGCTGTCGTATCTAGATCAATTTTGCTGAGTATATACTTGGCACAGAGTATGATTTGACAAAATGGCCAAACACATAAAACTCAAATTTAAATTCATCGCCCGAAAGATATTCTCGCCGTGCTGCCCCGGATACTCGGTGCACTCCATGCACTTGCTGTCGCTCGTCGAGCGCAATCAATTGCTGTTTGCATCGGTTTGATGCGAACTCAATGGCGCGGCACATCTTGGCCGAGTGAAGACGGATCGTCAAGCTGCATTATTACCATAATTCGATGCATTCACTGGAGCGGAACGACGACGACGACGAGAACGATGACGACGTCTGAAGATGGCCTGATGGTCTGATGGCTGATGGAGAACCGCAGCCGAGCTCTCGATCTAATGTGGGTGAGAGCGCGTCTATCACATGAATTGTTCGGCATTAGAATAACGATGGCAATTGATGTTGCGCCAAGATTGGGTGTTGCACAACGATGCATGGTGTGGCGAGGAGGAGGCGGAGGGAGAGGCGTGGCCTGGATGCAAGAGATGAGTGAGATTGGGTGATATGCGAATGACTAGACAGTTTTGAATTGATTTGCGGTGATGTGCGACGAGAACGGTATCCCGGAGCTGCTCCAGATCGCAGCACGCTGCCAGCAGCTCGGGGGTCAGATTAACAAGGTGTTGATTGATTGATGTCGGTTGTCGGTTGTTGGGGATTGCTCGGCTTGGCTGTCAATTAGGACACGGAGCGAGTAATGATTAGTTACTCCCAATCAATTAGGAAAATTGCAGCGGTTCGACACATGTTTCACTCGGAGGACACTGGGCAGGTTGTGTGTTTGGTCAGCAGCAGGCGGGTGGTGTGTGGGAATGATTTATGAAATCTGAACTGAAAGGGTGCGCTTCTTGGCCGAGGAAAGGAATTCCATTCAGTGGGGACTTGCGAAGGTCTGCTGACAGGAGGAGGAGTGGAATTGGGAAGAAATGCAAGTCATTTCTATTGGTGTTCGCAATTTGGCGATGATCGGGGTGGTTTGAGAGAAGCAGGACGAGTTTGATGAGGTTTTGGAGGCTGGATGATGGCGCAGAGTTTAAGAATCATTCCTCTCTACAAGGTGCTTGAGCGTGATTACCACCAGTCAAGTTCTTGGCACGATCAACTCATGAATTTGACCGTCTTTCAATAGACCTGGAGCGAAACGGGATGGCTAAGGACGAGGGCCAGTTGAATCTTATAGAAGGTCCAGTGCTTGTTAAGAATTATTGGAAATCATTGACTATGGTCATCTTGTTTAAGTGGGTGCGTCCAACAACTCCCACACTGATTGTCCAAGGTTCGACTCCAATTTTTATTGCAATTCATTTTTTTTTAAATCCGACTGGAGCCTACTTACTTATCCTGACACCCGAGGGAGTTTGAGCAGGATTTCTTGATAGGCTTCGCCATTTTTAGTCGGCATGAGACAGCAGCTCCCGCCCGTTCCAGAGAGGACTATGGATCGCTGAATAGGAGCTTGCGGCCCTGCTTAAAGAGGGCGGCAGATCAAACTCCCCTTGTCGGCTACAAAGGGAAGGCAGCAACTTCATCGTAAGATGTTTGACACTGCAGCACTTGCCTGATAGCTCACTCCAATCAGTGTCCTATATTGGGAAGGACTGTGTAGGGAAGACTTAAGGACGCTACTTGGGACGTCTTGTAGCGCAACTTTTATGACCCTTAACTCAACATCTTGCCTGACACTTTATGTCACTCAGCATGAAATGGTGAAAAAGAGTTTACAGGCGTTCTTCAAATCACACTTCTTGACAGGCAACTGGTGCGTAACAAACAGACGCAACTCTTGTGTCTCCTGTTTCATCTTCTTCCCTGATATTTCAAGTTATTGAGCACTTTATGCTGTTAAAAATTAGTAGGTATACAGTGCTTCGTGTGAGGCGTGTAATTGCCGCACCTCTTAGTTCAACGACTTGGTTGATATCTCATGTCACTCAACCTCCTTTGTCAGTGTCACAGGTTAGGCAAGCAAAGCGTCATTGATATATCCTTGGTAAACACGGTGGCCCTCCACTGGGACACCTTAAAATTCAGGAGCTGGGCTATCCCCTGGCAATCTATCATAGGTCCATAAGGGAAAACTATAAAACGAAGCTCAGGAAAGAGCCCAAACTAGATTGTTAGGTCTGAGTGTTGCAAAAACAATAAGGGCTCTATGGCCGACGCTGGACAAGAGCAGATCGTCATCATTGAATGTACGCGCGCTAATTGAATTCTTAACTAGGCACTGGGCCATAAGCCTCATACCGAACAATGACAGAATCTATTGAGACGAGGAATTAAAAGTACAATGGACCCAAAATGTTTGCTTAAGTAGGCCACGGCCGTAAGGTCATCAGGGCACCCATATTCAACTATCGGCGTACCTACCTACGTTAGAGAAGAATTCTTAAGGGAAATCTTAGACAGCCTTTCTTCGGAAGGAATTTTTGCGGAACAAGCCGATGCTTTTGGTCGCTTAACTGAACGTCTTGCTGTCGTAACGCTGTCTCAAATTTTTTAAAGGCAATTGCGGAAAACTTTTATGCACACTACTTCACAGACAAATGCTAGACACCATGCTCAATACATTGTTCTATATTTTGCTCGACGCTTTGGTCGACGTTGTGCTCGACGTTTTGCTCTACACTTTGTTCAACGCCTTGCTCGAAGCTTTGCTCGACGCTGTCCTCAACGCCTTGATCAACACTTTGTTCAACGCCTTGCTCGAATGCTAGACGATTCGTTCAACGGTTCAGTTTGCTTGAGGCTATGTTAGACGCTTTTTTCGACGCTCTGCTCGACGTTTTATCCAAGTTTTGCTGAACGCTTTATTCGACGCTTAGCCCAACGCTTCGCCCGATGCTTTGCTAAACGCTTTACTCTACGATGTGCCTCGTACATCTTGTCACTCAACGTCCAATGTTGAACAACCAGGAACATAAATAGGTAGTCTAATCTTTTAAAATCCTTCTTCGATGGGAACTGTAGCACCACAAGCTACACCTCCTTCTCGAAATTGGCACTCTCATCGCATTCGAAGGAATGCCTTTCTCTACCACAACCGATCGAGCTTTCGAAGCAAATCTCTTTGTTCATCAAATTTCACCTTCAATCCTGAAATATCACGCTCCCTAGTCTGAATACACCCCGATCCCCAAGCCAACACCACTCGCTTTTGGCATCGGATTACAGTCCCCCCTTCACACCCCATCACAATCCATCAAGTCCAATTTCCTTCCTTCAATCAAAGTGCCAAAACACACACTTGGACTTCAATTACCCGACATCCGTTTGTCCACCAAATCAGCCGGCCCCACGATTCATTTCATCGCTCTCTCTCTCTCTCCCAACGAATCCCCATCGACCGTCTCGTTGCAATTGTTAAGCACCCTCGTCCTCCTCTGCGGACATGCAAAGCTCCCTCCGCTCACAGAATAAATGTCATCTTGATCGTCATCTCAATCGCGTCGGTCCGTCCGTCCACCGCAACCGCAGCCGAAAGCAGTAAACAAATTCAATTGAAGAAAGAGTGTATCTAAGTATCTTTCATTATTCGGACACGGGACATGCAGCAACCGTTCCCCCGCACCACCCTCCGGCCAATTAAGGTATTATACACCCATTAGGCTCTCGCGGTCGAGCGGTCGGTCGAGTGTTCGGCCACGGTTCTCGATGCTGATTGGGGTGTAATTATATCTCTCTCTCTAGTGCCACTGGTAATTGTGGCAACAAAATAATTTACCTCTCCCCCTGAGCCGCTTTAGTGGCACACTTGTCAGTGGACTCGTTGTTATAAATCAATCGAATGCAATTGGTCCTTGATATGAGCTGCACAATGCAGCGACGCGACGCTACGTCGGGTCGGATTGTGGGGTGCACCCAGGCGATATCTGTTCGCTTCAATCTATTCACTGAACGATGAATGGGGAAATATTTCAATTAAATTTAATTACCTGAGCCCTCCTCAGTGTCTCTCCGGGGATAGAATTGTGTTCTCTATCCCTCTGGTCGGACTCTCGTCCAATTTAGCAAATGGACATGTTACACAAGCGTACAGCTAACGACCCGTCCGAAGACGGAAGCACAAGCAGACTGCTCGGTGAATCGTGGCCACTGTGTGAGTCTGGTTGTGTGCAGTTGTCAACGTGTGACATAAGTTAAGCAGTCTTATTGACTCCTCCAATCCGATGGTGGGGCATTTGGCAAGCAATTAAATGCGGCCTGTCGACGCACGCTGTGTGGCATGCGGTGTCAGTGGGCTTTCAGCATCGGAGCACCTTGCTGGTTTTTTTTTTTTTGGGAAACTTCCATCGATTTGATTGGTGGTTATGACCGTATTAAGGGACTGATCGTGTTCATTAAGACCGAGACTGCGTACAAATTGGTGCAGTGCCCCAATAAGGAGGCCCAATATGGAGTGTGGATGCATGTACTATGACCAAAATTCATTAATTGGAATGGATACCGAACGAAAAAATTGCCTGCTCCAGTTAAAAGAACGATGGGTGACAAGAGTGTTGAGCGATGTTGAAATCGAATTGGAGGAATGTCTGTTGGGACATTTTTTAGGAAGGTCGTGGATAAAGATGGTACTTTCTGCGGCAAGTTTTTTAACACACATGCGAGACTTGGAGAAGCCCCGGAGCCTCGTTCACATGTCGATCAAGTCGTACACACGGTAGACAAAATCCCAACGTAACATGATCCATGAAGCAGTATCCCACGTTCCGCGGCTCAACATGCATCCGATGCAATCTCAGGCATTTAAGCTTCCCTGGAGATACGTTTAAGATTTCCGCATACCTCCTCATTACAACCCACTTTCAGATCATCTCACCGACGAACAGTCCCCCGTCCTCCCCGCCCTTCACGGATGTGCGTAACTGAAAACTGCTGAACTGGCTGCTTGTCTCCTGTTTGCCGCCGTCACTGCCACCACATTGAAGTAGCAACTACAAGCGAAAAACAAGTTCAAACTGGAAAAAAAAACGTAGAAAAAACCCACCGACATCCAAAGAACTAGTTTATATCTGGCTAAAGCAAAGCAAACCAAGCCAAGCCAAAGCAATATATCCGTCAAATACCAATCAAAGCGCGTTTTGCGCCAGCACTCGAGCACTCAGCAACGGCTCAACTTCATAAATATGGATGCATTCTGCTCTTGCAGATACCGCACATAAACTGCAAATAGTTCATAAACCGCACGTAATAATATCTGCTTGCTCGACGGTACTCTGTTGTGGTTGTCGTTGCTGTCGTTGTCGTTGCAGTCATCATCCTCTCGACGGAGTCCATCAACAGACCCGTCGCCGAGCCGAGCCACAAGTCAACCTGGAGTTAATTACTCTTACTGTTCGTTCTGCTTTCTTTGCCCCAACGACGACGACGACGACGTGTTGTTTCGTTTTTCTGTTTCTGTTTCCCTCGCCGCGTGTGTAATCTAAAGTCGGTCTGGCTCATAACATGTTCCCACAGTCGCAATTATTCATGCTTCAAATGCAGTTACAAATTTCTTACACACTGTACGGATACGTAGATACCCTCGTCGGCGTTCACCTCGGCTCTCGTCGAGGACTTGTCGGTCCACAGGCGGCGGCGAGCGGCGGGTGGGATACGCGCGGATCTAGAACAATTTAAGGGAGCTTGCTTGCATCCAGTGCAGTGAGCGAATCTCATTTACTTGCCTCAGCGCACCGAGGAACGACGAGGAAGGAATTCACATCGCACAATGCGAGAGCGATTACACGAACGCTTTGCGGCGCAAAGAAATGCATGTCATCCATCAGCGGTTGTCTCTCGGCAGATAAACCGCGCACGAATGTTCAGATTGAAGGTGGTACACCACGAGAAACAATTTTTGACAAAATTAGTACATCTGCTGTCGAGCACTGCTGCTGCCGTTGGCTGCTTATTGTCCCCCTTTTCAGGCGTCTCCGTCGCGTCGTGTGAACCCTGCGCAGCGGTTTATGTTCTTGCCGTGACCTCTGCTTCTGGATTGCCCAACTCTCATGATGACCGAGGGAAGCGCTACCGCACCATCGCATCGTCACTGCCGTGTGTCCAGAGACGTTCCCAATCGGGTTTGTCATGACATCGTCGGGGTCTTGGACTCATTTGGATGGATAGCATAATGAAGCTACGTTTTTGGCCATTTCCGAGAATCGAAAAACGTGGCTGACATGGATTGTCGCCGACTGTCCCATCGCGGAGTGCGTTGCTTTTGCTTTTCTTGGTTTATGGTGCGGTTGTTGGCTTCATTAAAACGAGCTACTGTCGCACTCACTCGGAGGCACATAATTACGTTCGCAATTAAAGGCGGGTTTTTATTAGTTAGCTGGTCCCACTGATGGAGAGACAATGGTTTCGCACAAACGACTCGCACAAGCTGTGATTAAGCGAACGAGGAAGTGGGCTTGATTGCTGTTAATGACCATTGATAGAGTTTTTATTGGGCCGTGTACTCGCATGTGGGGCCGCGGATGGTGGTTGGCCGGTGCTGCTGGAGCGCCTTATGGCGGCTTATCGACTAGTGAAGGGTTTTGTTGTTTCTTTTTGCTGGTCTAAGGGGTTTTTACGATCTGTGAAGCAATCAAGTTTGAGGAGGTTTTTGAGCTCGAAGTCGCTCTATCCTGCATCCGTGAGTCTGACTTTGACACAAGGTCTCCAAAACTTGTGTCTGACGCGCTTTATCGAATGTGTGTACATTTTTTATCAGATGTCAAGCTGTTTGGGAAGACAGAGCTTATTTTTAGAACTCATCCCATTGCCTCCCCCAAGTCCCTCAGCCTCAGCCTCTCTTCCAGCTATCGACTGAAGCTCAGTCTGAACTTTTTGGTCAAAATTTGGCCCGCATTTTATAAACTTACGTCTATTACTCACACATGATCAGTGAAAGCGGGGTTTAGGTTAAAGTGGCTGGCTGCCTTTATCACACTTAGGCCACCGTAGGCCTGTTGTATTGAAGCGACTGTTGGTTCGCAGCTCAAGACGGATCTGACTCGGCCCCCAATCATGATCGCATGGCTGAATCTGAATTTAAATCAGTTTCTTTTGAATCTGACCTAAAGTCAAGTAGAATCCTGGTTCCAAATTCCTACTTTGTCACTTTGTCGTCACGTCTAGCTTAGGGCTGCCTAAATATCACACATTCAACTCACAGCCTTGTCTACTCTTCACTGTCTGAAATCGCGATCAAGCCTTACTTGGTGTGTTATTAAAATCAAGGCTCCTTGAATACAGAGTTGGACCTTGACAGCCTTCGTGCGTAAATTCGGGCATCAAGGTCACACACATCTTTGGAAGCAAGTGGGAAGCAGGTGCTAATCACTCTTTATATCTTAACTTATCACTCAATTTTGAGCCTAGTTGTGCCTCATGCTGAACTTGAATCCCGTCTCTTCTTGCCCTTCTTTAGTACATGACGGGGATCTTGCAGTGTGACCCAAGCCTGGATCAGATCCTGAGTGAAAACCTAACGAATTAAGACACCCTTCGAATTCTAAAGCAGATCTAGTTCTGATTGTGAAACTCATCTTGGCTTGGGTCTTCAGAAATTTCTCGGAGTTAGCCACCTCCACTGAAAGAGACTACAAGTGGAACCCGAAGTGATAAAGCTTGATTGTGAGCTTGAGGTCGTGTATTGAGTAGTGCTGTTGTTGCGACATGGCCTCTGACGTCTGACTTTCCACGGACTCTATTCAGTCTATTCGAGGTCAGAATGTTGACCAACATTGTGAATGAGTTCAAATTTAAACTTAACCAGGACCCAGTTTAGGCCTCAATCGTTCTATCCTCATTTTTGATGTGAACTTCGACTGTCTCTATCCATGTTTAAAACTTTTGATAAAATTTCTGCAGACAAACATGGACGTCTAGAGTCGAGACCCAACCAATCCAAAAGACTTACGTATTGCAATCATTACTGATCACTGATGCTTTTACTTTCATACTTTCTACCCTCAATTTGCAATTTTGTGCTAAACTCAGAACGTCTACCAAATTTTGGGACTAAAATAGACGTCCTGACCAAATCTGAAGTCGCAAGTTAACCCCATCCTTAGACCCACTTAAGAGGGTGTCGATGATCGCAGACTGTGAGTACAACTTCTAAGGGAACCATAGATTTTTGGCCAAACCTTCAAATTTGAACCATCTTACAGAAGTTGTCTAGAGCCGATATTGACGATTGAGTCGAGAGTATATATTTTTTGACGTCAGTTTCTAGGTCCCCATTCACATTCACAATTTTCGGATTATTCTCAAGATGTTCATCTTAGGCTAAAGTTGAGGCTCAGATCCGAGACGCAGTCGAAATCGGGACCTCTCTTTCGAACACGTAAATTCATAAGTTGTTGAATATTTTTGGCGTTATTTTCAAATCGTTATCATTTTTGGATCAAACTTCAAATTCTGACCATTTTACAATGATTGTCTAGAGCCGATGTTGACTCATGAGTCAAACTCATCTTAATTCCTGATTAAAATTTAGTCCTTGAGACGTCTTTATTGACTAAAGCATCTACTGTTTGTATCCATATTCGCAGATCAGAATTTCGACCAGACAAGAATAAGTGCTCAGAGACAATATCCAGAGTCGAAGGCCAATCTAAACCCAACGGTCAGTATTTTTTGACTCGTAATTTTTGACTTCGGCCTCAATAACCTTGATTCATATTCTCGATTTTCGAACTCTGCTCTGATTTTTTTAAGCGCATTTTTAGGCAATTTTAGGCTGTCTAAAGCAGGTACTCTCATCCTATTCTGTCGACACTGTAACTCATGCTAACGTTTGCTAGTACTTAGCCGCTGGCGGTAACACAATGGGCCTATGTTTGGCCTAAGTGTGTCTGCTGCTCGTATGCGCGGCAGTCAGCCGGCAACTAGGTTGACCTAGCCGCTGCCGACTTACTTTTGCTCTTACTTTAAATGAGTCTGATGAAAAATAAACCTAATTCTGAATTCAACCTGAAATTGACATAATTTAGTCCTCCCTTAATTCTGATCTAAAATGATGATGATAAGTGTACAACCACTATATCTTGGTAGCTACTACTTCTAGAACGACTGAATGAATTTCCGACTAAGAAATGGTCCCAAAATTCATGAAGTCTTTCCCAAAAACTTGAGTGTTTGCTATAAAATTTAAGAAGTGACTGTATCTCCACTTAAGTTTTTCTGAGTCTTTGTCTGAATTCGACTCGGTGAACTTCACATTTTGCCTACGATTTCGACCAACAATTCTGAACACCTTCCCCCGCTCTTGAGACTTATTCGAATATTAATTTTGATCTCCTCCCAAGTCTCAAGCTTTTTGAAGCAACTGCCCTAAGCCCGTGCTTATCTTCCTATCATTTAAAAACTTGCCTAAAATTCAGCTTTGACTCTCGCTGAGTTTCTGATCAAGGACGTACCTTAGGCTAGGTTAGAGTGGTGTCCTTCTTGACCGCTGTTCCTGCATGTATGACGAGACCAGCCCTAGGTACTGACAGTGTACCCGATCTGATAGTGATCATTCCGATTAATAGATTGTACTCCACCTTGAGGGAATATATTTTGCGTGTTATAATTGAGACGAAATAGTTTGGATTTTTGCCAGGAAGTTGTCCACCAAATTGACGCTACCCGAGTTAAATGTTTAAGCGTCACCTTGCCATTACCTTATTCCGGACCACAAGGATCGACTTTCACTTCGAACAGCAAAACAAATTCAGCTCCAAATTCGTCGTCCTTGCGGAACCCCGAACCATTTCCCATATACGCCCCGACGAAATGCCAGCGCACTGCCGGCCGATCCACTTAATTAAATCCCGATCCCCTATTTGGCCGAAAAAATGCAATGGCATCGTCCCTTCCGAACTGCCCCCAAAACCGATATATATTTTGAATTTCATTACGAATCTCGCTTTGTACTCACTTCTTGCCACTTTCCAGGAACACATCCAATTCCGCTGACATCTTACAGCACAGCGCCTTGCGAAAATGTCCAATCGAACAATTCGTGTTGATGAGATGTCCTTCTGCAATGAAACAAACAACAACAATAACAATTCAGTTCACTTCTTCGATCTCACTGGAAATATGTACACGAGAATGTTTATTAAGAAGTATTCCGCAGCTCGTTAAGGCAACGTTAAGGCCCTTTCCTCGCCAAAAAAAAAACCACACTCAGTCGCGTCGCGTCCATATACAGCGCTTCGAGGAGAAGGCGCGCGCGCTCGCGCTACACCACACGTCTCCCGACCACAGTCCTTAATTGGATGAAAATTTCTCAAATTGTCCAGCAAAAAGTGTCCTCTCCAGGGACGGCTGGCAGAGGTGCTGGTGGAGGAACAGCAGCGAAATTCGGTAACCGTGCGTCGTCGACGTTGTCGTCTTCCAGTCTTGAGCATTTCAAAAGGTCGACATTTATATTGGCATCGCAACACCCATCCGCAGCGCTGTTCTCGTCGAGCATCCGACATTCTGGTATCCTAATCAAAATTCCGATTCCCATTCTTTGAATATAGTGCACCGAGAGAGAGGGATTTCCACTGACAGCCAGGAGATCCTCCGTCCCGGAGATGGGTGAAACAGCGTCGGCGGCGGCGAAGAGGAAACCATCTAACGATGGAATATTGAAAACTTTGCTCATTAGCCTCCTAATTACGGTGGACATTAATCAAAATTCCCTCCTTAGAATGATTAACATGACTCAGGTGGACGGTGCGTCGTCGTCGTCAGCCAGGAGCCGCTGCGTGGAGCCGCCGCTGTCCAGGCGACCGCTGGTATTTTGTCGTTCGACGACAAAACTTTTGGCGCAATAGCGACGAGAATGACGTGTGGTTTCGAGCTGTGGTCGAGCGATATTGATTTGCTTCCCTGGCTCAGCGGGAGATTGAAATCTGGGACGGGCACCGAGATCTACATAAGCATACACACAGAGAGAGAGAGAGAGAGTGAAAGAGACAGGGAGGGACACACACAAGCGCAGGAGAATATGTCAAGTCGATGCGATGGGGCGGTTAATTAATTCGTTCGGTGACGTAATTTACGAGAATCGAATGAGAGAATGGGTTGGTCCGTGGCCGCTGACGGTCTGAGAAATTTAAATGGCACACCAATGGTTTTGACAGGAGGTAACCTTAGTTGTTCACGATTTATTTGAACTTCTCGGAATCGCGTAGACGTTATAGCGCCCTGAACGGATAGGAAGAGATCTTGTTCTGGGCTAAAGAATGCTGAAATGTTGTGAATGTCAAAAGTGACCAGATTGTCAAAGTGACATTTTGACGTTTGTTTAAGGGGAGCAACCATTGTTGGTGAAATTGTGCCAATAAAAACGAATATAGTCACGGAGTCTACTATTACATGTCTTGGTCAGTTTTTCGATGCCTATTGTTTTTACTGTCAAACAAACAAGTGACACTTGTCATTTGACAAGCAAAACTACATCGGGTCATGACAGAGGTCGGCCAAGAGACCAGATGGACACTGAAAATGTTGAGAAATAAATTACTAGATAGTATGCAAATGTCACCTGTCATTCAACTGTCAACTGCGTCGGCTAGCTACACTGGGAGTTCTAGGTTCAATCGTCAAATCTAGCAAACTCTTATAATTCAGAGCACCACGCAAAGCTAGAGTGGGTACTGAAGAACCTAGGGTGATTTGGACTGTCATAGCTTATTATATATGTCACCTGTCATTTTTCTCCACAGCTTGAAGCCACAGCCAAAAGAAAAATAAAATCAAGACTTGTTGCAGTTGATTGTCACATTAAGCACAGATCAGGAGACGCGTAAGAAATCGTTTGACAGTTCAGGAATTGTTGACAGGTAATCAAGAGATCATGTAAATGTCATTTTCGGATTGGTCCTGCTGGTCCGAAAATATTTTTAAAAAATTCTGTCAAAGGGGTAGAAGTCGTGAATAATAGTCGAATTCTGACATGGCTGATGTTCTGAGAGCAATTTTGATATCAGTCACCGAACTCAACGAATGACTATTGAGATGTGTGACATGACATGGGATCAAGATCGACGATTGGACGCGAAAAGTCGATCTTTGCTGAAACATTTGAGAGCTGGTGGACTGAGTTCAAGACTAAAGTATTAGAGCCTAACAATGTATTTTGAGAGGAGCTGTCAAATGTTAACTGTCATCATTGTACAGGAACCTGTCTTCATTTTAAACTTCTTACAAGTCTTTTAAGTATAATCTGGCCAATTGCAAGCCAAAAATCAAGAAGTATGTCGACACTACATATCTCTATCTCCATCTCTCTCTACACTGCCTTTCTCTATCTCTCCATCTCTCTCTCTCTCTCTCTCTCTCTCTCGCTTGCACCTTGACATTTTTGACAGCGGTTTTTTGTGACATTTTGACGGACTATTCAGAGGCAGAGACTCAACTTTTTTTTATTCGCGCTTAACTGTCAAAAAATTACTGAATAACTGTCAAACATTGTGTGATTATCTGTCAAATTCAAAAGCGGGCAAGGGTGTCCTCTTGTCATTGACTGTGAAATCGAAGATCTCACTAGTATTTGATTTCTCAACCATAGCAAAACGTCATCCATAGGTGTCTATTAAAATATGTCAACAATGTGACAGCTGTCTGTTCTGAACTAGCAAAAAATTAAAACAGTGAATAAATGTCAATTAAAAATAAAATGTCAAAAAAGCTAATAATAAAAATAGCGGACTTCTTAAACATTCGGATTGAGATCATAAACTTTAAGATGGAATGCCAAATAAGTGACATATGTCATCTATCAGGGAATTCAGAGCACATTCACGGATTTAGTTTGATCGCAAAATGGTTGAATCGGCATAACCAACCGAAAGTAATGCGATTGTACAGAAAATTTATACAGAAATGGAGGTGTTAAGTGACAGCTGTCACATTTCATGGGACGGACAAGACTTTCGACAACTCCCTACTATTAATTAAAAATGAGGAACACAAAAGTCGGCCAATACACTCTACATTTGTGCGGGTATGCTTAAAAGGCGTACCTTAAAAGGCGTACCGATTTTTAATGTCACTGTCAACGCGAAGCGAAATTGTGTGACGTGTGTAGCGGAAAGCGATACCGACAAAATAAGCTGTGTCTAGGCAGCTTTAAATTGTTTTTCAATTGTTTTCACTTTGAAGTGTCTCTCAGATTGACAGCTGTCACTTATGGATGACATTCTGCTGCTCCCTGCTGAACGCTCTTTCGCCAACTGGCATGTGTTGACTACTGAGTCCGTTCAAGTGCTGTAAAGGTCGAAGATTTTCTAAGCTTTTGACGCCTTTAAAAGGTGGCTGTCATTTAACCGTCATCACACGCAAAAATCTGACCGAAAACTCGTCTCAAAGTAGTAAAATTCACTGACAAGGCCCACTTCAGTTTTTCCCATGGGCATTCTCCTTCCGTCAGCTGTCAGCAAACGGCAACATTGATTTTTTTTTAGAAAGTCATCTTCACAGCCACCAATCTGAGATAAAAACAAACAAGGCCCTTTCCAACGAATTCATCATCCGGCAATAAGACGAGTAACCGAAGAAAAAAGTCGTTCAGTTCGTTGCTCCGCTACCACTTTCTAGACAGCCGCAGCTTCATCAATTCAATTCGGTCAGGTATCTGCCGAAAATGAAAAGCCCTCCGAGTCCCCATCCCATCCGATAAAGACACACCGAGAAACAAGACAAGAAAAAGAAAACAATCAACCTCATTTCGGAATCCATTCCGAGACAACAAGACTAGAGAGGCTGTTGGGCCTCGCGCGACCTCCTCCCAGCCATCACCTCGCCGCAATGATCGATGGCGATTCATTAAAGCTATGCCACCAATTAGGGAAAGGTTGATCTCCACTCTATCTTCGGTGGCATACGCGCGGTAGTCCGAGGCTGCTCTGTTCGCCGAGCATTCGTCATCGGGACGTCGATTGATAAGCCGAAACCTTTATCGCCGGCAATTTGTGCTGCCGATCTGTGGCAGTTCATTTGGAGCCAATAAAACACAAAGTGCTGGTTAATTGTCAGCCATTTGATAATTTTACGAGCGAATTACCCGTAAATTGAGACACTAAAACCCAGGTTGCCGGGGAGATTTCCACTTAAATCGTAAAACCCCGTCGCGCCGGAGAGTGTGTGCACCTAGCACCAGCAAGTGCCTTTTTTTTGTCGCTCCGGCTTCCTGTTTGTTTGCTCATGTGTTTGGCAGTTTGACGCTAACCATTGTTAATGGACTGGAAGGGTATTGATCAACTACGCTCTCTGCCATGCTGAGTTGCGCTAATGAAAACGGACGTCGCCATCGACCATCGGCCATTGAGTCCGCACAGAGAGATGCATTGTCCTGGATTTTTCCACTCTCTCTGTGTTTCCGGGATAACCCTCGGCGAGCACGCTAATCCCAGCACTTGCGTCAGCCAGACTTGACACAAATCGAAATTGCTCATAAATCCATTAACGTCGATTGAATTTACGAATTGACTTTATTTCCTGCTCCAGGAGGCCGCAGCGGAGCAGGCTGCGTCATTAATATTCATTAAATTACCTGTTGAGGTGTCATTCGGTGTACCAGACACGGCGGCGGTGGAATGGGTGCTGCGACGGGTGGGGGAATTTCAATATTTAATGAATTAGATTCTACGCCTAATTTAGGTCTTGTCACGGATGAATCAAGTTCTGGTGGATGGGCTGGCTCGGTGGTTGCCGCTGCAAGTGGCACGTCCACTTGGTGGTCCGCAGATAAGCGATGCAGTGGAAATTTGAAGTGCGGTTCGGTAGTTAATTCATTTGGAAATTCAATGAATTCGAAATCAAAATATGTGTGCCGAGACGAAATGCGTCTGATGGGGGCTATGCATATTTTTACAGCGTTATGCGTTTATTTTGTGCTCAGGCGGCCTTTGTGTGAGACGCGAAGATGAGCAGGTCGTTGGACTGGTGTCATGGTTTGGATTAATCGACTTCTTCCAGAGAAGACTCTAGTCGGGATTTTAGTCACGCCCTTTCCACAAATTCCTCACTGAGCCACGCTCGCAAGGCATTGTATTGGAACGTATTGGACGGCATATCTAGAAGCCTGCTGCTGGTAATGGAGCTTAGACATCGAGCAGACCACTCAACGCATTCATCCGCTGCGTTGCATTGACAAGACATGAGAAAAACTTATCGATGTCATGTCTCTTAGCGCGGCGAAAATTCTAAAGGCTCGGGGATCGTTCGAAAGCATTCACCAAAAGGAGGTTCCCTCTAAAAACTACCAACCAGACAGACATGGATGGATCCTGTCATGTCCTTCGGCACAGAAAATGAAAGCACGTCACAGTTAGGAGTATGAACTTCAGGTCGAGACCAAATGTGAAGCACTGAACTGAAGGGAGAAGATTCTAGAGCGAACCCTGCGAATTACTTACTTTCTTATCAGGCACCGACCCATGGAGGGTCTGAGCTTGAGCAATCGCTGGCGGTCCTGGAAACGCTGCTTTCAGTCATCAAGACCAAGCTGGCTTGCATCCGCGATTAAGTTCCGCATATGAGTTCCTCTTCTGCTTTTCAAACCAGGAGGCTTGGATTCGAAGACTCTCTTAGCTCGAGGGTTGGTGGCCGAGCCAGTGCATCTGACGGATTTTTGCCTTCCGGACTACATCCACATTCTGGTACAGCTCGTAGGGTTAGCGGTTGTGTCTTCTCCACCATACGCCTTCTTCGCATTGGGGGCAGTTGGGCAAAGTTGTTGATCACAACGATCCTCGTCGTTAAATGGATCAAGTTCACATACAGCCTCCCCATGGCGCCCAATGGATAGCCTTCGCAACACCCGTTGTAATGTATGCAGTGATCCCCTTGTGTTGTGCGGAGGCCAACCCGCCCACCTAAAAACCAATTGTTACGAGAGAGCAAGCAACCTTGGAGCAATGGACTAACCCTGTGAGAAGATTGATGCATTTTAGCCCGGTTTTTCATCCGGGGATGGAGCAGCTAAGACAAATCTTGGTTGTGAATGCACAAAGACTTGTGGAGCAGGGGCCATGCTAATCTTCTCTGTATTGTTCCAATTTTAGAATATGTTCTGCCGAGGCGCTTTTCCCCTTACAAAGAGACTGTCTTACAACAGCCAACTCTATGCGAGGGTGAAGACTATCTGCTACATGGCTCTCATCCGGCCAATGCTCACCTATGGGTGTCCCGTGTGGTTCAACGTGAGTGCAAGCTTGATGGAAAAGATTCGGTTGTTTGATAGGGCTTGTCTTAGGGCTTGCCTTCGCCTTTATAGAACTCCAGAGTCCCAGTACATAAAATTCTATTCCAATGAGGTCCTATACAACCGGACAAACCTGATAAGGGTGGACAATTTCCTGTTGAAGTTGATTCGAGGTCATATTGCTAGAACGATGAACTCGTCCAATAACATGATCGTAGGGGCTTACTACCAAAATTCAGAATACCACGAAAGGGTACGCCACAGTGGCTTCGTCCCCCCAAAACCTTTTCTCCATTTAGATAAGACCGGCCTATTACAAGATATGAATGCGGTACCGCTCATTTTTCACATAGCCAGATCAACTGTGGATGGGCGACTCAACCACGACCGTTCCGTCGCACAACGAGCTGAGGAGGGGCTCCGCCGGTTCAGTACAGCGGTATCCAGCCGGGACATTCAGGACGCTAGGCAGCACCAAAATGTCTGGTGGATGGGGAGCGAGCGTCGAACCCTTTAGACCCGGGTTCCAAGAGCAACAAGTAAGAGGTCTTTGGTGGTCGCAAAGCAAAGACTTCACGACACGACAACAAATAGCAGCCCCCGACTGACTGACTTTATGACAGAATGAAATATGATATTATCATAGTAGTATGAGTCAAAGGATCTAGACTCCAACAATGTGCGGCTAACATCCTGGATGTGCGTACATTCACAAGAGCAACCTCCGACTCCGACCATTTCCTCACAGCGGTACGATTCAGAGCTCGACTGTCCGCTGGCAGAGATCTCCATCAGCCAACAGAGAGTAGTTTTGACATTCGCCGCCTGGGCACACTGAAAATTGCCAGAGCCTATGAGATACACTCCGGTATGGTGACGTCGAAGACGAACACCAACTAGATGTGGTTCCATTACCGCTCGGTCTTCATATAGGCAACGCAAACAATTCTAAGACACCAACCATCTCTATCAAGAAACCCGTGGTATGACGGCGAGTGTGAGCGAAAAGACATGCAACCGTCGTGATATACCAAAAGACACTGCAACGTAAGACAAGAGCTGCACAAGATCATTCGGTCAGAACTTGGGAGGAGAAGTAGCTTCAACGACTAAGGGTCTCTCCCGCAACCTCCCAGCTCTAGGATAGCGAGGAGTCGCACAATAAAAGGGTTTATTTCTTAAAAGAAACGCCAAAAGTCTGGCCACGGGCTCTTGGAAAGAAATCCAGGCTGCTCGAAATTGTAAAAGTAATCTTCTTACTGACCCACTGGGAATAGTGGATGTATTTACGCCGTCTAACCAAACCAAAGGGAGACTGATAGGGGATCAAAAAATCCTAACCCCAGTCCACGAAGTAGTCCTTTCACCCAGATTTGAAGAAGTTAAAACTCCTGCCAAAAGCTTAGATGGCTTACTATGTTCGGGGAGTAGGATGCATGCACTTGATCATCTGCAGAACTTGGGAAGACGAAACGCAATGTCAGGACCATATGCCCCATCCACAAAAAAAGGTGATCCTAGCTTACTTCGGGAACGACTAATGATTTTCTTAGGCGCAGTTATCGGCACATATCAGTGCGGCGTCCGGCCGGCTAATCGACTTTAGGTCAAAAATTCACACGACAAATTTTAGAGAAGACTAGGGAGTAGCAATTGGATGGCGCTGGTTAGAGGGGTCCCCAGTTCGAATCCCAGTGAAAGCAAATTTAATACGCTTTTATCTGGTTTCCAAATCTGGTCCAGTCATCATTTGCCGTTGGGATCAAATTAGCGGCACCGTCAATGGAGTGGTCAATCAGCGGTAGTAGTCTGACTATTGGTATAACAATGGAAAAAATATGGCTTGAGTGCGCTGGTGAATGCACTAACAGCCGCTCCATCTAAACTAACCTGGGAAGTTTCCTTTGACCATCGGGGCAGGCATGAAAAATACATATTTAAGACAACTTCTGTGCCGACGTATACGTTGTCAGTTGGTGCTTCTGCGGTTCATCGAAGGAACGAGTCAAAATATGTACCTCACTCGGAGCACCAAAATCCTATTCTCCTATACACTGCGAGAAAAGCTGGACGATAACCACAATAGCAAGGTTGAATCTTGTCCGAAGGCAAAAATACGTCAACTGCACTGGCCCGGCCACAGCGAAGGCATGGACGTCTATGAACCACCTAAGAAGGTCTTCAAATCCGTCTTCAATCTTCTTGTTTAGATAAGGAGAAGAAGAACTAAATCGCAGACGCAAGACATCTTGGACTCGATGACTGTCAACGTTGGAAGCCAGCTTTTGCTCAGGCTCATACCGCCGCGTCGCCTGATAAGTAAGCCAGTAGCGACAGGGAATATCATTCAAAAATGGAATCGTTTATATGCCCTTTCGTTATACTGTTGTGACAACTGCCATTTGATAGTCAATAACGTCTACGCACTGAAATCCATGTCAACTCATTTTCGATTTTGAGTTCGAGATAAGATGACATCCACAAAGGGTTTTTTATCTTGTCCCTGCGACCAATCCAAAAGAATGAGAACTGAACCACTTTCTATAGAAAATGTGTCCCCTCTTCTTTGTGCTGCCGCTACTCATCTCCGCCGCCAGTCTCAGATCCCACACAGCGACTCACTAAAGCGTTTTCCCAATAAAATCAACCATATCGCACCTATCGCCAGATCTGGTGTGGTGGTCGCTGGTCGAAATAAAACACTTAGCTTATCACCCTTTTAGCGTCAAATGTGTTCAAAATTTGGTGACAGTCACAGATTCCGATCAGAGCAACACAATCAGTTACACAGATTACTCAAGTTTCCCCCGCCGCAAGATGCCATCGCCGATAGCCTCCACAGATGCAGCCGCCAACAAAGTCAAAGCGCCAAAGCCCGCCGTCCAGTTTCATGAATCAAAGCACTGCTTATCTTAATAGAGAATCTAGATTCATTCCTTGTGTCATTCCGGTGACCAGATACGCGCCCCCAGAGTGGGTCGAATGCCGCCCATCGCCATCGGCTACTGCAGCCAAACACGGAAAATCGATACCGACTCGCACAATGTCCGCTTGCAATTAGAGGCCGATAAAAACTCGATCAAGAGGCTCTTTCCCCAAATGGAACATCGCTCGGGTAGCCGAACCCATCGTGTCCACTCGAATCGCTTATGCAGAACAACACGCAACAAAACGGTTCATTCGAGAGGAACCTTGTCACTTCCCATGTTGAGTGCCCTCGCCCCATCCACACATCAACACTCCAGGCTGAGGGTCATTATCGAATTCTATTCACCATTCAGAGATGTGTATCTCGCCGCCCTGCTCAGCGCTATCGAGCAACTCGATCGCATTTCAGGAAAACATTCGACAAACAACAAATTCCCTCGGCGGCGGCGGTGGGGTCGTAAAATTAAAAACTCATTCCGACCGTTTTCCAGAACACAGATTTAGATGTGTTGTCAGGTAGGCAGGAATGTTCGAGTAAATAAAGCTGTCCAGAAGCGAACCACACCGAACCTATTCAAATGTCAATTCGATGCCACCAGCTTGGCCAACGTACGCCCACGTGCACTCGGACATCAACGAAACACGCACGCCAGCCGAGAGATTAGGAAAACGAAGGAGAATAACGTCTCGAGACAAAAACCCATCTCAAGCCCACTCCTACGTGATCGTTGTACATACGAGCGAGCGCGATCGTAAGTCCATCAGCCGGCCGAGTTGGAGTGGTGGATCAGATGATGGGTACTCGCACGCAGTGAAATCAAAAGTGACCGCGGATGCTCTCACAGATGCAACCGCCGACGACGCGACGTCCATTTCGCGATCAAGGCCACCGAACGTACGGCCCACTTGAAACTGTCAAAATTCTGATTGATAGCTGTTGCTGCTCCTGCTCCAGACATCCATCCAGTACGTCCATGGTGTGGGCAGCAGAGAGAGAGAGCGATGCTCGCTTCAATTAAAAATGCGGGCGCGCATGCGCAGTTTAACGCGGGCGCGAACTGGTTTGGCAGCACTTTAATCACTTTTTTGTGCGCCTCTTCTTCTTCTCCAATTCCATCCGATGGATAAAGGAAATTGGATTCGCTGGCAGGCCAACGGACAGACAGTGGCCAAAACAAGGCGGTCAAGGAGGCGGTCCTGATGGATGATGAGTAAAATTGGAAATTTATCCAAATCCAAAGTAATTTCGCGCAAACAAAAAATTAATGGGAGGGTACCCCTGAAATTGAGCGCGCATGCAAAGGGGACCTCTTGAAGGATTTAAATTTTCGGCCGGCAAATCGAAGATTTATGTGTCCCGACGAGACGCTGGTTGCTGGCTGCATTGATTGAAGTGGAATAGAATTTAAATTTTAATATCGCTCCGCGTTGCCGGAGATTTATGAATCGATTTTCGCTCGAATATCCCTTCGGATGTTCGTTTGTGCGAACAATGAACTTGACTGAGTGTTCTATGCGAGATGCGAAACAAAAAGAAACCACTTACTTGTCTTCTCCTGGTAGTATGCGTCATCGGTGTCAGTGAAGAACCATGTCTGGAAGGAGATGAGAAGAAAAAAATTTAATATTAGTTAGTTCATCGGGCAGTGAAAGGATTGAAGAGGATTCTTTTCAAGTTTCGAACTCGCAACGAAGGCGACAGGGAAAGTTTTTCTATTAAAAATTTTCAAATTGAATTCGAGTCCTTTTCGATATACACAGATAATCTTGACAGTGTAGTGCTGCGTCGGGAAGAGGGAGATGATGGACATTAAAGGATATGCAGAGTTGAATGAAATTTGAGACAGTTCTGTTGAGGATGTGTCAATGGAGGAGGATGGGGACATTTGGGACTTCTATATGACACCAGGAACAATGGTGAAGCGAAGTAGTCCTTTTCGTTGAAGTCCACACCCATACTGCTGATATAGTCTATGGATTTTTATGTGATTGACGTCGGACACGTCGTTGAACCCAGCGATCAGCGTTGACGACGGCCAAAATGGGTTAAGAGGTGAATGAGGGCGAAACACCATCGATGACTTGGCCCCAAGATCACCATGGGCAGATATTCTGTCAAGGACTTTATCTACATCGGCTTCCAGTGTGGCAGTACGACAACCAACAGTATCGGGACTATTGTATTCACAAATAAACTCCACCATTGGTAAATGAAAATGTATGTTTGTCACTATCACTTTAACTTAAAAAATGTTTTTTTTTAAGCCCTGTACTTCTAAAAGAGTGGAATATTCTTAATGTACAGCAATAATAAGTAATACATGAAATGAAATGAAATTACCGCCTTTGCTTTAAAGGCAATTGAATTATATCGACGTTTCTCGAAGGATAGAGCCAACATTATGCACCTTGATCATCTCAGTCCTGCTCTTTGGCATGGAGACATGGTCAGTTACAAGCGAAGATGAAGAAGTCCGTGGTTTTTTTCGAGAGTTAAGTTCTGCGATGACTCGTTGAGAGAAGAAGATTCGAGCACAATGGCTTGTAAGGGGACAGGAATCAACCCATGTTTGTACGGATTCAACTGTAGTTGACTAGGACATGGGCATGGACAACACTGAATCAGCCCAAATGGCCCTTGAATCCAGTGAGACCATCCAGTAGATGAAGTCCACGTAACCAATGGCATACAAATGTGGAAAATGACCCCAGCCAACTTTGTGTGTGCAATTGAGGGCCTAGAAGTAAGCTGGGCTGTTCTGCCTAAAAGTGGAGTGGAGAGGCATGGTGATTTGGGGCCAGGATATATCCCAGACTGAAGTGTCATCAAAACAAGATGGCTTTATTTATTTTTGCGTCTGCATCTAGCGTCTGTCAACGAACTCACAATCTAACCTTCACATGCTGTAATCCAGAAGTCGAGCACTTCAGCTGGAGATTTATACTCAATCTCGCCAGACACCAGTAGTCGCGGCTAACGAGGGAAAAGGGAAAGTGAGTCTGTGAACCAGGGCTCATCTCTCTTTATGGATGGTGGGTGAAGAGCTGGAGAGCTTTCTGGTCAACGGCAGCAGCCAGTGCCCCAGCATGGACACCAAGATCGTTCGTTGTATATTTTAACGCAAAGTTCGATAAGGAGGACATCTTTGCCAAAAGTTAACAGGAAACACAGCCTGCTGCCTGATAAGAGGAACTTCCCCATAGCTAGCGTACGGTTCACACACCTCAGCATTCAAAAAAGGACCTGGCGGTAGTCTTGTCGACCAACCAACAACCTGATTGATCACGTTGTGAACGACGTCGGGAACTCCTCCAGTATTGCCGAACTACGTGAGCAGCCGACATCGACTCGGATTATTTCCTTGTCATAGCCAAGGTAAGACATCGTATTTCCGGAGTCGAGTCGAGGAACAGCACAACCTTTTGACGCCAAAAAGCAATCTCAACAGACTGCTAGGATCTTTGCCGATCGAGTGTCTATATAATTTCAATGTCGCCTGCTCAAATAATCCAAGATTGGATGCGTTGCCAGTCATGGAAGTTGTCAAAGGCGCTGCCACTGATATGATTGGTTTGCCGACACCACTAAATAAAGGCCATGGTTTAGCAGCAGGTCTAAGCAAGCAAATGCAGCGAAGCACAAGCAGTGAAAGCTACCAAAGACGAAGGAAAAGAACCTGGCTTGTCAGCAGGATTAAAAAAGACCCTAAGAAGGACGCCATCGAGGAGATTGGGAGTCGTTAAGGCATGATTGATTTCCGAAAGTTGTACTACAGCATGAAAGAATTGAATACAAATAGAATCGAATTGAATCCTACCGGGAACAAGAAGGAGCTGTGACAGTGGAATCGCAGTCGATACCCAGATTTTGGAGGAATCACTTCTGGAGACTGTTAACTTCCACTCAATCTGCAGGCGACAATTCCATCTCCCCGAGTAGAAGATAACAATGTCGAAACTAAAGTCTAACACAGTTGGTCTTCTAGATGGACGCCCATTTAAGTCTTTAAGGCAGATGGAGATAATCTGGTCGGGCGCATGCATTAGCTCACCTGTAAGACATGGTCGAGGGAAAATATGCCCGACGAGTAGGATCTCATTACCGCTTGTTGTTGCACCAGAAAATAGACCCCCTTTCTGTCCCACATATAGAGAGAGGGATAAGTCTCCCTAATGACTTCACTCGTGCGCACATCTTCGACGGTCACCATTCGGCGTTTAAGGCTACATATGAAAGTGAAAATAGAAACGTGCCTCAAACCCCCAAGTACACTTTTGAGATGCCCTTCAAATTCAACAGGTTATTAAGGATGACGTATGTAGGACGGAGAAGTATTGCCGCTCCATCAAAGTTGTTCACGAGTTCACCGAACCATCCAGTGTCAAAATAGGTTCATGCTGTCATGAGACTTCCTTCACGTCGTTCTGGAGAAGATCGTGCAAAACTCACACACGAGCACAGTAGCATTGCCTTCCAGAAGTGCGTGACTTTAGATAAGACCTGTCACGGACTCGATCATCCCAGTTCTGCTGTATGGAGCAGACGCATGCACAATCTCAAAAGCGGATGAAGAAGGTCTTAGTCTCTTCGAGGGAGTGCGATTTTGGCCCTGTTTGCCTTGATGGCATCTGGAGGAGTACAAATTGGTCTTGTCAGCGACATGAACATAGCCAAGTGTTTACAGAAAACTTAGGTCCATACTGGGGATTTGTCGATTCCAAACCTCTGTGGCGACGGGAGGTACCCGCGTCTAAGTTGGGCTGGGTACGTAGAGTGCCTAAGGAGTCCTCGACTGCACACATGCGGAACGAAGCAGTAGAGGACGGCCGCCTCTAAGTTGACGCTCGGAAGAAGGAGCCCCACCAACTTGGTGTGAGCATCAACTGGCAACAACTAAGAGATCGCGTCAGCTGTCGAGGCTTGGCGGTTGAGTAGTGTACCGTCACGCTCTCACACATTCTGAATAGATTACGCTACATAGAATCATAAGCATCAGCCAGCTCCCGAAACCCCAATTTGTTCCAAATGTTCGACCTTCCCTGATCAAAAAAGTCCGTGTGCGCAAATAAAGGACACATCCCTCTTTCCCCCAATCTTTTCAAAATGTCATTCAACTCCATCTCCACCCCCACCCCGTTTCATAACCCACCCCATCGCATGTTCCACTTTCAAAGAAATCCACTTTGCACAACAGAATCAAATCTGGGATGGAAATCTTACAAAGCACACAATGCCAACTAAAAATGCACCCAATCAAGTGTTGAATGAAATGAAAGTAATTCCAACAATCGCTGCAATTCACTTCACCTTTGTCCTCGCATCGCATTGTGCTGCCACGGCACAACGGATGCAATCGGAAAATAGCGATAAAAAACCTAATTAGCATCGCACCTTTCTTTATGGCATCACCACCCTCATCACCCATCGCCCCCCCGTCCGCACTCCGATTACAAGAAACATTGCATACATTTTCGACTTCCTTACATCGCCCACTGCGATGCGATGCCCAAAGAGAGAGCAAGGAAGAACAGAAAAAAGAATGAGATTCCAGCGCTTCTGAGGCCACGACATTGCACGGCAATCTCTGTCACAGGTCCCGCCGCCACCGCCGCCGCTTTCGATTCCGCTTTTGTTTTTTTTCCACTGCCTCCCTGCATCCGCCACTCGATAGCGCTTTAATCCTTAATTACATCTGCAGCGCACGGACAAAAACAATTTCGCATCGCGCACTCCATTCCCGGAGCGCTACTCGGTGAGCTGAGCCGATGAAGTCGGGCGGGCGCTAGGGACTACGGACTGACTACTTTCCAGCACCGTTGGTTGATTTCTTGCTTTCCAGGGCTTACAGCTTACAGAACGTAACTAGCTACTTTGTATCAGATTACACCAATTGAAATGTTTCAACAGCGTAGCAGTATGGCACCGTTCCGTTGTCGTCGCATCCCTCACCGATGGGCTGGAGAGTGCACTCGGAGGTCCCGGCAATCCCTGGCCGCCGCCGTCAGTGCACTTCATTTACTTCACTTAATTGTTGCATTTTGCTGGGCGATGGGCGAAGGGATTTCTGTTTTGTTCTTTTCTTCGTGTGCTTTTCTTTGGGTTCTTCTTTTGTCATTTGTTGTGTGGTTTTGCCATTAGCGGCGGCAACGGCAGCCAATCAAGGATGTGGATCGACGGACGGTAGCGGTGAACAGTGTCGTTATGGGTGCTCGCATTGTCAAGGGTTAACGATGGCAAAGGATCCGAGGCGGAATGCGTTGTTGGGGGAGCGGTGGTTTCGGTCTGAAAGGTGAGTGAATCTTTTGGCATCGTGGGAGGCTGCCCTTGTCTTGATCGAGGCGGGTGAGAGCGCTGGAGGTGATGCGAATCTTCAAGATAAACACATTGGCTAAGAAATACGACAGTTGAGGGGCATCAGCTCTTGGATTCAACGAGACACTGACATCAACCATAAATGAAGAGCTATTGGATGCCGTGAGACCCTGACAACAGCCCTTAAACAAGTTGTCGAAGGTCAAGACCCCCATCATCCTCTTCAACCACTCCGATCCCATCGACTGCACCGCTGACCATGTCCATCTACATTGTTGCCCCCACAGAAGCACTCGGCCCCATCTTATCGCCGACATCCCACACTCCAGCTTCGATCAGATCGAAATCTCCAACCTCATCCGGCAGCCATCTATCCATCAGGCCAGAGCACATTTCCAAGAAGCGTCTCATTGCTCAACACACCGCGGCCGAGCCTGACTTAGTTGCCGGGTCTTAATCGCGTTTTCATGAGCCATTCACCCGGCAACACATTGATATTCTCCACCAGATACATGCACCTCATAAAGCGCATTTAGATGCATCTGCTCAGATGTTTATCCCCGCCATGTCATGCCGGCTGCCGACGACGCTCCACCATCCTCCGGGGGTCATGTTAATGCGGTACCTTATGTTCGTTCTGAATGCGCAACAAGATGCATATCATTGCCACCGGTCCATTATGAGCTACGACAAAGAATCTCTAAGACCGATGGTGGCCTGCGCATGCATTTCCTCATGGGCACACCACATCGTCCCTCCACCCCGCCGTCAGGCCGTTTTTGGTCATGTTGTCGTCGATGTACTTAGACCGAGGCCGGGACATGTTGTTATTGAGAAATTGTCACGGACCCCATTTTGGATTATGACTTCGAATGGGTGAGGGGAGCCCCCTCCTCGAGTGTTATTTCACTGGCAGTGGTCGGGCGTGACCACAGCAGCGTCCAGGAGTGGGTGCAGTTGTGACCCGAAACGTGTTGGTTGCATCCATTCCAAGGTGTTTACCGACGAGATTTTCTGTTTATCTCTGTGCTGTGTGGCCTCTTTTATTATTTCTCGAAGACCATGCCATTCTCTGCGGAGTCAAGAGGAACGTGCCTTTGCATACGGACGGCATGTCCAGTCAATGGCACCGGTGCCCACCGTTGGTGCAGTGTTGAAATTGCTTTTCCTTCCTCGTCTCCTTCTTCTCCTACTCCACCTGAATGCATATCTTTGCTCCAGTAAGATTCCGTAGGACGACAAGGGGCGATAGAATTCCGGGCTCCGGGGGCTCGGTTACGAGCTCTGTTGTTCCGCAGTGACAGATGGAATGCAATGTTTTTTCTCAGTTGGTTGGCCGAGTTGAGGTTCTTCTGGAATGGGGACGGGGATATGCTCAAAGTGGTTGACGAATTGAGCTTAAGGAATGGAATGATGTAATGGCACTCCAAAGGGTGGTCACAGATGAATGCTGTCGGCAGACTGTTGCTCTGGGGAGGCTGGCTACCGAGGAGTCGTGAGTTGAAATGTGATCCTAAGGTGAGGGATACTGCACATTCTGCGAGTTGAAGATATGGATGCACCCCGAAGTGGAGTCTTCGAAGGACGATGGCAAGTGCCCGAAACAGGCTGACAATCCTCTGAGAATTTGAAGGCTCCGATTTAATTCTGACTTTTGATTCAGTTCATATGAGCTTAATGACATAGAGGTGTAGAACCTAAGACTGGCTTGATTCCGGCTTAAGTCTCAATCAAGACGAAAGGGGGTTAACGACCACTAAGTCTCCGTCTCTGAAACTGACTCCACTCCAAGTTTTTCCTGACTTCAGTCTAACTAGGCTCTAATGTGGCATCATCTCAACTTCAGGTTGGCTCTAAGGCGACTCTGACTTGTGTCCGACTTGACTTTGCTTTGACCCTGGAGGTTCCAGATCTTACATCGCCTTTGACATCAATATGACTTGGCAGCGTTTGTGATTTAATTCAAATTCAAACTTATTCCAATATGAGGTATCACTGTCATAGGTTCGGCTGATTTAATTCTGGCTTAAACTTGAATTGGCTGTAAGTCACTATGGCGTAGTAGGTTAGTGTGTCGACTCGACTGGTTATGTTCTAATCCCCATTCTACCAACTTTCATGATTCTGGGCTTCCACCTCTTTCGAGTCACCGACAACGCTCAAAGAGTATTCCTGCCAAGAAAAAGCTTCTCAACTTTGCCGTTCGGAGTCGGCATATAACCCTAGGACCCTTCCACTCGTGAAAGAACAACAGCACGCACAACACGAGTGGTTGCTGGAAAGCTAGGCCCAGGTCAGCCTTGGACTGTCGCGCCACCAATATTATTTTTAAATTTGAATCATCTACAAATAAAATACTTAAAATCTAGTCAAGTGTGGGCTTTACTTGATTAAGTGACTTGAGTCCGATCAATTACATTTTATCTAACTATAGACTAGGCCTCATTAATTTATCGTACATTTCTCGTTAGCCAGTCTTGCGTCGGACCTAAGATGGGCTTTAAGATTTATCCTGCTTCTTCCCTTTCTTCCTAAATTTTAATTGAAGATAACACGCCTATTTACATTACTAAGCTCGAACTGAATCTCGTGATGGCTTAAACTTAGTTCCACCCTAGTTCAGGCTTAACTTGACTCCGGCCTTAGCTTCCATTCGGCTGAAGCATAATCGTACATCAGATTAACTCGATCCCTGCTAGAGAGGCAACTTACGAAAAAACAAAGGGCCTCCGGATTGAGGCTTCAACCAGATTCCGACTTCAAACTAATTTTTTTGTGCTTCACGACTCGACTCTTACTCTTACGTCGTTGTAACCACGGACAGCCTGACTTTGGCGGCCTTTAAGCTTAAGTTTTGTTTCAGCCTGCCTGAGCCTGAGTACGACTTTGGCGTCAGCTTAAGCTTTGTTCGATCTTGGGTGGACTCAGTCCGTACCTGGGGGCCTCTTTTGTTGTTCTCAGGCACCAAGATAGCCTAGTGTATCCCTTTGGCTGGCAGTAGGCTAGGTATTCACCTCTACAACAACCTCTACGCCAATATAAGCCACCCACACCATTTTGTCACAAGCACCAACAGGTTTCAGGCTTATGAGTAATATGGGCCTAGATTTGGATTTAGTTTATAAGGCTTACATCCGCCCAAGTTTAAGTGAAACGCTCATATCTGGTCTGGTGACCCCAATACCACCCTGCATCCACTTGATAGAATCCAAAAGCGAGCGATAAGACTTATATGAGACAATAATATCGTATAGTCATTAGACTCACTCGAACATCGACGTACCGTCTCTTCTTTGTCCGTGTTTTATCGTTATTTCAACAAACGATGCTCAAGTGAGCTAGCCAACTGCATTCCTCCTCTCCATGAATTCACCCGCAATACCCGTGTCGCCAAGAATGACCATCAGTATACCCATAAGCCTACTTTCGGACGGACAGTAAAATTCAGAGACTCGTTCTTCAGCCGCATTGCACGAATATGGAATGCTCTTCCCAGCCTAATATTTCCCTCAGACCACAACCCGCAGATATTTAAGACCAAAGTGCACAGGTACCTCCTCTCCCTTTCTCTCTCTATACCTTCGGCCCGTGCTGTGTCTTAACCCCGGACACATAAGGGTATTAGCAATTCCATGAGCACGTGCAATCCCTTATAAAAAAAAGATTAGCCTAAGTGTGACTGCCGCCTGTAGTCAGCGGCTCTTACCTAGCCTATCCTAACCTTTATTCAAACTCAAGCTTCAAGCTAAATTTTTAACCTTGCCTTGACTACTTACCGGCTTAAGCTGGTTTCCATGTCACAAGACTCTAACTGTGACTCTGCTTTTGAAACTTCGGCTTGAACCTTGTTCCTTCTCGGCTCTCTACTCTGCTTGTGTTAATCTCGACTTAGGGCTTGCCTTTAGCTTAAGTTGTTTTCCATGTCGACTCGACTCTTTTCTCTTCTCTCATTTTCCCCTCATCAAAGGCTTAGTTCAGTCTCGATTCGACAGCAATTCGATCCTTGTTCGGATGATTGACTTTTATCGATCCCTCTTGGCTAGACTCTTAAGTGGTTTCCTAAACTCAGCTTGACATTGTTCTCCTTTCGGCTTAAGCCTAGTTTAATCTCCTCTCGACTCTAACTTTGGTCAAAGAGACCTGAAATTTGTTCAACCTCGACATTTTCCAATCCTACTCGAGCTCAGCTTGATTTCACCCGTCTTCAACTTGAGCTATGATAAGTTCGACTCGAATCCAGCTCGACTTCTACATGAGTTCAACTTGAGTAGGGCCTCTCTTCGACTTAAGCTAGGTTCAGTCCCGTTTTTATGTCACCTTCAGCTTGAGTTCGTCTTTCGACCGTCGCTTCCGGTCGGCCTGAGCTTGGTTACATTTCGACTCGACTTTAACCCGATGTCCATTGGAGCTCTCCTTCTCATTTCTACATCACTTCTTTCTACTGGCCACCTTGAGTCCACCTTGACCTTGGCATTGACGCGTCTTGGCATCTTGGCTGAAGTGTAGGACTCTAGTCCTTCAATTTGACTTCAATTCGGTTTAAGGTTTAGTTGATCATGACTTTTATTTTGCACGGTATTGAATTACTGGATGGATTAGATTCTAATTGGCTTTGTTTTGCTGTGGTGTTTTTTTTTTATTTGGTTTTAATCTGAGCCTGACTAAGTAGATAAGTTAATACGCGCCCCCTTTCGAAAGGACTCACTTCTGAGACCTAGACATGTCCTTTGACTGGTCTGGACTGGCCTTGCTCGCCGAGGAGTCATCGGAGTTCTCAAAAGTCAGCTTTGACTTGACAGTAAGTCGACTCTGATTTCAGGTTAGCTCTTGGCTAAGACATCTCATCTTGACTTCGAAGGGAATCAGTTTCGAGTCTGGGTTAAGTCCGACTTCATTCTGACTTGTCCTTGTCCTAGGAGATTCTGTTTCAACTCCCCCATGACCCTGACTTAATGCTCACTTAAGCCGATTCCAGCTAAAGTCCGACTCAAACCCGACTTATACCAACTAAAACCATCTTCGCTGCCTTGGAAGCCTCTCATTGTTTGATTACTTATACCTCCCAGATGACATCACAATAAACTGACTGGCTTTAATCGGAACAACAGGTCCCCAGCGAGCGAGCGACACGTCAATTGAATTGTACGTGAGCACGACCCCCCATCGCCGTAATTAGTCAGTCACTCGAGCCATCCGAACCGCACCCGAAAAACCAACTTTGAACCCACTCACTTTCAACGCACAAAGGCGATTACTCCGCCACTGCCCACACCAGCAGAACCGATCACACTTCCTTTCGATTGTACGAGTATCCGCGTCCGCGAGTGTGTTCGCGGATTTTCGCAAATGAATTCTATCAGAGATTTGAAACAAGGAAAAGAAGCGAAGCACAAAACAACAAAGTGTACCCAACATCGACGGCATTTAAAGTGGGCACGTGCCAATAATGTATTGTACATGCCAAACCACTCAGCGATGTCATGAATAATTCAGCCCGGCTCGGGGGGCTCGCGGAGTACGCCTGCAGTTTGACACATGTTAAATTCGTACGGCGAATAAAAGTTTGATGACCACAAATGCCATACACAATGGAGAGGCGTTGTCTTGCCTTGTTTGTGTTTTGATTTCGCAAGGAATTAGCAGTCCTGTCAACGGGGGCATGCGATTGTGGGAGTTGAAGGTACACGCTGAAGGAGGTGACAGCGTTGGCGAAACGCAAGTGAACACCTTAGCAACTCACGCAGCAAGGGAGACGAACGCAAGCAAAGTCACGGTTGGTGTGTTGACTGGCCACATGACAGCTCATGGGTTTGCTGTCACTGCGAAGGATGATGGGGTGGCGGACGGTATGGATTGGCGTTGTCTGGATTGTGAGTGAATGCATGGACTTTGAGGCAATGATCCACATGCGATGGCTGATGGAAGGGGTCTTGTTCGACCGTCAGGACTACTTGGGCCTGACACATCAGATGACATTAAAATTCATCCAAAATCGACGCGTTCCTTCACAAAGCATCCACATGCGATGTCTGAGGGTAGGGGCTTTGTTCGACCGTCAGGACTACTTGGACCTGACACATTAGAGGACACTCAAATTCACCCAAATCGGATGGCATTGACGCGTCCCTTCACAAAGCATCGAAAAGACGCCCTCAAGCCTATCAGGTCGGAAAAATGAGAGAAGTTCTCAGAGGGTCACGGTCAAAATCTGAGTCCCATCTCCACCCACTCGCCGTCGAACCAGCCGCAAAGATCTTCCCCACGCAAGCCACGACCTTTCCCAACCAACCACCACTTGTTCGACACAAACTGCCATCACAGATCTCCCTCGCCGATAGTTCCGAGCGGCTGCTGCCGTCACAAGAGACTTTCTCACGCGGTCAGGAGGGAATCTCTTCAAAATGAAAAAATCAGAATAAAATGCAAATTGCCCACCGCAGCGACGCATCGCTGGTTTTTATTGTCTTGGGAATGACCAGACGGACAAATTCCCTGCAAGACAGGCCTCCGCAGATACGCACACACTCTCCAAAATCGTTTGGAGCCCGCTGCCGGAAGGAACAACGCTTACATGCGCTGTAAATGCCCAGCAAGTACAAGCATCCATGCGATCAGCCATTGAACCGGATTGCCTGACTCCTCCATTCCACAAGGCGCATGCGCAGTGGTGGGTGCATGGAGCAGAACCGTTTTGGCAGCGAGTAGCGCAGCACACTCACGTAATTTGTGTGTAATGCGGCCGGGCCTGCGCGCGGCGAAACGAACGAACAACTGCATACCGAAGTACATTGGCAATAATTAAATTTAAGTTGAGTTGTTGGGACCCCTGGCGGAGAGCTAATCCGCAGCCAGAGTCAACAACTGCTGCCACAGCTGCATCCAAGTCGAACAAAAGCGTGATTGAAAATGCATCCATCGAACATCGAGTGCCGGTCTGGGCCCCGGTGCGCTGCAATGGCCAAGATCAACGGCCATAAATCATAGCGAACCGCTTTCCGCCCCGAAGTGAGCTCGAGGCTTGGGTTTGGGTTCGACTCCCCAGCCCTGGCACGCATCAGCCGAACGAACGTGAAAGGGGCCACCACGCCAGAGTCACTTGATCCAGGAAAAAACCTAGACACAGAGATCACCGATGGAAACAGTCAGAGCATGCAACTCTGGCTAGCAGCGGCCCCAACTGCGCTGGTTAACCGTGCCAAATGTGTTCATCGAATTGGAACGAAGCGATTCGTCTCGAGACGTGTTTTGCGCCGTTTCCCTCTCTTACCGTCTTGGCGGTGCGCTGTTGCTAATGTTGTTGCCGTTGTTGGCTTGCCATCGACGACTGCATGTCGAAGGGATTCCATTGATTTAGAACTCGTGCCGACCACTCCTCGAAGACATGAAGAGCGATCGATGGAGCTGGAGCTGAGCGCAGATACGAACACTTCCTGCCACCGTTTCTGTGTTCGGTGTTCGGCTGCAATAATTGCGCCACAGATTAAGGAATGTTGCATGCTTCCAGAAGTGGTAGGCTCTCTGGTCGGAGTAATTGGAACCGCAGTGGGTGCGACTGACAAGCACAGACAAAAAAAAATGTCTACGGTGACCGACGACCCGGAGATGAATCTATCGTGAGCTACTGCAGCCGATACTGCACCAGTTTCGACAGAACCACCGCCCGCCGCCGCAGAACTTTGGCCAGTGTTCGTCTCGTTTGCAGAAACGTGATGCGGGTTTTTGTGTTTTTGTGTTTTACCGACTCGGTGAAGGGAGTTGTGCTGTCTTGTATTACTGGGCGGCACGAGCTGTTCCGCTCTTGTCCTACATTGACGGCGATTTGGTTAATGACTTGACAAACGGAGATTTCGTAGTTTCTCCTCGGGCGGAGGCACTAATTACGAGCTCTAGGCGGACCCGAGAGGTCGGCGGTGTTTTTAGGCCATGGAAGGAGGAAAACTGTTGCGTTGCATCTGATTTGATTGCATTCTGCTGGCTGATGAGGCTGACTGGATGATCTGATGAACCATGGATGCGATGTAGGGGCACACTTTAGTCGAGGTGAACAGCGTCAGTAGGTCTCTGTGCTCTGTGTTGGTTTTTGGAGAGCTCTACTTCTTCTAGATTGTGGAATATTCACATCTTGGGAGCTGAAGGTGGGTAACGAAAATGTCGAACTATCTGTCGCTCGAACTGGCACCCGACGAAAGACAGACCTCAGCTGGGGCCATTGCCGATCTGTAGGACCTGTGCTTTTTCTAAGAATTGGAAGAGAACATCCCTGACTGGTCTTGCGAAACTGACGAGAAAAATGAGTTTAGCTCGAACTGGTGCCCAACAAAAGACAGTGCTCTTTGTCGGACTCCGGGACCGCTGCTCTTTCTACAAGTTCGACTTTAGAGAGCATCCCTGGATGGTCTTGCCTTGAATTGGGGTTTGGCTCTAATTGGCACCGACGGTCATGCCTTGTCTGGTTCGTCTTCCGGACTGCAGGACTTTCCATTCAGTGAGGATCCTTATCTGGCGTTGACCTAAATAAAGAAGCCCTCCAACGAAATTGCTTTCGCTCGAAATGGCGCCCGACAAAATATCATTTTCACGGACCAGTTTTCTTCAAAACGGTAATTTAGAGAGCACCCTACTGCCCTTGCCTAGAATAACCATAACATGGATTAAATGAATTTAACTTGAACCTGGCGCCCAACGAAAGACAATGCTCGCCTAGTTTCTTTGTAGGACTCCGGAACCGCTGCTCTTTCTACAAGTTCGAATTTAGGGAGCATCCCTGGCTGATCTTGCCTTAAATAACGAAGCGCTATAACAAAAGTGCTTTCGCATGAAATGGCGCCCGACAAAAGATTGTAGTCGCTTTTCTACAAAATGGGCATTCAGAGAATTTCACTTGAACCTATCGCCCGACGAGAGTCAGTGCTCTTCTAGTTCATTTTCTGGACTCGGACACTTTCTTCTTTACTGTAACTTAGACAATTTGTCAAACCTAGATTCGAACAATGAAAACATGGAAAACAGGGGCTTTCAATTAAACTGGCGCCCGATAGAGAACTGTGCCACTATTTTTCTACAAAATTTGGCATTTAAAGAACGGGAATAGCGAAATCCTGAAACAAAATGATGCGCTAACTGTCGCCCAACGAACGACAGTGTTCATCTGGTTTGTTCTTCTGACCCATGCACCCCAAAATTTGTCCACCAATTATACTTTAGGAGAGCTTCCCCCAACGCCCTTGCCTTGGATGAGGAAAACAAACCGAACGACTTTCGCTAGAACTGGCGCCCGACGAAAGTCCGCACTCGTTCTCACAACTAATTGGCATTCACAAGCGCTTCAGAAGAAGTCAGTGGAGCGAGTCAACAGGCACATCGTGCAACAAACAATGTCATCCCCCTCGTTGTGCGGCGCACTCAAAAGCATGCACGAATGCTTCTCTCGCGTCAGTCCCTCACAATCTCAAGCCGACTGCAAAGTGAGCACCGCCAAATAATTAACATGCAAGCCTGCCCCGACTTCCACACACTCGCCCACACCTCCCACAGAACATGTTCCCAGAATTCAATCAATCCGCCAAAGAGAACCATCAACTTTCAGCCTATTAGCTCACGAACGAACCCTAACCTCACATTTTTAATTGCATAATTGTCTTGGAACAATAGCCCTGGTGTCGGAGCGGCTGGTGGTCACTAACCACAGTGATGACATGCGGGAGCCACGACAATTACTCTCACGCAATTTTTGCCCTAACATCCATCCATCCATCCACCGCAACTTTTACCCATAAAAGGTACAAAAAGGGGGAACGTTTCAAAGGAAATTCCCCCTCGTCTCTGGTCTGACATGCAGCCCACATATTTCCAGAACTCATTCCTTTCATGTCATTTTCTTCAACCAGATGCACAGATACGTGCGCCCGCCATCCGCCCCGCCCAGCAGCGGAGGCATCGGACGCAAGGCCTTGAGCTGAGCTGAGCAGGCGAGGCGTCTCCCTCAACCTGTGGCGTGTTCCCGGAAAAATGTGTATCACTTGTGTACCATGACGATTTTCCGATTTACCTCCACCACCACCACCCATCACGTGAGCCCACGGAGGCGAACCGAATTTACATTTTCTCTCTCCCCTCGGAGACTCCGCGCAGTCGGCAAATCCCAGAACCCAATGCGAACCGAGTTGAATTTTAAGTAGCACCGCTCCAAGATGGTCACTCAGCGGGATAAAGCAGGTTTTGGCTCAAATCGATTTGCGATTGAACGGACTATTAATAACTGTTTGCGAGCAACCTTCCACCGCACGTCGACTACGACTAGGCCGGTCGATGGTGGCCCGTGTGTGTGTGTGTGTTTGTTTGTTTTTCGCTCGACCTGGTCAAAGATTAGGGACGCAACCAAAACGACACACCAGCCAAGCCAACTCGGAGAGCCATCATAAATTTTCCTACGCCCCGATTTGAGCTCGTTGACTTGACGTTTTTCGGTTAAAGAATTACGTTTTCAATTTATTGAGGCATATCATTAAATCAGCAAAGAAAATTGATTGGCCAGACGGACTGCTGTGGCTGTGGCTGTGAGTGCGCTGGAGTCTGACTCGAGCCCGACCGTTGATTTAAGATAGGGAAGCTCTTTTGACTTTAGAAAAAGGTCGCAATCGATCTATGGTAATACAGTTGGCCGTGCAATAAATCGCCCATGTCGATGCCATAAGTTGCGACTGTTGCTCCAGCAAACACAGAAAACCACTAACAACTGCGGTCTTATTGCGGTCCCCTGCGGCAGGCCATTTTGAACTGAATATCATTTCCTCTCGGAGGGGCCGCAGAAATTTATTAAAACTGCAATTTTGGGTTCACCCCATACAACGGTTAGCTAAAAACTAATTCACATCAATTAATCCCGACCACAGCCGCCAGGGGGCGTAAATCAAAAGCAGCGATTTCAGACCTAAATGAATTATGGTCAGCGTCATTAGGCCAAAAAACCGATTTATCCTATTTATTGCCGCTGTGGACTATCTAATTAATGTATCCTCGTGTGCGCCCACGTGCACAGCCAGAGGGGGCGGGCGAAGTGATTGTATATCAGCCAGGCGAGTGTGTTCACATCCCGGTCGCCCGGTCCCTTGTTTCGACGGATAGGCTAAGCCAGGCGGAAAATGAACCCCGGATGGGAAAATTTATTATTCCCTTCCGCAATGTTTCACATATGGGAAGCGACTCTCTCTCTCTCCAGTTGTGGAGGCATGCCGCATGCGACGACTACATGTGGCACCTTTAATTTTGGAAGGCTCTTTCGACGTCGAACGTCGGGATATGCTAATTTCCTGTAAAATTTCCACAGCGGCGGGCGGCGGCGGCGTTCAGATTTCGAGGGTCGATGCGCGCGTAGAGCGATTAAGTGACACGATGTGTCAAGTGGAGGTTAGTTGATATGTAACTTTTGGTTCCATAATGCGGGCAATTAATTGAGTTTTGATGCCGGAGGCGTGGGAGCGTGTATCTACTAAATGCTGGGAGGGGGAAGTGAATATTTTGGGAGAGACGATACGGCCAAATGGATTTAAATTTATTCACAGTATTTGTGATACGCTAACGAGGTGGTTGATGAGGACTGCTTAGTTGATTAATAAGATCTGCAGAGGATGGAATATCTTAGACTGAGTGGGGGTGCGGTATGGATTTTTGGGGACTAGTTTGATAGGTGGGGCTGGTAGTTGTTTTGAGATCCAGTTTGACACTGTCATGTGAACTCTGAGCATTGTCAGTGTCTGAAGGGAGGTGGTGTCGGGAAAATGTGTCCCGTACAAACCGGAAGCGAGTCTTGGACTGTCAGATATGGCTTCGACAAAAAGGTCGAATTTTAAAATGGTTTTCTTTCCATTGTCGTTATTCCAATCCGACGTATTTTACGACATCCTCACAGCCCGGCTCAAAATTTTGATGAAGTCCTTTTCGAGATTGATAATGCAAGGTGATCATGGGCAGGTGATCTTGATGATGTCCAAAAGTTGACAAATGAGTCAATTGCGCTAAGAATTGTGATCGCTGGGGAATTTTGGGGCTTTGATTAAGACCTGATCTCACTCACGATCGAGATAACGTCGCCTCGATGAAATCGATCGATTGATTGGGTCAATGGATTATTTGGGCCAAGATTGGAAAAGGATCGGAGATGAAGAAGATCATTACGACCGACTGCAATGTTGACTAAGTTCACCAACAGAAGCTGGATGAAAAGCGATCGTTAAAAGATGCGATCAAGCAATTAGACGATCGGAGGAATGAAAGAAAAGTGATCTGTTAACCAATCGATCAACGAGAGCAGCACAAGTGTTTCATAATTGTCTGATATCGAAGATTATCATGGTCGATCAAGTCGATGCTTTTTAAAAACTGCAAACGAAATCTTGAACTTTCTCATGGAGCAGCAATCTTAAATGCGATGGGGTGGGGGTTGCTGAATCAAATATTTAACTTAAGTCAAAAATCGCATGCACCGATCGCGGATTCTCTATTCTCTCTTCCCACAAAGACCAGCATATGATGTCATATGGAAGATCAACATGGAGGATATCCTACAATTCACATTGAAAGTGCTTGACATTGGCCCAAAAAAGGAAGAGCATCTGGGCTAGACAGTATCCCAAGGAAAGTGGTAAGGGCGAGACCCGACACTTTCCAAAGAAAAACTTAGATTACCAAATTGCCTACAAGAGAGTGTCTTCCCCTCGCAGTGAAAGGTTCAACATTTGGTACTCCTGCCAAAGAGGAAGCAAACCACAGGAAGAGCCCTCATCGTGTCGCCCGATATGCCTTCTACATTCACAGGGGAAAATCTTAGAGCGAATCAAGAGACTCCTTACAGTAGCAGATGAAAATGAATCCCCTTTCAGTCCAATAGCTCTCTACCATAGACAGAGGGGGAAGATATCGCGGCCAAAGCTTTTATAGGGAAAAGGTGGAGATAGGGAATCATAGCATACTGCTTCATAGGGACACTGGACGTCAAGAACGCGTGGAAGTCGGAAAGCTGGACGGATATAATGAGAAAAGAGAGGCATATCTTCTTGAAGGTCTTCGAGAGTTCGAGTTGTCCGAGATTGACAATCAGACATCAACACAGTCTTGACCAAAGCTGTCCCCAAATTTCGTATTTTTGAGCTTATGATCGTGGGGATTAAGGAAAACAAAGCCAACTATGCGAAGGAATATTAGACTTTCACCCTCTTGAAAAACGACAGAAAAAAGCTCTCGCTCAAATTGACAGACACATGCGGAGACCGACTCAGCTCTCAATCGACTTTGCAACATTTTCGTAAACCAGCAAATGACGGCATCTATCGAGAAACGTCGCTACATTTTAATACTTGTTAGTTGAGGACTACGTTTACTCCGGACTATAAAGTCACTCCAAGAAAGAGGAAGAAAAAACGAAAAAGTGAGTCATTGTCGGTTAGACTGTCTTCGACGGATTCTTATAAGACTTAAGTAATAAAGGACGGAAGTATGTCTAACATGATCAATGGCAAGGGCTCTTATCGCGTAACTTTTCAGACGACTATCCTCCTTTTGATTCACTTCGATGATTTGCTTGATGTAAGACACTCACTATCGTCTCGCCGATCGTTACAGTTTGAGTGCCTTTCACGGAAAAATGATGTCTGTGCTCTAATTCCTCTCAAATTTCACTTTTTCAACACATTCTCAATTCGGTTTGGCAAGAAAACTAATACAAATGCGACCTATCACTCTAAAAATGTCTCAAAAGTGTAGAACAAGATATGTATACACAATTTGTTCTCATTTAATAGGAGACGATACTGAAATAGGTATCGACGAAAACAGTCGTCGAGATGATTGTTAATGATATCTCTCAGACGCTATTGTTTTTTTATGCTTCTTCTTCTTCTTCTGGTGGTGCTACAGTCCGGGGGCCTCAACCAGTAAGCCTCTCCAGCCGGCACGATCTTTAGCCAGCTGTCTCCAACTGCGCACACCAAGTTGATAGAGGTCCTTCTCCACCTGGGTGCGCCATCGGTTCCGTGGGCGTCCTCTATTGCGTTGTCCCAATGGTTCGGAGTCGAAGACTCTTCGGGCTTGAGCAGTGTTGTCCATGCGCTCTACATGGCCCAGCCATCTTCGGTTGAATCCGTAGACGCCTGACTAGGCTCAAGCCGCTGTAAAGCCCGTACAGTTCGTGGTTGAATCTTCTTCTCCAATAACCATCAACGCAGACAGGACCAAAGATTGAAGGCAGTACTTTTCTCTCAAAAAGACCAAGTGCATCTTCATTCGCTTTTGTGATTGTCCATGCCTCCGCACCATAGAGTAGGACAGGGAGGATAAAGGTGTTATATAATGTTAGCTTGGTCCTTCGAGAGAGGACTCTTTTTTTATGCTTGCATGAAGTGAAACTATCGTAGATAGGCTAGCGCGAGACCAAGGATTGTATGTGCGATTAGAGCCAAGGATGTACGATCACTTTTAGCGATCGCGTAGACGTTGGTGAAACGGGTGAGTTTGAAGAACATTGACAGCCAACCAGATGAAGGAGAAGGATCGATGATACTACATGAGAAGACAAATAGAGCAACGTCACATTTTTGAGACTTGATAATTCGCAAGGATATTGTATACTGCTAGAAACTATGTCCTATCAGCCAACCTCTCTTAGATCAAGCCTTCTAAAGATCAAATACTTGCTGCAAGGGAAGCTTGTCGCCTGATTGGATCATACCCAAACATAAGATTAAGGCTGTGCATAGCTAGTTTTAACACGAGAAGGAAAGTGGTGAATATCCCGCTTGAAACCGTCAAGGCATGAATAACATTGATTCCATAAGGTATGTCAGACTCAGAAGGGGTCAGTGAACAACCAAGACGTGATCAGATTATTTTACATTGAGACCAAATTATTACAGATTACTCGCTCAAATAGTACAAGAATAAGTGCGATAAGCTTGGGATACTGGGCGATTGAAGTTCATCTAGCAAGACTGGCCATATGGAACCACCAACCTCCTTTGCAACTAGCTAACGAGGCGATAAGCAGACCAATGCTCGATTAGCTTAATGATAGCGCCGATTCCGGACCTAGTAAGTTTCCTAAATACAGAGCAATGTCAGTCTTCTTAATGTCCCTTACATCCACTTATGAGAGCTGTCACAGAGTGGTGATGGCGGTTTCTCAGGCAGTTGCCACTTAAAGCCTAATGCTCAAGACGTTAGATTAGGTTAGGTTGAGGTGGCTGACTACAGCGAATACGGACAGCAGACACACATTGTGTTACCACGCGGATCTAAGGCTACCTATTCCGCAAACCAATTTGTGCTTTTTATAAAGCGAAGAAGAGGGCTGATTTTGATGCTGCTCAGTTCAGCCAGATTAACAAACAAATGGGCCCCCAGAAGTCTGAACCTACGGGACGAGAGCGCACTGCAGCTACATACGTCCATGCAGCTTCTACAGAAATCATTGTAAGGAAGGCCTAGTCTAGAGACGTGAGTTCCGATGGCACAATGCCCTGTTAGATCGCCAATAAGTGATCTGAGATCTAGGCTGCTTAATCTGATCGAGCTAGGCGATCATTTGGGATCGATCATAGGCCAGAGTTGTTTGGTAATCAGACATCCTGTGCCAGATATCCATCCGCGGTTTGTTTGAGCAGTCGTTTCAAGCTTTAAAGTAAGACGTTTGTATCCTAATGATCTTGTGGTGACCCACAAGAAACACCATCGACGAACGCACCCGTGGGGTTGCATAAATTCACCACACTCCGGACTTATGTCAAAGTCAGTGACAATTGACATGACACGTGCCGTCGTTGTCTCTCTTTCTGGATCGAGCCGGGGCCCCACTCGGATGCACCTTCAGCCTTCGTATTTTCACACATTATTACATATAAATAAAGAGGAGAGATGAGCTTTTCGGAATGTAACCCAGGTTTAACCGCAAATTGTGAATGGGAAATGTTTAAATGTCGTACTAAAGTGCATGATGTAAGAATACGAAACAGGCTCAGTGGGGACCAATGCTGTTTCATTCATGCCAGGTTCAGGTTCAAAGGCGTTCTCCACGATACGATGACGATTCTAAACTCTAATTGAAAGAAATATGAGCTCGTTGTTATTGTTTAAGCCTCTCAGCATAAGCAAGACCTCACATTCTTGTCATGAACCATGAATGTCACCGAACTCCGCTCGTTGAATAACATAAAAGAGCCACGTGGCGAGCCGGCCTCCACGCAGAATTTATAAGCGAATTTTCAGCCGCAAAAAAAAACCCTCAAAATGGTTCCACGTTCCTCATTTGCCATTCTCACTGAACACAAAAAAAAAAGGCATGTCCTCTGCCCACCTCGCCACACAAAGCATATGCATGGAATGTTGCGTTAAGCCCTTTGTCACTGTTTACACAACCCTATCAATTGCTGATTAATTATTACTTTTCCGGCTGAGAGGTTTCATTGATTTTTCACCACCCCACCGCCTCGCCACCCCGAATTTCAAATCAATTAACCGGTGACAAAAGGGACAACCCATTGGGTCATTCAACTGTGCGCCCAACCCCTCCTGCCGGCGGCAATTCCACTTAATGCACGCAACACACGTCTGTAGTGCGGCACGCTTGTGCGCTGCAGTTGCACTACACACTAATTAGTATTCTCCCAGCTTCAACCGCAGTAGCCACCCGACGGAGTGCACAATGCCACTTGAAGGTTAGTAACAGTCCACTGGCCAGTGCCAGTGGCCGCTGTGTTCCTTGTTCACTGGTCACCGATCGGTGGTCACTGTCCCTTCTCATCCTCCCTGTCCCTCTTTCCAATGCAGTGCACAACAAAAGGTGATCCAATTTAAATAACTCACAGAAGGGTGTGTGTGCTCCAAGGACTACGACTGACCATGTCATCGCGCTTATCCCCTCGCAACACAATGCAGGACTTCCAGCCGCAGACACGTCCACTGGCGATTGTTGTTACGCGCTATATCATCTCGAATTAGAAGATGATTCCAGCCACGATGTCGGGGCTCGTGAAGCCATCTGCCTGGGCGGGAGGGGCTCCATTGTTCCAAGATCCAAACGTGTAGCCGAAATAATAGGTCTCGGTACCTCAGGTACATGGTGTGTGTTATGATCTAGTGGTCAAATGCAAGGACGACGACGACGAAACAAAGAAATTCCACACGGAGTATGGCTGCTCCAAGCCAGACAAAGGAGTTAGTCGACGTCAGAAAATGAATAGAGATCGGATTACCTTGGCAGAGTGGTGCTTTTTGTTGTCAACGCGTTTATCTACTCGATGTCAGACGGAGCAATGAATAAGGAGGCACTGGGACGCCAAAATTATGCAGGATTTTTATGTCTGATAAATTGCGCTTATGAAAGCGACTAGTTTCGACAGCAACCCTTGTCAGGTGAATTGAGGGCTGGACAGGCATAAAACTGACAGGAGTGTCTCATGAATGAAATCGTCTGGGAATTGGACAGACAAGTGGAAGATTTGGTATTTATCTGTCATTTAAATCCCATGCTAGAGTACACATTTTTGTTTGACAGCTGTCACTTTGTGCGCCTATTTTAGCTGAAATCGTCTAGGAAATGGGCAAAAATTAGGCGTCATGTCACAAATATGGAATTTATCTTGAAGCTGTCACTTAAATGTCCAGAAATAGACCAAGATTTCGGTCACGTTTGACAGCTGTCAGATGACACACAAAAGGACGACTAGGAAATGGCAAAAATTAAAGTCTCATCTCGAATATTTGGCAATTATCACCCTGTTATTAAAATGTCATGCGATGAAGCAAATTTTTGGTACCATGTTTGACAGCTGTCAGGTTCCGGCTTATTTAATGCTCCCAGTGTTGAAGACTACATTCGATGGAATATTGACCCAGTTTTGTAATGGTTTTGTCGTCATGACAATGAATTTATTCAAATGTCACCTTACCGAAGGTAGATTACCTTATCAATGGCCGCAATTGTCACATTCAACTTTGATCGTATAATTTTGGGAGACGACAGAAGCTAACCTATAACTTACCAGGTGAAATTTAACATTTATCACCAATCTATCATCTGAATGACATGTAATAGATTTTGGCCTTGTCTGACAGCTGTCACACCTTCATCTTTTTTGCTGAAATCGATCGGTCTGGTCAAAATACAGGGGATATGTGGGTACTTATCAGCAATCTGTCAATATAATGTCATGCGTAAATTGCACGACTCTCATTTGACAGCTGTCTATTTCAGAACTTATCTTTCAAACGCTGTTGAAGTATATTTCATGGAATATTGAGCTAGTCTCTCTAATATTTATGTCATCAATTTTACACACATCTATTCAAACGTCATCCAACTACTTGACCTACTTTATCGACACCTCCATCCTATCACATTGCTTTGGTCGGTGTTGACTCAGGACAAGAAAATCCCAAGATTAACATTACTATCCATAACTGAAATTTACCAGGAATCGTCCAGAAATCCGACATTATTTTTGAAAAACGGCATTTATCTTCAAACAGTGGTACAAACTGTCACATAAATGTCATCCAGTCGCTCAACCCTGCTTATTAGCTGTCAGGTTTTGGCAATTTATTCTTCCCGCCGTTCCTGTTTATTTTTCAGGGAATATTGAAACAATTTTTGTAATGTTTTTCCCATCAATTTGGACAGACTTGTGGGTTAGCCTACCTTATCGACATTACAGAACTGTCACATGAAACTGTCATCGATCAACATTTCTTGAAATTTGATCTCCGAGAAATCTGCCATTCATCTCAAAATAAAGTCATGCAACCGACCAAGTCCTTGTTCTTGTTTGACAGCTGTGGACCTTTGGACGATTCAATGCCAAATGACATCAAATTTAATTTAAATGTTGCATAACCACCTCTCTCCCCTACCTTATTATCACCCACCGTGATGTCTGTCAAAATTCACAATATTTCTACCTCCACTAGCCACGACGTCAAACCGTCTCTTATCCTCCTCAAACACAAACCGAAACCACACTTGTTACGAGACGCTCTTCAAAACCGCCGTCACTAACACAAAGTGCTTGTTCCAATGTCATCAACAGCAGCAACTCGCTTTGTAAAAACTCATGACTGTTGTGAACCATCGTGTCACGTCAAAATCCCTTTCAACCGAACAGCAACAAGTAACCAGCATCCAAACAAATCACCTCGAGCTCGTTATGTCGCCGCGGTTTCTCCTTAAACGTCGCCTAATTGCCCAATTATTGTTCAAACATCAGCCATCCAGAGTCGTCCCCTAGTCATGTTTTCTAAGTCCAAACATCATTGTTTCGTCAGAGGTTCCCTCGCCGAAGTCACCCGCACAATCCTCGGCGGTAATTAGCTTCTCGGGACCGCATCACAACAAGCTTGTCCAAAAACGTCCAAACCAAGATGATGATGAATTCATTTTCAGACAAGCACCAGCTCCACTACAGTGGATCCCTTAACGATCTCTGCCATGGCACAAACACAAACACACACGGGTGGCTATTAGCGAGGAAAAATGCCAAACCATAGCGAACCCATGTTGCCCGCTGTGCCTCAAGCTTCGCGGTAGTCATCCCCCCGTGGAACCGTCATCGCCGTGTCAGAGCCAAAACCAACGGCAAAGACCGGCTCTCGTCATCTCCGCGCTGCACGTGAGGTGTGCATTATGTAAACGTGTAGCGAGACAAAAAATAATTTCCAAATAAACGTTAAAACCGCTTTTTTATTGTTAACATCGCAGCGACATGCAATTAGACTCTGGCGCGCCGGTCGCTCGCTACCGCCGATGCTGGAAATTGTATCCGAGGACTGGTTGGTGGACCGATGACAGGGACGAACTTGCTGGCGACTGTGCTGAATTGAAGTACATCTGCCGATCTCCGGTGCGTGAGTTGCATAATTTTATGCAGCAAACAAAGGAAGGGACGGGCTCCACGTAACGAGGGAATTGATTGAGGCTCTATTTTGGAGATCGAGGCTGGTTCGAAAGATGTCGATGGAATGTCCAGAATGCAGTGGAAATCGAAGATGGCCGAGGGCATGCAGGAGAAAGTGCTTTTCGAAATGAAGGTGTACCCTTTTAGTACGTATGGCTGTGGTCATATGAGGAACGCGGTTGAATTTGAAAGAAGTTTTACTTTCAGTGTGACACATTGATTCGACAGAGAAGAAGTCAAGCGCTGAGTGAATCTCTATTTTCTAAGTCTGGTTATGGAGAGGCTTGTTGGTTGAGGCCCAGGTCCACCCCGGACTGTAGCGCCAAATGAAGAAGAAGAAGAAGAAGAAGGTTATTCTGAACTCAATGTCGTCATAAAGGGTTTGTTTTTTCAAATTGGGTCTTTTCAAAAATATAGCAGGCTGGACGGACGCAGCAGTTCTTGAGCAGATGACTGCCTGTTCAACGGCTCAGACCTGAAGACGGCTGACAGAAGCCACAGGATAGTTTCTTTCCTGGGAATTGAACTGGTTCTTGTCACCTGATCTCGCTGCACTTCAAAAGGAATAAACATTTTTAGATTGAACTCCTTTTTTGAATGCTACTCCATCAGGTAGGCGACCACTTGGCAGACCCAGGATGAGATGGTTGGACCAAGTCCATACGCTCGCCCGGTTTAGCTTGGGCGTAACCCCTGATGAGTTAGAGTCGATGACGGAGGATCGTGTTGGAGATCTCTCGTGCGTGGCTTACCCCCGCGACACTTTCAGTGGATCATGCTGGTCTGAAGAAGATGATGATGATGACTGCTTTGTTAAGTTTTTACAGGCTTAGATTGACTGAAAAGGTGTTGACAGACAGACGGCCATAATTTGAATCCTTGAAACTCGATTGTACAATCTTAAGGCCGTGAGTTGCATTTTTGACAGCATACAATTTTAAGTTGACATTTTATTTTGTATCCAAACCTCATCCGATAGTCCTGGGTAACCAAAGATGGCACAGATACTCGTTTTCGACATTCCTCAGGCCTCCAACGTCTAGGAAAAACCTTTATGTCTACGAGTCCCTCAAAAATGAATGCTTTGACTCAAATTCTAAAGAGAAGTCACTTGCCCATACCAGAACAAGAAGTAGATTTCAGACGGGCCTTCTTCTTCTTCCATCGACGCTACAGTCCGGCAGGAGCTAGCCCTCATCCAACACGGCTCTTGAACTTGGACCCTCTTTAGTCAGCCGCCTGCAATTTCGCACGCCAAGTTAGTTGTGGTCCTTCATAGATTGTGTGCGCCGCCGATTTTGAGGGTGCCCTCTACTGCGTTGTTTCACTTCTTCAGAGTAGAAGGTGTAGCAGTGCCTAGCGGGACCGGCTTATAGTCTCACTTAAGTCCCAAGTCACTGGACTAAGTTTATGCAACAGATCGGACGGGACATAGGACTAACAGTGCCTGCATTCAAGTTGTATGTATAGGCAGCAGGTCCAAACAATTGTCAAAGAAAACAGAACAAGACCCACAGAGAACCTTGCGGCCACTGGAGAGTTTGAGCCGCAAGCTAGCTGCTTCCACTCGTATAAAACAAGCTGTCTTGCATCGGATCTATACCGAAGATTCGGTCTTCCAATCCTTTTCGAATCAGAGACTCATGTTGGGATCCTCTTAACTGTCGTCCTTGTACTCAATGCCACCAAGGCAGGGAAGTCGACCGATGCCAAAAGAAAGAGTGTCACCCCGGGCAGTTGAAATAAGGGCCACGGTTTGGTGAGATTATAGCTTTGCCGTCAGCGACAATCTCACCAAACCGGAGCTTTGCCGGCAGCTATAATCTAACCAAACCGGGGCCCTTGTTTTGAGTGCCCGTAGCAGTCAAACCTAGTCTGATATAAATGATGCCCATTGTGATATCATAATATGGATCCAGAACCCCACTTGTCCTGTGCAAGCTATTGTTTTCGTAGGCTGTGCAAATTGTGTGTCGACATAGGTTCAAGTGCGTAGGAGTCGACGGCCATGCCCACTATGCGATGGCAACGAACTTCGCTGACTTATGCTCATACTATTTAACTTAGTCAAAAGATGGCAAATGTAGAGCGTAAACTTTTACACAAAATAAGATTGGTCTGAGTGGTTTTAGGTGTCTGTGTCGTGCAGTCCACAAATGATTCATTTAACGTTCGACTCGACATCTTGGCCAGATGAAGTTAAAATTTGGCTTCCTCCAGAAAAATACTCAGGTGAACTAAATTGCCAAAAAATGTATACCGACTCGAAAGCAATATAATAATGGCTGAAACACAATAGTACGTTGGCGCTGGCGTTGGCTTTCAGCACACACAATTCAATGGCCAAGCACATAATACAGCGTCGACCTGCGTCAGTGAATAATGAGAGAGATTGAGCGGATTGTAATAAAACGTAAAACAAATCCATCGCATGTCATTATTCAACATGTTGAATATTTTTTGACAGAGGGGTGCGCTGTGAGAGAGATTTTCTCCCAGATTGAGTTTTCCTCCAAATTGAGAGGATTTTGTATCAACTGTCATTTAAGAAACGAAAACAGCTGATTAAAAATAATTTAACGACAAAAGTCATTTCAAATGAGTGTATGCAGAAAGGCGGCAATATTTTTCATCTAGTAGATGAGAGAGAGAGAACAGCTGATAAATTGAGTATTTATTTCAACGCAGTGCTTCATCGTAACATAAAGTCGACTGGCGCAGCGCACAATTGTGTTTCAGGCATAACATTCAAAATAAAAAATATTTTGATGACAGAACTTAAGGACTCTCCTCCATTTAGGATGGTCCTTCATAAATTGACGCTTGAAGTCTGGGAATGTCTGGAAGACACATGTTAGTGCATCGTGTGATTCAGTTGGAGGTGATAGTTTTAATTAAAATTTAAAATACTAATTTTTAATAAGCTGCATAAAATTGTATACCATTTTTATCGCGATAGAATGCAAATAATAACCGTCAGGATGCACAATTTTCGTCGTTTTGGCAAAGTTTTTGTTTTTTTTTCTCAAAATCTTGTGGATCATTACTTCGAATTCATGGTAGCTCGTAAATTGAGTTTTTATTATAGACTTCGACTAATTCTTCAAAATGAATACTTTGATTTGCACGACATGGTGGCCTTCGTCAACCCCTGTTCCCTCCTGTTGAATTTGGGAAGGACTTCCTTAGCAAAAGGATTCTGTATGAGTCCCTTTCCGCGTTACATTTCAAATCGGATAAGGTTTTCTTAACTCTCTTCTTGATACTGAAGCACTCCACCGTACAGTTGTCACGTTCTGCATTGTCCCTGCAGGCAAATTTAATCCAGAGACAACTGCGTATATGTCTCTTGAGAATGGTATTCCTTCCTTGGTAGACGTTTTTTTTTTTTTTGTTTTTCTAAAAAACTAATTTCTGATCATCTGCGAGCAGCATCTAATTTTTACCATTCCCTCAGAACCATGGGCATTTTCGTCGAACTTCCGTTCAAGGTCCCTGGCAGCTTTAGGGTCATTTTGTTCACCAAAAGTTAAACTCAACCTTGGGATTTTTCTCTTCAACTTCTGCATTTGCTTTCATTCGATCAAATTTTATGGTTTCAACTCTCAATTTACAAATCGTGAGTTTATCAACTCCTCATTTCTTCAACATACGGAAAAGGAGAAATTGAGGGATGAAATCAGGGATTTTGCCCCCTTTTCTTCCATTGCCGTATGAGATGATTATGACGTCATTTCAACATCTGGATTTAAAATTTCAGACTGTGAGTTGAAATAGTGAGCAAAACCAATCTTCAACTCTTCGGTTAAATTACAAGTTGAGACCAACTACGAAGTTGGTCAACTCTCAACTCAAGCGACCCTCAAACAACTTCACACTTAATCTGAAGTTCTCAGAGAAATCCCAAGACTCGGAGAAATAAGGCCCTACACTCACGTCAGTCATTCTGTATACCTTTGACGAACAATTTCAATGCCTGCCAAATACAGAACAGACAGAGAAGGCCATAATTCGGCTAATGACTCACATTTGTCTGCCCAATCTTTACACCTCCGAGTACACTTCCCATCCCCATCTTCAGCAATCTCATACGCGTGACGCTTTCAAATCGCACCCCCGCCCAGAGTAAGGCCCGTCAAAAAACATATTCCACACCCACCAAAACAACTTGTCCCTCGAACATCCGAGTTAAAATGCACTTCACAACGGTATTAAATGCCAAAGTCCTCCCACAGGTTGTTCTCTCAAATCTCAGACATCGTTTATAACACACACTGTCCATAAAATCTGGCCCCATCAACTCTCACAGGTCATGATCCTCCCCGGCAGGCAACACCTTGAGCAGACCCAGTTTCGTTTATGCACTAAACAGTAAACGAAGTCATTCTTCCGAGCCATAAACGCACAGTGGTTTCCATTAAATTTCATTTCTCACCACCGCACCGCCTAGGCACCTCCTCCCCGCAGTCCAAAGCGGATGCGGGTCTGAAGGACTCTCCAGCACTCGCCCTTTGTGTCGTGCTCATTCCGCACGCCCGCACGCCCACCAGCATAAACGCCAAAGAATATCCTTATGTGAATAAATCTCAGCCATCTATCCTTCCACATGCAACACTGAATATAAAAGCGCTCCGCATTTATCACCAGAACCTGTTTATGATGTCCTCAGAGCTCCGCTCCGCTTATCTGTTTGAGTTTCCAGCACTGGAGCGGCATCCCAAATGCCGTCGCTCCCCTCGACCGTCCGGGAAATATGGTCCCTCTTCATCACAGCCTGTCACATCCCTCATGATCTCGGTAAATATAGACAAAATGTTATTTGTTCTAAGCTTTTGTATTGTGACACATACAACATGATTAAGGCCAGCCCCACTGTGGCATCCTTGTGGGGGGATAATTATCTCCTCTCGTCGAGTGACGAGCGACGTCGACGGGGAGCGCCTTCAAAAAATGCCACATCTTTGGGTTTTAATCAAAATTTAATTAAATCTAAAATTTATTACCGATAAATTTTCCATTGATTCACTCAACCCACCCGGCAGCCGCGCCGCCCACGCCGCGGACTCGAGTGAGGGACCAAACCCAAGCATTTATCCTTAAATTAGATTTTAATGATGTTGTGCTTCCTTGCTAGTGGCAGCCTCCCCGCCCCTCACCGGCAGCACGACCAACAGACGACGTCGCGCAGTAATGAAATAAAAATTCCTCCTCAAAGGACGGATGACGAGGAAGAGAAACAAAAGGAGCACACCAGTGTACTCTGTGCACACCCTCGACGGCCCTTATAATCTTCATTTTTCATTCCTGAATGTGTGCAAATATTTGGATTGTTCCCGTCTTCCCGGCGCGCCACCCGGCTCCTCCAGCTCGTCCTTATATGCGTTTTTTTTAAGGATCTTGTTATTCGCCAGCGTAATTACATTTTTCTTTGGTGGTTCCCGGGGTTTCTTTTTTCCCCGCTTTCGCTCGGCACTGTCACATACTTTTCGACGACGACAACGACACGGAATGAGGGATGATGTGGAAAACTGAGGCGACCCGGGCGCAGAAACGAATCGAATTGAATTTTAATTATTGTGGGAAAAATATTTACATACACACGAGGTACTGGCTTGCCGGCGGGCGGACCAACGGGCGGGAGAGAGGAATGGTGGTGAGTGCACATTTATCCTGTACTGGAGCTGTGTGTGTGTGTCAACACATGGTGCCGTCAGTGATTTCCTCTTGGAGGGGGACTGAATATGGGAAATTGGTTTTGGAAAAATCCCACAGCAGACGCATAGAGCTGACGGGGGACTAGGCGACGTCATCGTTGTCTGTACTGGATGCCATGGGGTGTGTGGTGGTGCGGCTCAGATGTTCTAGTCCCACAGCCGAGGGACTTGTCATCTGTTTCGTTTTCGTTGAGGCTTAACGTATTAACTCCAGTCGGGAGGGTCACATCTAATCCTGAGGGGCTTATCCGCCTTATGGATTTGACGATTGATTTGGAGGGAGACCAGACAAAAGTCAGTGGGAGTCACGGCTTTAAGGGATTGTAGGTGCATTAAATGCTGTTATGGTCTGGCTGTGGTTCGGTGTAGGGAAAGGGGATCATTGAGTGGATTCTCACTGAGAACAGGAGAGTCGCTGAATGACTAGTCGGGTCGGGACAAACAACCGTGTTTTAAAGGAGATATTCTACAGGCCCGTCAGAAATTGAAATATTCGAGTTCGTCTGGAAACAGTCTTTTTTGAGCAGAGCCATGGTGGCCCTCTCAAAATATTGCATCAAAAGAGACCAAAAAGCGAGCAATCGTTTGAAAAATCATTCGAAGTCAGGAAAGTGATTCCAATATCTTGGTACCTTATTAATCGAGATATTTTAATAATCGAATGATCACTCGAGATCGGTACATTCGAATGATCATTCGAGTGATATCTCGATTCTAAAAATCATTCGAATGACGACTGGATTTAGCATACTTATGCACCTGTTCCTAGTTAGCAGCACTTTTAAGGCAGAAGTAAGGTACGTTGTCAAAATGTTGATCAAATTTGTTCCCAAAAACTGCGTTGGTGTATGTTTCTTGAATCTAACATCACCGCGAGATTTGTTTGCCCGTAGGTATGACCTAACATCAAATGGGACCCACGAGTACGGAAAGCATCACTAATAACATTCGTATAGCCTTTTCGACTTTAGGATACAAGCTAAGCTGCGTCAGACATGTGAGAAGTCGGTCTAGAGCACAAAATTTAAGTCTGACTCGAAAAAAAATGCCTACGACTTTTGGCTTCAAACGAAATACCGCTGAAAAACGAAACTGGTGATGTGCTAGAGGCCGGTTAGAGTAAAATGACAAGAAACTTGACTGGAGTTCCGCATGGTTCCCTGTCCTTGTCGCAATTTAGTGACTCGGAGTACAGGCTTCTGAGACCATTAAAACGGCAATTCTTTGAAAATTTAAAACGTTGTTAACTCATTTTTCGTGATCTACCCGACTTTAATAGAATATAAGCGAACAGACATGACCTGAGTCCCAAATAACGTCCTCTCCCTCCCCTCCCAGCCCTCAATGGCACCGAAATGTGGGTGATTTACGAAAAAAAATACCCCTATTCCCACCTAATTCCATAGTTCACACGAAGAAAACAAGAAGAAGAGCAGCAGAAATAATTCAATTTCAAACTACACATCACATCACATAATTCCCGTCATTACCCATTTCCTAGAACCAACTTCGAGACAAGCAGACAATGTTTGCAGTCGTGTATGTATCAAACGCCATTATGTAAGGAACAGATACACGATGTTATAACTGCTCCAGCACAAGTTGATATCCAGTCGGGACTGCGGGAGACAGTGGCACACAAGCCCATCCATCCCCGCGCCACTGCACTGGGTCGAGATGGGATACATGTGAAGGCGACGACGACGAGGACGAGCCCAACTTGGCAACGACAAAAACATGACTGGCTAAACGGCGACGATAACTACAACGCACTCAACTGAAAAGTTAAAAACTTCTAAGCGAATTTGAAACTCTCTTTCGAGTAAACACACAACAAACACTCCGGCTCCCTGGCTCCCCGGCGCACCAGCAGGAGAGCACCCGAGCGAGAAAATAAAAACGAAGATACAGATGCATGCTGCTGGAGAACACTTTGTTTAGCGATTGCAGCTTTTCGCCTCTTTTTTTTTTGTGTTCAGTATTTTTTCCACCTCCGTCCCTTCGTTCGTTTTATGTCGCATCCAGCAGGCAAATCGGCAAGGCACACAGGCAGTGCGCCCAGCGAAGGACATCGTATGCAAATGTTTCCGTTCCCAGCCAGCCCTGCGGAGCGCAGGATACAATCGAGTAGCTGTGCTTAAAATCGCAAATTAAATCACAGGTGGGCATCACACATCCCGCCCGCCGGCCCACCGCGCCATCTGAGGATCGTGTAGCAGTTTGTGTTTAACCAGACAGACTGGCAGCCGCTGTTTGTCTCTCCGGTGCTTCGGCGGCTTGCAGTTGCTAGGATCTGTGCGAGGGATTGCTCCTCGTCGTTTCATTTTTGGAGGTTTGTCTATGCGCCCTCGGTAGGCGGTGTGCCATCTGGGACCATCTGGGGGAATTTGTAATTCAAACACAAATTTAACACGAGTTTAACACGTTTAGCATATGAGCGGCAGGCAACCAGCACGAGTGCGAGTGTATGGTTGGTTCGTTGGTTGTATCCGCAAAATGGAGCTGGATGGAGGTGAAACGGGATGCAGTAGTTTTGAAGTTCCAGTACTCCTCCTGCGGGTAGGCTTAATGAATGAAGTGAAATTTTACACTTTGTTCGGCGAGGAAAAACTGTTAAGTGGTTAATGTGAAGTTTTAAGGGAAGAAGATGATGCGGGAGAAGAGTTGCCCTTAGACGTATGGAGAAGTTTGGGATTGTGTGTCGATGCACACTCTTAAGTTTTGCCCACAAGACGCGTCTGAGTAACCCTCAATTGGACTATGTCTGCATGGGCTTTCGTTGGGCGCCAGTTTAAAAAAAAAAGGACCAGAAAAACGATGTTGCAAGGAACTGAATGTATAATTGGCCCCAGCAATGCAAGGCTTGCTTAGAAAACAACGAAAGGCTGTAAAAATTCACTTCGAGATTCCAGGTCACGTAGGCTTGTCCTCTGATCATTATATACCTACGTCCTTAATCAGACCTGATTAATCGGAAGTATCGTCCCCACACGTAGCCCGTTTTTAAATCAGCCCCTACTGAGTCTATTTCTAGAAGAACCTAAGAAGCTTACGTCCCTTTGTTGGGCGCCATTTGGGAAAAATTTGTAAAACTTGAAATTGACTCAAGGAGTCAGAGTTTCTTATGGCTTGTATACTTCGAGTCGCTGCCCCACCAAGGTTCGTAATGAACTCACTGAGACCCTCAATCTCTAAACAGGGTCTAGGCAAGCGAGTCGCTCTCGCGTTGCTTCTTGAGCATCTTGTCTTAAGCACATTGTACAAAAGTTCAACATTAAAGTCATGGGCTCTGTAGGGCTCTGTAATCGCACTACGACCCCACTTGCCGTTGGTCAGATCACGATTGCCCTGAGACAAGATCGAACATGCATACAAGACAACAAAGATAAGAGCATGATTACTGAACATATGTAAGAGCGCCTTCCCGCTACCACGCTCTACCGTAGTGTACAGGCGCCCAGAAGTCTGCTCAGATGTTAGTAATCCAGATGACATTGACTTTTCAACAAGTTGGAATATTCCAGACAGCAGCTAGCACAAGCGAATTACACGAGCCTCGCTGTAGCCTTTGTTGGCATTGAGATGGAGGCGACTAAAATGGGTCTAGGTGCAAACGAGATCAGGACCAATCTAGGCTGTTTTCGAGGCAGAACGTGCAAAGTAAACAACTTAGCCTGAGCAGCAGCAACTGCCAGATATAACTTCGAGGTGGTCTACCTCGCCTACGCATTAAATAGCATGACCAACATCAGAAACGTGATAAACCGCAGAATAGCTTTTGCCAATCGTTGAACCCTATCTCAAAGGTTCAAGCTGACTCATCAAGACCTCGATCATCCTTGTTCTGCTTCACGGGGCCAGACATGGACAATTTAAAAAGCGCAAAAATAAGCCATTGATCGCAACAAAAGAAAAGATCTGCGTGTGATCGTTGGTCTTGGTTGAGGTAAGGGTATGGTAAGTCTAGCCGTGGTTCTAGATCCGACGTTTAAGGCAAAATCAAATATAAAGTGGGACCATGTTGTTAGGTCCCGTCCAAGAATATAAGACCTGTCGGACAAGGGAACAGAGCAGGCTTCCAGTAAATGTACCACATCGAAGTGAAGAAGGACTTTACTCATGTTTTAAGGAACCCTAGATAGCTTGCCTTAAATTGAACTAGTTGGAGAAGAGTCCAAGGACTGTAGCGTTTTCCAAAGAAGAATAAAACAACTTAAATGCGATTTCTGGAACTGGATGGAAATTGGAAAAGGCAAGGAAAATCGGAGAAAAATCGAATATACTGAAATTTGGCATCACGTTGGCTTCTTCTCTAAGCAAACAAAACCCCACACAAAAAAAAAAGAGGCACGAACGTAGACTTTACAATCCTAGGGCAACGAGTTTATTGCTATTTTGCAGTCATCTGCTATTGAGCCTATTTCTGGGATAAGTCTAAGAGATTCCCACGTTGGGCGCCAAAAATGTACAATCTCTCTCTATATGGGGAAAACTTTGAATTGACTCAAGGGAACGAGTGCTGAGGTATCATCCAGTTTAGGACGGATTTGCTTCAACCTTTTTCGATGGAATTGACATAGATTGCGACAGCATAGCCGAAGAACCAAACGATTTACACGCAATACCAAATAAACGCAAGATTTACTGCAGTTTTCATTTTGAACTCACAAAGGCCTTTAGATAATTGAGGACAATCATCAGCAATGGTGAAACAAGAAAGTCGGTAATTTTTATGGAACTGGCCAACAAAGTTTGGTCAACATTTTTACGTCGCTGGAGTTTTGGGCGGCTATACAAAATATGCACTGAGGATACAAATAAGACCCAATGGAAGAGTTTTACTAGTGGCAATGGCGGAAGCAAGTAAATTTTCATTTGGAGACACCAAACATTATCGCCACGAGACTAAAAAGCCAGTCAGATGTAGAAGGTAAGAGAGAGAGAGCCGTAAGGAGTCAGCGAAAATTCGAACCTCGCGCTCATAAAGTCAACAGTAAGATGCTAGAGGCTATGTCCAGAAATAAATCTTGTGTTCTCTTAAAATTGTCCGTCTTAAAAAACTGTGTCCCATGAAATAATGCCGATCGCCAAGCAGGCTTGTGTTGGGCGCCATACAAGAGTGGATAAATCCTCTTAATAAATTGGTCCGAACTGGATTTTCAGACGAGCAGGTTACCAAAAGTCAAAGTACGCATAGAAGACCCTTCCCAGAAATTTGACCAGATGTATATTCATTGTTTAGCATTGTCATTGTTTTTCTCACCGAGGAGCTGTTAGACAGTATCTGTCAGGGGAGTTCTTTGACTTTCTTGGCTATTCAGAGTCAGCTTACTGAAACAGAATAAGTACGTGTTTCATTGACTACAAGGAAAATTGAGAATCGAAGGAAAATCGAAATTCTCAAAATTTAGTACACGATTTAGTACTCAATCTTTAGGCCCGCCCAATCTTCAGAGTTCTAGATCCTCTACCATCGGCTCTAACTCATCAAGATGATTGAGCGCAACCAGGCGAGTACAGTGAAAGCTCCCATAAGCTGACAGCGATGGTCGCAGCAAGGAGTTGTCCATCTGTGGGAATGTCTGGAAATTCAATCTTTCAATCCTGCGAAACTGTCCAAGGGGATTGTCCGCCTAACAAAGCGCGGTAATAGGAGCTTTCACTGTACGTGGACTTGTCTCACCCACCTAATCCCGGGTCCGCCAAGCGGTTGTCGACTTGATGCATTCAAGCAACGCCTCGGTAATCGGGATTATGCGGCGAATTTAGTACACATTTTCTAACCACTTCTGGCTATGTTCTAAAAATTTACTAGCACCTCTGCCTGTCACACATTGTGAAACATGTAGTAGAACTGAGGCTTCTAAAATGCGAAGAACCATCGTCATGGAAAGACACATTTAACGACTCAAATTGGAATGAGAATAAGTAAACCCTCGTCCACCGACATCATCATTTGCCAAATCACAACAAAATCAAAATTGTCTCACGTACTCCTGATGCTCATCGCCACATTCTGCACGTAAATTTATCCCCCGAGTGACCTTCACCAAAATTTCACTAATCCCTTACGTCATAGACAGAACGCATGAGAACGGACGTCTTTTGTAGCACCTTTCTAATTCTTCTCATGACATCTTAATCACCATTTTAGCCAAACAAAAAAACCGAGGAGAACAAAAGAAAAACACAAAAAGCGAAGAAAGACAAAGTCTCAAAGTCCCCAAAATGTGTTCGAATAAATTACGCACCACCAGTTGGACGCCGTTGAATTCCTCTTCTTCGGCTCGCTCGGTCGCTGTTCAAAGTGTCAACGCACATCGCCAGCGGATGGATTACCCACGGAACAATGTTCTCATAAATATTCATAACCATTCCTAGTTGGTACCTAGGCCACAAGTCCACGCCACCGTCCCTTGACAGTGGAGACTAATTTAAATGCGCGAAGACGGCGACATTCAAAAACGAACAACCAGCCATACAACCACACACACGTACCTATCTCCGCATCTATTATGATTAATTGACCAAGAATGGCGTTCTGAACAAAATGACATTCCCCACCCGTCATTAGCATTCACAGGCGAGTTCCGACGTGGTTGCCACTTCAGTCAAACGACTCTAATCGATTTCGTTCACAACAAAAATGACACAAGGATTTTTCGGGGTCTCCCACACACGGTAGTCGGTTCACAACTGTCGAAATCATTATAATCAAACAAACAGTCGACAAACCACTTCCGAGGCTGAATCCTCCCGACACACACCTCTGGGGTATAATTAAGACCCCGATGCGTGCGTTAAGTGAGGAAGGACGATTCGAAGAGGGGGTATCCTCCTCGTACACTCGTAATTATAGGCACGGCGCGCCGTAGAGAAGAAACACTTGCTACCTGTGGCATCGTGGACGAGGACTAAGTGGATTTGTAGTAGTTGTTGTTTCGGCAGCACCCACTTGGAACACCCACTTTTTCGCGTTTCGCTGATCGAATTTAGATGTACCTCGTGCATACGGCACACTCGGAGATGGGAAAACAAGGCTCCAGATTAATTATAGATTAACCACTGGCTGGTGGATGGCGTGGAACATGAAGACGGAGCGAATATGAATCGGCGCCAACGGCTTTCAGCTGTTGTTTCGTTTTCAACGAGCGCGGATAGAAGTGTCTTGATTTGTAATGTGTGGGCAAATCTGCGACTGGCAGAGAGAGTGTCGACAGATGTCGTAAATTGTGTGTGAATTAGCTGGGGACACCGACACATGGTTTGTTTCTTGAGATGTTGGGGAGCACTGAGGATGAGGGCGAGAGTTGTGACCTTGAACAGCGATTGAAGACAGATTTTGATGGTAACGAGGCACAACACTGCTCCAGCCCGAAGGGTCTTCGACTCCGAACCAGTGGGACAATGGAAGAGGAGGACGCCCACGGAACCGATGGCTCACGCAAGTGGAAAAGGACCTCAACCAATTTGGGTTTCTAATTGAAGGCAGCTAGCGAAAGGTCGTGCCAGCTGGAGACGTTTGTTGACTGAGACTTAGGTCCACCCCACTGAAATAAGAAGAGACACTAGAGATGGGAGGTTGGTAGAAGCATGAATCTTCACACGAATTGCGTGCAAATCAGATGACAGTCCGCCGATTAAACACAAGTTCACCCTTCCAAGCTGACGATTTGTGGCTAAGCTGTCATTTCAATCTCGGCCTATACGTCGCTCAGGCAATACAACAGAGGTTGGACAACGCTTCGAGACTGAGCTTGTGAGGTATCCCAAGAGCGGATGCCAACGATCAAGTCCGAGGACGAGGAACAGGTCCAGTCCTCGTTCGAATCGAATCCAAGTCCGTTCCGCAACTGTGAACGATCAGGAGTAACATCTATGACCTTGGTAGCCAACGTGTTTAAGAAGCCCACAACCATTTAGAAAGCCTTGCATCAAGTTGTCTTTCAAAAAATTCGTCTAGCCTTGTTGATTGAGCCGGAAGAATCCAATGAGCGACGAAAACTCTTTCCCATGCTTACTTCCCATAGAACGTTCCTGTTCACAAGCTTAACAAGTCACTGACATCGTCAATAACGAAGTCCAGCTCTTAGAGACCTCGTAAAGCGTTAAGCACTCCACAACTCGTGTGATATTGTTCCCACAAGAATAGCGAAACCTTCAGACTCTGCGGCTCCGGACGTCGCTTTTGATTCTCGAAGCGAAAAAACACACATTTTACGACATGACAGATGACACACCAGCGGATGAAAAATTATGGGTGCTTAGCATGCCGGCAGAAATTTAACAACCAGAACAAATGAGCAACAATGTCGGCATTAGATTAACACGGTGAACATTAATTACACGCGTCAGTCACCTCAGTTTGCACAAAACTACACGCAGTCAGAGCCTCATGGACAGAGGGGTCTCCTGAATTTTTTTTTTTTTTTTGTGAAGGACTGTTTTTTCGTGGAGGCGGCTAGGCTAACGTCCTTTTCAGATCGTTGACATTGGGACATGCCTTGGAGGAAGATCAAAAGTTGAGACGTCAAGTTTTCTCATGCTCTTGCAAGTTTGCGGATGGTTTACATGCGTCTACGAATATGATAGACATGGCGCAGTGCCTCAAATCGAAGACGTGGGTGTCCCACAAGTGATGTAGGGGACTTGTGCTCTTCCTCAAGAGTCGTCTCTCTATATCTCTAATCCTGTCCACCTGTAATTCCTAAAATTGTTCCTCGCCAATGCTTATCAAATTATGTCAGAAATGAACGAAAAATATCAGAAAAGAAACATCGTCAAACTTCGAAGTGCACATTATTGGACACTTCTGCGCCCAAATGCCAACATCAGCTCTCATTTACGTGCGTAGGCTTGTTTGATATCACTCCCATTTAAGTACGCACCCAAAAAAGAGACTGAACGAAACTTAACGAAACGAAAACCAGTAACAAAAATCAAATTCTAACTTAAATTTAAACATTTAGAGGCCAATTTAATTCGTTTCGGCGACTTAACGAAACTTAACGAAACTTAACGAAACTTAACGAAATGGTTATTTTGCCCATACTGTATCATTTCTGTCATTTCGCATGATCGCCCCGTACATTAAGATGACTAAAATCACTACGCTTGCAGTTAAACCTTTCCAGCCGACTACTATTTACAGCATGACGACTCGTGTACCTACGTTCAAACCTGTTCAATCATGAGTGGCTCTCCTCAAACAGTCTTCGCCCATATCTAGACCTTATCGCTGTCAAACAGACAATCCCACAAACACACCAAGCTCCGCAAATCCATATCATCCATCAAACACTGGAGTCACTCCGCATACAGAACCAAATTTGCACCATCATATCGCTCGGACTAGCTGAATTCAAAAAGCACTTGACAGTCCTCAGACAGTCGCCACCCCACATAGCTTGCCACCTGGTCGTATTTGCCATCGACACAACGCCTTCGATTGTCACCGCAGCTCACCGTCTCATCTATTTGCTCGCGTTGGGCGTATAAATTTCCACGCAAACATGAGCGCACACCACCACCGTCCGATGATACATCGGCGACATGAGCCGGGATATGATTTACACTTTATCGCTGTCAACTTCAGCGTACTCAATCAAACAGATTTCTGGCGAAACTTTTGTGCGTTGACATATGGAAAACGCACATACATTCCACAGTCCACAGACCGCCGCGTCTGCCATCGATCCGATCTCAGTGAGCACATCTGCTCGCTGGTGACTCTAGTTGTTTACCCCTTTCGCGTCGTGGACGTTCGAGCACAAAGAACTCCGGCACCGGACGTAATGTTACATTGAAGAGCCCATTTTCTGGATAAATGATTTCCATCAATTTAATGAAACAATTTCGAGACTGTTGACAGAGCTTCCACGATGAGAATGTAATAGAGAAAGTCTTCACGGAGCAAGAAGTGCCTCGTAAAGAAGAAATCCCCGACGCACAACATCTGTGAAGCGCTTGACATTGTTAACCATGCCATGACACACCGACCGTAATAAGAACACGACCAGAAAGAGAGTGGAAAGGGGAGCGAGAGATATAAACGACATTTTCGTTTATGTTTTCGTCGTTTCTCTTCTCCGCTTTTGGTTTCACATTTTTATGACAAACATCTCACAATGACGCCTGTTACACAATCAGGGGCGAACCATCATCGTCTGCTTCTACCGGGAATCGGATCTCGAGGGCGAGCGTGTGTGTGTGCGTGGTGCAGAGAGTCCCCAAAAAAAAGGACCACCATCAGCTTTCAAGTGATGCCATGTGTGACAGAAATTCACAAAACGAACGAAACAAGATTTGTTGTCCTCGTATCTAGATCTTGTCAATGTCATTTCTGTGCTCATCTCATCGTCACATCGTGTGCCCACAGTCAGTGTGGCACTGCGGCTGCTAATGCATCAGTTAAGTGCGGGTCCGCAACTAATGACACAAACATTTATTTCCGAATTCGAAAGAGACACAGAAGACGAACGACTTTGATAAGCATTCGGGTTGACATCTCAGATGTCTGGTGGACGATGTTACATTTCCGAACAAGTTGGATACATATCTGTAACCTTTCCCATGGGCCGAGGGCGGCGCGGCTGTCGAGGTTGTTACGTTCGCCTTTGAGGGACACCGCCCCGGCTTGGGAGCGGCAGAACTAGTTTAGCGGGGTAATGATGGCAGCATGTTGTTAATTAAATTATCCGATAGTAAAAATGATTTGTAAAGACGATCGCAGTGCAGACGGACGGCCGCGCTCTGGGTGTTGAGGCGGATCGCGTGTGACTAAAGTGTGGGAAATGACGGAGGTGTCATTGCGTGGAATCCGGTGATCTAAACCGAGAATGATGCGAGCTCTTAATTGATAAGGCAAACTAATTGAGAATGTCTGTTGTGTGACGCTAACGAAGGGTGGGTTAGATGATGGGGGGAGGAGTTGTAAAGGCGTTGCCGTTTAGTTGATTTAGGGAATTTATCTTGTGAATGAGTCAAGTGTAGACATGGGAAGATGATATCGTTGTTGACTTTGTTTCAGGTTGAGGCGGCAATTGATGAAATGTTACCTTTCCCTGGAGGATATTTAGAGAATTTGTCTACCTTATCGAGTGATGTCTCAAATAGGGTCTCTATTCCATGAAGGAGATACCATAATTGACTTGAATTGAAACCCAAGCCGAAGAAAAAGCAAGCAGAAGCGTATTTATCTTGAAAAGTGCACATTATTGCTTCTTAGGACTTTCGTTAAGTGTCCAACTATCTTTTTCATTCATAGGGAGCGTTTGATTTTTCTCCAACTGATGTAAGCAAAGGAGAGCGACATTAAACAAATCTTAACGAAACTTGACGAAGTTTAACGAAACTTAACGAAACAACAAAATTTAGTGAAGTAGTCATTATCATTACAGAGTATCATTTCTGTGTATGTCGTTTCTGCTATGTGCACGATCAAGTTGCCATTCCTCAAGCGTAAGAATGATTGTACCCATTTGTTTCATTCATGGAGAGCGATTAATTTTTCTCCAACTGATGTAAGCAAAGGAGAGCGACATTAAACAAAACTTAACGAAACTTGACGAAGCTTAACGAAACTTAAAGAAACAACAAAACTTTGCGAAGTGATCATTATCATTACAGAGTATCATTTCTGTGTACTCTCTCGATTGGTTAAGATGACCTACTTTAATTACAGCTCAGGCTTAAGTACGGGCACGATCATGTTGCCATTCCTCTAACGCAAGAATGATTGTACCCATTTGATGGCACAGCTTGATACTAAGCCGGCTGAAAACACTCATGTACCTTCAATCATCGCCTGCGATCTATATTTCCCTGCAAACAGTAAAAAAACACATTTTTTTTTTAAACCAAAGACAACTCTTGCTTCAGATTGATATCGCTTGGAAAGCCAATTCTCACAATCAGCATTTTGTACGTCTTCTGTTTTGAGGTTTATGGACGTAAGTGTGAAATAAAAATCAACTTGTCTTGTTTTTGCAAGTGCCTCGAAGACCGTACATATTTCAGTGCTACGCGGGCAAGAGACATGCTCAGAAAGCTAATTCGGTTTGATCTGTAAAGTCTGGTGGAAGAAGAATAAAACGGTCAGCCAAACTGCCCCAATGAGAGATTTAAATCAGAGATCCGAGGCAGGAATATAGATCATACGTCATCTTCTCTGAACGTGAAGTAGTCTTGCTAGCAGTAAGAAAATTCATGACAATTGGGGCGCAGCAAGCTGAATGACATCAGCGTAGGCGAGCCTCATCTCATCACATAAGTCAGGTTTTAGGGGGCGGAAACCATGTGACATGAAGTGTCTGCCGTCTGCTTGGTGCAGCCTGTCCGTTGAACCTAACCTAACCTAACCTATATCTTAATTTAAATTTTTGAAAAATGCCCCAAAATTGATCTCCGTCAATGACACTGCTGATGAGATAGAAGAACAAATTTCTTGGTAGTTTCGAATGAGTTCAAATAATAAAGAGGTCTCAAAAGTGTAAAAGCTCAAAATGTGGCCTCCATGTAAAAATGTTAAATATACATGTTCCGAATTCGAACCCTAGCTTATTGGGCGACACCTTAGGAACAGAAAACATTCGAAAAAGTCGGACATTTAATGAATTTTGAGCAGAGTGCATAACATTGCATTGGTTTGTTGTTCAAACCGTGAGTCATGTGAGCGAACTTCAGCGGGTAAAAGGCCCGGACAACAGATCTAGAGGCCTACTAGATCCTGTATACAACGCTGAGATAGCAAATAAAGTCCATCTAATGATACCTCTAAAGACAACAATGACAATAGACAACAAGGCGGCAGAGTTGACTGTTTACGCTTTCCAGTAAATTGAGAAAATTGGAATAATTAAATCTGCCTGCGAGGAAAGTGCAATGCAACAAACATAATCGCGGACGTGAAAAATTATTCCTTTCCTTTTTGTCCTGGGAGGACCTGAACCTCACCCACCAAGGCTTTGAAACTATCGTAGTTTACCTGGCTTTTCCTATGCATCGAAATTAGTTGATATTCTTGACCCATTGTGTAAACCACAAACTCTTGGTTGAAGACCGAAACTCCTGTTTGAAGATCAAGTGATTGGGAACGCGTACCAACTTGGTGTAGATTGAAGCAACGTCCCCAGCATGGAAGCAACGTGTCTAGGACGATCTATCTATTCGCTTTTGATAAGACCTTCCATAGAGTAATGATATGAGATATGCTGGCATAGTCCTTACTAATCAAGCCAGAGACCAGTAGATTGTCTACCTACGACTGGCTTGGTGGGTAGTCCAAGGGATGTTAGACTTGTGCACTTTAGACATATGTAGTTGCATGTTATGACGGCAGAGATGATGACGGTAGAGGCGGTTTTTGGTAGGGACGAGGTGTTGATGCACCACACTTAGTGTAGGACACTATTGACCTGCTTGGAAATTTGCAAAGTTATTCTTTAAGTATTCTCTTGACGACTGAAACATACTCGACAAGACTAAAGCCACTCTTCGGACACATTCTACTCTACAGCCTACTCGACCTAGACTCAAGAAGTGGTCTCTCTGAATTGGAAGATGCCCGACCAGGCTCCTGTCGCTTTTTGTCCCGGAATTCCGTGTAGATTTACAGCCACTCTTCGGACACACTCTACTCTACAGCCTACATGACCTAGACTCAAGAAGTGGTCTCTCTGAATTGGAAGATGCGCGACCAGGATCCTGTCGCTTCCTGTCCCGGAATTGTGTGTTGATTTATTTTCGAAAGGGTCTACTGAAAGAGCAACACAGTTGGTTGCCAACTCGAGTCAGTGTACAGCAAACTGCCAGCGTTCTGTAGTCAACCTTTGTTGACGAAATTGTCACTACATGCAGTGACTATTTTAAAATTCCGAAATGACTAGAATAAGTCAATGCTTTGTCGTGACCAAAAACAGACGGAGAATATTAAAATCCTCAAAACATCGCCCGCCGACTTCCTCCATCCATCCATTCGGTTGAACAGAACTCTTTATCCCTCATTTCCACACGACCCCATCCATCAAACTGCCCTCCAAATGAATAGCAAATCCCCTAGGAACCGCTTTAAACATTCCGTCCCAAGACAACGGCAGTAGCACGTATTTGACCATGAACCTAGCTCAGTCCCCGCACCAGACAGCAGAGCACGTTCTGTGGCGCCCCCTCCCGCCACACAGAGGACATCAATTCCCGTCATCTTATCTCGTTCCCTTAATCCTTTGAAAGATGCCCGAACGCCCAAGGGCATCATCTCGCCGCTTTATTAGCTTCCAAAGACAATTCTAAGTATAGAACTAATTAATGGCTCCCATATATCACCGATTCGCTGCGATCCGCTTCGCCAAAAACGGCATTCGATTCGGCGAACATCCATCTAGTGTCAAAATTCGTACACTAATCTCTCTGTCAGACTGGCGAAAAAAAAGTCAATCACCTCCCGCTGAGCGGCACCCCTCCGCAATCGACTGTTCATCAAGTAGCCGTAAAAGAAACGCGTCCCATTTCCATTCCCAGTCCCATTCCATCGTCCATACTTTACACCTTCCCCAGTGATTTATCTCTTTGCATTTAATTATGATTTTCGACATTTGAAAATGAGCGAGACAGACAGACACAGAGGGAACCTGAGAACTTGACACCGAATGCAAATTCATAGGTTTATTCCAGCGAGCAACAGGCGAGGCCATAAATAATAAAACACTTATGAATATCATATCCCGACATTAGCATTCGAAGTTTGTTTTCTCTTAATGGCCCCGTATTAGCGATGGAAAGTGTGTGCGTGCGTGTGCGACGGAGAGAAAAACCACAAGTCGGCTCAAATGACTCAATTAAGATTCTCTTATGATTCAAATCCCGAATACAGTGACGCCTACCGGGGCTTATTATTCGATAAGTCAACTTTATTGACGGGGATAAACTGCGTCAAAATCGACGACATTTGCTTGACAAGTCGAGAGAGAGAGTGACAGTTTGAACCATAAATTCACCAGTCATCGTAAATTCACACTCACCCCAGCTTTCGTGTCAAACTCTTTGTTATCTGTCAGTCAGTGACAGTTGATGCTAGACCGAAATACGAACGCAAGCAAATTGCCATTGCAGACTTTTCGGCTAGCGAGATCGACGGAAGATAAAGTTCATCAGCAGCGAACTAGTTTCCCTCGCCAATCAATTTCCCATCGCATATACGTCAAATTGACATAAGACCTCACCGCGAATACCGGTGCATGGAGGAGAGGAGAAAATAATCACCTACTTGGCAACGACACTCATCACCGCAAATGGTAGCTGCTTCCATTTTGAAGACAACAATAACACTTGTTATCGTCATCGTCATCGTCATCTTCATCTGTCTGTCAGCCGGTTGCTTGTCAATTATTTTATCTGTGCACGGGCACTGTCTAGTCTGTCGGCTGTGCTGGATGGATTGCGCGATGCACCGATGACGACGGATCGACTATGGATCCCCATATTGTCTTCCAGTCACCCATATTGATGTGCGATTGTGATCGCCGATCGCTGGGTGCTGTGGATAAATTGATCACGTCTCCTGTCTGATGACGTGCTCTACCCGCCGACATCTGCGCATGCGTACCTCGTTACGATATCGAATTGAAAATTGATTGTTATTGGCTGGCGTCCCTTAATGCCTGCCTTCAGCGAGGATCAACGACCCTCGGTTTATCCTTAACAAGATCACCTCAAATTGCTAGTTTCGAACTTACCTGATCCCGTGCTAATTGAAACCAAGTCTTGATGATCAGCGCCAATCGGGTGTCGTGATAATTTTTCGTCGTCTTCACGCTAATGAAAATGTCATCGAGTTCGGTGATCGGTGGCTTCGGCGTGGCCGTTACCGCTCGTTGACTTAGATCGTGCAACAGTTCACCGTTGCGACCGCGACGCTCGATATCGTCCAAAACCGATGGCCGTTCCGATACTTCGATGTCGGAGAAATTAAAACTCAAGTAATCCTTGCGAATGATCACAGTTGTCTGCTGTTGGGTCGCCAGATTGTAGGGCGGTGCCGGTGGTGGCGCTGGTGGCAGTGATCGTTGGGGCTGATTGTTGATTGTTGGTTGGAATTGAAGGAGTTTTAATCGTTGTTGCTGTTGTTGTTGTTGATTGGATTGTTGTGGTGCTGCCTGTTGATCGTATTGCGCAGATTGTGAAGAGGAAAGCGCAGCTGATCCAGCGGATTCAGCGGATTGGGCTGTGTCCAGACTGTTGCTCCGTTCGTAATGCGCTGGGCCGTCATCCTGGGTGAGGTCTTGTGATGAAACCTGGAAGGAGAAGAGAATATTTGTTTGAGTGAGAGGTGAAGGGTATGAGAAAAAGATTGGAAATGATTTTGAGAATTGGAAAATTAGTGAAGAGAAGACTGCATTGACGTCAGTTTGGGTTGCGAAGTTTTCTTTAGCTCAAACGGCAGACTGTCGATCACAAAAGAAGAATCTCAGAGTGATCATGTCAAAAGAACAGTTCTATTTGGCTTGACGCGATCACCTATGCAGATCGTATAGTGGTCATGTTTGATCAGAACTCTTCAATTTTGCTTGTAGATCACACCTAAAGATCATTAAGTGATAACGCTTGATCAGAACAAATCCATTTGGCTCTTCGATCACCTCTGACGAGCACCAAGGTGGCCACGTTCGTTCGGCAAACTTGCCTTTGGTTCGTCGAATGCCTCTGAAGATCACCAAAGTGATGATGTGTGACTCTCCGATCGCCTCTAAGAATCACCAAAGTGGTCATGCTTGACCATAACATTACCCTTTGACAAGTCGATCACCTCTGAAGATCCACAAAGCGATCGTGTTCGATCAGAACGGTTCCCTTTGGCTCATTTTTCAAATCTGAAAACGGCTAACGCGATCCAGCTTGATCAGATCACTTCTCGTTTGGTCATCGATCATCTCGGTAGATCACTGATCATATTTGACTCGTCGATCACCTTAGAAGATCAGCAAAGTGATCATGTTTGCTTCCGATGAAGATCCCCAAAGTGATCATAACATCATGATTCCAGAGAGCGACAGAATGAGAGATCAAAAGATCGCCTTAAAAGATCTGCAAAGTGATCATGTTTGCTTCCGATGGAGATCCCCAAAGTGATCATGTTTAATCAGATCGCTTCCCTTTGGCTCGATCGATCACCTCTGAAAACGGTCACGCGACCACGCTTGACCAGAGCTCTTTTCTTTTCGATCGACGGATCGCCTAAGAAGATCACTAATGCGATCATGTTTGAATCGTCGATCACCGCAATGATCACATCAGAAGAACCTCTCCCTTTGTAATCATTTCCAACGAAATTCATTCCAACTTGCGCAAATGTACGTGCTTCGGGCCATCACATCTCCACCGAGATGTCAAGAAATCCTCGGCTAAGTGATTACATTGCCGCTAAATACCATCTCCACCCGACTTTGACCCCAAACATCAGTCACTCACGCAGCAAGCGCCTAGAATACGTTCGAAAGTGCTCCCCCTCCTCTCCATCAAAAAAGTAATGGTCCTGGCAACATTATGTTGTCACCGATAAGATCGCCCACTTCAAGGCAAACACACACACAAACTCGATCGTTCCGTTCCACTTAGCATTCATAACCAAACATCCAGCGAAACGTTTTCACCTCACTCGACGCGATGCGAGATGTGAGACAATCCCATGCCCAATTCCATGCGGCGATTCAAATCTTTCGTGTAATTTACGTGGACCACTGAGAGACTGAGAGGAGCGTCGAGACCCGTCAAGCCGCCGACGGATCACAGACAAGATCAAATTTATCCACAAACCTGGCATAATGTGCGCATATTAAGGAAGTGCCCCGAAAACAGAATAAGCCGGGAGACCTCTCGAACTGGAGCATAACACTCCCCGTCGCATTGGCGCAATGAATTTTATCGCGACGGATTGATCACAAGCACAAGCACTCCAGAGAGCGGCAGCATGAGAGAGAGAGAGAGAGAGAGAGAGAGTCGGCCCGTGAGATGATGGTGAAGAGACGCAACGGGCCGAGACGTTCCATTATCATGATCATGATGATGATGACGCTGTTTAGTGTTTTGCTGTGGCGATAACGTCGTCGTTGCCGTTGCCGGTTTGCTGGCTGCCATTGCCATTGGCCCGTCCATCATGACCGATCTTGTGCGAGGCAAACACAATGACGGGTAATGCTTTTAACGCACAAAACAAACAAGCCAAAAGAGAATGGAAGACATTCTGCTGCAGACGCAGTCCTTAGATCTTTGGAATGCCGCATGCTTCGGGAATACGCCGCACGCGGCTTGAATTTGTAAACATTCACCGGTTCCTCAACCACGTCTACCATTCGCGCTCCGTGTCCCCCCGCCGCCATCCCGTGAGGTTGCTTTTTTTATGACATTTATCAGGTACATTACTTGCTTGTGTCAGCAGAGGGTAATCTCTGAGGACTGCCGCCGCCTGCGCCGCGCTGCTCTCTCTCTTAGAACCTCGAACCTGTTTTGTTTGTTTTCCCAGAAATCCGAGGCCACAGGTTGAAGGTGGGATAGTGTGTCGTAAAACGGCAAAGGTCGCCCTCGCTGCTGCATCGCTCTGGAATCTGCCAAAAGTGAACCGAATATCACTCAGGTCGGGGCTGCTGTGCCGGGCATCGACTTTAATTGGCTTTTAATTTGAACCCTTGCGCGAGACACTAAGAGGCTTCTATCAACAAACGATAAAGCGAGCAAACACTGCCCTGTTTGCCTAGACAAAAAAGGAACGCATCTTCTCACCAAACACTGGCCGATTGAGGAACACACATTCAGCGGCTGCGTGTGTGTGTGGGTCGGTGTATGCTCTTCCTATTGGCACCGTTCAGGGATCCGGGAAGAACATTAATTAACAACGTATTGAGAATTCGAAGCGGGCGTTCGGTGCAACGGCAGCGCAGCAATCGAGCAGCCGTCGTCGTCGAGTGGAGAAGGAAATGGAACAAGCATCAGGGATGTCAGTGAAATAGCCAACAACATTGGCAGCAGACGCAGCTGCTGCTGTTGGAGATGCTGTTGGAGCTGCCTTTGAAGAGGGACGACATGGAGATGCTGTGCGCTGAGTAGATGGTCATGTCGATGGAGGATGCGTGGCTCTGTTGTTCATCGTGTGCTTTTGCCCCCCCACCACAACCAGCACCACGACTTTGTTTGTACTCGAAGAAGTGGCTAAGTAGGTTTTTTTTTCAATTCTCAATCGTCTCCCTCCCCTTTTCCCAACACTCAGCCACCAGGCAGCTTCTTGTGTGGATTGTGTGTTAACAAGATGTTCGAACTGAATTGACCCAATCGACGAACAGGTGCAGTGTTCGATTGAATTCCAGCAGCAGCACTCTGGGAATTTTTAAGTGAATAACAAGAAGTTCAAGCGGGCGATTGAAGGGGATCACGGGATCATGACTTAATTGTGTCAGTGTAACAGGCCATTGAATGGAGGGGAAAGAATTTGATGCTCTTCACCGGCGAAGTTGCGAAAGGGGACTTCACGCGAATGGAGACACAGGGAACAGCTCAACCGAAGGTGTTACGTGACGCAAGGCGTTCGAATTTCGGTTTACTGGCCGTGACGTGGCGGTCCAGTTCATGTTCGCTTCTGACCAATAAATGACCCACCCATTCACCATCCTTGGACAGATCCACATGATGAAAGGCAGACCCGACTGTCCAACATGATGGCAACAGAGTCCCATTAAGCCCCTTCAGTCTACCATAAAAATGAATCCATTCCCGCCATCAACCGCGACTCCAGTGCACCTGCAACTGCTGCTTACGCGAGACCCCATCTCGTTTTAGTGCCACCTCATCAGCCATCAGCCATGATCCGCTTTCGGCTCGGCCTCATCTCCCATAACAAGTGCAAAAACCCTTCATAACGAGTCCACTACCCGTCTTGAGTGACTATTCGCCATAAAGCAGGCCAACTCACCCCTCCGCCATAAAAACCACATCGCAGTGCACTCTTTGATAAATGTTAAGTGCATTCGCGTAAAATCCAACAAAACTGCTGACTCAACGCTGGCCACCGTCCTGATTCGTGACATTTCCCTGCTGCAACGATGAGATGCACCTGCTGCTGCCAGCTTCTGTATCTCGACTTGTTCACAGAGAACCGGATCGTCATCTCCTCCTCGAGGAGGAATTTTTCTTAATTGAGAGTACAGCCGCGCTTATCTAAATTTAAATCGATCACTCTGAGGCCTTAATTGATTTAGCCTTTGTTCGAGGGGCCCCCGAGGTGATTGATGTTATTTTTCACTGATAGCGCCTCGCGAAGGACACAGGTACACACCGGAGTCACACTCAAACTCAGAACAAATCGAAGAACCACACCCGATCGGTGGTTGAAGACGATGTCCCATATCAAGGAGAAAGTAACGCAATTAATCATAATGAAAGGGAAAGGATGCGCGCACGAGGTCGAGGCCGGAAAGGTCCTTCGGCGAGAGTTGGGATTTTGGAGAGATTAAGTCTGTGATGTTGGCATTGATTGGGGTTGGCTTCATGTAATTTATCAGCCGTGCCTTGTGTGGCGGGTGGGATGTGTGGGTAAAGTTTATTTTATGTTTGTCTTCATTAAGGAGGATTCGGGATCGAGTGACGGTGGCGGAGGGTGATTTGTTTTACGATTTTTCGAAGAAACAGATGTAAATTTGAGATTGTTCAGAGATTGGACTTAATTACGAACTACTGGATGGGGCATCGGAGACGGCCACCCGTGTGGGAGATGAAAACGGACAACCAATCCGGTTGCTGCGGGGGTTTGAGTTCGCACCCGAATTGTTCAATCGCTTTGGATAAACTTTGTGTTAGGGTTTGGGGGATCAAACTTTACCTTTGCTGTCTTCTCTAACTTTTCAAGACTTTGGTCGCCATGACCCCGGTTTGGTATTAACTTCTTTATTGAAAATGTCTGCTATCGGTTGTACCCCATGCCCTAGGGCTAGCTTGATAGATATGAACAAATATGTTAAAATCGAAATCAAATCTGGGAGAATCCTCTGAGTCGAGAGGTCTTCTTAAACAGTAGCCTTGAAGTCAGTCGCGGCCTCTGGAATGGAATGGTGTTGCTTTGGTTAGAAGAATTGGGGAAAACAGAGGTTGAGATGAACTCTAATTCGTGGCCCCAATCAGGTGGAATTTATCGATCGTGAGAAAAATTGTTTGGCAAAAAGACCAAATGCATGTATAATTTAGTAAGAGTTGCAGTACACAATTTAGTATACTTTTTAGTACTAAATTTGTTATTCAGAATTTAGTAGATAAACGTTTTAGTACACAATTTAACATACATTTTAGCACACAATTTCGTACACTTTTTTTTTATTATAGACAATATTGTGCAATTTTTGGTACAGAGTTTATACATTTTAGTACACACATAAGTACAAAATTTGGTTGATTTACACACTTTTTACTATACACAATTTAGTGCAATTTTAAGTACAGAGTTTAGATGTTTTAGTACACAAATAAGTACAAAATTTAGTAAATTTATACACAATTTAGTACAATTTTTAGTACAGAGTTTAGACGTTATAGTACACAAATAAGTAAAAAATGTTGTAAATTTATACACATTTTAGTACAATTTTTAGTACAGAGTTTAGACCTTTTAGTACACAAATAAGTACAAAATTTAGTAGGTTTATACACATTTTGATATACATAATTTAGTGCAATTTTTTAGTACAGAGTTTAGACGTTTTAGTACACAAGTAAGTACAAAATTTAGTAAATTTATACACAATTTAGTACAATTTTTAGTACAGAGTTTAGACGTTATAGTACACAAATAAGTACAAAATTTTGTAAATTTATACACATTTTAGTATACACAATTTAGTACAATATTTAGTACAGAGGTTAGACGTTGTAGTACACAAATAAGTACAAAATTTAGTAGATTTACACACAATTTAGTGTGGGTCGCCGTAGCGTATTGGGTAAGTGCGTCGACTCCTACGCAGAGGGTGCCAGGTTCGATACCCGAATTTACCGCCTATCATTATTCACGGCTCCACCTCTTTCGAGTCACTGACAATGCTCAAAGAGTATTCCTGTCTAGAAAAAGCTTCTCAAACTTGGCCGTTCGGAGTCGGCATTAAACTGTAGGTCCCTTCCACGCGTGAGTGAACAATAGCACGCACAACACAAGTGGTTGCTGAGAAGCTAGCCCCAGGTCAACCTCGGACTGTCGCGCCACCCATATATATTTATATATATATACAATTTAGTACAATTTTTAGTACAGAGTTTAGACCTTTTAGTACACAAATAAGTACAAAATTTAGTAGGTTTATACACATTTTGATATACATAATTTAGTGCAATTTTTTAGTACAGAGTTTAGACGTTTTAGTACACAAGTAAGTACAAAATTTAGTAAATTTATACACAATTTAGTACAATTTTTAGTACAGAGTTTAGACGTTATAGTACACAAATAAGTACAAAATTTTGGAAATTTATACACATTTTAGTATACACAATTTAGTACAATATTTAGTACAGAGGTTAGACGTTGTAGTACACAAATAAGTACAAAATTTAGTAGATTTACACACAATTTAGTACAATTTTTAGTTCAGAGTTTAAACGCGTCATATTTAAATACCGCGGATCGTACATCTAAAAACCTCTAGTCTCTTCAAATATTTTAAAGTTACCTCATTCATTGGCGCAAGCCACAAAGACAAGAAATACAGAGTAAACTAATGAAGACCCTCGTCACCTGAGTCTATTTTCGTCGCGATGAAACATGGACACAATCAAAACCTAATGAATGCGCGCTTAACTAAGAAGTTCTTGGTTTGATTTATGGTTCCATTAGCATGAATAGCGAGTGTTGAAGGAGCTACAACCACGAAATGAAAGCAACAAAGGAACTGGTTAGACGATTGGGATTGGGGCAACTTAAAGAACTTTCAAGTCTATGCCGATGAGATGATGCCGTGGAGGACACTAGCTTTGTCGGAAGGGGAGATCTGCCAACTTGACTTAGGGTCTCTGATAGAGCTGTCAATTGACTTCGATGGGATGTGGAATTCACCGCACGGGAGAAGAAAACTGACCACATACCAAATTAAAATGTGAAACCCCTTCCGTCTTCAGGCCCGCTGTGTCCAAACGAGGATATTAAAATCTTTAATATTTCTGCTTTTAAAATATTAAGAAGTTTACGGTATTTCTTGAGGTCTACTCGTTTGGTGACGTAATTTGGTTAAGTGGTCGATTGAATATGAGCGAAATGAAACATTACTGACACCGCGATAACCGCTTTGCCAAATAAAGTTACATTTCATTGGCAATTGCTTACTTTAGTAGGAGCGAAGTAAATGTACCACAACTGGAAGCACTTTTCCATGAAGACAGTCAGAAAGTGCTTTTCGTTTGACGCATGCATTGTCACCACAATTAGCCAGTCAATGGTCAAGAATTTCCGATCGAAACATCCGATCAATGGAGTTATTGATTCACAATGACGAATTATGACTCGTCGCTATTTGAACAACAAATTGCCGAGTCTTGGAAACAAACTTTCTCTTATCATTTGCACATAAGGAATACCATTGATGGGAGTGTTCATCATTTGGGGACGTGAGGGTATAAAATTTCTAAACGAAGTCTGTCAATAATACGGCACAAAGGTCAGTTGTGACACTGAGACATTTTGTGACAGCCCTTATGAATGCTTAGGGTTAAAATTTAATTTTCATTTGCATGAGTGCACGATTGTTGGGACAGTGTACGTTCATGCTCAAGGAATTCGTGGAAGCGAAAATCCAATGAAGTTCCTGGCTTAACCCTCTAGTGCCTACCATCGCCTCCAAGCGGGGTATGCGTTTGCGAGTTATATCGGCTAACGGTTACTTCTGCCTCTAGATTAAACATTGAACCTTCCGATGCAATTTATTTCATTGCTGTAATTCGTTTTGCTTCCAAGCTAGGTCTGCCGTCGAAAAAACTATCGTTTGGACGAAAATAATAATATTTTTGCGCAGACAGGATTTTCGCCCCAAAAACACAAAAAAGGAATTTTCTTATAATTGGAAGTAAAAAAAATAACAGAAAAATGATACAATATTACCAGGAATACTTTGCTCTTTTCGGTATGTCTTTTTCACAGCCCAAGGCGGCCTCAAGGCCGGTCAAGGAATTTTTCCTATTTTTACATGTGAAAGGTACAAAATTCAATTTTTTTTTTTTGCAGATTCTTTGGTGTTGAGTGAATACTATCTTATGGAAAAAAAATTGAATCGAATCAAAATAAATAAATCAAAGATGTCTTTCTAGTATGTTCTAGCTACACACTTTGAGGAACACACAGTAGCCATCTTTGTCGACTAGAGGGTACATTTAACGAAGCCATAGCAATCTTTATCAGATTTCTGGACAGTGCGATGCTCAGTTCGAGAACAGATGGATCGGTAGGAAAGCAGTGGTACGTACGGCCATTCAGTGGCGGGGTGCTACATGAGCATATTTAGTCTCAAATCTTTTTATTTAAATAGGGTCACAGTCATACACAGGACAAAAGTGATACCTTAGGGAATTGACTTCGAGATCCCGGCTTTATGCAAAAGAGCATTGCATAGTGCTCGAATTTATTAACTGGTTAATAATAATAATATGGGTGGCGCTACAGTCCGAGGCGGACCTGGGCCTAGCTTCTCAGCAACCACTCGTGTTGTGCATGCTATTTTGTTCTTTCACGAGTGGAAGGGACCTACAGTTTAATACCGACTCCAAACGGCGAAGTTAAGGAAGCTTTTTCTAGACAGGAATACTCATTGAGCATTGTCAGTGACTCGAAAGAGGTGGAGCCGTGAATTATCAAAGATGGTAAATTCGGTTATCGAACCTGGCACCCTCTGCGTAGGAGTCGACGCACTTACCCACTTCGCCACGGCAACCCACTGGTTACTGATATTAAATTTATTGTATTCGTATTTACTATTATTAAATGTAAACTCTAAAGAATGACAACCAAAAGCTTTATCGGCAGACAAAGCTTGGAAACTTTTGATCATTGATATTCTTTGTACAAATTCAGTTGCTTCATTACACGTCATAATTTACACGAGCTATTACACGTGTAATTTGTCCGAAAATGCTACGATGTCTTCACCAATGCCAGCCAACAGACCGTACAAAATTTTGCATTTTTCGGAATGCAACTGCGGTGCTTAGAAAAATGCAAGCGGGCCTATTGAGATCAAAAATAGTCTCATTGCTGATCTTGCAGCCATTTACTGGAATATTTATGCAAACGATGGTCATTCGGCTTCAATGCTTGGACGAGCTAGTTCATGCCTTCAAATCATGATCATGAGTGGACCGAAAAAGACTACGCCGTTATAACCGATCTATTATATTAAACTCTGTAAGACTGATGGATTATCCTCTTCAGCACGCAGTCTGCTTGTGAATCTCGGTGGCACTGAGTCGGGCAATGAAAATGTTGTCTAAATTCGGCGGTCTCACATGCCCGATTGTATCGAGTAGAATGTGGCGGAACGGCTCGATAAGTGTGCTGCACAGAGGCAAGCGTTTCGAACCTAATTTCTAGAATCTGGTAAATTTGTTTACTTGCGATCGGTAAGTTGAGTATGCATTTAGTTCTGTTATGATCCACTGGGCTTTGACGCTGATTTGTTTTAGAAATAATTCACTATCTAGTTGAGGGTAGGTTAGATCTACTTCTGGGCAAATAATTGGAGCGTGCGAAGTGGTGCACATTCTCGAAAGTGATTTTGATAAGGCGGCTGTGGTCCACAAAGAATAAGGCTTCTAACAACCAGCATTTGACTAAGAACATTCTAAAGTCGACTAGGTACGAAGGCGATGCATGATGCTCTCGACTCCCTCCTCGTCAATGGATGAGTGCAAGGACAACTGAATAATTGGCACCCGCAGCTTGCAATCTGACGCTTGGCTTGGCAGATCTACATAGCTGTCTGGATTCGGTAGAGGCTTGAAAAACATACTCATTTGCTTACTGGTCGTGGAACTGATTGTTGTGTCCCCAGAGTCTCTCCAAAGGGAGCAAGATACAACGGCTTCAGTCACTGGACACACTGATCCGATGAATGGAGTCTATTCTCGTCATTATAAGCTAAAAATGCCTTCATTTGATGCAAGAATTTCACACCCACCGCCTTCTTCAGTCTCATCTTCATTTCAAAAACAACAACTTACTAAAATGCTTTTCCCTGTTCATTCCCTCAACTCAGATTAATGACCACGAACATGATGAAAAGCACCCGCCTCCGTGAAGCCATTTCTCCTCTGGCAGCTAAAAATGTCCCCCAAAACACCGAAAGAAAAAAATCTCTGTCATCACCGACTACATTCAATTCATATCAGAACCCATCATTTACGGGCGCATTCATTGTTGGTCCTAATCAAAACGCCCTTACCACACAATTCCATTATTGTTTCTGCCCAAAGAAAGGTACCACAATGGCTCCTGTGTCCTTTGTTATTCAAATAAAACGTTGCGCTCGCCACGCACAAGTTCCACACGAGCCGCAACGACGACAAAAAGAAGATGAATCAGATCCAGCCGAAGATGGAACACAAGCCGAGATAACAAGCAAATTATTCAAACGAATATGCATGCATCATATTGTATACACGGAAAACTTCTTCAATCCGAGTCCGAATTCGATGCCGAAGCCGAATCCAATTAGGTGCCGCCACCTCCCCTTGTCGTGACGACCGAATAGATCTTCGATTTGAATGGAAAAATAACACAAGAACTTGCTGCTAATGAACCGAGAGAAGAACAGCAGCCAGCGGCAGGCCTGTGACCACTTTCAGGTCTACTGTTTCAGTTGACGAGAGAATGTACCGTAATAAATATTCAAATGAGGACTCATCAAACCATACATTCATGAGTAATTGGAGCTCCGAAGTGACTGCATCCCCCCGCTGATTGAGATACATAACCTACAGAAGTTGTCTCCGGTTACTCTCTGTGTGATTTCTGGTGATTTGATTTTGGGAATGGATGTCGGTCGTTCGTTGCCAGGTGGGGGCTGCAATTCATATTCCTGTTTGTTTCATTGAATTCATTAAGAGCTTCATATTGGATTTCTTCATCCGTTAAGTTTGGAAAGCCAAGGAGTTACTTGCAAGTCGTCCGACGACGTGGGCAACCTTCTTGGAATCTGATTCCTCAAGGAAAGGGGTAGGGTGGCTGTGATGGTTTTGAGGTCAATTGAGCCTGTGACGGAGATCGGAAATAGCAATGAACGTCTTTAAAGGTTTCTTAAATTATTCTCTTCAGTCGAGATTTGAAGTTGGTTGTAAGGAGCTTTAGCTCGATGCACTATGGTGCGAAATGTGTGCCGTTTGGGGACAAGTACTTTTTCTAAGAAGCTTGGCGTTGATTCACTGAAAGGACACCTAGTGTACGTACGACCCCAGCGTTGTAAATTGGTGAGGATAGACGGACTTGCCTAAAGGGGAAAACATTTTTGAAAAGATGAAAAGTTTTCAGGTCTCTAACTATAGGGAAAGCTCCTATTACGGACACTCTCTTAGGCGGACAATCCCCTTGAGCGGACAATTTCTCACGACCGTGGATCTTGAATTGAAATTCCATACTTTCCCATGGACGGGCAGCTCCCTTAGTCGGACAAAAGTGTTACTGTTGTCGGGAGCTTTCACGGTACAATTGAGTTAAGGAAATTCGCGGGCTCAGTCAAACGAACTTCGATTACTCGAATGTCTTGATAACTCGAACAGATTATTTGGCGTCAACTTGGATAGGTCGGATTCTGAAGAGAAATTCCCAAATTCTGGGTATTTTTCAAGCTCGTTTTATAAGAATTCGCTTTCGGGGAACTGCGTTTGTGTGTTCCTTTGACCTAGTATAAGCAAGATCGTGGTTTTGGCGAATTTTTTGAGCGGTTTTCAGAACTGAACGGCCAAACGATAAAAATGAGGTAGAATTTCAACTGCAGATGGAATTTGAAGCTTGGAAAACTACTTGAAATTCACAAGGTGTTACGTATAATGACTTTCTGCAGATGGATGTCGATATTGTTACTCAAGAGGTTTCCACAGATGAATATACTGTAGAGATATTTAGATGTAGATCCGATTCTTCTCAGCTCGACAATGGGTGGTGTGAATAAAAACTGAGTGTGAGCATTTCCTCAGAATTTTGGATTAAATGCTCCATCTGGTGTGAATAACAATTTAACGAATCCTCTCCGCTCAGATATTGACAGCTGAGTCTTTCCTCCGTTTTGGTGTGAATAAAGATGGAATAGGCTCAGACATCCCTTGTAGAAGTTGAGTGTGCATAGGAGGTTACTATAGACTACTGACAAGAGAGAAAAAAGTGAAAACAGTTTAAAATAATAAAAAAATACTACGTCGGAAGAGAAATACTTTCACGGAATAAACCTCAATCCTCAAAAATAAGAGGAAATCTGGAATGGACGATGCCGATTTCATCAAGTGTTTGCAATTTTATCTGTGCTCTCTAGAAAAAAGCCAAACTCCAGACGTGTAAAGTAAAACGCAATCTGAGTTGAATATCTCACAAATAAAGGAAAAAAAAAATGATAACACGAAGGCCCGCGTCAAATCAAATGTGATAACAAAAAGACGGGCAAACTTCCCATTACATTAAATGGCACTACCACTGGTTTCTTCAGGAATATCGGAAAGAAAATGAGTACTTAACCATTCCAAGTGGATTTCAAAGCGTTGGTATGGCGTCTCATGCAGGCACAAGCGTCTGCACTTCTCTCTCTCTCTATCAGCGAACTCCTACTCTCACCTCCACGTGGTGAAACCTGGGAGCCGAGCACCTTCGATCGAAGATGGGGTAACCAACCCCCGTGGGACGTTGGCGTCGTTGGTGGCTGCAGACGAGAGAGGGGGAGAGTGTACCTGTACCAGGGCTCATCTCTCTTTATGGGAAACTGTCTGGCCAACGGCAGCATCCGAAACTGCAGTCAGAAGGAGCTACCGTCCTGCAGTCTTTCCAGAGCTACTTCGACATTTTCGGAGCATATAAAATCGAATCTGTACACGTTCTTGAAATTATCCCCTGTGTCTTCGAAAGGATGTGAGTTAAAATTCTTTGTTTTTCGCGTTTGTATGTTTAAAGACATTTTTGAAAATACTTTTGCACCCACCTTTACCCGATTTTGCACTCATCCTTAAACGCCAAGAACTCTAGTTTTCAAACGTCAACTTAAGGAAGGGAACCTAGCTTAAGGAAATTTTTTATTCACACCAAATTGAGTATTTCCTTTACGAACATACTCGATTCATGTGTTCTTACTCAGAGTGTTTTCTCAGTTTTTATTCAAAAATGGACACGAGCCTTATGGAAAAAATACCGGATCGCCGTTATAAATGCCAAGTCCTCACGGACGCAAGTCAGCTGGGTCTTCTGGTTGCAGGCTTGTTAAGTTGGAGAAGAAGGTTTATGGCAAGAAGTTCCCTTATTCTGTGGAAGGGACCTACAGTTTAATGCCGACTCCGAACGGCCAAGTTTGAGAAGCGTTTTTTTGGCAAGGAATACTCATTGAGCATTGTCAGTGACTCGAAAGAGGTGGAGCCGTGAAATATGAAAGGTGGTAAATTCGGGTATCGAACCTGGCACCCTCTGCGTAGGAGTCGACCCACTAACCCACTACGATAAGGAAACATCTCGTTCACGGAATACCCCACCAAAAATGAGAAACCTGGTCACTTTGGTCATCGTTGGTCGTTTGCTTAATCTGCCTCGTTATCATCTCCTTTCGCTTTATAGGACGTTGCAGGCCAAATCGAAGCCGGATCTCAATCTCAAACAAGCCTCTTTAGCAAACCTGGCTATCTGTCTCCTATTTCCCCTTGCGGTCCTCCTCCATCTCTGGGCGGCACTTTAAATATGTCTGTCTTCTGTTGCGTTGTCGAACAGGCTAAGAAGCGGGAATGGTGTCCTTGAATTAGTCTACACGTGGCAAGTTGTGATGCGAGTTCCGATATTCCAAACAAACATACTGATCCTTCGGTGACTAACCCAGAAAGAAGTTCCCCAGGTTTGTAAGCAGCCATCTCCCAAAGATGTCAATCTTCCATCGACTCACTTCAACTTGGCTGAACTCAACCAACAGCCCTTTCACAGTAACATGCATCTAATTTCACACCAACCAAGTGTGTATGTCTAACATTGAAATTCATGGCTATGCAGCATAACTGAGACGTCAAGTTCAGCAAACATTTCCACCTCATAACGCCCCTCTCCCCAGGCATTCACAAATGAATTTTAAAAACACACTCCATGTCCAACAAAAAAAAAACGTGTAAAATAAAATTCCCGAATGAGGTCTTTGCAATCAAATTTAATGGCGCAATAAAACAATTCTCCCAGCCAGTGTCTGTACAATTGACAGTTTAACGGTTCTCCCAATTGACACATGTCACTTTGACAACAAAATTAAAACGCTACCACCCCACGGGCTTTATTTATTTCATTTCATGTTCCTTGCTGTTGTTAACGAATTTATCTCCTATTTGTTTCACATTTAACCATTTGGCAGTTATGGCAGAACACGACTGACAACTGACAAGTGACAGTTGGTAATTAAACTTTGAAGTTGCTTGTAAATTCCTCAATTCAAGTAATTAGTTGTTCGCCAAATTGACTGATTGACTGAAGCTGTTACAAGCCTTTTTTTGTTTTTCTGGTGCACCAAATGACAGTAAATGAAGGCAAAGCCTAATGATTTGCAGCTCGCAGTTCAGTGGGAATTTTTGGTCTCGGCAAATGCGCAAAATTACATAATTTGTCGTTTGGTCCTGCATAACATCACGTATCCCAATAAAGACAGCCCACGAACCGCCCAAATTTGTCCAGCAAAAAACGGAAAAATCAAAGGCGACTGCCGAATAATGCATAAATGGCGTGCAACCGATTCCGCAAGGCGGCTCGGTGGCAGCCAGGTCCAGTCCCAAAGCCCCACAATTATACATTCATAATCATTTGGCCGGATTGCAACACTCATTCCACTTAATAATATCAATTCAAGTGAAAACCACTCCGCGCTTAAAGTGACTTAAATTATGAGGTCATGCAACCTCAAATCGCACTCAGCAGCACACACTCCCCGTCGGGGACAGATCGGAGGAACTGGGAGAGACACACTGATACACGCTGCCGTCTCGTTGTCGTCATCGTCATTGCCGTCGTTCTGGGCGCCCAATTAATTTCAATAAATTTGTTTACCGCGCACACAATTTTCCAGCAACAAACTGGTCAGCAACATGTCCGACCACAATTGCATTCGCATACTCGTATCTTGTCGAGTGGAGGACATTCAATTCGATTAGTGCTGTTCGTATCTATTAGTCAGTGTATCTGCGAATTGAAAATATGTACCACACACACTCGGCTACTGCTCGCAGACTGCAGACTGAGTCATTGAGTCGCGTCCACAAAAGCCACGGCTGCAGCATAAATCCAAAATCAGACTGCCTAGGCGACAACCATGAGCTCTGGTGTCACCTCGAACCTCCAAGTGACTCCGTCTGCTGTTGCTGCTGTTCGGCACTGCGGCTGCTGCGTCTGGGTGCCTGATTAAAATCCAAATAAAATGCAACTCCATTCGGGACAGGCTTACTCTCTCTCTCTCTAGTGACCATCGCTCCAGAGCCAGGCAATTGTCGCGAGTTATTTGCTGCTCCAACTGCCGATGGCGTGGCGGACTTACTCGCTGGCCGGGGAATGTAGGCAGATTCCATTGCAGAATTGATTGTGATCCTTCCGAGGGGATAAGGGCTGTGGCGCACGTAGGCGAAGGTGATGCGTGCGGCTGTGGGCGAGGCACACGATAGACGCGAGCGCGAGCACACATATGGGCGGGATAATTTATTTTCATCAAAAATTTAGAACTCGCGAGATTTACTGAAGTGGAAATCAGTCTTAATGGCTTGCGGTGAGAGGAGACACTTTGGGTGGATTTATCGGTTACTGCGGCTACATTGATTATAACGCCTCTGGGAAGGCGGCCGGGAATGATGGATGCGTTCGAGTTAAATTGAATTACTCGGCGTGGTGGTTAACATGGTGTCTGCCTCAAGGTTAGAGAGGGAAGTGGTAGGGTGCATTTTCTCCTTGGCAAGAGAGATGATTTGGGATCTACTCAAAGTGAGAGAAATCGATGAGGCGGATTTTAACCATGATTCATTTAGAGGTTACAATTTAAAACTGCCACATTTTCATGTTTTTGTAGCGGTAAGTAAGAAGTGACTACGCGAATTGAAAGAGAATTTAATGCCATTTTTTACAAGTGAACAACATTAATGTTTGCCTCATTTATTTGATTTATGGCAATTTTTTAAAATTCAACCACATTTTAGAACATTTTGTATTTTCAAACTCAGTCAAAGTACAAAACACCCAGAAATGGAATTTGTACATCCTGATGGTCCACTTGTAGTGCAAGAACAACCTTTAAAGACAGTTGAAGTGGTATAGATTTAAGTGCAGATTGTACTCAAGGAGAGAAGTGACAGAAATCGATGAGGCGGTTGAAAGAAGGTGATTCAATTAGAGGTTGCAATTTAAATCTGTGACATTATTTTTTTTTTTACACTAAAGAGTAACAAGTGAATACAGAGTCTTGAAGAGAATCTCCTGCCATTTTCAATGAAAATAACAACGTCAAATTTGCTTTATGAAGCTTTCTTTCTGAACAATAATTTATTTTCAGTAAGGAACCTTATTTCAAACCCCGTAAAGATGAGTCAATCCAACGGCTAGCTCCCGTGCTCTACTGGTCGTGCAAGTATGCTAGATAGACTGCAAATTGAACGAGTCAAAAGCGACTAAACTCCTCCGTCCTTTGAAATACTCTTCCCAACAAGGGAGGAATGGATTTCAAATTCAAATTATTTATCCACAATCCGACGTGTGCACAGATGGTTCGAAGATGGTAAAAAGCACAGGTTCCACAGGCTCAACAGGCTTAGTAGTCAAAGAAGCAGCCCGTATGATATCAATGTTGGAAATGCCACCAGCAGATGTTAGCATTCCTATTGACAGTCAAGCGGCATCAACGCAATAGAAATCAACTCCAAGCCGCACGCATTGTAACGCGAAGAGCTTAAGGTGCTCAGCGCTCGATTACTCTATGCTAGGTCTCGGATTACAGGGACAGAAGCCGGGGATGAACTTGCCAGGATAGGGACCGAAATCGACCTATCTGAGGCAATCCTACAAATGTATCAAACCATCTCTTGCGGATGTCAAGAAAAAACTGCCATGTCCTGATCATAGAGGAATCTAATGAAAGGTGGAATTTCCTTACCACTCGGGTTATTTGGCCCCCAGCTGACCAGTCCCACAACCGACTGACAGTGTGACAGACAGACGGTGGTAGTGAGTGCACTGTAGATAAGATGGGTGCCCTTATGGGCTTGGTTCCCTTAGACCAGCATGATGCGTCCATTGTGGCCTTGCTTGATGTTGTATTTCCTACTCTGAGACCTTCTTTTTCTCCTTAGACCATCCGGATGCTTTTCGGAGTTTTAGGAGGTTCTCCAGGTCTTCACCATACCCGTCCTCCAGCTCTACGAAGAAGTGCATTCCCAGGAACTCTTTTCTTATCCTTGCTAGGGCGCCATTCGTAAAGAAGATCATCATCTCGCCAGCTTCTATGGAAGTCGTTGAGTGGTAGATTGAGTGGCGTGCGTGAGTGCTTATGGCGCAGTACCTGGTTCGAGCTCCCATCAGCGTTCGCAATTCCTTGGGAGTAAAGGTGATCAGTGATGCTCAGCGTCGGAAACATGGCCCTAGCTATAGATTCAAGCTCCAGATTGAGCCAATGTACTCTGGCTATAGCCAGGGCTTCGTTTTCCAGTTTCCAGGAGCGTGCGCAATGGATTGCCCGACATTCACCCAGCTCGGATTGATTTTTCGTCAGTCTGAGAAACGTGGCCGAATGGTTTTTCCTTCCAGACTTCTGCCTCTTTGTGCCTTAGAGCCGATGAGGCTACGCTGCAGCTGCAGATTAGGTATATTAGCTTGGAGGAATAGGATACCAAAAAAGAAACTGGGACTAACTCCGTCAAAGCACAAGAAAGACGGAAAGTGAATTGTAGACATTATCTGTTTAGCTCTCCGTAGGCTTTCCTATCCATTAACCAAGGTGACCAAGATTTTTAAGAATGAACCACGACCAACGTCCACTGTTGCTGTACAAGTTTTGCCCTGGACAGGTTCTCGGGTACATTCCCTTTGGTATCTCGTAGTGGGATGGATGGTAATACGCAAGGTAAAGGAAGCTAAGACAGATACACTTCTCTCCCTCCGATCAGCCACCTTCATCTGAGTAAAGTTCCCAAATGAATCACCACACCCATCCCCCACGTGACCAGCACATGCCACATTTCAAGCCCGTTCCCCAGTGTCCACTTGTGGATTGCGTGGCTCTCTGCTGTTCCACTGAAAGCCCTGAAAACTGATTGCAACAGGCGACTGAACAAAAAAATTCCCCTCTGAGCGCAAGCCTTAAATGTTTATTCCCGCATTCCCAGCACAGCTTTATCGATAAGTAAACACCGCTCGCATCGATTTCATTGTTTGTGGTGTTCCAGCCCAGTCGGAAAGTGAAACGTGTGCCACAAGACCGCCGCGCCGCTGGCTAACTGGGTGAGCCACCCAATTGCGGGGTTCACGTACTTGTTGGTCATCCGCCCGCCCCCACCGCCGCCGCAGCGCGTCATGTTTCAATTCCCGATGTTGATGTGCCCCGAAACTCGCTGACGACACTCGCTCATCAAATTGACTTCTGATTGCGCCACTACTGCGAACTGAGCTCGGTTTTCGCCTCATCATTGATGTCACAGCGCGTCCGCGTCCGCGGCCGATGGCCAGCTTATGTGTCATTGGTCGAGTTCGTTCGCCGAACGCGCTCCGCTTTTGTCTAATGTCAGCAATGATTGTTTATCAAGTCAATTGAGAAATCGCCACGGTAGACGGAAAGTCGACACCCGAGCTTTATCTGGACTCCGGGGCGGTGTTTCCGATGAACTGGGATTTCGTTACCGCGACCACACATCGCGCGAGGAGAGCCGAGAGAGAGGAGGACCCTAAATAAATACGTTGCCCTTGTTTCGGTCTCTCGGGGAATTTATCAGCTTTCGAATCAGCACAATGACAATCCACTTGGGTAACCCCTGCTTTATCCATGACAGCGATGCATTAGCATGCATGGCGTCTCGAATAAAAATGTCAACATATCGCTTCGATTGTGCTCGTATCGTGGGCCATAGAGAGAGAGAGAGAGCGAGAGTTAATTTCCTTTCTTTGGCCATCAGCAGTAACACATGCGACGCAGTAGTCGGAGAGCGAGGAGATGGCGATGTAAACACTTGAGAGCAGCTGAAGTGAAGAAGAGACTGCGTTTGACGAGACACTTGAGGGTGCTCACTGCCAATGGGACCACAAACACAGAGAGCCAGGGATAAGAAACAAAAACATCCTCTTGTCATGTGTTGTGTGTGTGCGCTGGCTGGGATTTTAGAATGAAAACAACGAGCGGTTCTTCTTCTTCGGCGACTCTTGCTTCGTGACGGATTAGTGCGCTTTGTTGTACTGGATTGAAAACACGAAGTGAAGCAGTGCAATGCATCGGTTAGAGCGATAAGATAAAATTGTCAAACAGAGAGTTACATGGGTGCGGAGGTGGTGGTGGTTGTGGTTGTGGTTTGAATTTGGACGAAGGTTGACCCTGTTGACACGGGCTGACGTGTGTGCGACGAGCTGAGTAGGTACTGATGCTTGAGAGGGGACTGAACTGATAAGAGCGATTGTCTGGAGATGATAATCTTGATCTTGACCTTTTTTGGGGATTTTTGGGACATTTCCAAGCGAGGTCAAGAATCACATGTAGCGAGTGAGAGTATGCAACTGTTAGCAGATCAGGAAGGATGGTCTGAGTGAGGAGGGGGAGACTGTTAAACTCCCCGAGTGAGGAGACTTCTCCTCCAAGTACCTTCATCGTAGACAGGATAAAGAAGACACCAAGAATCACACCTGTCGTCCAGCATTTAGGCTCAAGTTGACTTATCGAACAATTTCTTTGTTGAGCATGATTTTGGTCCTTCGAGCCTAATCCTTGACACTAGTTGTCTATATAAACCAAAGCGGAAGTAACTGCCAAGGAGGACTCTGAGCCTAAACACCGGCCGATGCTTCTGGTCATGATTTCGGTCCTTCGAGCCGGATCTTTGACACTAGTTGTCTAGACAAACCGAAGCGGAAGTGGCTTTCAAGGAGGACTCTTAGTCCAAACATCAGTCGATGCTGATGGATTCTCCGTATCCGTCCTTCAGTCGTGCCTTGTCAGTGCCATGTGTCAAAAGCGACAAGATGGATTGCCGAGATTGGTCCTTCGAGCCGAATCTTTGACTCAAGTGGTATAGACAAACCAAAGCGGAAGTGGCTGCCAAGATTCCGCTCAGGTCCGGGTCAAGATAAAGAGTCCTTACCAACAGAACTGATAGTCCATGATTGCTTTCTCAATCCCCGCGTCATATCCGTCCATCATAATGCCTACCATCCTCCGCAAGCCAACCCACATATCCCTCCCCAAATACAGCGCTTTATTCGCATTCCATCTAACCCAGTAACACCGACTCTCCATCTGCATCCACCAGCCACCAGCCGACCATTTCTTTGCTCGCAGCCCGTACAGAGAAGATGAAGTGACTACCACTGCAACTGATTACGTGCTGCAAAGAGAAACGCTCAGCGCTCAGCGCTCCGCAGTCCATTATCCAATTTATCCGAGCTCCGTGTTGAGTACGAATTTCACCTGCAATCACAGCCTCCTCGTGGATTGGGTAGTGAGAGATCCAACAAATGTGTTGCTGCACATTCTCCTCTGCCTCCCTAACCCTCCTTCCCTCCTTCCATCCTTCCCACCTTTCCATACAAAATCAAATCGATCGTTGCGCGCGATCAAATTAACCCGACCGGCAGCAGCAGCGAACCCATTCTCTAGCCGTGCCAGCACAGCACACCAGCACCAGCACCGGCTGACATCAGAATCAGAACACGAGCGAAAATTACTTCACGGATGCATTGCGAGAGCAACGCAGCGGCGACCGATGCAGCAGCACCCTGGTAACAGGTTTCCCATACCCCGGGCGTGGTTCGCTGTTGCATATAGAACACCGGTATGCCCACGACCTCAATGGTTGGAGGTGCACTCCATCATTAACAACCTGGAAGCGAATAGAGATTGGCGAATAGTTTCAACTTCAACCTGCTACGGTACTTACACCGAAGTGTGCACACATTCATAACTCCGTCGCTGCCGTCGCGGCCGCTCTCACCTTTGGGCCGTAAATAGCGTTCTGTTACACTTGGCTGCAGTGCAATGAAAGGCCTGCCTGCGAGCCACATTGAAACGCAACAGAAAGCGCTCCAGCTGCCTGGGGGTTCACAAACGAAATTATGCAGAACCACCAGCACCCAGAGCACCCAGAGCACCAGTGGGCCGAGTCGACAGCCGACGGTTACAGCATCGCACACGGATTCTGTTTGGAATTGATTTTTATACCTCTATCCAGGTGGGATTAATTAGATTAGTTGCTGTGCCAGTGGAGACTCTCTCCCGTGCGTTTTGTCTCAACCCTCCCCCGGTGGCCACAAAGGGTGCACCGAGCACCATCGCGTGGATGAATCCTTCTGCTCTCGGGGCAGAGTGCTTATGAAAGTGGCGGTGAATCCAAACGGAAGATCATCTGTGCACAAGTTAGCGGAAAGTTGATGGATTTTGCGAGGCCGGAAAGATGGTTGCTTTGTTGTGGGTGGTCAGGTGTGAACAATCTGTTCCTTCTGATCCGAGCGGTGGCGGCGTGAATGAATGGCAGAGGGAGTCTGATTGGGTTCGACCTTATCTTTTGTTGGAGTTTGTTCAGGAAGTGGGGAGGTATGGTCTTGACGAGGGGCACTGTGTTGAAGGTGAATGGTGGGGTTTTTTGGGGGCTGCTTCTAGGGAGGTACTGGGTGGTGGGGGTTTCTTCTGGGATCATTGGCCGCTGCTTTGATAAGATTAGAATCGTTTTTGTGGTCTCAATTGAATGGATTTTAATAGATTTTGTTGGGCGGTTGATAATCTCCAAGACCTCACAAAGCAAGTACCGAGGTTCCTGCTTCAAGGAGACATCCGGCATATAGCTCAAAAAGACACTGACTCAAGACATGTTGGTCCTGACTAGATGCCCGTGACCATATAGAATGGAAAGCAGCATCAGCTCAGGCTCAGAACATGGAGGGATCCCCAACCTGAGAACTCGAAACGACCAGTTTACTTTCACAAGATAAATGTGACCTCCTTCGACTCAGAAACGATTGCAATTCTGAACAGCTACGCTAATCAGCAAGGCCTGCAATCAGGTGAGGAACATTTGTTATAGCCTCTAGCATTAGTTGATGATAGCCAAGATAATGGAGGCGTCGTCGAAACCTGGTTAAAAAACGGCGCGGATTGCCCTTAATCATCTTAACGTCGGCTTACCTTCCCAGAGCAGAGCTTCTGTGTGCTATCTGTCGTCCTGTTTACGTTTCAAGCGGCATAAGCCGAACCAGGTATCAATGCAACTCCTAAGGCTGCTGGGGCATGTACACAGGCAACTTGGCTACGTCCCTAAAAATATTCGACTGCTTTTAAGTGGAACAATACCTGCAGGGAACGTCGAAGACTAAAGTGGCGCACCAACCACATTCATCAAGGGACTCGATGTGCGAAACTCGAGGCAGAGGGCACGACATAACGCTAACTGCGGCTTGGGGAGTATGGCCGCATCATGGCTTGTTGCACATGTGACCGATGGACGGACATGACGCGGGTCTCGAAAAAGCAATCACGGGCTGTCACCTAAATTTGGCCTTTTTGAATGTTGTTCAAGTCTACGCCGGACTGAAGAGGTAACTAAACAACAAGTTGTCTGGTTTCTTATTTCTTTGAAGCCGACTCCCAGGCACTCAACTACGACTTGACAGTTCTTAAGATGTGCTAGCACTTGCCATTCAATCTCTGTCCTATTCATATCCAAGCAGCTTTGGCACTTATCTGAGAAGCACTAGATCGAACACATTCAAGAAAAATAATCCTATAAACTCGATGCCATGCGACACCATCAGGATAAATGTAATTTTTTTTATTAAAGAAGTCAAGGCGATTGTATCAGATTAAGCAGGCCAAACTCTTATTGGCGCTTTAACAGGGCATTGTGCCATCGGAACTCACGGGGCACACTAGGCCTATAATGAAGCTACATGGACGCTACATGGACGAGGATGAGGAATAAACCACCGAGCACTTTCTATGTAGCTGCAATGCTCTCGCGTCCCGTAGGTTCAGACTTCTGGGGCCCATTTCTTTGTTAATCTGGCTGAACTGAGCAGCATCAAAATCAGCCCTCTTCTCCGCTTTATCAAAAGCACAATTTGGTTTGCGGAATAGGTAGCCTAAGATCCGCGTGGTAACACAATGGGTCTATGCTTGGCCTAAGTGTGTCTGCTGTCCGTAGGCGCGGCAGTCAGCCACCTCAACCTAACCTAACCTAGTCAAGGCGAGTGATATGAGAGAACAAAGCAGCACGATTGGGGGCTGTAGACAACTGACAATTTACGGGCAGTAGCCCCACCCAAACTATTATTATTATAGTGATCGTGTCAGCTGGAGGATCGTGTTCCATACCAGCATGTAGCGCCAGAACGAGAAGATAGCAAGTGATGTTGATTAAGCATTGCCTTAACTCATTGAATTCTCTGCTACAGTCCCTAAGACTCAGTCTGTAATGTCATATTGCCTAGCCATGATCTGCATAGTTTGCTAATTGTTTTCTATAAACTCCTTAAATTCGTTCAGTTTGGACACATTTGATAAGGTTAGCTTGGAGTGACTGATTGGCAGCAGTTGCACTTAGGCCAGAGTAGGGTCACTCACGGATCTATGATCCTTTTCCACAAGCCAGTTGGCGGTTTTGAGAAAGTCGTGGATATGACTGATACTAGTGCAAATCCTGGCGTCTAAGTCACTTCTTCTACGGGTGAAGAGAGCGCTGTGATTGCACAGAAGATGTGCAATAGTGTCCTTCTCCTCCTTTTGCAAAGAAATCCTTGTCTTGAGGCATGTGTTTCAATGGCGAACTGCCCGGCTTTCACGCTGATAATCGTTTCTTATCTAGTAATCTACCTACTCATTCTGATTAGGCTTCTCGTCAAGAGAAGCATGGCAAATCAGGGAAATCTTTTAGCTGCATGTGACTCCATTTCGAGATTTGATCGCTGCCTAGCTGTCAGACCATCATTCCTTGGTAAAAAGTGGACAATTATTGGAGCTACTTGATGACAAGCCTTCGCATACGTCTCCAAGAACAACTCTCGTCGAAATCACATGATTTTACAAACGTTCATCTTATTCGCAAGCTTTAAACTCAAGAAGCATACTTAAGGTAAATGATAAAAGCATCATCGATGAGCCGGCGTGCTTCCTGGAGCTATACTCTACATGTGACTTCGCGTCACTCCAAATGCAGTCAGCCGCTATCCGACTCGACGCCTGTTGATTGCTCCTAAGTTCGTTCGCCTTAGAGCTTGAAGAGAGTCCATTTTTATTCCAAAAAATGATGAGTGCTTGCCTCAAGGTCTATGAACAACTCTGTTCCCCTCCGTTTCCGGTCTGCAGCAACAACTCTCGTCGGAATCACGGGGTTTTTCAAACTTTCATCGTGTTCGCGGACTTTTATCGCAAGAAAAATATTTCAAGAAGATGTTAAAAGCATCATCAGTTCCCGTCGACGCTACTTCGTGAGATACCATCACTCCACATGCGTCTCTTCAAGGAGAAGTCGGTCACCATAAATTCACGATGAACATGAAAAATCTGAATAGTCGCCTCCGCAATTCCAGCAATTAATTGCCCATCAGCTACCGAGTTGACATCAACATATGTCTCACCACAAAAGCCGACTAAATGTCAAGCAAGACCTTAATTCGAAGGCCATCAGGAAGGCCAAGCCTCGCTCAGCCCCGAACCAATCAAACCCCAACCAAGTGCACCGCCTCATTGAAATGCCATCGAGAGAGAATGGCGCATGTTACGCGACCCCCCATTATTTCTCATCCACGTCCAAAATGTCCACAAAATTGAATGCTTAAGAAGTAGCACGTAATATTTTTCCCGTCGAAAAAAAAAATGTCACCGATCGCTATCGCATGGACAAATTAGAAATTCCGAGCGGAGCAAAGCTGCAGAGCCGTGTTTATTAATCAATCCAAATAAATTGGCACTGATGATGCCCAATTAAATGCGATAGTCATCTCCGCGGCTGGACCACAAGTGGCCGGCCATCGTCAGCCATTGTGTTAGCTCAGAGCTCGCCCGGGCTTGTGCAATTTATTTGACCGGAATATATTCATATATTTCGGCGAATACCCGCCGAATCTGCATATTAATTGATTGGCATTAAATGAAATACATTCTAATTTAGTGTCCGGCATTTGAATCGAACACGATATTGTCTCAGCTCATCTGAATAGTTGCCCAGGCTGAGATGTGGTCGTCTGTCAAATGTAGGAGGCGTCGAGCAGGTTCGTTAATTGCGAAAAGCTCTCAAAACTAATCGAATATATTTGTTAACGTCCCCTGCCGCCGACGCGACGGTTCATTTTGTGGGCAAATTCAACGATTCCTATGCAAATAGATGCTACACTCGGCAGAGATCGGCTACTTGGTCGTGTCATCGATCTTGTGAATGTGTCGTTTGAACGACCAGATAAGTGGCCGTCAGTCATGGCCTGACTGGGGGTGGTGAAGTGGAAGCGCGGAGCACCACATTCGCTGTTTGATTTGCAAGTTAAAGCAACCCGATGATCGATATCTGCGATAAATTCAACAACTAAGCCCTCGATTAATTTATCTAATCAAACGGATACAATCGAACACATTATTTTGAATAATCAACGACCCCACTCGATTAGGGGTATCTCCGGCATCGCTTGTCGTACGTTACAGACTTGATTTGAATTTTTATTCGAAGCTCATGTGAGTTTCGATGCGATGATCGTCTCTGATCACATCATTACGGAAGCAGGCGGTGATCCAATTCAAATGGAAACGGAGTTTACCTGGTCTGCCTGAAAGGGACCAGAAGCACCCGAAGGCAATCATCATCATGAGGGAGTTTGAATTGTCGACGGATGAGAGGTACAAATTCCAAACACACATCCGAACAATGGCAATCAGTGGCATTGATCGAGTTTTATGACACTTGCCACCGTTGTGATCTGACGATCGGAGACGTTCTGTTGGTGCTACACCATTTGACATGGTTCATTTTCATATGAATGAGCGCGGGCACACACGAGCTCCCGAACCCACGAACATCCCTGCGGCCTGTCCACACCGCGGCGACGGCACGGCATTGGAACGAAACCATGTGAACGCTCGACCCTCGTGTGTTGCAATAGTTGTCAGTCGTAGATTAGACTTAGGCTTAGAACCTCTTGATTGTTCGATCGAAGGGGGGGCGGGGGCGCTGGGAAATTTGTTTTCCTCCCAAACACTTTGGATGTTAATACGCATCGGCATTGGAATGCCTTTTAAATGCAGATGTGGCTGCCGGGTGGAATTCTCAAAGTGATGAGCCCAACAAAACGATCTCGGTTAAATGACGTCTTAACGGTAACCCGAATATAGATGCGCACACAAGTGTTGTGTTCGGAATGACATTTTAAAATCTACATTCAGTTACGGACGGACAATGCGTTCGGTGATCTCTTGAGCTGTTAACTGGGGTGCGCCAGCAGGTTTGTTTTTTTTTTTTACATTTTTTGGAGGAGGATGATGACCAACATCATCAGGTGAAGCTCTAAAAGAGGCTTTGTTCGTGGTGTGGGACGACTTCTTCGGAAGCTGAGGGATTATTTGATTTTAATTGGCGACCGACTTAGTTGTGGCCTCGAACAATGGCAAGAGCTGAACAAATAAAGGGCTTTGATGGGGATGATACAAAAGAAATGCACAGCTTTGTGACAGCTGGTTGAGAGTGGTAAGAAATGAGGGCTTAGAGTGCTAAAGATGCCCGAGGTGGACACAAGACAGTTTAGATATGGAGTAGATTTAGGCAGACGAGGAGGGGTGACACCCACTTGGTAGCACTTTTCGAGAAATGAGGACTCGATCTTGCAATGACAACTGAAACATCAATTGGATTTCTTTAGGGTCGATTACGAGGATTTAAGTCAAAGATCTAAAAAACAAAACCAGATGACTTACAGAATCGAATAAAAAAAATTAATACAAGGGCAGCTACGTTCTCAACAGTCTTAATGCGAGCTTAAACATAAAAGACATCCTTATAGGTATTACTACACACACCGACAGAATGAAAGTGAGAACAGGTCTAGTAGGTCAATGAAGAGGCGGGAAGCAGATGAAGTGACAGCACATCGGACCAAAAAGATCTAAGTGAGGCAAATCCCCGAAGGAACTTTGCCAGTCTACCTACAGAATCTGGGAGAGCGAGGAAAATGTGTAGGAATAAGAGATCAACTATCACGGAGGGTCCTAACTTCACACCTGACTGTCAACACAAACACACTCACACACAATCGACCGACGAAATTTAGGAACTTTTTGACAGTTTATCAAGAGTATTTGCAAGTTACCCACGAAATTATGTTAAGGGCTGCCCTGACTGGTCGGTTTAATCGTATCAAAAATGTAATGGGGTGGGAAAGGATGGTCGACTAGATCCATAACACTCGATTTCTGGCATATTTCGGGTCTAACTGACAACTTGAACAGCTGAAGTCAGAAATCAAGTCAACTGTCGCAATGTTCGTAACTAACTCAATCAAAAAATGTGTGGATAACCGCTGCACTGTGTCTGCACTTGTGCAATTTAGTAGGAAAAAATGGGTGGTTAACCGCAAAATTTGTGGGTGGATGAGGAGGACTGTCAGCTGTCAATTTTCATAACTCAAACTCCCTCAAAATGTACTCGAAATTAGTATATTTGTCCAAATTGCCATTGCCACGAAGTAGTTTACACATATTTTCATTTGAAATCTGACATTTCCCGATACGTCAGTTGACGGTACGCAGAAATGACAATATTTGGGTAAGAGTCTGTATTTTTCCTGTTCAATCTCACACTTACGTTCATCCCAACGACAGATTATGCAACAGGAACACTAACCGAAACGTCATTCTCCTCATATAAGCTGTCTGTCATAAGGGCAAGTCCACATTTCCAGTCACAAAACAAGACTAGAAATGCGTGCTTATAATTCACAATACAGTTACAATACCGTAGGAGTGTCTAAGAATTCGAATGACAGTCGTTACAAGGTACTGACATTTTGACAGTTGCCCATTTGTCATTTGTTTCTTGTGGTAATGCAAAAGTGATTGAGGAAAAAACACTCCTATGCTGCTGTCAATATAAAATAAAGTCGATATAAAAGTCGTCGCTCATTGATATAAATTAACATTTTGACAATTGAAAATCTGACATTTGTCCCTGTTTGCTGGCAATGATCGATAACAGAATGCTGCTGCTGTCATATGAGTTAAAAAATTGAGATATAATTTGGTATAGAAACATTTCAAGTGTACGTAACTTAAACGGCGGTCACAAAAGAAACCGGCCATTTTGACAATTGAGAATCTGACGTCTGACGGCTGCCAATATGCCTTCAAATGATAGATAACAAGCATCATGCTGTTGTCAAAGAATTCAGAAGTAAAGATTGGCACAGACGGCCCACATCATTCATGTGACAAAATCTGGTACAGAAATGTCATTCCATGGATAGTTCGTCGAAATACTTGTGACATTTGTCTCTGAAAATCCATTTTCTAGAAATAATCATTTCGGTAGCTGACGTGCTAAGAAAATGAGAAGACTAAAAATGAATGAAGCAACACCTGTCATATTTCCTCAAAGTCTTGACAGTTGATACATAACGTAAGGAGCTACGTCATCTGAACCACTGCTCTGACAGTTCAGCCGATTCTGACATTTCTTAAAACCGATTGCTCGAGTCAAGACATGACATACGAGGGTTGATCACCAATTGTCCTTAAATGGAAAATGGTGACCTGCCAAATGAAACACTGTCACTGTGTGATATTGTTTGACAGATGTCCGTTCACGCCGGTAATGCTAACCTCCTGGAACGTCAGCAACGCCAACAGTTTTTAAACACTGTAAAATGCCAGCGCATTGAAAGGCAGACACCATCAATGCCACTTTACCTGTAGTGAAACGTCACCCTTAAATTATAGGAATCACGACATTTGAACAAAACTCAAACTTCGCCCACTCAGCCAGATAACTAAAGGACCCGGAAAGCCCATCATTAAAACATCACTTAAACTAACAAGATGTTCTTCCATCACCATTCTAGTCCAGTCTGGTCGACGTGACCCTCAATTTCCTTTCGACTTTCGATTCCCATCCCCAAGGACCAAGCCTGCCACGTCCCCAACCATTTACCAAAATCGAACGAGTATTACACCCATTCTCCATGTGCGTCCATGTCTGGCGTCAACTCAAATTGAATGTCAAACCCTCTTATCTGTCAATTATTCGATTTCTCACTCGTAAATAAATTTCAACATTAATTTGAACACATAATGTCCCATCGCATCGCAAAAGGACTCCATCGGGCCCGTGCCTGCGTCTCTGTGACATGACTCCAATCTGCTCACCCTACACGCCTACGAAGTGTAATTAAATTCAAATCCAGGCGACAGAGGCGTGCACCACTCGGGGAAATAAATTCCAGTCGACCAGCTAATTTATATCACAGCTCCCTATGTCTGTCAAGTGTGCAAGCACCCCCCGATGCTCGTAATTGACCAGCAGCCATTGACCATCCCTCAGAGCCGGGCTGGGGGTGGTGGTGTAACACAATTATCCGCTCCGACGTGGCAATCTCTCGGCAACCTAATGGAATCATCATCTGCAACACAGTAGCTATGTCATCCATCACACGAGCACTTTCGATGGACGAGCTCTCTAACTGTCAAGTTGACACTATTCCGCAGACTCGATCTGTCAAACGTCGAGTGTGTCATTAGTGGCATTCGATTCGATTTCGATTCGATTCTTGGACGCCGCACCCTGAACATATTCTTTCTTCTTGTTCTTTTTTGGCCCCATGTTTATTGACTGTTAATTGTCCACTTTAGAGCACTCGCCGCACCACTGGCACGGTGGTAATGTCGATGAAGGCCACTCAAGAGCATCACACTCCGCAGATGATGGCTTGCGTCGTGTGCCCGCGAACGCGCACCTCTCGGTGTTCTCTGGTTTCTATGCCATTGACCATCGTGCTCGGCCAAAGATGCGACTGCGCGGTGTCGGAGTGAAGATCACGGCAAGTCACCGTCTCTCGTGCCTGGTGGCCGACTCGTCTGACATTCGCTCCATTGGCTCGCTCGACGTGTTGCGGGGCTGTCGCGGATGCTGTTTGGGCGCTACAGCGCTAAGTAATGCGGTCTTATCGAAATTTTTCAGATAATTTTCATGTCGCTTTTGCCAATTTGCAACACAACCGTCCCGACGAGAAGTGTCTTCATTTGGCCGATGTCGGTGTCCACTGCCGATATGTTGGCTCGCAGATCCGATGGCGCGGCGGCGGCGGCGCTAAGTGCGATGCGTGCGATGATGGCGATGAGGACGATGGTGATGATGGTGTGCTTGTGTGGCATGAGTTGAAGTTGAGTGCTGTTCGTTATGATCATTGGACGGTGGGTGAGGAGTGTGGAAGGTAATAACGATTTTGGGAGCGTGTTGTTGGTTTAATCTTCGCAGAGGTCGAGGATGAGATGTGATCTTCGGTCTTGTGTGATGATCGCGGATCTGAAGGTGCTTTCGACTGGATGTGTACGGAAAAAGATGTGGTGTAACTTTTGCAAGGCGTTCTGGGGGGGGGACTTGTGGATGGTAAGGAAGTTTATGGATTTTCTGGATGATTTGACTTGCAATTTGAATCTACATCCACTTCCGTCGGGTATGCCACAGATGTCTAATTTTGATGTCCGCGAGATTGACTGGATATGGCATTTGTCAGAATGGATGACATTTACCGACAAGGTCGTTTGGTCACTCGAAAGTTCGCTCCCAAAACTACTTGTTTTGATCTGATTCAATGGGTGGTTGCAATTTAGATTGACTACCGCTTCCAGCACTTCAGGGCTAATTGTCAAATTTTAATGGTTGCAGCTTTTACTAGGCATGCCATTTGTCAATATTGACAAGCTTTGCTCATATGCTTTAGTTAACTTAAGCAGAGGCAGCCATGAAATGTAGGTCCTTTTTTAGTGCGGTTCATTAGAAGGTTGCAATTTAAATCTACTTCCGCTTCCGACATGTGGCAGCTGATTGTTAAATTTTGGTTTTTGCAAGTTTGGCTAGGTATGATATTTGTCCGTATTGACAACTTTTGGCCCTGTGCCTCAGTTAACTAACTCACATGAAATGCAGGCATTTTTTAGTGCGGTTCATTAGATGGTTGCTTATGAAGGCGATTTCCGCTTCCGGCCCGTTTGAGACAAATGTCTAATTGTTGATGTCTGGAAGTTTGAATACGTCGGACAAATCTCAATATGGACCACATTCATCAATGCGACTTAGTTTACTTGATGATAAGCGGACATGACTAGTGCCATCTTTTGGGTCCGGTTCACTAAGAGGTTGCAATTTAAATATATGCCCATTTTGGGTGCAGCTGAGATTAAGGTCGGCTGTAAATGCCTGTGTATTTGGCAATGTTTAGCGATTTTTGCATGTGCCATAATTGGCAATAGAGTTTAGTTTACTGGAAGGTAAGCAGCCATGAAGTGGGTCACTCTTTTTGAATCATGTTCGTTTTTAAGGAGAGGTGCTGCCTTCACTCTAAATCCCAGTCAATAAGGAATAAGGATCAGGAGGTCTAACGTCTTCTCCTAAATGCACATAAGTGGACTAAGAAGTCAATTTAAAGCTACTACCAAAGTGTACCACATTAAACACAGTCCAAAAACCAATCTCATTCCCTCCCCCGTCTCATACTCTCCCAAGTGAGATTCCTAAGTGTTCACTTACTGGTTTCTCGCGACACACAATTATCGCCTTCGACCAGAAGTTTGCGTTAAGGTGTGACAAAGTCCAGTGCGCACTTAAATTGATTCACGACTAAGTCAACCACCATGTAAACCGAGCAATCAAGCAAACTAGATCTCGCCGACTAGTCGATCGTGGAGAAAAAACAAGAACTCCTCCACCTTGAGCTCGCCGTGAAACACGGTTCTAATTTAAGACTTCACTCCGGTCCCTTGTTCGCGTCGCCCACCGCGCCCACGTGCGAAAATATGAACACATGTACACTCCATATGCAAATCGCGTTAATTTGCAACAACAATCGCGGCAGATAAGTGATCGGCGAACAGCCGAAAAGCGCTCGAAGCCTTTTTGGTATGAAAATCCATTCGAACGCTGGCTCCACACTGAGACTCGCCTTCAGATAAGAGAGGCCAGTGCGAGGCGTTCTGTTGGATGTACCGCCGCCAGCGGTTGGTGTACATTTTGATGGGATTATTATGAATCAAGCAAGATCGGGCAGCGTGGATGCTGGAACCCAGGGAACAATACAACATTTAGTTGTACACATGCGCGGAGTATATGGCTCCGAGTGGAAGTAGTTGAGCTTTATGGTCTAGAGGTGGATTTTTTTCTCCTTTTCATGTGTTCCATGTTTGCATAAGTGACCTTATGGGTGGGCTGATGCTACAGTTTTTTTTTATGTTAATTTTGAGAAGGAGATGTCTGGAATTTGATCTCGAACGACGAGTTCTAAGCGAGATGTTGGCCTGAAGGGATTCGCACGTGGATGGTATTGACAGGCAATCCCCTCCATGAAGAGGTGGCACAAGTCAAATTAAAGTCGCAGTCATGTGATCTGTCCCAAGCATAAACATAGGGCCGGCGGGCGAGGCCGGAAACATGTGGAGCAAGTTATTTTCTTGTGATGTCCAGCTACAAGTGGCGAGGTGTCTCTGTTTAGACGCTGGATGAGAGTGCTTTCAACTCCTGTTTGGTAACCCTTTCAACTGAAACATGTGAGACTACACTACTCTCGTAACAAGCAACTGTTCCAGTCGAAGAGGACTGTTGTAACTTGTATCATCTACCTTTTTGAAAAAAAGGACTGCTGCTTGAGGTGCAAGTCCGCCGGGAGATCCTTAGGCAATGACAAAGGAGACTCTCGTCGTCGATCTGGAATCTTGTTACAAACTAAATGTTGTCAGAGTACGGAATAGAGTTCTTCTGATGATTACAAGTGTATTTTAACAGCTTCTTCTTGGTTTGCTCGGTCCCATAATCTACAGCCGATGGTCTTGAATTTCATACAACTCTACTGCAGGAGCTTGGGCAAGAAAATCAAGAATTCAGGCAGTTTTTAGCATTTTTTGAGAAGAGCGACGGAAAAATATTCCAATTAGAGAGGCATCACGACAATTCCAAGTTCCATTACCAACTGTGAATTTAAACGAACGACTTCTAGAACATTTTTGAGTTCAGTCTTCTCCGCATCACATGTTTCCAAATGCCCTTCCGCATTTCCGTTTGACTTGGAAAAGTCCATAACGTGAAATTGTCCCAGTGTGGGACTTAAGGTTAAAGAAGTACTCACAAGCGTTTGACATCAGCTGAGGCAATTATTTTCAAATGGGACAATGATTAGCGCAGATTTCCGACATTTAAAAAACCCCCCGACTCTCCTTCGGTTGTTGATAAAGTCACTGTCGGTTGATTTCTTGAATTACTTGAAACTTGAAAATAAAACCAGGATTCGTCGTCACCCGAGTCAAACCATCAACCGACGAGAGAAGGAGAGTCTGGGTCTGTTCATAAATGTCAGAAATCTGCACCAATACAGTCGCATTTCTCTTCTCATGAGCTTTTGAACACAATGGTATGTACTTGTAGCAGAATAGTTCAATTGTCAAGATTAATCAATAATTTACCAACGAAAGGTTCGAAATCTGATTTTTGAGCTGCTAGCAGAAAATAAAGAATATGTTTCATAATTGCAAAAAAGATTACAAAAAAAAAGTGAAACATTTTTTGAAAGTAAAAATGTTTCTTTTCAGTCTCGCCCAGAAATGACTGCACAATCTGCCCGATATCGATGACATACAGCTCGACGTTTATGAACTGCACCTAAGTAAGCACAATCGTTTATCTGCATTAATGAACCTGTCTAATGCAGTCCACTGATACTAAGTTTTTTGCTTTCTTTCTAAATTTTTCTTAGTTTTCAAATGCCCATAAATGCGTACTAGCAATGCTGTAAGTAGATAGGTTAAGTCGAAAGACATAGTTAAGATTTTTAAGTTTAGCTTAGAGTGCCTACAAAGGGCCAGTAAGTTAGATCCAACAAGTTAGTTAAGTTAGCTTAAGTCATTTTTATCTAGCACGTAAGAGTTTAAAGAAAAAAGAATAAATAAAAATGAAAAAAAATACAGTCCTTTCTTCGTCTGACGTTTATGAAAACATTTTCCGTCATGTCCATAGCATCAGCTGGATTGCTGTTGAAATAGCTTATCTGGCAGAACGGTCAAAATGAGCTTAAATAAATATAAAACCTATAAAGTGTTATAAAATGTTCGACTCCTCTTAATAAAATAAAAATAAAATCTAAGGATCTGGAAGAAATATGGTTTCAACAAGACAGTGCCACAACCCACACAACACAACCAACATTGTCTTGGGCGCAAAAAGCATTTTCTGGACGAGTTGTTTCGCCTTTTGAGTAACTCTTGCTCTAGTCAAGCTAACGAACTTCACAGAACGAGGTCACATATTCGAAGTGAAACACATGAACTGAGTAAAAAGTTAGCATGTCTGCAGATCACAGCAACCTTCTCAACTCTCAGTTCGTGTTGAAGTCAAGAAAATCTACAAATTGATTGATTACTTGAATAGATGGTAAAAATATACAAGTCTTAGAATACTGGTTTATCATGATCTAATGCATTAGAGTGTCGGCTGCAACTCATAGTGCCTACGCCTGAATGACCGTCAATTTGTTTTATAATCTCGCACTCCTTCACAAGAGCCACAAGAGAAGCTTGTCAGAAACTTTAGCCTGAAGATACAGTGAAAGCCCCCCATAGGCTGACAGCTAAGACAGTTGTGCCTCCATGGGAATAATATGTAACTTCAGTTCAAGATCCACGGTCGTGAGAAATTGTCCACTCAAGGCGATTGTCCGCCTAGTAGAGTGTGCGAAACAGGAGCCCTCACTGCAGCATCAAATTGAGGATCACACCTTTCTTTATGCTGTTCAGGCAATATTAGAAGCCAATCAATGGGGTACCTGCCACCTTTGGTCTGTCCAACTGTTGGCTTGCAAGACAGTCGTCATCTGCAAGGAGACGTGGGAAGGAATCGATTGGTTCAGTACTCTGTTTTGAGCTTGATGCTGCATGAGCAATCTGAGAATAAGAACGCAAGATTCCGACGGTAAAACTGCGAAACTTTTACTAACACGTCGAAATCAACAGAAAGTTAATTAGAACCAGATTTGTGACTTGTCGTTAGGGGGTGAGGGCTAATAGGGAACAGCACTGATCAGAGTAAACCTAGAAGCTGGCCTCCGTGCTGCTATAAATGCAAGCAGATTCCAGAGACTTGTGCCGTTGATGATGATGAGAAAATATGGTTCACACTACATGTTGTGGAACCATATTTTCTCATCATGTTCAACAGCCAAGTGTTTTTTGGCCAAGGCCTAGCACCACTAGATTCACTAGCATCTGTCTCATTACAGTCTCTGTACACATCAGTGGCCACCAAGCAAAGGAATGTCAGAATATGTACACGGCGCGTGCATTAAATGAAATTCGACTAAGATCGACTAGGCCATTTCACAACGCATTCAATAGACACTCATATTTATTTTGAACATCCAATTATGGTCTAAGTCTGCTGGTGAATGAACCTCCTACCTAACCTAACCTAATTTGAGTTATCTATTTGCCACCACTGAAGCAATATTAGGTCTGCTCCTGTACACAAGGTAGAGCTCTGCACTCCAAATTAGACGTTTACGTCAAAAGAACGCTTCGAAAAGACATCTTTACTCAGAAAGTCCTCGCCAACTCGGCAATGTCTTCAATGAAAAATAAAATGTTCAAGAGAATCCTCGTCGAATTGACTATGACTTCAAAGGAAGAGGTAAATTCACACAGAAATAAATAAATATTCAAGCCAACAGTTGGTCAAAAACGTTTGTCATTCAGAAGAAGGATTGAGATAGTCTTATGACACCTTTGCCGCAATTGCAATTGCTCATCGAAGACTATTTCTTAAGTGTCCTTTGGCAACTGTAGAGAAACTCCATCCTCGGAGCTACAGTTCGAGGTGGACTAGGGACAAGACCTAGATCTACAGCAACCACTTGTGACTCATGAGTGAAGGGGACCAACAATTACATGCCAATTCCTCAAGAGAGCTAGAGACGAGAATTATAAATATTGCTCGCGTGGCGAATTAAAACCAGTGTAGGAGTCGACGCACCTACTCTCAACCCACAGCGGCCACCAACAAGACATGTTCAGGTGATTCTTAAGCCGTCGTATGAATTCATCAGCTAAAATTTGAAATTCGTGTCAAATTTGAATAACAAAGGACATTAAAGTTCCCAAATTCCCACGGAGAGTTAGCGTGACTCGTTTGAAAACCTCTTTTCGACACATGATTGACAGAGGCAATGTCGAACATTCTGTCAAGTGTTACAAGAGATTCCTCGTGAAATTTATTCCAGACCTTTTGCCGAGGCAAACTAGTTTGTGTTTCTTTTTATTTTTTTTTTTTGCATTTGCATACACATCCACGCAACTGGCTGGATTTGCTATTCACCTATTCGCCTTCGGGACAGCACGGAAACACTATCCACCACCAACGTCGTGATCGCAGCTTAAGGAAGCACTGCGTCGGCTAGGCTGAACTCACTGTCGGCGAACCTATTTCCTTTGACCGATGGAAATTTATTCCGCATTGTTTAAGCAAAACACCCCGTTCCAAGCCGCAATCAATCACTTCTCGCGACGCACCAAGAAACCAGGCTGTGGTCAGTTCAGCGAACTGTCAAACTCCACTAGGTTGAAGTGGTTTCAAACTCAAACATTGCCTGGCGTGCGACACAAACGGCAACTGGTACAGGTTTCAACTCCCCCGAGGGCTGGGGCTTTTGAAATCCGTGAAATCTGTGCGATCTGTGAAATCTGTGAAATCCCCAAAAGCGACCGCTTAGGCGGGGATGTATCCGAAAACACAATAAATCCACGAGCCGGTTGACAACGACGAAAAAAAAGGGCAATCCCCCATTAAATGCCCAACAGCCGAATTTTTTATTCATGAAATCGCGAAAACACTCGTCGGCGGACCGTCCTCGCGGACTACACAAAAAAAACAGCAGACATGGCATGGCACAGAACAGAAAAAACGTCAAACTAAATACACTTGGGACGACAACAATCCAAAATGCATGTCCCGTGTGCAACACCCACATATGGAATGACAAAAGCCGACACGGCGCGGCGGCGGCATGAAAATGGCGCACAACGTCGTCCACTAGACCGCGGCCGTACGGCAAAAAACAAAAAAAACAATTTACCACGGATGGGGCAGGACCGTAAAACAAAACAACAAAAAACAATCCCCACCAGCGAGAGTATCCAAACATTTATCTCCAAAAGTATTTGCATGTCAATAAATTCAAAATTTCGCATTGTTTTCGAATGATATCCGTCCCCGGAGTCGGCGCATAGGGGAGGCAGACGTCGCCGTCGCCGTTGCACCACACCGGCCAGAGAATGAGTGGGAAGCTTACCTGAATGCCAGGATATCCGTAGGCCGTCTGGTAAAGCACCAGGGTCGTGTAGATGATCGCCACGGCGAGTGTCATTGCTTGCAGAATGCGTTTGTATCGTTGCGGCAATGACAGCGTTATGCTCATTATTTAATTGAATTGCGAGAATTTTTGAACTTTTAGCATGCTTCACTTTTCACTCAACCGAATATCGCACACACGCACATTTGCAGATACACCAGACCGCCGAATCTCACGGCTCGCAGATACACAATTCGCTGTCAAATCAGAGGTCAAGCGAACCGAGTGTCGCGCAGGGCGTTTAACTGAATTGAATTGTTTCTGCTGCGATCGGCCGCCGTTATATGCACAAAAACGAGACACTTCTTACGGCACAAAAAATGTTTCGATAAAAAATTGAACATGAAACGCACACGCGAGCGCACACAACCGTCACTCACAAATGAAACGAGTCGACTGATCGGAGTCGAGTCTCGCCGTGCTCGCCGTGCTGCCGAGCCGATCGAGTGATCTAGTTGGGCGAACGAGATGCACGGAGTGTGATGTGCGGGAGAACGAGAGAACCAGTGATTGTGGCGAGTGGCGAGTAGGAGCACAGCAGTACAGCACTTGCCAACAGGTGGCTCTATCTCTCTCTTTCTGTTTACATTTGATTCGCTTGTTTGTTTTTGTTTACTTTTTTTGTGCCTTTTGTGTGCGTTTTCTCCTCTTCTGCGATTACGCTTTGTTGTTGGATTTCCGGGGAGCGCGGACGAGGGGCGGTCGCTCTTTGATGTCATTTGACCGGCGTTTTTCCCTGCTCGCTCGCTCGCTCGCTCTCCGTGCTCCCTTTTCCGATCTCATTTAAATCATATTTTTCTCTGTTTTTGCTTCTTTTCCTGTTCCTGATTGTGGGGCTGGCGATGGAGCTGGAGCAGGACATTGTTGCCGAGTCGCTTTTCAATTTCCCGGTGATGTGGAAAATGTGCTTGCTTTCCAACGATGTGGGTCAACAAACGATAAGCGAACAACGACTCGGTGACACTTCTGCGTCGTCAATGCAATGCTTGCCCCTTGAATAGTCAGGTGCAGTGCAGGTAGGCTCACTTGCAGGAGTCGAGCTGTGCGTTAATTATTCTTGTCATGTAACCAGGCATCGTGGCTTATGGTTAATTACGACTTCTGTCCGTGGTCGTGGCCAGTTCTTGTGTATCTACTGTCATTCTTTGTTGTTTTTTTGTCGAGGGCATGAGGAAAGGGATTTATGACATTTATACGTGTGATTAATTAATTTAAAAGGGTTTCCTTTGCAGGAGGTTGTTGTTGATTGCGTGACATGGATTGGGATGCATTCTAGAATCTAGGTGGCGCTACTACTTTCGAAGAGATACGTTGTAAGTTGAGTTGTAAGACAGGTTTTCGGTAGTGTTTCAAGCTTGAGTTTGAGCATGGCTAGGCGGGGCTTGGACTTGGAATGATTCTTTTGGTCATCTTTCCTTAACTCGAAAAAAAAAACTATTTTCATTTCATTTCGGATAAACAATACGAAGTGTTTACGCATACAATTCAGTTTACAAATATTGACTGATTCTGCTGAATGCCGTCCGACAACAGCAACTTACTTACTTACTTACTTACTTATCAGGCCAACGACCCTTGGAGGAACAGAGCCTGAGTTAAGCTGCCTTCAATCGTTGATGGTCCTGGGCACACCGCTTCCAGTGATCAAGATCAAGCTGCTGATGACTTGGTCTTTATACCGGAGGTTCGGTCATCCTCTTCTTCTCGAACCCGGAGCTTTGCCTTGCGGTCATCCACAACCTGGCACAGCCCGTAGAGTTCGCGGTTATGTCTTCTCCTCCATTCACTTTCCTCGCAGGCGGGACGATATATCCGACGTAGAGTTCTTCTTTCGAAGTCACCAAGAATTAGCTCCGCAGTTTTGCTTATCGTCCAGCTTTCGGCTCCATATAGCAAGACTGGCAAAATAAGGGTTTAGTAGAGCATGATCTTAGTCCTTCGAGTCAGGAGTTTTGTAGTAAGTAACAGCGGTGCCAAGTTCGATCATAGGTCGGATCTCCAATGTGATGTCACGAACGATAGTGAATATTTGCCCCCAGGTAGACAAACTCCTTTACTACCACGAAATTTTACCTGTTGATCATGATGTTTCGGCCAGGGTGCAACGTTTCTTGGTCGAGTAAGGTCAGTTGTTCTTTTTAAGTTTTCATTTATATCCGTTAGGTTAGGTTGAAAGACATAGATTAAGAATAAGTTTAGCTTAGAGTGCCCACCTAGGGCCAGTAAGTTAAAAATAAAGGATTGTTCGTCTAACTAGTTTTAAGCATATTTGTCTAGTATGTAAGTTATTATGAATTGAATAATAAAAATGAAGTAAAAAAATAATACGTTTCTTGTCCCAATTGACCTTAAGACCAATTCGCTTCGCCTGTTTTTTCATCTCCATCCACTACATCTGCGTTCCCCAAAAGTTAGACGGACTTGAGATAGTTCCTTCCGTGTTTACAGCTGCCCTCCACACTGCCCTCCGATGCAAGTTTCAAATGACTCGGAAGTCCTCGAGCCAAACAACTACACGGTGCATCGCGTATGTGCGACAAAACCGGATCAGTTGTCCCGGGATCCCGAATTCGGCCATCGCATCAAATAGTTCCTTGCTATAAATGCTGTCGTAGGCGGCTTCAAAATCGAGGAAGAGGTGGTGTGTATCGATTTGAAACTCGGTCTTCTCCAGGATTTGCATTAGCGTGCAGATTTGGTCTTTAGTCGATTTGCTTTGGGCCGAAAGCCGTACTGGTACGTGCCGATTAGTGCGATACACTAGGTAGGTTCTTGTAGGCGACGTTGAGCAGGCACATGCCTCTAAAGTTGTTGCAGGAGGTATGATAGCCTTTTTTGTGGATGCCACATATGGAGCTGATATTCCAGTCGTCGGGCATGCTTTCGTCATCCCAAAATCTACAGATGATCTGGTGCATGCTCCCAACCAGAACTTCCCCACCGGCCTTGAAGAGCTCCGATGGTAAGCCATCTGAGTCTGCGGCTGTCTTGTTCTCCAGCATTTTAATGACTGTGCCGACTTCTTCAAATCTCGGTGGGAGGACTACTTCATCTACTTGATTCCCTATCACTCTCTCCTGTTCGGGCCGGCTAAGTAACTGTTGGAAGTGCTGCTTAAGCACCCCCACTATTATCCTGCGGAACAGTAACAGGTTACCCTCACAGTTTCTAAGAGGCTGAGTGCCTTTCCTATAGCCAGCAGTGACAACAGCAACGACATCCTTATTTCCCTGCTTCTGTTATGTTCTTGTATCAGTCTTTCGCTCTAGATATCTTGGACTCGTTTAAAATTCTTCCTAATTTTCTTTTCATTTTAATTCATTTTTATTACAACATTCATAACAAACTTACATACTAGACAAAAAAGGTTTAAGCTAGTTAAACGAACAGTTTTATTATATGTAACTTACTGCCCATCGCTCTTAGCTAAACATAATCCTATGATTTGTCTTTCGACCTAACCTCACAATGAAGAAATTAAGTGGTAATTATGATGAGCGGTACCGCACTTGCATTTTGTATCAGACCGTGCTTATACAAATGGAGGAATACTTCTGGGGCCGTTATGACTTACCTCTCATGGTATTGAAGATTGGGTTAGTAAGCCCCAGAGATCGGGTTATTTACCGAGTTCATCGCTCTGGCAGTATGCGATCGAATTCACTTCACCAGGAAATTTTGCACTCTTAACAGGTTTGCCTGTTGTATAAAACTTCATTGGAGTAGATTTTTCTGTACTAGGACTCTGGATAACTTCGATAAAGGTGAAGGCAAACCCTAAGACAAGCCCTATCAAACACTAGAATCGTATCCAAGAAGCATACACTCAAGTTGAACCACACAAGACATCCATAGGTGGGCAATGGCCGGATGAGGGCCATGTTGGAGTAGCAGATTATAGTCTCGCATAATATAGTCCTCCCATCAAGATGGCTTCTGTAAAATAGTCTCTTTGTAAGGACGAAAGCATTAGGGCGCTGGCCAAAGAAGCGTATACATGTTTGTTAGAACATAGATACTGATCTAGCCAGGTCCCAAGGTCCTTTGTGCCAGTGGTTGTCCTTGTCGTCTAACAATTGTAAACTTTCGCCAGTTATTTTTCCTATTTCGTCATCGGAATTTCTAATGAATCGATGTTAAATTGCTATCAAAGTTTTGGAAACAAGGCCTGAATGCTTCAAGAAGACATTATTGATTTCTGATGATTGAAGGTTTGTTTCTAAAGTTATATTTATTCGTTTAAAGAACTTATCTAATTCAGAAGCTCCATTCTCTCCATCAGCGCGAACGTCAACATTTTACCGAAGTTATGCAGCAGTCACTCCGTTAATAAAAAAAACTTCCTGCTGCTCCGTTTCAGTCACGGATCCAACTCGACTTGATGTCGAACCTTCTGCTTTCAATTCACGAAATAAGCATGCTAAATGGTGATTTCATTAAGCGCTTGAATTTAATAACAAAAAAAAAACGGGGAAATTACAAAAGCGGATCCAAGCTTCGCTAAGGTCTACTCATTGAACATGAAGGTCTCTTGCAGGATGTAAATATATCCACTATGAAATGATGGACATCCTCTTTGCGCTGTAAGGCTACACAAGTCTATCTAGGCATATGCGTCTGTATAACTTATGGGCTCCAAGAGACTTCGCCTGCGAAACAATGAGATCAAGAAAGCAGATGTCTCCCACTTTGAAAGTGGCACAAACCAGGCGAGCAACTTCCGGTAGATTTTCCTTCTAAGGTCGTAAATTATTATTACTACGCCGTGGCGTAGTGGGTAAGTGCGTCGACTCCTACGCAGAGGGTGCCAGGTTCGATACCCGAATTTACCACCTATCATAATTCACGGCTCCACCTCTTTCGAGTCACTGACAATGCTCAAAGAGTATTCCTGTCTAGAAAAAGCTTCCTTAACTTCGCCGTTTGGAGTCGGCACTAAACTATAAGTCCCTTCCTCGCGTGAAAGAACAATAGCACGCACAACACGAGTGGTTGCTGAGAAGCTAGGCCCAGGTCCACCTCGGACTGTCGCGCCACCCATATTATTATTATTATTATATTTTTCACATTATGTATGATATATTTTCAGAAGTAAGGTTGTCTATAGCAGATATCTATAAATTGTGCAATTTAGTTTTAAGGAAATTTTACTTTTTAAATAAAGAATACAAAGTTAGGCGTGTTTTATTGAGAATCTATAGTCAGCTCAGTAATACTTTTACCTGAGTACTTTTTTACTCAGTAATCTTTACTGACTATAGAAAAAAAAATAAAAATCTTGAAGATACAGGTCGGAGATTCGACGTCTCGTCTTCTTTGACATTGAAGGCCTTGGAGAAACCAGTACCGACCTTGATATCGGTTCTGCTCCAGGAACTGATGAAGCGTTATAGAAGAGACCCATCCTTCAATAGTTGGTGGGGTCAGGAAGGTTTCTAACAGAACTGAAATTTAAATAAACAGGCTTGCAACAGCAATATCAGGAGACTAAATTCATTCCAGATAAGTACATACCAACGAAGCTCGAATCTCCGTCTTATCGGGCAACACCCAAGACCTAACACCCTAGCATAGCATCCAGGCTATATAGGTTTTCGAAACAACCAAATATCCGAGAGCCTAAATGAAGTCGCAGTGAGGTCGTCGTATATTTCACTGGCACAAGAAGTAGTCAGAAATTAGGAGCATGAAAGAACAGCATGATTTTGAACTGATTCCAGGCTACGACCATCCAGACTCTTCATTTACCATGCAGCCAATTTTAGACTTTGCACCTGTGGGATACCGAGATAGAGGAAGCCTACGAAACCGATGGCGCATAGGAGTGAAGAAGAACCTAGTCAACTTGGTGTGCAAAATTGGAGGCAACTGGCTAAAGATCGTTCCAGATAGAGATGGAGATGCTTGCTAGCGAAGCCCAGTACTGTACAAGCTGGCTGACACCAGGGAAATATTGAACTTATAGCAGCAGTAAAGGGCAGTGACGGTTTGAGATAAGTTTCCGAGCTTTTCACCAGGTAAAGAAAGTTGAAGTTATTAGCGCCGTATATATAGTATGTATTTAAGTTCAAGTCTTTAGAGGCCGGCGTGGACTGGCCTAGGACCAAGCTAGCTTTTACAGCAACCCCCACCAGTTGAAAGGATCCACACCTTTTCTTTATTTGCAGCACTTAAGAATGCCGGTCCATTATTTTACTTTATTTCTCAGGTCTACCGCCCGGGAAGAGGCTAAGCCCAAACTAGTGCTGCCTTCGATCGCGGACGGAGTCAAAGAAAAATCAAGTTTGTCTCGTGTCCTTGATTACTAGGTTGTTCTACCAATGCTTCTGCCTTTCTGCTCTTTTTCTCTTGAATCCGTCAACTTCAGGCCCCAAATCGTTTGTTGCCGTCTAAGGAAGAAAATCAAACTGCGGATTATTTTGGTTAGACTATGATCAAGAATTCAACTCCCTATTTGAAGGACTTTCAACAAGCTTATAATTTAAAGAGGCCATCAAACAATTTGACGCTGAAAATTGAAAATCTTTCAGAATGGAAGGGACTATCTGGAGGAACATGAGGTGAACGCAATGTGTCAGCTTTAAGGACGCCCGCCTTCAAAGAATTATTTGTACTTAGTTTTAAGATCCCCCGTCAACTCAGATTATTTTTATAACGAAGGAAAAACTTTACCCCATTTTGCATCCATTGGAATGCCTCCCTGGGAAAGTCTACGCTAATGCGTTGGAAGCGCGTTCTAGAGCTATGGTCGAGCCCAGGGAGGTGGAGGAACAGTGCTGCTTTAGTCGCGGCAGAAGTACAACCGACCAGCTTTTGAGCTTTTGAGAAGGCTTGGGAGTACGCCAAACCCATCCGCAACTGCTTTGAAGCGTTGGAAAAAGTATATGACCGAGTTCCTCGCGGTAAACTCTGGAGTGTTCTGCAGGAGAATGGGATTGATAGCCCTCCTTTGAGGGCCATTCTGTATCTACTTGGCGTTGGACTTCGCCAAGAGTGCGTCTTGCCACCACTTCTTTTCATTTTTTATATGGACTGGATGTTGCGTGCAACCGAGGCGAGGAATATTTCACATTGGGAGAGTTGAAGGTAGGTCATCTTCTTTTTACAGATGAATCAGTGATTCTCACATCCTCCCAGACGGAACTCCAGTGCGCACTCGATAGGTTTGTGGCTGTATGTGTTGACGCAGGGATGAAGGTTAACGTGGACAAATCTGAGGTTGTGGTAATTTCAAGAACGCCTGTTCAACGCACTCCACATGTTAGTGGAGTCCCATTGAAGCAGGTGGAGAAGTTTAAGCTCTTTTTCACGAACGATGCTAGGTGTAATGCTGGGCTTTCCTGTAGGATTGGCCCAGCTGCATCAGCTTGGAAGATCTGTAATCAGGAAGGCTGAGCTTGGTGTCAAAGCCAAGTTAGCCGTTCGTCAACTCGAGATTTATTCCAACCCTTATCTATGGTCATGGAAATTTTGGTAATGACCGAAAGAATAAGATCGCGAATACAAGCTGCTGAAATTTCTTCGTGCTGTTGTGGGAAGTACTCGCCGGGATAGTGTGAAAAACTTGGGAGTGCGCGAGGAACTCAACGTTGTGTGATTGTGATTCGATGGGTTGGTCAAGTGGCACGAATGTCCCCAACATCACGATTTGCGAGGCGGGCTTTGAATGCGATCATCGGGTAGGCGACCATTTGGAAGAGCCAGGATGAGGTGGTTGGACGAAGTCTATAAACTCGCTTGGTTCCGCTTGGGCACAACTCCTGAGTCGATAGATGGAGTTGCCTGGAGATCTCTCGTTCGTGCTTTACCCCCGCCACTCCTTCAGTGAATCCAGCGAGTCAGAAGATGATGATGATGATTGAATGTTGTTGTAGTTGTCTCAGTTAGCAACACAAGCCTGCGTTCAAAACGTTGATAAGCCAGAAATTCACCACAACCGATATCACCTTGCTCAACTTGGTCCAGCTTGTTCCACTAATTGTAGCCACGTTTCCAACCCGAACCGCTTGTGCTGAAAAGTGCTAAACACAACACGCCAATTCCCATCCAATCGCCACATGCCGTCACATCGCTCAGCCGCACCAATTTCCATTCCAGCTCTGCCCACGTCCAAATATGCATATCGCATCCTTTCACTTCGCTCCAAATTGTCTCCAGAGGGTCCTCGTAATTCTCTTGCCTTCCTCTCTGCATTCGAATTGAAAATCTCGATACGTTCGACGCCCATTGTCGTTCGCGGCTTCTTCGCCGCTTATCATCCGCGCAACGTACCTCAGCGTATCTCGTTAAGGCAAACAGAGAGCAACAGGCCAAGTGTCCAGAGCCACAACTCTTCCTTTTTGTGTTTACCTTTCCGCCGCGTCCGCCTCCACCTCATTCCGACGGTGTGGAGCGGTGTGGCGCGGCGCGTTCATCCTGAAATTGGAAATTGCGGTGATTCCATTGTCTCGACAACCGACAGCGAATGCACCCAGCCTCGGGAGATGGGGCTCGTGCACTCGGCACACGGCCAACTGCATGATCTTGTAAATTGTCAGCCGGCCAGAGCGGCAGCGCTCCATAGTTATTCATTTCACTTCTCCATTCCTTAAGCGGTGTGGTGGAGTCCCCCGACTGCTGGATTTTGCAGTGCTCTAGCACATCACACACACACACCCAGTGATGATGCCTTGCGGTTAGGCGTGTCCCAGTACGAGGCTATCTATGAGGCGCGCGCACACACAAGCAAGCCGTTTCCGATTGCACGATCATTTTTCACTTCTCCATCACAGAGGTGAGCTGGAACTGTGCCCTTTCCTGTAGCCAGGGCTGAGCTGCGCTCTGTGGCAGCGCCAAAATGGGAGCACTGCTGCATAGAGATGCAGAGTGCTGCCAGCGCTAGAGATCCATCACCAAGATATACTTGTAAATAGCAGCCTTCGATGCTGTAGGCGGCTGCGGTTGGCGATGGTATTGGTGGCCGACGACGACCGCGACGCTGCTGCCTGGGCGATATAAATAATTGTCCTGATGCCGGGGATGCGATAGTGTTTAGTGCAAACGAAACAAGATACGAAAGTTCAATTGCGCCAGAGGGCAGTGATGCGCGTGGTTCCTTAGAAGGCACACAGGCGCACGTATGTGCCGCGGCCATCGATGGCGATGCCGGGGAACACCAGATCGGCGCGGATCGCTGTCGAGACTGATGGGTGATGGCTTGTGACAGAAGGATTACAGTTTACCTGGCAAATGGCTCTGGTAATCCGCTCAGCGTGCGGCTGCTGTATGCGGTCGCCTGGCCGATGATGAGATGCAGTGCGGACATCCTTTAACGGTCACTGCCCCACCACCACCGTCACCGGCCCCACGCCGTCAGCAGCAGCGCGCCGCACGCTCCGCCGCCGCGCCGTCGTGGCTATGAAATATGATTCAGTAGGGTTAATCTGCGAGAGTAAGTGCTCTCTGAAATTGCATACTTGTGTGAAGAGGTTTAATTGGGATTTATTGCAAGCAGGTGTTTGAGGTTAGCCGAGAACGATGAACCGCTGTGGAGATGAGTGGGGTCGTGTGGCGTTGGGCTGATGTACGAGCTGTGTGCATTCGGGAGAATCATCATGTGAACCGTTAGCTTGTAAAGGCTTCCAGCTGAGAGTGGGCCAGACCGAGGAAGTGCCACTGACTTCAGATTTGAAAAATGATCGTTTCCAATTTGAGGGCTTCTACATCACTCGAGGGTAGGGGGTCAGGAGATGTGTTGATGTGCGGTGCCCTTCCATTTGGCATGAACAAGTCGCAAAATTATGAAATCGTTGCTGTTTTCAAGGAAGGCCACTTGATGTGGGTCATTTATCGACGGGAGAAGAGGCAGGTTCGATGTGTGCTCAAAAAGGGAACGATTGGGTTTAGTTCGATAGCCGCAATGTTATGGGGAGTCCTGTTTGATCTTAGACTCATGAATAAACTTGGTGGTTAAGAATGTGGGTAGATGGGGGTAAGCCATGTCTCTCTTAGGTCTCTGGATGTCCGTGGGGGAATGTACTTCACTCCTGAGTTCCACAGACTTTCCTGATGCCTTATGAACCTGAAAAGGACTTTTAGTGAAATTTTTGTTACAGCCTGGAGGTCTTGGAAGAAGAAATGTTCCCCCACTGTTCTATGTCCCACCTGACAGAAAAGAGTTATTCTCTTTTTCCCCTACGTCACCAGTTTGCCAGTAAGTACTCTAACAACAATCGCTACCTTCGAACAACAAGGTCTATTGTGTTCCTGATCGCCAACAAAATTCTACAGTGAGACTTTCTTTTACAAACACTATACCTGATGTACCTGAAGTTAATATCTGATGCATGGTCGCATTGAGTTTCTTGGTTTTTGTATTGATCAGAGCCAGGTCATCCGAGTGGTCTCACTTTTGGTTAGAGAGTTCCACTTTTTTTACATCCGCAAGAGGTGTTTTGATGGGTATGGGATGCTGTAATGTATAAAACAACCTTGCAATTTTACCTGTTAATTAATTGTAAAAAGCAACCTAATCATTTTATATTGAAAATAATGAAATATACTTTAGACAGTTGAATTGAATATTAATATAGAATAGCACGTGTTTCAATAATTGTCTTGGCCGTTTTATTTTCGTAACAAACAGGAACACTACAGATGCGTCGGTTTCGGCCTCTTTCCTGTCGAGTTTATCTGCTGCTTCATGTGAACCACTGTGACCTGGGAACCAGCATGGAGTAATCGAGTACTGCATTAAAATTCTTCATGGTGGTCGCAGGCTGCAGCTTGGGCTTGATAAGCTTTGACAAGATGAAAGTTCATAGTAAGTCATTGTTTCATTAATTCAGCGATCTTGACTTCAACTCCGAACGAGATCAAATGATTGGACTGTTAACTGTCACGGAGGACATCCGTAACCCACTCAGACCACGAGTAGATCCATTGTGATGTCACAGCTGATTCCATAGAAACGACGTGCCCGACGTTTCGGTTTGTAGGTCATGATAATAATGAGATGAGATGACTCAATTGAATTTTAACTAATCGGCAATAGAATCCACACTATTCAAACACTTAACCGATAAGGTGAACAATGAAAGTCAAAATAAATACGATCATGTACACAAACAGAATTAGTTTACTTTTCGAATGTAGGCTATGTTGCAAGAAGAATTTGCCTCCAATCCAATTCGCTTGAACTCAATGTACGTCATTTAAAATAAATTAAAAACATTTTGGAATCGTCGAGTGCATGAATTCAATACGATGATTGCATCGCAGACTGTTCGACTGTGGTGTCTTCTAATGTTTTTTGGCTGTCCGAAATGTACGTCAAACAACACTACTGTCAAACTAGCAGGAACTGCTTTTGCATAAAGGTCATACTCCGCTTATGTGTGTGTGGCCCCTTAAATTGTTGCGTTGTCCCACAAGTCCAGAATCTAAGTTTTTTCGAAATCCCAGCAGTTGATATAACAATTTTGCGCTTTAAAAATGATTACTTTATGCCCATAAAGAGTATGGCCGAGGTGCCAGAAGAACAGAGACCCCGAAAAGGATGGCCAAGTTTGAGAAGCTTTTTCTAGACAGCTATTTGAGTATTGTCAGCGAGGTAAATAGTGAAAATCATTTTTTAGTCGTACCGGACGGGAATCGAACCCAGGCAGGGAGGTTACGTTGCGTAGGGGTCGATGCACATACCCAAACGCCACGGCCTGAGTTTAATATTAAATATGAGGAAAATATAGAAAATACCATTTGAGTAAGCAAAAATATAATAATATGGGTGGTGCTACAGTCCGAGGTGGGCCTGGGCCTAGCTTCTCAGCAACCACTCGTGTTGGGCGTGCTATTGTTCTTTCACGAGTGGAAGGGACCTACAGTTTAATACCGACTCCGAAGTGAGAAGATGAGAAGCTTTTTCTAGAAAGGAATACTCTTTGAGCATTGTTAGTGACTCGAAGGAGGTGGAGCCGTGAAATATGAAAGGTGGAAAATTCGGGTATCGTACCTGGCACCCTCTGCGTAGGAGTCGACGCACTTACCCACTACGCCACGGCAACTACCCAAATCTACCTACTTGCACACAACACTTACAAACATGATAACAAACATAAACCAAGCTCGCTTTAATGCCATGAAGAGAATGTGTTTCTTTGCTCACTTATGTATTTTCAAGGTATTCTCATCCACTACACAAAACTCATATACAAAATCTTTCCCTTGAAACAAACTTTACCGCAAAAATCTGAGCTACCAAATCCCCATACAATTCGTATATTTATGTTTGACTATAGATATAAAGGCAAAGCCTAGCCAAATGTAACGAAGAGTAGGCGCACAAAAATGCGTAATTTTGTTTTATTCAAATAGATTTTTCTTACTTGCTAGACAAAAATACTTAAAACTAGCTCGACTAACTTCACAATAGACAATTGCTCTTATTAACTTACTGACCCTAAGTGGGTACTCTAAGATAATCGAATGTTTGCATAAATGTGCTTTCGGCTTAATCTACAATTTGTTTTTTTTTTTAGTCTTGACTGTTATTAATTTTTCGTTTACCAAGAAAACTTATAAAAAACTTGGCCTAACTTAACTTCTAAACCTACCTTATACTAACTTACGCTGACATAAAACTTAAGACAATCTTAAATATGTCCGTAACAGTACGGACACGTTATCCAGGGGGTATATGTTATGTATTTGTCTAACATATATAATTTATACGCCATTTATACGCACCTTTTTTTATTTTATATATATTAATTTTTCTATTTTTTTGGGTCTTAATTTTTGTTTCATATATTTATTCCTTATCATCTACCTTAAAACCTATATAAGCTGGCCAACTATCTGACCATTCGGAAAAGCTAGCGGTGGCGAAGACTGGTTTTTGTGTAAGCACCAGTAAAATTGCCGTTGTTTGGAAGACTCTTTGCCATCTCCAGCGGGGATCGCTGAACTACTTAACCGAAGAAGATCCTTGTGGGTACGAGCTCATAGTCACCTGTCCACTGTTCGGCGTACGGCATGGAAGATGACAGGACATCCTTGAGGATCCTGTATGAGACCAATTGTGTCGAAATATAGGCGCTGCTGAGGCGCACTCTTTCATGGTACATCATAATAATGGGGTAGTAAGCCCTAAGGACCAGTCTGTTGGAAGAAATCATAGCTCGTGCAATGTGCCATCTGATTAACTTAATAATGAAATTATCAATCCTAATCAAGTTTGCCTCGCTCTTCAGGACCTCGTTAGGATAGAACTTCTTCTACTCCGACTCGGGTGTGCGATACTACCGGAGACAGGTCCAAAGGCACTGTCTCTCGAAAAAAAAATAAATGCAATAAACCACGACACATTAGGTCGCACGCAACATCAAATTGGGGTGGACGAAAGCATTTTGCTTGTTTGTTGTTTGATACATGTATTTTTGCACAGGAACAAATTTCCACTCTTGAGTATTGGGTCGAACTTCTGAGCAAAGGCGCGCGAGTTAAGTATTGGTCGTAATTCTTAAAAATAAAAATATACAATGTGTCACCATACTTGCTTATGTTTGCATTCTTCAATTGCACACCATAAATTCTTATCGTCATCACTTTATGTGACCCATAAAAGTAACGATGACCGAAAGAGTAAACAAGGAAAGTGAACCAATGCATTCGGTTAACCTATTGAGAAATAGGGAGAATAAAACCAATGCATTCGGCTGACCTCTTGAAGAATGTAAGCCCAATCAAGTCAATTGGGGGACCGTGTTGAAATATTAAAAATAACAAAACCTTCTTCGGGCATTCGATTCGATCTGAGTGGTAGTTCATAGTAAACTCTCATCCGGATAGTACGGTGCAGCCCTGCTTAAGACAGCGGCCGTATTATTAATAGTAAATAAAGAACTAAAACCGTAATTATAATAGAATATATATAATAAAGAGAATATATTAAAAAAAAAATTACGAAGTTCAGTTATTTATTTGGCGCAGTCGGTAGGATCAGGTACAACTATCCTGATCCACATTGAGAAAGTTCAATTCGCATTTCCTTAACCGCAATTTTCGACGAACGAAAAAAAAAAAAAAAAAAAAACACGGGAAAAGATTGTGTATAGTGAAACCCTTCTAAAACCGTAGTGGAAGTTGTTGGCATATAGTAATAGTGAAACGGGAAATATGGCAGAAAATCCAAACGTCATCCCTGAGGTATCCAACCGGGATATCCTAAATAGTATAATGGCTATAGTGGCGAGAATACCACAGCCGAGTCATGGGAGCAACGTGTTACGGGAAATTCAATACTTACCCGAATTCGATGGGGATAGCGAATCCCTAATGCACTTCATCGTAATGATAGAGAACCACCTTCGGAATACTATTGGAGATTACCAAGCCACCTGGAACATCATACAACAAGTGAAAATCAAAGGTCGAGCTATGGACCTACTGATCATCAATGGAGTCACTTCGTGGGAACAGGCGAAGGAGTTATTTAAACAACACTATCGACCGGTCATCAGCAGCAGCGATCTTACGAAGGAAATCAGCAATATGAAAGTGAGTTCAATATATGATTTGACCAATAAATTAGAATACCTTTTAAGCAAAGTAAATACATATGTAGTATTCTGTGACAATCAGGAACAAGAAAAACTATTGTACTATAATATTATAATAAACAAAATACGAGAATTAACAATAGGGAATTTAGCCAGAGAAATTAGGAATCTGTATGATTTACATGAAATAAAGAGTATTTTATTCTCCTACATAGGATACGATAATGGAAATTTAAGGAATAGTGAAATAGTTAGAACCACGGCAAATTACAATAACCAAAACAAAAATCATAGGTTTAGTCTCCCCGACAAGGAACGACGACCCAGTTACAATAATGGTCACAATAATAATTTTGGTGGACAAAATCATTCGGGAAGGTTTAGACAAAATGAGTATCGTTACCAAAATCACACTACTTCACAGAGACCTTTCCAGAACCACTCCATACAGAATAGACAGAATAGACTAGAACCAATGGATACCAATAATATCCAAACAAGTCAGGAACCGATCCGTCAGGACATTAACTCAGTAGAACCGCCGGTTTTTCTGAACTGAGCCTCGGACAATTAATGACAGTCGCCACTGAAATTCAGAACCAACGACACTATATTTTAGTAGACACTGGCAGTGCTATGACTATCATAAATACTAGTAAACTCGACATGACACCGTATAAAATTCTAGACACCCGACAGCTAGAGATAAAGACCATTAATAGTAGCGTAATCAGGAATACTGCAATAATTCAGTTTCCAATACCAAAAGAATTCGGTTACAGCGATAATACTTTTATTAAAGCTTACGCTCAGGCTTTAGAAAATAAAAACTATACGATACTCCTAGGAATGGATGTCCTTAAAAATATCATTGAAACCATTGATTTTGAGAAAGGAACTATAACTTTAAAAAATCAGACCATTCTAAAGATAGAACGAGGACACGAGTTGGCATGCAACTACCTAGAGGAAGGCAATCCTGACTTCGGCAGCCTTAATCGCGAAGAAACGACAGCATTGACCTCACTGCTAGACGAATTTAGAAACATCCAATATAAGGAAGGCGACATGTTAACTCATACCTCGGAAATAAAACATGAAATTCACCTTAAAGAAGACAAACCACTACATGCAAAAAGTTACCGATTACCAAAGAAACACGAAGAAGAAGTAGCTAAGCAAATCAAAGAGATGGAAAAACAAGGTATCATAAGAAGAAGCATGAGTAGACATGCTTCTCCGATCGTTGTAGTTGCTAAAAAGCCAGACAAAGATGGTCAAGTACAGTACCGCATTTGTGTTGACTATAGGGCTTTAAATGAAATTACTGAAGATGACAGATTTCCTCTGCCAAATATAGAAAACCTCTTCGATAAGTTAGGAAAAGCGGTCTATTTCTCGACGCTTGACTTAGCAAAAGGTTACCATCAAATTTTGATGCACCCAGCTGACATAGCGAAAACTGCGTTTATTACTCCACAAGGATTATACGAGTATGTCCGTATGCCTTTTGGACTTAAAAATGCACCAGCCACTTTTCAGCGACTAATGAACCACATACTAAGAGAATATATAAACAAAATTTGTGTCGTTTATTTAGATGACATTTTGATATTCTCCACGTCCCTAAAAGAACATATGAAAAACCTCAGAGACATCCTTCGAGTTTTGCAGAAACATAATTTAAAACTACAAATTAGCAAATGTTCATTCCTCAAGAAGGAAACCGAATTCCTAGGTCACATATTAACACCAAAGGGAATAATGCCTAATGGTAATAAGATCAGTATAATCAGAAACCTCCCACTACCCCACACAGAAAAACAACTTAGAAGTTTTTTAGGAGCCTCTGGCTACTACAGGAAATTCATTCAGGATTATGCAAAAATTGCATATCCAATGACTAGGTATCTCAAAAAGGACACCAAAATAAATATTAGTGATCCTGAATACGTGAATGCGTTTGAAACACTCCGAAACAAATTGATAACACAACCAATCCTAAAATTTCCAGAATTCGAAAAACCATTTCATTTATACACCGATGCCAGTAACTTTGCCATCGGATCTGTCCTAACACAGGACAAACAACCGGTTTGCTATATCTCTAGGACTCTGAACGAGCATGAAAGAAATTATTCCGTAACCGATAAAGAATTTCTAGCCATTGTCTGGAGTGTATCCAAACTAAGACCCTATCTGTGGGGAAATAAATTCAAGATCACAACTGATCATCTCCCCATAAAATATTTGAATAAAAAATATAATGGTGCAGAGTTCTCACAACGCAACCAACGATGGTTACTTAAATTACAAGAATTTGATTACGATATTGAATATCTCAAAGGTCAAGAAAATCGAGTGGCCGACTTTTTAAGTAGAATTGAGAAAGAAAACAATGAAGTGAATCAAATTTCTGATAGCAGAACGGGTCAATCGACAGCGGAAGGACAATCTGATCACATACCTATTAAAGAAGGTATTGTCAATATATATAAACAACAAATTATTGTGAGTTATGACAAAGAACCAAAAGTGGAAACACTAAATGGTAAAAGAATTTTATATATCAGAGCCTCGGACCCTATTGAGACGATAACAGAACAACTCAAAGAAATTGCCCCAGGAGTTAGCGGTATTTATTCTGAAGTACAAGAATCTGACTTTAACAAAATTCAACGGTTACTCATGAACTTGCAGTCAGGAAATAGAAAGGTTAAATTGATTAAACTAACACGGAGAGTTAGAGACTTAAGGACGGAGGAGGAAGTTAGGAAACAGGTCTCCATATACCATATCAGGGAAAGTCAACACTCAGGAATCATAGAGACCTACAATACGTTAAAACAACAGATTTACTACCCTAAACTTACAAGGATAATTACACAAATTATAAACAATTGCGACGTATGTCAAAAGGCTAAATACGAGAGGAAACCTATTCAAGGGAAATTCAAAGTAACAGAAACACCCAGTAAACCTAACGAAATAGTTCACATAGATATCTACCATTTTCATAAACACATTTTTTTGACAATGATTGACAAGCTGACAAAGAAAGGGTATGTATACAGACTTGAAAGTAAAAATCACATTCACAAAACAGACGCTATCACAGAACATTTAACTAGAGAAGGTCCACCCTATAAAATAATTACGGATAACGAGTTTAATACAACATACATCAGAGAATTTCTTAGGGAACGAAATATCGAAGTGCATTTCACTAAACCGAACTCACATACAGGCAATGCAGACGTTGAACGCTTACATAGTACTATAGCTGAGATACTACTTAGCATGAACCAGGCAGAATCAGTAAATACCAAAATGTTTAGAGCTTTTCAAATCTATAACAAAAGGTATCATACTACGATAGGTATGTCACCAGAACAGGCTCAACATACAAATATAGAAGCATTAGTAACCAAGCTAAAAATGAAAAAAACCAAGGTTATAAACAAAAGGAACCAAGATAGGGAAGATTATATAGAAAGAAGATCATTTGGTTATATAAAGAATTATAAACATGTGAGACACAAAAATGAACCCAATTTTCGATTTAAAAACCTAGATAGAGTACATACATCAAATATTAAACGACCAAGACAATTTGTAGGTACTCACACTGATGCTGCTACTCCTGATGACACCAATGAACCTAGTACAAGCAGCACTTGTAATAACACCAATCGAAAGTGACAACGGATTCACAACGATAAGCATGGGTGAAGGAGAAATCATCAACCAAACCCAAACCATCATCCACATAGTAAAAATAAAAATGTTGATAGACACCTTACAGGAAATAAAAAAATTTGAAATTGTAGGACAAGACTCAGAAATAAGAAAGGAATGTAATACAATTTTTACAAAAATACATAGTATCATGCCTCATAAGACAAGATCAAAAAGAGGTCTCGTAAATATAGTAGGAACGGCTCAGAAATGGTTGTTCGGTACTATGGACAACTCAGATAGGGAAGAAATAGAAGAACACATAAAAGCTACTGACACTAACAATCAGAATGCAATTCAGGAACTAAACAAGCAAATCAAAATTAATACTCAATTAAACGGAAACATAAAAAACATAAGAGACTTAGTTTTGAGAGATAGGGAAGAAATAGAACGCTATCAGAATGAAAACCAACAGTTACAAAATACGATACTTAAACGCCTACAACGAACCGAAATACTAACTAGATTACAGATGTTAGAAAGAGTAATTGATAATTTGTTAGACACGATAGCTGCAGCGAAAATGGGAATAACCCACCCTAGCTTACTCACTAAGGACGAACTAATCATGACAGATATGAATTGGAGCAAATTAAGAAATATTAAGTCAGGGGTAATGAAATATACAGATGATGCCATTATTATAGCTTTGAAAATACCAGAAGAGATTATAACACGTCCAATTAAAATAATCGTACCAATACCAAATCGAGAAAAACAAGAAGTTGACTTAGAACCCTTTGTTGTAATTGTAAACGAAGGAAAAGAGTATAAATATAACGAGGAGAAAATTAATGTTAACGAATTAAAAGAGAGAAATGATTGTATTAGTAAGCAAAATTGTTTAATGAGGATCAATAATAATTTTGAAATTATTAATCTGAACGAAAGAACTTATATTATTAAAAACGCTAAAAATGTAACCGTACAAAATAATTGTGACTCTAGAAATTTAACTTTTGCTGGAAATCTTATTGTTAATATTCAGAATTGTAATATTAAAATCAATGACGCTATAATTAAGAACAAAGAAACTAATTATACATTTCAATTCTATTATGAAGAAATAATGAAAGAAAATGCCACCATCAATACGGTGTTTACAAAATTTAAGGAACTACAAGAAATTGAAAATAGACATAACCTAGAATTAGTTCAATACCACAAAGTAAAAACCTATTTAATCTCTGGTACATCCATGTTAATAATTATTATTGGTATAAGTATCATTGGAATCGTAATGTACAAGAATGCCAGAAGTACCGGTAAAATTAAAATTAAAATTGATAGCTTAACAGAAGAGCAAGGAAAAAAACAAACGAAACCCTCAAATCAAAATTTCCAGGAGAAAACTTTCTCTAAGGAAGGAGGAGTTAAGTATTGGTCGTAATTCTTAAAAATAAAAATATACAATGTGTCACCATACTTGCTTGTGTTTGCATTCTTCAATTGCACACCATAAATTCTTATCGTCATCACTTTATGTGACCCATAAAAGTAACGATGACCGAAAGAGTAAACAAGGAAAGTGAACCAATGCATTCGGTTAACCTATTGAGAAATAGGGAGAATAAAACCAATGCATTCGGCTGACCTCTTGAAGAATGTAAGCCCAATCAAGTCAATTGGGGGACCGTGTTGAAATATTAAAAATAACAAAACCTTCTTCGGGCATTCGATTCGATCTGAGTGGTAGTTCATAGTAAACTCTCATCCGGATAGTACGGTGCAGCCCTGCTTAAGACAGCGGCCGTATTATTAATAGTAAATAAAGAACTAAAACCGTAATTATAATAGAATATATATAATAAAGAGAATATATTAAAAAAAAAATTACGAAGTTCAGTTATTTATTTCGCGGGGTTTTACTGAAGAGAACAAACTTGAGCGTTTGATTATCTTATTTCGTTTCATAACTAAATTTATGAGAGAGCGCGTTCGTTCGATGGAATATAATTCACATAATTTTGTTCGTTGCTTGGGATGCAATGTATTTGAACTCGTAGGTAAACGAATTCTTAGGACCAGGAATCGCAACTGATGGTATGGCGATCGTTATAGAGGATTCTTCTGTTTAATGCGTTAGCTCGAGAGGGTTGCTGGGAGTTTTTTAAAAAAGCAAATAGCACCGGCAATATTGTCGATTCATTAAAAAAAGAGCTCTCAACACCTTCAAAAGCTAACTGAGAAGCAACAATTACATCCTGGAGACTCTTCATTCTCTACTCTTTTGCTTTTTCGCACAGGTTCGGAGTTAAAGACTCTTCGCCCTGAAGCTGAGTTGCCCATGCGCTCTACATGACCTACGGTGGCGTAGACAGTGGATCCGTAGACTAGACTTATCGTTTGAGACAGTCCAAGTATAGTTCGTGGTTGAATATTCTCCTCCAGATGCCATCAGAGGATCAATGACTTCTTCTTGACTTCTCTTGAGATTGTTCATTCTTCCGCATCATACAGACATGCTGGGGTCATCAGTGTCTTATACAAAATAACCCAGCAGTTTGCAAGAGTTATTCTGCATTTTATCTCGGTACTGGAGTTGTTAGCACTATTCCCCGCAGAACCAATGCCCACTATGAAGCTGTGTCTATGTTGAATATTCTTCCTTAAGAATAGCAACATCGACATACAATGTACACACAGTGGATTCTCCCTAAGTCGAACTCCCCCTAAGTCGAAACTCTAACTTACTCGAAGTTTTTCGACATATTTTACATACATTTCCCTCAATTTTCCTTACAGAAAGCTCTCTCTAAGTCAATCCCCCCCAACTCGAACAAATTATGTCAACCCGTGACAATTCGACTTAGGGGGAGTCCACTGTATATCATTTCCAGGACACCATACAATTCATCTTTATTGTTGCCTTCCCTGTCCTCCGTGGGGAAAAATCATGCAAATCAAGCCTTGAAACTTCTTACGTGGCTTTCTGTAAACAGAGCTCAAGACAATTTGCCTAAGTGTGCCTCTGAACAAAAAATCAACAACCATCTGAGTGCTTCTCACTACTGCCGCCTAGAGGGGCACAATAATAAAAGGACCTCGTACGATTAATCCAAACTGCGTTGTTAACAGGAACTTTTAATGCAGAGTGACCTGCCAAACGAAAGCAAAAAACTGTATGTTTACTAACGTAACTACTTACCAGAGATGTTTTGCTGCACACCCTGTACTTGCGACGCCTTAACCGTCATTTTAACCTTTCAAATTAGAACGTGGACTGTTTGTTCAATAGACAAGTTCACTATCAAGACGTGAAATGATTCACAAGAAAGACTTTCCTGATAATTGAATCCAGTCAATCAAAATTCCACTCTGAGCCCACTCCCTTTCAACCCCAAGCCACTTCATTAACAAATCCACTCAAAATTCCTTAAAGACCACTCAAAAGCCCCTATTAACACACAATCGACGGTGATTGAGAGTGTCTTACTCAAGGCTTAGCAACTGATCCAGTTCACGGGTCACGAACGCCGACGTGTAATTGAATTAGCCCGCCATTAGACCGGACAAAAGGCATCGCTCATCATTCACTCACTTTACACGTCTCATGCCACGGTCGACGACGAATGCATCAAAGCGCCCTTTATAGGCCCGACCAACTTTCATCTCGTTGGCATCCCAGTGTTAAGTCATTAAATGCCTCAAAACGAAAACAGTCACGACTTGTTGAGGATCCCCAATAAAACGTCGCTGTGACAGATGAAAGAATGGACACATAAAGAGTGGTTTCTCTCGGAGACACAGGCGCCATATGGATGCGTGTTGCCGTGGCTCCTTTCACATGGTTTCCTTCGATAAACGCTCCGCAGGGATGCTCGCTGACAGCGTCTGGTGACGGTGTCGCATCGAAGCTCCAATGCTAATCGCTCACTAGCAGTCATTGTTCGTCGGAATGACTTCATTAAATGAAAATAAAAAGACACGAGACACAAGAACAATAAAAAGTTTACAGACTGCCCTGCATCGCCTCAGCCCACCCTGACGTATTAAATGTTTATCACTCGTAAGTCATTGCTCGATGCTGCTCCGCTGAGGGGAGCATTCCAAGCCAACTATTGTCTAAATATGACTGACCTCGCTCGGGGGGCTATTACACGGACCCCCTAGGGCATGATTGATGTCGAACGAGGCATTTAGGTTACGATTAATGAGTCAAAAATCATCTTGTCTGGGCTGGGCGAGTTTCAATTTGACGAGGTTCTTGTTGGCAGATGTGGTTTATGTTCCCATCTGGGCTGGGCGTTTTGATTGGACGCATAGGTGCAAGAAATAAAATGTCTCCCACAGCTTGACGTGGGCTCATCAGCGGTGTGTCTGCGGTGGAAAACAAGACACACTTGTAAGTCGATTGGATTATCGACTTTTCAACCAAATTGTCCACATAGCTTTAGAATTTCAAAGAGTGGGGGCGGACTTGCTTCAATTCGTGCTCGATTGACCAAGTGATTGTCGACAGGTGTCACTTCAACAGCTGTGTATTTTGTGTCCCAATGCAGTCTTCTAGCAAACGTCACTTTCCTGGTTCAAGTGGACTTGAGACGAGTCTCTGGTCCAGGAGCGAGCCACTACTATAATAATATAATATGGGTGGCGCTACAGTCCGAGGTGGACGTGGGCCTAGCTTCTCAGCAACCACTCGTGTTGTGCGTGCTATTGGTCACTCACGCGTGGAAGGGACCTACAGTTTAATGCCGACTCCGAAAGGAGAAGTTTGAGAAGCTTTTTCTAGACAGGAATACTCTTTGAGAATGGTCAGTGACTCGAAGGAGGTGGAGCCGTGAATTATCAAAGGTGGTAAATTGGGGTATCGAACCTGGCACCCTCTGCGTAGGAGTCGACGCACTAACCCACTACGCCACGGCGACCCATCGAGCCGCTAGGTCCGTTAAAGTGTGTTCATGATTTGCTGGTGCTACAAACCCGATAAAGTTCTCGCGCGGACATCCTAACTGCACAGTACTACGATAGGATGATTGTAGAACCTTCTGATTAGTGGACTATGCCTTCGAATCAACATAATAAAATTATCTAACTTGTTCAAGTTCGGGTCGTTATAAAGGGTGTTCTCAATTTTAATTAATTTTTTTTATTTTTATTAATACAGTATGTCCACACTCGTTTGTGGGACTTCAACGAAAATTAAAAAATATAAAAAAAACAACTAAATTTCTGTCCACTATTTTGTGCTGCGATCTTTATTGGGCTGCGGTCAAATTCAAAAAGGCCGAATCAAGTTATTTTACATTAAGTAGTAGCGTTAAATTTTCAATATAGGGAAATTATTTGATATTGGAAAAACAAAGGGAAATGCATTCCATTAATGGTTTTCACATTGGTTAATTCACGATGGTTAATTCAAACAATTCATAATTATACTACTTCTGAGTAATCAATATTATAATAATGATTTAAAGGATGAACATTAAAAAGTTAAAATGTAAATGAACTGGTTAGAAGCGTATTAACACAGTATGAGTTTTTAGTTTTACATTGTCATCGCTATTGCACAATTTACAGAGATTTGGTCAAATAACCTTGCCACTGACAATTTATATATTTGTTAACAATCTATATAAGAATTAATTATTTATGGCAGAGGAAAACCTGATAACAAAAACCTCTATACAGTAAGAAAAAAAAAAGTACATAAATATATGAATATGATAAAAATGGGAAGGTGGTGCTGTTCTTCCTTGATTTCAAACTATACACTTAGTAAAATAAATATATACATTTTTAATAAAATAAATAAATTATTAATTAATTAAATAAATATACTTATTCTCAATAAATAAATAAGTAAAAATAAAAAAATAAACAAATAACTAAATAAATAAATAAATAAGTTAATAAATAAGTATATATATATGTTAGTAAATAAATAATTAAATAAATAAGTTAATAAAAGTATAAATAAAGGCGTACTATGCATCATTATATAAACTTGAAATCAATTAATTGTCAGATTGGTTGCAAGACAATTTATGTCGTTCGAATAACTTGATCAGTCTTATAGAAACTCTTTCAATATTAGAGATTTCGTGAAACTCATCAGTCGAAAAATGCCACGGTAAGTTAAGCATCATTTTTAACAGCTTATTCTGTGCGATTTGTAATTTCCTTATGTGGGTCTTAGCACAATGGCTCCATAGGGATAAAACATGATGGGTTGAAAAATTGTTTTAAAAATAGTGAGCTTATTTTCCATACTCATCTTAGATTTACGACTTATGGGATACAGAATTCGTATAGCTAAGTTGACTTTTTTAATTGTTTCCTGGACATGAAAACTGAAGCTTAGGGTTTTATCCAGATGTACCCCAAGATATTTAGTACTTGATTTGCAATCTGATTCAATGTTGTTTAACACTATTCTGTGGCTTGGCAGGAAGTAAAAAAGACTGAGCCTGAGTCTTTGAAGCATTTAAATTAATTTTCCATTTATTAAGATATGCTTCTACATCATTTGCGCCAGATTGCAATTTCGTTAGAATGTTGCAACTCAACGTATCTGACGCAAAGATGAATGTGTCGTCCGCAAAGATTGCAGCTTCATAACTGTTGGATAATGGAAAGTCATGAGTAAATATATTATACAGTATTGAAGCAAGAACTGATCCTTGAGGTACACCTGCCTCAACTGGGAAAACTTGTGATCGGCTATTATTCACAGAGACCATGAAACAACGACCAGTTAAAAAGGATTGGACTATCTTTATCAAGTGGATTGGGAAGTTAAGGATGTGGAGTTTGTGTTAACCCCCATGCCACTCCGTATCGAATGCTTTTTCAACATCAAGAAGGATTAAACCAGTGCTTTTTTCCAGCCTCAAAATTTAGTTTTATGTTCTTTGTAATGCGGTTAATTTGATGAACCGCGGAGTGATGTGGTCGAAAACCGAATTTTTGTGGGGGGAGTATGTGGAATGTCTCAAGATGATCTACTAATTTGTTTATTATGACTCTTTCAAAGCATTTGCTTATTGAGCTTTATAAACTAATAGGACGGTAACTGCTCGCCAGGGATGGGTCTTTACCAGGTTTTTGGATAGGTGTAATTTTGGATGTTTTCCATTCTCGAGGATAGTGACCTATTTTTAAACAACTGTTAAATAGTAGTTGCATGAATTTTTTTCCCGCAAGATGGGAGGTTCTTGAGAAATGTGTTTTTCACAGCGCCTAGGCCTGGGGATTTCGAATTTTTTAAGTTATTAATGACTACTTCTATATCTTTGATTGAAATAAGATCGTTGTTATCAATGGTTATGTTTTAATTAACAAGAAGCCCCCGTTTTTTCCTTTTTTGTCTTTGGCTTGTTAGTTTTTTTTTAATCATAAGGTACATATAAGAGGTGGCTTCCATTGAAAGCAATGAATTCTTTTAGACCCAGGGGTCTATTGTGTTGCAACGAGCCGGTTTACTTCTGAAACCATTTTGTTTCTTGGACGAATGCCCAGATTTATTTGACATCCTTTTCGGATATATCCGTTAGTTCATTTATATAGAATTCTCCCGGGGTTTCTTTCCTAATGGAGGCCAGTGCAGGGCAGTTGCAGAGTAGATGTGAGGGGTTTTTCCTCTTCTTCCTCATCCATGTATCGGCTACAGAAGTCATTGTACGGTAATCCTAGTCTTGCGTCGTGTCTACCCATTGCGCAGTGTCCAGTGAGGATTTCAACTAGGTTAATTAGGCTTTGTCTGCCTAGACTGAGTATGGCCGTGGTTCTCTCTAGGTCCAGCCGCCATACTTGTGTCACATGTAGGCACGTGTTAAGATGTAAGATCTTTCACTGGCACTGCCGATTGCTGTTCCGTTTCTGGCTAGCTCGTCTTCTTCACAGTTACCTGAGATATCTCTAGATCCAGGAACCCAGCACACCTTTATCTCGTTAAGACACCTCCGACAGAATCTTACCAATTTTGTTCTTAAAAATGAAGATTCGAGGGCAATAATTGCTGCTTGGCTGTCGATGAAAATGACGATGCTCTCGTTCGATATCGTCCTCATCAACAGCCACTCACCGGCTTTACGAATAGCCGTTATTTCCGCCTGGAAAACACTACAGTAATCTGGAACTCTTTAAAGACCGACTGATCTGGAAATGTTCCGAGTACATACCACCTCCCATCCATCTATGTAGATTTTCTTGGCGTTGCTATTGTTCAGTGCCAAGTTTGTCTCACATAATTGTCTACTCGGTATTCTGGTTTTATATTTGTCTAAGATCGGGGTTATGTAAGAGTTTTATATCGTTATATAATAATATGTGCCTCCACAATTCCCCAAATCAGACTTGCCGACTGGGCAGACTTAGTATTCGAAGAAGCTCGTTTTTTAACTTCAGCTTCTTCGAAGAAATAAAGTTGGAGAGCAGCTTTTCAGCTTGAATGCGGGCACGCTTGGGCGCTTAGCTTTAAGTACCGTATGATAACTCGCTTGGTTTCGAACTTGGTTGTTCTGAGGACGCTCGAAATCTTCCTCTTGTACTAGCAGTTGGTAAGGATTTGTTTCGCCCAGCTTAAGTGAGAAGATATATAATAATATATAGTTGTTAGATAATAAAAGTTCTTCTTCTTCTTCAGGTGGCGCTAAAGTCCGGGGTGGACCTGGGCCTCAACCAGTAAGCCTCTCCAGCCGGCACGATATTTTGCCAGCTGTCTCCAACTGCGCACACCGATTTGGTTGAGGTCCTTCTCCACCTGGGTGCGCCATTGGTTCTGTGGGCGTCCTCTATTGCGTTGTCCCACTGGTTCGAAGTCGAAGACTCTTCGGGCTGGAGCAGTGTTGTCCATGCGCTCTACATGGCCCAGCCATCTTAGGCGTTGAACCCGTAGACGCCTGTCTAGACTCATGCCGCTGTACAGCCCGTACAGTTCGTGGTTGAATCTTCTTCCAAGTGCTTCTTCATCCGCTTTTGAGATTTTCCATGCTTCCGCACCATAGATTAGGACAGGGATGATCAAGGTGTTATATAATGTTAACTTGGTCCTTCGAGAGAGGGCTCTACTACTCAATTGCCTCTTGAGCCCAAAGAAACAGCGATTGGCAAGAGTAATACTGCGTGTAATCTCGGTACTGGTGTTGTTCGTACTGTTTACTTGCGAGCCGAGGTAGACGAAGTCCTTCACTACATTAAAACCCAGCAAATCAGATGCAGCTTCTCTGATGGCGTTTTGACAACGGTTCCATTGCTGGTCGTTTGTTTCGCCTGGCAGGGTTGGACTCTATGAGAGCTTTAGGGAGACTCGATCGGCAAAGTTGCTAGCGGTCAATTGCGATTTCCGACGTCAAACTGTTTTGGTCTTGCTCTACTCCGTTGTCCTATCGATATCCGTGTTCTTACCTTGGCTACAACAAGGAAATGATCCGAGTCGATGTTGGCTCCTCGGAATGTTCGGACATCGAGAATGCTGGAGGAGTGTCTGACGTCGATCGCAATGTGATCAATCTGGTCGACGGTTGATTGATCAGGAGACGGCCAGGTCCCTTTGTGGATGTTGAGGTGAGGGAACCGCGCACTGGCTACAAAGAGGTTTTGCACCGTTACGAAGTCCAACTGCCTGAGTCCGTTCTCGGACGTGTTGTCGTGCAGGCTGTGCTTCCCGATGACTCTAGCAAAGACGTCTTCCTTGCCCAGCTTTGCGTTGCAATCTCCTAGAAGGATCTTGGTGTCGTAGCTGGGGCATTGATCGTACGTTTTTTCTAGGAGATCATAAAAGTCATCTTCGCTGTCGTCATCTTTATCCTCCGTTGGGGCGTGGGCGCATATCAGGCTGTTGTTGCCGAATGCAGCCTTGATGCGGATTGTTATGAGGCGCTCGCTTATGTATTTACAGCTTAAGACTTCTTGCCTAAGTCTGCCTGGAACAACAAACCCGCACCCGAATAAGCGCTGCCTTCGCTCTTTGTAGCAATCGCCGAAGTAAATATCGCACTTTTTCATCTTCTTTTTGCCCGGCCCATCCCACCGCACCTCCTGAATGGTGGTCTGTTCAGGGACCTCACATTCCACGTGCAGATCCGAAAATCGTTGTCCTTATTTCGTTGTCCATGATCGTCAGCAGTAGGGTCATCCGTATCCGAGGCTTCTCGTCGTTTCGTTACTAGTAGTTTTTTACACGGTGGGGAAGTTAACCCCGCGCGCAACCGCCGAACCTGGAGGACCGGGTCCTGGTTTAAACCCCTGGACAAGGGAGCCGCTGCATACATTAGTTCACCTCTAAGCGGTTGCTTTAAAGGCTATCCAGAGGGCGCCGCGAGGAGGCTGTATGTCAACTTGACCTGTGCATTAAACAGAGATCGTTGCTGGCATCTCGCCAAGTTGAGAGCAGTCAACAACTTTGCCCTGGATGCACAGGCTCATGCCCATCCAGATAATAAAAGTTAACAATATAAAAAAAAAAAACAGATTGTTTTAATTTAACTGATAAGGCTCGCCTGAACCCTTACCGTTACTATATGTATGAAGAAACCTGTTTTCTCTCTTCCTTTCCTATTTCGTTGGCCATATTCCATGTAATCCAGATGGGACACAGCTTTATTTCTAACACTTTTATGGTTTCCCAAACTATCTGTGAAAGTTTACTTTGACCAACAGTAATTCCAAAGTCGTTACCAGTCAAACATTGGTAGCCACCTCCAGCTAGGACCAACAAGGTAACGCCAATGTCTTTAAGGACATATGTTGACCGCTAGCCGTTCCCCGTGTTTACCGTTTTTCTTTTGATAAGCAAAAACTTTTAGCAATTTTATTGTTTAAAAATAGTTAATAATATTTTTAACCTTTCGTGTGAAGTGAAGAAGGATCCACTGCATCTCATTTTCTTCGTCATCGAAAAGCAACACATTGTAATGCCGACGCATATTTTCGATTTTTATTAAACATTTCAAAAACAAAACTAAACAACAATTAACCACTAAGTATGAAACGTTTGTAAAATTGCAATCGTTCAATCGTCAGCATTTGACTGTTCATTGAGTTATTCGAAGCACTAGAGAATCGTCAAAACGACGTCGTCCAGACGATTCAACTATTTTAGTGTTACACGAATCAATGCAAACGTTGAATCGACGTCATCAGACGATCGTCCTCTTACGCGACGAGAGCCTTGGTGCAAGTTTCAAACATGTCGGAAGACAAATACGCTGCATTGCGTGTGTTGTAGCATGGTGCTACATTTTCCCAGGATCCAGCATTCAACCTTCGCATCGAACAGTTCCTTGGAATGAATGGTGGAGGCTATGAAATCGATAAAAGGATATATCGTGTCGATCAGAAAACGATTCTTTTTATTATTTTGTCTTTTTGTGTTACTACAATAAACAACAGTGAGCCTGTACTTAATTAACTAAGACACCTCTCCCGCCAGCAAGATCTAGACCAAATTTACATCCCTATTCTGGTTATGATGTGGTCACAACGCACGAATGTCAGTGAGGCGAAAATTACGATGCCTACCTTGTGAGGTTTCAGCTATTTCGTATTCTGGCGAAAAACTCACAAGAAAACACACAAGAAGGTGAGGTGAATTCGTTGCCATGTCAAAAATTATTATTTTTTTGACAATTATTATATTCGCGCTTTTTTTTTCTTACCGAGCGGTCTACTAATACTTGATTTTGGAAAAGTAATAACTACAAAATAATGGCAGAACGTAGCGAACAAGGTAAAATTGTGTTTATTAATGAAATATGTTTAAGTATTTATTAATAATGAATGTATATACTCGCTGCTTTAACAGACATCTGAAACGAAATTTCAGAACACCAAAAGCTCGTTCAATCACATTCCTGGCTTTTATGTGAACTTGATTGAATGCAAGCTCGTTTTGCGAAGAAGGATTATCCACTGGGGCCATTAACCAAGGTTCTAATGGATATACAGAATCACAAGAAAACCACTTGAACTGCCGCCTGACTGACTGACTGACTGACGATGTTGTCCAAATGCCGGAATCATGGCATGATCCAGTGAATTTCGCGTTTCAGATTTTGATCAGAAGCCTACACACAAGGATATAAAAATAATAACATAAATTTTTAATAATAATTAATAATTTTTCCTTGTGTGTGACAGTTCTTTTTTTTCTATTTTCCCATGTGATGTGCTCATGAGAACATCACAATTTTGACGGTTCTTGTGATGCTCACAAGCTGTGAGGTTTTGCTCAGAATACGAAAACCTCACAATTTGTGACTCACCATGCTCTTGTGAGGTAGTTGTGACTTAAAACACATCACTGAGGTTCGCCAGAATAGGGGTGTAAGTTTAAGACCTCTTCTATTTGTATGCATTTAGCTAGCATTTACCTTGACTTCTCCTGTTGTGTGTTCTTTTTTGAGTTCGTTGATATGGAAATAAATTTGAAGGTCCTCATACATTAAAACATCTCTTCATTGATGTCTTCTCTTTCTGTGTCCAATGAAGTCGATTTTAAAGTTCTTTTTAGCGGACTACTGCCCTATTTACTTACAAAAGTAAGTTACTTTGAAAATCTAAAACGATCTTTCTTGAAAACTCAAGACTGGATGGTGCAGTTAGTTAAGTGCTTACTTTTGGTTTGGGGAGAGCAAGTTAATACGCTTTTATTCGGTCTTTAAATCTGCTCCAGTCACCATTTGGCATTGGGATCAATTTAACAACACTACCACAGGAGTGGTGAATCAGTGGATCAATATGGTCTAAGTGTTGTGGTGACTTGACTAGCAGTCCCTCCTACCTACTTGAAGCCTTCATTGCCAAGCTGGCTTTTCTCGCCGCTATTGCACAATAATGGAAGGCGGCCATTCATGGAATTGTTCTTTTTAACGATCAAACGGCGACAACCTCCCACCATTGACTTGAATGGAAGGGAGTCTTATTATCGTCTGCCAATGCAGTGCCGTGTTAAATAAAGTCCTTAACAAATCACCACATCGCTCGATATGGAACAGAAAATGAAATCCAATTTAATCAACTTAACGGGGTACCTCAAAATCTAATTGGAAATCAGAAGAACATGCATCCCATCGTCGCTGTTTCCCAGCCGCACTGATCGAATCCATTCACACCTTGCAGTCCCTGCCGTGCGGCTTATCTCCGAATGGGGGAATGTTTCAATTTAGCCTACAAGTCCAATTAAATTTCATAACAAATAGGACCAGGCCATGATATCGCGTTTTCGCCCTCCGATCTACAACCGGCGAACAACTTCATACCCGTAGATCTCCTTTCATCGACTCAACGTGATCCTAGCGATACCGATCAATTCCTGTCATCGACTCGTGTACATTCCAAATGGCAATCCAAGCAGAAAGCATACAATAGACCACCTGCCGTGCATCAGTGTATCACTCTCTGACGGTGCTGGTGGAGCGGAGAAAATTAAAATCGATTCCGGTTCCTCAATGAAGGTGCACCATCACCAGTCCACGATCAACGATCAACGATCAACGATCAACGATCACCGATCAGTGATCACCGATCCGTGATCCCATTCAAACTGATCGACTCGAACTCATCAGGCGTCCGTCTCGGCGGATGATGGGGAGAGCGCATTAATGATTCCTTCGCGTTGGATTAACTGAAATCTCCCCGTGAACCGTGGCCATCGCCTCGGACCAGTGTTTACGGAACGAATTTTGAATGTTTCCCCTCCCTCTCCCGGCCTGTAACTCATTTCACGGCGATCATGAGCACCGGGGTCTTGGTGCTGTCCATCATCTCGCCTCTAGGAAGGGGAAGGCGAACACCCGGCTCTAGTAGCTGGCCTCGTGGATTTGACACTTATTGTTGACTCAAGAAAATTATCGCCGTCCGAAGAGGCTTTTAGACGGCACTGCTCAGTCGGAGTGTATGTCAAATATTTACAGTCATTCGTAGGTCTAATCGCCTGAGAATGGGGCGGATTGTAAGCTTCTTAGCGATGATTTGATTTTTTGTCTGAAACTGGTTTCTATCTGGCGCAGTGGCTGGAGGGAGGTCCGCCGCTGCTAAGTGTGCTAATTTGGGAAATTTTAAGCTCCATGAAAGAAGTGACCGAGTGGTGGGGGGCAGAATCAATTTCACTTCTGGAAAATTATCGACGCGACGGTCTGTGAGATGAATTGGCATTTTACTGTGCCAATGAGCTTAAGGGAAAAGAGGTGACGTGTGGGTAGAACAAACAATGCGCTAGAGCTAGTGTGGTGGAGAACGAATTGACTTGAAGAAGAGATGAGTAGAACGAAGAGATTGACAGTCGAGCCTCCATAAGTCGAATAGTCACGGGAATTTTGTGTTCGATTAATGGAAGGTCCGAGTTATGGAAAAGTTGAATTAAAGCTCTTGTTTACCTTTTGGTAAGTATAAAATTATCCATTGACTTCTAAACCCTAGTAGAAGGCTGAAATGACAGCATTTTTGGGTTTCGTCTATAACACTAGTCAACACAAATTTAGTTTCCCTTGTTTTTCTTTCTGTTATTGGGTATCTTTATGGCCCTGATTATGAAAAAAAAAAGACTGGGATATTGCTAACAGCTCTACTTTTTGAAATAAAGAGTTTTATTATTTTGACGAAAATACAAAAGCATTTATAATACACCAGCTTTTACCCGCGACTTCGTCCGCGTGGAATAGTTGCTTTGGGTAGCCTTTTTCATTTTTAGGATACTAATTTTCCGAATAATACAATGTGGTTGTTCAATGAAGAACAAAATATTGGATATATAATAAGAACTCGTCATTATCAGTTTAAACCATTTTATTTAATTTTATTATTATATCAAATCACACTACCTTAACATATCTTAATTATTGTACTAAAGTAATCAAGTGTACTAAAAGCATAAAACCATCTGTCAAATGAAAATATGTAAAATACTCACTCTTTCGCAAACCGTCAATCAATTAAGAATATATTTATAACGTATAGTTAAACTCTTGGTTTCTTTTCTTCGATACATATATACTCGACATTTCGCTACACCATAAAGAGTAAAGATCTCTTTGAATATAACTAAATACATAGTATTTCATGGTCCTTCGAGCCGACAGATTAATAATTGTTAATCAAAGGTACATTTCGTGTGTGAACATTCTCTTATTATTTCTTTGAATAGTGAATTTGAACTGATTTTGAAACAAATAAAAGATACAGAGATACATACATATAAACGGAAACTTCAACTTAGTTCAAACAAGTGAGTTTTTTTTTTTACAAGTCCAAAACGGGTTCCCGCGCCGCGAAATTATCTCCGTTGTATACAGCAGTAAAAGTAACGCACTAGCAAGTGTGCATCGTTTGAAAGCACAACCCGGTGAACCGCAAGGAGCAGCACTATTTGGACAGTTATTCAAGACATTGAATCATAACGTTACGAGAGCAGTTGAGGATAACTGGAAGAAACAATTTATATTATTTTTCAATATCTAGGATTGGTTCGAACGTAAGTTGAAATACGTACCCATTAATTTTTTTTCTCTTACGATTTACCTCTATTTTCGAGCCAATCTGGAATAAATAGTCTGTCGCAAAACAAAACGTAAGGTGGAATACGCACCTTTATTTTTTCCTCTTACCCACGGTCTTTACATCATGAGCGCGAAACTTAAGCTACAGCAAAATTTGCTTAAGCAAATATCCAAAGACATGGAAAATTTCGGTGAGCGTTCTCCGAAGGAAAGGACAAAAAATTACATCCGCAATCGTATGGACACACTGGAGAAAAGTTTCCAGAAGAGCAACGAGTACAACACTCAGGGAATTGCTGAATCCAAACCCGAGGAGGAACCGGAATTTGAAGATACCTTCGATAAAATTAAGGAATTGTACTGTGACTATAAGACCCTGATGCTGGATTCTTTGGATAAACTTCAAGCGACAGAGGAAATTAAGGTGAGTGCTGGTGTAAGCAGTCATACTGACAAGCCAACTATTCGCTTACCGAAAATAAATATACCCATATTTACCGGGGATTACAACACATGGCGGTCATTCCATGACATATTTTGTTTACTTATTCACTCGAATAAAGACTTGTGCGAGGTAGAAAAGTTGCATTATATAAAGTCGAGTTTGCGCGATGAAGCAGAGCGACTGCTTCAACACTTGTCTGTAAATAAGGGAAACTTTGATGTGGCCTGGGAAATACTCGTCGCGCGTTATGACCACAAACGCGTTCTGGTTAATGCCCAGTTAAAAACATTTTTCGACCAGAAATTAATTCGGGTAGGGTCACTCACAGCACTAAAGAAATTATTAGACACTTCTGTAGAATGCAGACACGCTCTTCAAAATTTACAGTTGCCAGTCGAGCATTGGGATGCTGTCTTCATTTTTTCAATGGTGAGAAAACTCCCTGTAACTACTCAGCAACTCTGGGAGGAAAAACTAGGCACGAGTAAGGACCTACCCAAATTTACTGTGTTCTGTAATTTCCTAGAAGCGAGATTTAGAACACTAGAGGCTGTAGGGCAACAGCATTCGACAAATGCCATTAAAGATGTAACGGTGAAGAAGCAATCCATTTTTCTCAAGCAAGAGAAGAAATATCAGTATAGTTGCAAAGTTTGCACCAAGGGTGCACACGCACTACGAAAGTGCTGTCTTCATTTTTACGAGGAGGCAACTGTAAATATCTTATTTTAACACATTTTTATAAACTACATTTTTTGTTTTTCCATCCTCTGCTAAAACATAAAGAATTTCCGGGCAGAATACTCGTGAGCACGACACATAGAGTTGCCCATGGGAAAAAAACAGTTTTTTTCTAAAAGTATGCTACTACCTGCTACTTTAAGCGTTTGTTCTTGAGCTTTATTTATTGTCATTGCAAATGCTGCTTTTGGAGGAACCTGCACTCTTTTAAACAGAAAGGGCAAATCAGTTGAAATTTTTGGAAGACGGGAAGTTAAAACATTTTGTCCTTTTGTCATTCCAGTCATATTTATTGCTTTCATAATATTGCGTCCCAATTGAGTAACTTGTAGTCGTGTACCATTACATAGCCTCGGTTCGTCAAGGTTTCTCATTAACAGGACCGGAAGACCAACTTTTAACCCCAACTTATGAGAAGGCACTCCTGATATTTCTAACGAATTCAAAAATTCTAAAGGGTACGACGTTATTTGTTCAGTGTCCAAAACATTCTCTACCGACAACATCTCCCTCCACGTATGACATATTTTGTTCGTTTATCTGCCACACTGTCTCATTTGTCGGCGCTAAAATTGCCCTTTCACACAACCATTCTCGATTGCCCATATTTATTTGCAGATCGGGATAGACATAATTTTTCAAATCATCTATATTGTCGACAATTTTGTTACTGTCTGCCACCATACCATCTTCTCCGATTTTTAGAAGAGCAGTCTCATAATGCCCTGATTGTGCATCATTGTGCAATTGAACTCGCATATATATAGTCAAACGGAACTTTTTTACGTGTACCCATTATATAGACGCTTTAAAATAGGCATTTTTTCATCTGCTGGTGTGCCCCTAGTGATCGCTGAACCACCATCCCTCCCATAACTCTCTGGTTGCTCTTAATATCTTTCATAGCGCGATATACTGCTTCGATTGCTCTTTTATGAGACATCGTACATTCATCCCAAACCAACAGTCTACACTCTTGCAACATTCGTCCACGCTCACTGTTTATGCAAATGTTACAAACTGGCATTTCCTCTTGAGCTAAGTTCAAAGGCAATTTAAGAACTGAGTGCGTTCGTCCCCCATTGAGCAGCGTAGCAGCTATTCCAGAGGATGCTACTGCAACAGCGTTTTTTTTATCTTGCCTGACTTGTGCTAAAGTAAATTTGAAAGAATGGTTTTGCCAATGCCTCCTTGAGCATCCAAAAACAACAAACCACTTTCGCCACTTTCAATTTTTTGAATAACTTTATCAGATAAGATAAATCTGTCCTGTGTACAAAAGTGGAACGGCATCCATTTGGCACATAACAACATTTGGCGTTTTAAAGAATCAGTTCAATTCTTTGTGGTCTGCTCATCCCAAAATCAGATCAATTTTTTCCAGTAATAGCTATCACTTGGTCTTCAACCTATGTTAAGGTAAATATAAATTAAATTATTATAGGCCGCCTTAAAATATTATATTTGGCCGCACCACGCTCCGCAGTCTGCCTTGGGGACTATCGACAACAATCAATCAGCAGTGGCGACCTTTGGAATGTTGTGTTCGTAGTTTTAGCACATTTCCCTCTTAGACCCGGACTAAGTCCATCTCCAAGATCAAATCTATCACTCTACCAAATTTTATCAAAATCGGTTCATTGGCTTGGACGTGAAATCCGAAACCGACAGACAGACAGGGTTACTTTCGCATTTATAATATTAGTAAGGATTATGTTAAACAAATTTCTATTGAACCCCCGTATCTGATCTTTTATAAGATTTCATTGAATGAACGACTTTAGGTAGATCTCGTTGCAATCTTCAGCAGCAGTCTGCCATTATATGTGAGTCTCATATTACTCATATTACACTAAGTTCAAAGTTTAAAGTTAACTTTATTTGTAGCTCGATTTTTACAGTTTTAGTTACATCTAACATGCATTATTTTAGAGATACAGAACAAAAGTTCTTTACAACTAGATAACTAGTAGTATATATAATAAGAAAAATTTAATATATTAATACGAAAAGTTAAGGGAAAAGTCACTACAATCAAAAAACCCTACTAATGACATATAGCTAAATTGCACCTAGGCCCAACTTGAAACATACAAGAACGATATAACTACGTATAATATTATAGCTTTAAGATATGATCGATTTTCCCTCAATTTGAGATGTTACGAATAAGCTCGCACTCAGAATGAGAGCATTTGCTTAAATGATATATGTTTGCATTGGCTTTTTCATGGAGCCTAGAAGCCTATAGTAGAGAAATGCCAGGGCAGATTTAACATTAGCTTTAGCACCATCTTTCGACATATTTATAGTTTTTGAATGTGAGATTTGGCACAATCGGCCCACACAGGTGCACCGTACGTTAAGACTGGTTGAAAATCGTTTTGAAAATTAGTAGTTTATTATCAATACTAAGTTACGATTGAAGGGATATAGGATGAACCGTACTCGATATATGTTTATCAAATGTGAGTATTTTATCGAAAGTAACTCCTAAATACTTACGGCTTTCAGACCACTCGATAATGGTCGAGTTCAATTGTAGGTTAGTTTGAGGTAGGAATTGATGTTTTCTTAAGATGCTTGCTGTTAAGATTTATCTGCATTCGATTTGATTTTCCATCTGAAGCACAGAAAAACTGTAATGCATCAAGTGCTTTTTGTGGTCGCCGTGGCGTAGTGGGTAAGTGCGTCGACTCCTACGCAGAGGGTGCCAGGTTCGACACCCGAATTGACCACCTATCAAAATTCACGGTTCCACCTCTTTCGAGTCACTGACAATGCTCAAAGAGACTCCGAACGACAAATCTCAAATTCGCCGTTCGGAGTCGGCTTAAACTGTAGGTCCCTTCCACTCGTGAAAGAACAATAAATAGCACGCACAACACGAGTGGTTGCTGAGAAGCTAGGCCCAGGTCCACCTCGGACTGTCGCGCCACCTATATTATTATTATTATTAAGTGCATTTTGAGGAGAAGTTAACATGTTTTGTAAACGACTGGATGGCGCAGTTAGTAGAGCAATATGGTCTAAGTGTGTTGGTGAATGCACTAGCAGCCCCACTACCTAGTTTTGGCTGAGAACATGGCTGTGTCATCAGCGGACCAAGCTAGGAAAGTGTTACCATGAGGTAGTGGCATGTCGTATATTTAAATATTAAACAAAATGAGAGCCAATACCGAACCTTGAGGTACGGCAGAGTGAGCGGTATATAATACCCAGATTTTGTCTGTTCAAATGCGAATACAGGAATTGGATTTGTATGCTCATGTTGCACCCTAACTCTTGCAAGTTGAATGGCAAGCACTCAATAAGCTCGACATGGTCGTCGGATTTCTTTTTGCCTAAGAAATTACTCATAACCAAAGCAAATGAATTCCCGGAAAATTCGATTCGACTGTGTTGAAAATTGGAGTAACATATTGGCAACACTGTTCACACAAATCCAACTAAAATTTCTGAAAACGTCAAGCAGCTGTCAAATTGGTCACTTATTCTTTAGCCAGCGATCAGAGCTGTAGAATTCCACCCTTGTAACTTTATCAATATTGTAAATTAGTTTAATAAATCTATCAGTCTAACAGTTCTTTCATTGGCTATTTTTGACAGACTTCGGCCATTGATTTGACAAAATTAGCATCCTTTAAAAATACCAGCTTTCAATTTTTCTGTACTTAATCCTGGAAACTTGCGTGAAAGAAAATTGAAACATTTGGCACTTTTGCCAAGCGCCTTCACAAACTGTTTAACTATGCCGAGTTGTATATGAAGTCCCTAGTTAGCTTTAACTCAAAAACAAGCACTGTTAGAGAAAAACTGTTGCCATTTAAAAAAACGCGGCAATTTGAGATGGAAAACAAAAAAACAAAGGAAAGAACATTTTTTTTGTACCACTGTAATCAGTGTTTTTACTTAAATCAATTTTTTTTTAATTTTGGAGGCAACATTTTCTGTCCTAAATGTCCAAAAATTGCAGACGTCAAATGAATGATCCATAAGAAAGGAGACCCCTTTGACTGCGCCAACTATAGAGGGATAAGTCTCCTGAACATCGCCTACAAGATCTTCTCTGCCGTTTTGTGTACTCGCCTGAAGCCGTTTATAAATAACCAACCTTTAACGTATATACCAACCTATAAAGATTATCAGTGTGGCTTCAGGCCAGGGAAGTCCACCATCGACCAGATTTTCACACTTCGGCAGATCCTGGAAAAGACCCAAGAAATACAAATCGACACTCACCACCTTTTTGTCGATTTCAAGGCCGCATATGACAGCGTGCATAGGGACGAACTATACAACGCCATGTCTAGTTTGGACATTGCTGCCAAACTCGTCAGGTTGTGCAGGATGACGATGGAGAATTCTCGCTGCTCCATCAAGGTCGGTAACGAACTCACCGAGACCTTCAATGTCAAAAAAGGATTTAGACAAGGCGACGCGCTGTCATGTTATTTCTTTAACATCATCCTGGAGAAGATCGTGCAAGACTCACACGCCAACACTAGAGGCACGATCTTCTAGCGGTGAATGAGGCCAAAACGAAGTATGTGCTGTCATCAAGAAAGGACACACAACATCGACGTCTTGGACAGAGCGTCACAATGGGCAGCTATAACTTCGAGGTAGTCAAGGACTTCGTCTACCTCGGCTCCGCAGTAAACAGTACAAACAACATCAGTACCGAGATCAAACGCAGAGTAACTCTTGCCAACCGCTGTTTCTATGGGCTCAAGAGGCAATTGAGTAGTAGAGCCATCTCTCGAAGGACCAAGCTGACTTTATACAAGACCTTGATCATCCCAGTCCTGCTGTACGGCGCGGAGGCATGGACAATCTCAAAAGCGGATGAGGAAGTCCTTGGTATTTTCGAGAGAAAAGCTCTGCGTGCGATCTTTGATCCTGTTTGCGTTAACGGTTTCTGGAGGAGAAGATTCAACCACGAACTGTACGGGCTGTACAGCAACATGAGTCTAGTCAGGCGTCTTCGGATCCAACGCCTAAGATGGCTAGACCATGTAGAGCGTATGGACAACTCAGCTCCGGCCCGGAGAGTCTTCGACTCCGAACCCGTGGGACAACGCAACAGAGGACGCCCGCGTTTAAGGTGGCACACCCAGGTGGAGAAGGACCTCAACCAACTTGGCGTGCGACACTGGAGACAGCTAGCCAGAGACCGTGCTAGCTGGAGAGGCTTGTTGGTTGAGGCCCAGGTCCACCCCGGACTGTAGCGCCAAATGAAGAAGAAAAAGAAATGAATGATCCTACGACGCCAAAGAACGTATACGCCTTGCTTTGAATGAACATTTTTTCGATATCCCGAGTTGAGCCGTCACTTCGAATAGTTCCTTGCCATGAAAGTCGTATGCGGCTTTGAAATCTATAAAATAATTGTGCTTATGGATCTCGAACTGGTTAGTCTTTTGAATGATATTCCCTAGTATGTATTATTATCCTGAAGTCGACTTCACAGACAGGCAGGTGCACTGGTACATGTCGATAGGTGCAAAACTGTCACTGTCAAAGCTCAAAGTAAACGTCGGGAGAGTAAATGAAACTGATATCACCTGCATAACCCAACACCTAACCCAAGAAGTCGGTGACGAATATGAGTTTTCACAAAATTTGAAAATTTTTAACTTTAGTTCATTTGGGTCCTACAAAATTAGCTTCTGGTAAAGATTTTCATTCGTTCTCACGCAGTGAACTGAGCTTAAATCTACACTCCCCGTGACATAAGCTTGGAAAAGGGTCTTCAAGTAACCAAGCCCATCCAATGAATTCGAATGCTATACCGGGCCATCCAATCGGTATTCGACTGACAGAGAGTTCGATTCACGTCGTAAGACTCAAAGAAAACACGACAGACGAGTTTGTTGAAAATACAGTTTCTCTCGAGAGAGTGATTAATGACGAAAGGGCAAGGAACTGTTCGTTTTGAGTAATTGGACCATAAAATTATACAGGATGACGAGATAACAATCTAATGCTGTCGACAAATTCGTCTACTTAGGCACCGATGTGAATACAAACAGGGACAATTGGACTTAGAAAAAAGGAATAAAACCCTCCAAGACGTTGATAGTCGCAGTCCTGCTGTATGCCGCAGAACCACGAACACGATCCAAAGCGAACGACGAGATTATTCGTCCCTTCGAGAGGAAAGTCTTTCGTATAATCTTCTGTCGCTTATGTGTTGATGGCATGGAAGAGGAGATTGATCGACGAACTGTATGGGAATTACAGCGACAGGGATTTTGTCAAAAGAGTTCGAGTCTCTCGTCTCAGATTGCTACGTGATGTAGATCGATGGATACCAATGCTCCGGCCCGGAAAATCTAGTGAGAAGACAACACTTCCGGTAGCGTACAAAGCTGGAAACCGACCGCAATTAGCTGAGCTCCAGTTATATTCTAAAAAAAGACACAAACACTGTTGAATTTCATTTACTTTTTTTTTTTACTAAAGAAACAAACCCATGTTGAGTAATCGGTTGTCAAGTTACAACAGCCCAACTTAGTACAGCCACTTTCAAAGCATCTATATTACAGTTGAGACGATCACAGCATGTAAACAAATAGCAAGGCAAAAGGGAATAGAAGAAACCATATTGTGTAAACAAATAGGGAGGTAATGAATTAGGGTAAGACACTACTTATGACAGACTTAGTCAGATTCAACATGTAACAAATAATGTGCTGCTAGCCTATAACTCTCGCGTAGCTAAAAGCAACCAGCAGAAGACCGTTTTGGATGGACAAATTGGCAACAATGGTGTGAGATATTCAATTTATTCTTGATTTATTCTTTAGCCACATTCAGATTCATGCCATTTTTCATGGAATAGCGGCGACTTTGTCAGCAGTGCTTCAAGGGGTCTCTAAGATTGTTGATGACTTGATCCTACTTATGCAGGGTTATTCCGTCCATAGCGTCTCGAAAGTGTTTGACTTGGAAGCGTAGACTACAGACTACGGACTACGGATATAGCCCTAGAGAAAATAATCGGATCAATCGTGTCGGCCAATCGATGAGCACTTGCCAAACTAGTCGGCAAATTTCTTCTGCAGGACTTCGAGCGTTGTGCTGCTTGTATGCCGTGTATAACCATCTTGTTGGAACCCCAACTCGGATAAATTTGTAGATGTAGTTGTGCGCTGGCCACAGAAAGGCTTTTAAGACAATAAAATAAGCGAACATGACTGAGTCAATTTTGGAGGATGCATTAATATTTGGTGAATAACTTGTGGATTGTGTTGTTGACACTGCCGCCGAGGCAAAGGTGAACCTTGTTGGAAGAACTGGTTTTTCGGTAGACTTCCGGATGTTCGGCCAACATTTCCTTTCTTGTCAGTAGAATCCTGTCTCCCGAATCCAGTCGCACAATAATCCAGGTTGACGCTCTGGCGATCCCCGAGTCCCAATTCAGGTGATCGGAGCGGAATCGATATTTGCTGATATTCTTCAATACTGGCAGTCGGGCGGCTATGTTTTCTTCAACTTACATCGGTCACCACCTGATGTGAGTTTTTGACAAAGAATGTACTCACGTTAAAACGCACGGTGCGATGAATTGCTTGAAAAACGAAGACATGATGACGACCGACCTCAGGGTAAAATTTAAGTTGCGTACTTACGGCTGAGCCGGAATTCAGATTCAAAAATTTTTCTATTCGAACATTCGTGAAACGTCAAACGATACACGATGAAATGTCATATCTTACCGAGGTTTTTCACATCTGGGGTTCGTTGGTTCCATTGGTAGCTGCTGAAAACATAACATTTGGAAAAACTATCATTGCTGTCTGGTCATCATCTACGATCTCCCTGGCTTAAAAGGAACGTCCTTCGTATTTTGTAGATCTAAGAATCAATAATTCCCAGCTGAACTTGGACCTGTTGCAAAGCTCTTGCACGCCTCTGGTCATGTCTGTGCTTTCCAAGCGGACCATTCGATGTTGTTCCCTCAAAGCACGTCCCCTTTCCTCTTCAATTAATAACAAACTCGTCTACCACCACCCCCGACCTTCTTTTTCCTCGATTTCCTCATCCACTTCGCAGTCTTTCGGTGGATGCCCATCACGTCCAGTCTCGAAATTTAATTTGGAACCATCATTTCTAATGCCCTTTGTGCCACGCTCTCCTCGTGCAACACATGCACGCGTGCATCCATCAGTCGGCCGAAAACAAAAACTGACACAAATCAAGAAACCTCCGCATCAACCAATCCGTCTGCCCAGCCAGCAACTACTCAAGAATTCACCGGTTGTCCCGGACAATTTGATTCCAATTAGGCGGACAAAATGTTAAAAGCTCCGCTGTCCCATCGGTCGGGCGGTCGTCGAGGCACGATAATGTCCGCGCAATGCATACAAAGTGAGCCCAAAAGGCCGTCGAAGTCAGCCGAGAGTCACGGCACACCACGCCACACATCAGGAGGCTGTATGCGCAGCATCGCTCATGTGGACGAAACTGCGAGTATATCCGTGCATGCATGTGTGCCCGTGTATCCGGCGGATACGTTGCCGCTTGCACTGCAATATCTGTGTCACATAAAAATGAAATTCACTTCGTTACCCGGTCCTTAGCGTCTGCACCACACTCAAACCGATGACATTTCGCTCGAATAAATGACAGCAAATGAGTGACCGGCGTGTTGCGGCAAAAGAAGCTCGCTCGCTTGTTCGCTCATTCGCTCAACTAGTCGTTGACTGGCTTACCTTCGCCTCCTGGACCTGTGCATGCCGCCGTTGCTGCCGCCTTATCCCAACGGTCATCGATTGCTGGCCGCAATGCCACCGGTTAAATATAGTAATTCCGAGTTGGTTGCGACAGGAAGACTCATGCACTGGGAACGATATGTGGCGATGCTTCCCAAAATGCAGCGACAGCAACAGCCAACAAGTTCGCGTATAAACATCACGCTGCCGAGCGCGTTCCGCCGTGTACTCGTCGTACCACTTGGACCGGCATTGTGCTACCTCACGTTTATGATTTTTTGTCTTTCCCTCTTGCGGCCAGAGGAGGACAGCCGCGCGCACAATGGCCGATTACCATTTTTAGAATGAAATATATGACAGATGGAATTGTTTAAAGTTTGCCGCACTAAATGCTGCTACTCCCGACGTCGTCGTCGTCGTCGACGAGGGGGTGTGTTCGTGCACTGCTCGTATTGTGGACCAATTTTCGACGGAAATTTGTTGGAACATGTGTAAAGGGGTGTCTCGGGTGGACTCTGCATTATTCCCCGGTTAGGTTTTTTTGCTGGCCCTTGGCCGAAAGGGAGACAATAAATTCCAAATAATGGCATATATTATCGAGAGGATGTATCGCGCGGAGGTAGGTGCATTTATTAAAACGCGGACAGGGCACGAGCTTTGCTGGATATGTTTAAGGCGCGGCAGCGTTTAATGGTCGGTAATGCGGGATGTGCTGGATATTTTATGTGCAAATTGCTCTGACGATCGGGACTTGTCGGCATAAATTTACTCTGGGAGGGGGGGAGCGATGGTGACACAACACAGCGAAATTAACACCAGCCACCGATGGGGAGTGGGCTTAAGTAACAATGATCGATTGCGGGGAGGCGTCGAAATCAAATCACTACTAATTGTGGTGTCCTTGCAGGATTCGAACATGGCATCTGCATAATTGAACTGACATAAATCTGAGGGGAAACGATGTGCCATGGTCCGTCGACGGTGGGAAACTTTAAAAGCTACACGATTGCTGACGGTATACCAGAAGGCTGGTTTTTAAGGAATGTGGAACATATTTTCACATCATTGTAACAGTGTCTTGCAAAACATCAAAGATGCTGTCTTTTATCTACCAAGACTATGTGTTAAACAAACTGAAGTCTTTGACCGCTTTAGTATGCTTTCTGAATTTCAGACGTCTTGAGAGAATTCAGACTAATCTAGTGACTTCAAAATTGCGAAAAGGTAACCATGTGTTTTGAATGCACGCACTTCATTCTCGACAATTTGTGCCGAATTGATGTGTCTTGTGACAATCAACTGCTTCCATTGGCTACGTTTGAAAAAAAATTAACATCTTTCGGATCTTATCAGTACGCCAAGGAAAAGGTGTAATCCAGGAACTTGGTATGTAGGTACAGTCGCCTCCGCTTATATGCACTCCGCTTAAGCGAAACTTTCGGTAATATGCAACAAGAAATTTTATTACAAGAATGTGGCCTATATCGGAACATCGTTTATATGAAACCTCCGCTCAGTTGCATTTTCTTCATTTTTTGTGTTGCAAATAAGCGAAGTCGACTGTATATAAGTGCTCTGACAGCAGACCAGGGTCCATCAAATCAAATCAAACCCATTCAGATGCATGTAAGACCCTTAGGAGGAGTTTGCTGACCCCCCATCCCAAGCCTCCTGCTCTACGAATAAACATTTACCCAGGAACTGCCGTCTTTTCTTCGCAGAGCAGATGTTGGGCAGCTTCGATTTCTACCTCGTCTCTACAGCTTCTGCACAAGTCGCCAGGTGGTATGTTCAGACGCAATGCATGTGTACCTAGGGCACAGTGCCTGGTTAGGATTCTTATTAGATTAAGCACTTCGCATTGATGATGATCTCTTCTTCCTCATCGTCGGCCATACACTCCTCGCTACTGACCCAGACTAAGCCATCGTTTTTGACCCTAAGCCTCGTCTTCCAGTTTTTTTTTTAAAGAAACTAACTAACTTTAACTACTTAAGGAACTTAGAGGAGTGTATGTATACGAGATTGCCAGAAATTCGCAAAATTCGAATCCATATCTTTCTGATTTTTTGTTTCTTTTGAGGCTAGAGGGGGAGAGGTATTCACCTTGAAAAAACGTTGCTTCCAAGACTCATAAAAATCAAAGTTTTTGAAATATTGATCTGTAACATATTTTTACTTTTAGAAATGGAATTAAGATTCAGTTAAAATTCATGTTACTAAGATTTCAATTTCTTATTATTTTTTGAATTAAGTACGTCCTTATTTTTAAAGCTGGTCCCATCCCTCTGAACAAGGCAGGGGCACCTTTCAACGGTAAGTTTTATAATGTCTAAATGAGCATGTTCCGTTTTGTTCAAGACTGCCCAGCCGCGTGTTGTCTCGAGAAATTTAGCTAAACAATTTTTTGTATTTGGGTCGTCGCCACACAGTGGTCCCGCAGTGGAAATAAATACCCGAAGTGACATATTTTTCCCGGCCAAATGGTTTAAGTTTTTCCATTCTACAAGTATGAGAACCTAGAAAGCCAAAATCTTGTTGACTTTGGATCATCCGTTTGGCTGTACCGTTAGCTCAAAGTTTGGACTTTGAAAATTACAAAAATTGACGTATTTTTTAAGCAAATTTGATGTGCCATATTTCCTAAAATTATGTACATTGGAACCTAAAGTAAATTTTTTTTAAAAAAGGTCATACATCCTGCTTTCAAACTGCGTTTTCAGTTTTTTCATATTGCTTACCAATTTTTTAAACCAAGCTTTTAAGTAGAGGCACATTTTGAGAGGGGCATTTCAATGTTTGATGGACTATAACAAAAATGCTCCAAGAGCCTCCAACGGGGGACCAACTTTTTCTGAAAGCTAAAAGTATTGTCTATCGATGTTTAAAAAAGAGACTAGAGACCTCGTACCACTTTGGGAGTACGAGGCATTTATTGTGCAAAGGCTATGCGAGATGCCGAGGATGTTTTCATTATTGTGAATTAGAATTCGTTGGGGCGCCGTGACGTAGTGGGTTAGTGGGTCAACTCCTACGCAGAGGGTGTCAAGTTCGATACTCGAATTTACCACCTTTCATAATTCACGACTCCACCTCTTTCGTGTCACGGACAATGCTCAAAGTGTATTTCTGTCTAGAAAAATCTTCTCAACTTTGCCGTTCGGAATCGGCATTAAACTGTAAGTCCGTTCCAAACGTGAAAGAATAATAGCACGCACAACACGAGTGGTTGCTGTAGAAGCTAGGCCCAGGTCCGTCTCGGGTTGTCGTGCCACCCATATTATTCTTATTATAATTTTGTGTTTGTATTCAAAGATATTTTTAATAAGATCTTTGAGAGACATTAAAGGCGAAGTATGGTCAGCATTGCGGGAGAGAAATTCTATAGGGTAGTACTGCAATCATAAATGGGGAGTATTTTGAAAACAAATTAAGTGACAGACTTTATTTTAAAATAATTTTAAATTCACTTTATTTTAAAATAATTCTAAATTTTAAATTCACAATTACCATACATTATTAATTCTTCGAAAAACAGAAAAGAGAGATCTAGTTCTGCCGCTGCGCCTCGGTGGGAAAGTCTTAAAAATGTACTTACAAAATCCCGTGTTAAAGGCAAAAGTGGTTCATTCACAGAATTTCTTGAACATAAAATTGAAGTATAATAAAAACAAAAAATTGTATTTTTAAAGGAAAATTTAATTTATTGAGTCTTGTGTATCAGAGTAAATTAAATAAGAAATATTTATGTATTGTTCTCGATGTTAAAAGATTTAATAAATTATAAATGTAATTGTAACAAAATTATATTTAATAATTTATTAGAAATGAAATTTTATTCTGGGTGGGTATCTAGTTTTTTATATAAATAAAGAAATAAATTTTATTTAATATCCAAAATTTAGTTATTTATTTTTTAATTAACTATTTTTTGGATATTAATATTTTACGGAATAAGCTATAAAATACATTTTTATAAATATAAATACTATTTTAAATCTTTTATGTTTAACAGTATCAATTTTTAGTTAATTATGTTTGTTATAAATTAATTTTTTTAAAAATTATTTTTTTTATTTTAAATTTGTATTAAATTATTTATTTAAATATTAAAAATAGAGAAATAATGATGTAATTAGTATACGTTTTTTGTAATTACATGTTTTTAAATGTTAAAAGTTTATGTAAAGAATTCGGCAAGAATAATGTTCGCCTGTTTAACAAAAACATGTCTTTTAGAAATTAATCTTAAGTCTTACCTGCCCACTGGATTTTTTTAAATGACCTCAGTATAAAACTGTGCAAAGGTATTATGCTTTAATTTGGCTGCAAGAATGAACTCTTTTTTTTTAGATAATGATCCGTCAATGGAGAGATCGAGCAAATTCAAGAGGCAAAAAGAGATGAATCTAGCGCCTTATTACGAAATCGAAAAACAGCTAAAAAAAGCTGATTTCACAATCGCACAACCACTGGGAGAACTTCCAACATTTTCTTTCTTATCCAATGACGAAAACTTTGCCGAGGAAATTTCTTCTGATGAAGTTATACGCCCAAAGCGCTCACTATTTTGACGAAATATGATGTTCGAAGACAATGACACAGACTAGCGAGAGCACAAAAATGAAGTTTGTTAATGAATAATATTTATATTTTCCGATTGTTTTTTTATTATGTTTTCTAATTTTTTAAATTAAGTATGAACTTTGATTTTGTGTTGTAAATGTACATATATTTTGAAATTAGTACCTATTTTATTTTTGGAAAAAGCTTATTGGAACATAACCCTCAAATTTACATGAAAGCTAAGTCTTCTATAACGCGAATCACATAACGCGGAATTTTCATGGAACGTAACAACCGCGTTATACGAGGGACAAGAGATGGTTGCCGAGAAGAGCTTTGTACATTTTTTTGTATTTAAACATTTATTTTAAAAAACGTCTGCTTAAATCAACAGCCTTGAAACTCATCAACTTGAATTTGGAGTGAGTGAGTACGTGTTTCTTAAGAGAATTTAAAACTCTGCGGGAAGGCTGCAGTTGAGGAACAAAGAGATAAAGAATGGCACGTACATCCTAAAGCAAGCATATTTGCATTTTACTAACTCTTTGTTTCCAAGCATCTCTCTACTGCAACAGTAGTACAATTGTTAAACGGTGTGGAAAGATTATCGAAGCAATTAGATATTGCACTAAAGATGGATTTGGCATCAAGCTCATATTCATTCAAGGAAAGAACATTTTCCTTCTCCTTAAAAAAAAATAGTAGTACGGTTGCGAAAGGAGGAGTACAGAATTGTGGAGATATCGAAAGTAGTACATTACTCCTATAAGATTATTTTCGGTAACGCTGAGTATGGTGATCGATTTGTCTGTTATATTTGTTTGGCCTTTAAGGCTGTGTTCATAGATGCTGTCAAAGAAAGCCGCAACAACGAGGTACAGCACTACTTGCAGTTTCTATCTGCATCAGGGCAGCCAATCCTGTAGTTTATTATCTACCTTGTTCAAGGTTCCAACCGTCTCTCAAATAAGACACCAGTTTGTTAATCGATAAAATCGTCCTTTTCTGACTATTTTCCAACAATTACCTTCAACGGTAGACAAGATCTATTTGACAGAGCGGAAAATGTGTCACCGTTCTTTAGAAATTGCGGATGGCTTATAGGCTGATGGCTGTTGGCTGGTGGATTCTGGCTTGTGGCTGGGGGCAGATCTTGTCTTATGGATAATGTCTAGTGGCTGGTAGCTGGTAGATATTGATTGGAGGCTGATGGCTGTTGGCTGGTGGAGGCTGGCTTGTGGCTGGGGGCAGATGGCTGGTAGCTGATGGCTAGTGGCTGGTGGCTAGTGGCTGTTAGCTGGCATTGGTAGTTTGCCGTTGGTAGCTGGTGGGTGCTGGCTGCTAGAGGCTGCTGGCTAGTGACTGGTAGCTGGTGGCAGTGTCTTGTGACTTGTGGCTTGCGGCTAGTAACTGTTTGACTATCCACATCATGCAAACCGAACCTTAGTACGAAACCACGAAATTGAAAGATGCTGGCTGGTAGACACAAAAAAAATACACAAATTAAGTTCTTGCAATTTTGAGAGGAACAACTTCCAATTTCGTAGAAGTCGAGCTAAGCGGCCGAAAGAAAAACAGAGGCAATCTAAAAGAATCTAAAAAATATGCTTTCAGTTGATTTTCACAAGAATTGCCAACATTTACTGGCATGTGAGATAAATTATTGATGAACTCTCTTGCAGGGTCATGTAAACGACCATTATAGTCTCTGCTCGTTAACCACGTAATGAGTGTTCCAGCCCCACCCGATCGATAAAAACAAAGAACGATGAAAATGATAAAACATAAACTACACGCGACCAAGAACTGCAGGTCTTCGTCCGCACCAGCAAACTCCCGCAAATTTGCAAGGATGCTCTAAAACCGAAAAATCCTTCCACCTCCATCCGTACGACCGAAGAGGAAACCCGAAAAGCACAGCAGTATATCACCACACCTTCAACATCAATTCCACAGCCGAAGCCACAGTCTCGATCGAAAGCGTGCACGTCCATATAACAAGCTCATTTTCGCCTCTCAAACTCCCATCAACTCTGGCCAGAACCTGATTCCATCAGCGGTCGCGCACAGTTCATTTCACACATAAACGGCTCGCAGTTTAAATTCCGACTTCACTAAGCCACCATTAAGTGTCCAGCAAGATTTATGCAAATCTCCACCAGCAACCCTTCGCAGGAAACCCCTTAAAAAAATTGACAAGTGTTCATAAATTCTCATTTGAACCGAGATCAGCACTCCCACCTCGGCTCGGCGCACATCCATCCATCCGTTCGTTCCGAAACTACCTGATAAAACTGTCACAAGTGTCCATTGATTTATGCCAAGGATGGTGCGAGTAGTTCCTCATTCAGTCGCAGGGACCTCTCCTTTTTAGCATCCCGGCGATTTATTGTGCAATAAAACAATCCGACGCTGCGTGGATCCGCCCGGCCCCCGTAGCAGTTCATTAAGCGTCTTTGTGTTATTTCGAATGTGAAGCGGTTTTTAATAGTGCCCGGAATGGGTTTTTAATACGACCATAAACGAGGTGTATACCAGGGGATAAATACACTCGTATCTGCTCTCGGCTTTGAACAATCGCGTCGCCTTCCACCCGATGGATTGGCGCTGTCGATGGTGGACCGGCGGCACGGCGTGGCGCGTCGGCCGCGCTGGATCGGTCAAATGCGTCAATGGCGATGGTGATAATAGATTTCTGGAGAAGTGTCGGCATGAGCTGTTTGTTTTATTTGATCGGCATTAGGGCGGATTCGTGGAAGAGGATGTGCGCTGGTGAAACCGCTGCCGGGACACATGTGTGTCCGATTAATGAGCAGTCATTAGATTGATTGGAACGATGGAGTTTATTGATGGAGCGAGCACAAGGGAAATGGGAGCAGCTACCACGCACGAGCTCGACGAAATGCGATCGAGACGATTTAAAAGGGTTTTCAAGTAGCCAAGCTGTAAATCGAATTTACATAAAAGAACTAGATCACTTCTTGAGATGTTAATGGCTTGGGGCCTCTGCGAAGGGAATTGATTGATACTCGGATAATCGGACTGGAATACTTTGTAGCCGTTTGTAATCTTCCCACCCATGTCGCTGGTGGGTCACTAATTAAAGGCACTGGCTCCATTAAAGTCCACAACTTCCAGCCTCGAATTCCGTTTCTCTGCAAATGGCAGCACATTAATCTGTGCTGTGGTGTCTTAATGACAAGCCAACTATGAGCCCTAAAAGGGGCTATAAATATAAGGAATGATGTTTTTTATTGGAAAACGATTGGGGGATTGCACTTAATTTAGGTCTCTCCGTGGCGACCGAAGAAATTGGGATTCCACTCTCGTCAAGAGACTTGACACTCTTCAGCGGGTAACCAAAATGCAGTCTTTATTCATTTGACAGTGGAAGGTAGAGAGGTGGGTTCAACAGGTGAGAAGGATGCAAGTGGAACGACCTGTTTAAGTTAGCCCAATTTATCTCGGTGATGAATTTAGGTTAGAGTTTAGAGGGATTCCGAGGGCTCTTCTCTTAAGCCATTTAGATAATTGGAAACGTATGTGCAAGGCCTTCCATTTGGAGGTTATCATAAGATAATACGGTGTGCACTACAGCCCGTAGAGGACGAGGGCCTAGCTTGTCAGCAGCTACTAGTTCTAGTTATTGTTCATAGCATGCACAGAACTAGTAGCTGCTCTCACGAGTGGAATGGACCAATAGCTTTATGATGACTTCGAATGGCCAATTTGAGAAGCTCTTTCAAGACAGTTGTTACTCTTTGAGCTTTGTTACAACCTTGATAATTCCTTTGCTCATACCGGGAATCGAACCTAGCCAACGTAGGATCAAGCGTAGGGTACGACGCACCAACGCACAACGCCACGACCGCCAAATTTTGAGGCCAAAAAAGTAAATTTTAATAAAAAACATTCACAAGATAAATTTTGTATCTAGACAGCCTGCTTGAGACTGACGGGCTGCCCTGCCCATTTCGATGGTGGCTAAAGACGTCTATAGCATAGCCAGTCTCTTTGAATTTATTGCAATTTGGCAAAATAAGCAGAGATGTGATGGATATCCGGTATCCGGCTTAGTTTATATTATCCGACCGGAAGCGAATAATCTTTTTATATCCGGCCGATAATCCGGATAATCGTTTTTTTTTTGTAAAAAAGGACATGTTTCCTACAATTCGAAAGGAGAATTAATTTTTTTGCAAATTCCTAGTCCCTGAAATTATTGCATTTATCTCAATTTTCCCTTGAATGTGCTCAAGAGATCGTCTCAAGTTTGACAGTCCTTGTGATATTCACTAGTGGTGAGGTTTTGCTCTGAATACGAAAACTTCACAATTTGAGGCTCAACGTGCTTTTGTGATGCAGTTCTGACATGTGACACATCACAGGGGAATGTAAGAATAGGTCTATTAATCTCCGTAGGGTAGGAAACATAATATGTGAGCGTAAAAAAAAGCGGTAATAAAATAGACTGGAACAAGATTTATTATTTTGCTGTTAGCGAGGAGAACAACAAATGCACTTTGTATTTGCTGCGTAAAAATAAGAATAAGAAGGAAAAAAGCATATTTAAGTTGGTTTTACTTGTACTAATCTGATTTGAGTACCTATCAATCATCTAACAATTACACTTGTGGGCCGCCGAATATTCTGCCTTCCGGTCAGGCTGCAGGGTGAATATTCGATATCCGGCC